>OY720448.1:42056170-42216170 GCA_963082715.1 Harpalus rubripes | reverse complement strand
AATCTGATCAATCGGGATCGATCTGATCAATTAACCGATCGGATCGATCCAGCGATCAGATCAATCAATCGATAGGATCGAACAAACGATCTGATCGATTGTTTATTTTTTGTGATCATTTCGATTGATCGATCGATCTTTTGATCATATAGATCTGATCGAACATTTTTCGCAGCCCTACTTGGAATATGCCATATCATCATAATTAAATCAGAAATTTCAAATTGCATCTTAAAATGCGGACACGTGGTTTTCGCTGACAACATAAAGCGGCGCATTTTACTCTCATAGTTTTATTTTTAAAATTATTTATTGTATTCGTCTCCCATTTAATCGTGTCGCGCTATATAGTATAGGGGAGGCCGGTGTCAATTGTTACAAAATTTAAATATTTATTTTTCACGAGTTAACGTTACATTTCGAAATTACCTATATGAGAACTTACCCACCTTAGTGAATAATATTTTGAATTTTAAACTTTTGAAAATGTGACAAATATAAAAGTGTAAGGATTTTTAGTCAGGCATTACAAATGTTCCAATTGCCACCTAACTGGTGTCAATAGTAACAGGGCCAGTGTTAATTGTAACAAATTTTAACAGTGGTGTAATAAGATAAAATAACAGGTAAAAGAAATTATTGAAAAAAAAAACTTTTATTTATTATCTCAAAAAATACAAAATTCAGATGACTGAGCTAAAAGCAAACAAAATATATATTCTGCTGGTGATATGGACCATTTTAACCAATGCCTTTAGTCGCTAACGGAATTGCAGTTTAAGTAAACATAAAATAGGTCTTTCTACGTACAATTTAACATGACCGGTGTCCAGATTTTACATTTGCGCCACTACAACCAATCTCCTATGCTCAAAAAATATGGGCCAATACATATCAGAGAGTTTCCTAATCGGAGAGTCACTCTGCAAGCGCGTTTTAATCTACTCGAAAAGATGACCCTGTTACCTATCCTTGTTACATTTGACACCTGTTACAATTGACACCGGTCTCCCCTACACAAGTAAGTATAAATAAGTAGTAACTAAAAGTAAAATATAAAGTCATTCACTTATTTGTTGATATATCCGCTACTTGACTAGTTGTTTGGAAGTATACTTCAATTTGTAGTTGAAGAATTGGTACTGGTTAAAAACCGTACCCAGAGTCACCATTATCTTAAAAATCTAGTGTGAAAGGGGCAATACCGAAACGTCGGATTTACAAGAATAGGAATGAATGCTGTACAGGGTGTCTCATTTTCGATGTTTTTTTAAGGTATCTCGGGTAATATTAACGATAGAGCAAAGCCATTTGCACATCCCAGGGTCAACTTTTCCAGAAATGTTCAATAGTCACCACAGGAATTTTCGATCTTCTTTTGTTTCTGAGCTACAGGCAAAAACTCATTTTTCGCTCATTTTGAAATTATCTCATATCTTATTTATTATGATAGTTAGAGAAAAAATGTTTTTACAAAATTTTTGCAGTTTTTTAAGTAGAATAAAATGGCGTAATTAGATTTTTTGAAAACTTAATAATTCTCGAGATATAACACAAACTTATGATTTTTCAAATGGGAACCTATGTTGAAAATAGTCTCATTTTTTTGCTTATTTTATAAGCGTTTCAATAATATATAACAAGTCTACATTCTTTTGTTTTAAACATTAATAAAAGACAAATTATTAATTTATTGGGGTGAAAATATTGGAAATTATTAAGAAACAAATGAAATAATCTATTCTAGATCATAATACGCATATTTCTAATAGTATTTGTTTCAGTTTTACTCATTTTTTCAATTTATTTACTTCAAAAGCATATTAAACCATTTTGTTCGGATCGTGTCAAAGCCAACTGTAACGTCGATAAATAGTAATTTAACTAACCCGAAAATAATTGGTTAAGAATAATTTTGAGAACAAAATTAATAGATATTGAATCAAAATAAACAAATGATGATCTGTAATAAATTGTTTCATTTGTTTCTTAATAATTTCCAATATTTTCACCCCAATAAATTAATAATTCGTCTTTTATTAATGTTTAAAACAAAAGAATGTAGACTTGTTATATATCATTGAAAAGCTTATAAAATAAGCAAAAAGACGAGACTATTTTCAACATAGATTCCCATTTAAAAAATCATAAGTTTGTGTTATATCTCGAGAATTATTAAGTTTTCAAAAAATCTAATTACGCCGTTTTATTCTATTTAAAAAACGGTAAAATTTTTATAAAAACATTTTTTCTCTAACTATCATAATAAATAAGATATGATATATTTTCAAAATGAGCGAAAAACGAGTTTTTGCCTGTAGCTCAGAAACAAAAGAAGATCAAAAATTCCTGTGGTGACTATTAAACTTTCCTGCAATGTGCAAATGGCTTTGCTCTATCGTGAATATTACCCGAGATACCTTAAAAAAACATCGAAAATGAGACACCCTGTACAATGGGCTACTTGCGAGCCATTTTTTTTATTCAATGTTTTTGGCGATAAATAAAAACTTGCAACCCATATTTTTTCTTTTGGCAAAATTTTCATTAATTACCCAGAAAAAATTCATGAAATTTTAATATTTAAATTACCGCCATGTATGACGTAGAATTACGCCGAACCAATGAATGGCTGTAAAGCAATAACATCGGTACGTCCAATAGCAACGGCATGTGCGTGTAATTTAAACATGACAGATCATCTGTTTGGCGTTTGAATAATAGTTTGGAGGTTAATATTTTCGTTTGTCATTTTAATCTTGTACGAGTATAAGCTAAGTTAGAATCCTTCAAAATCCTGCTTAACAAATCGAAATACGTAATAAAAGTAACAGAAACCGCGCAAATTGTAAATAATAAAGAAGAGAGGCAGTGACAGAAAAATGAACTAATGTCAAAATCAAATTAAAACTCGCACTCGCTCGCCATCTACAGTTTACATTCTTAAATATGCATCCTTTTCTCCAGTTCAAAATAATGACGTCACAGAAAATCTTCTTCCTTAATTTATCAAAAAACAAATATTTTTTTTAAATAAATTTTTTATTTTTACATACGTTTTCAACTTTACTTTAGGTATTTAGTGATAAGTAGATATAAGATTTTCAGTACCACGCAAGTAGCCTATTGTGGAGTAATCCCTTCGGCACAATAGTATTCTCCACCGAACAGGGATTTGTACTATAATAGGTACCAATAGGTACCTACATGATTCGTGCAACACAACTTTGGTTCTATACATTTGAAATATTAGGACTTAAATCAGTAACTTTCTTAATATAACAATAATTCTGTATTTGTTTTGATGTTTAATTTGTTATGGGTCAGAACGGACCATTAATTATTTTTAATTTCGCTTAGTGTTAAATGTGATTTCTCCTCGCTAAAATTATATATTACAAGACAAAACATAATTTCAGTATATCACAAAATATATTAACAAACTTTTCACCTTGTATCTCTTTGATTGGAAGTATACAATAATTGAATAGCAACAAATCTGGTTATACGAGTACTCGTAGATATGTGTACAGGGTGGAACGAATTGGAATTATATGAAAAACTTCCTTATTATGCAGGTTACACAAAATTAAAATAGGTCTTTACGGGCAAACTTGTTAAGACAAATTTAACAGTCACCACAGAAATTTCCCATCGTTTTAAAACTTGATATTAGCTTATTTTGAAAATACTTCATATCGCGCTTATTATATTAGGTTTGTTCCTACACTACTTTTTGGATGCGTTCATGTGCATTCATGAACCCTTTTGTGCGCATGTCTTGTTCATGTACTCATTCTGACATATGTAAGAAACTTTGTATGTTTGGAACGGTCAACGGCCTTGTCATATTATCACAGATTACCTATACTACCGTACGGTAGTATAGGTAATCTGTGATATTATCATATCTCCCCAGCAGAAAAAATATCAGTTAATAAATTATCTATAAACAAATATTAATTACTTATCATATTACATACCTAAATAATTACTGTTTTATTCAAGGTTGGCGAAATATCAAATCCATTTCTTCATAAGATGAATCAGATAACAAATTCCAAATCACTCATTATGTTCACTTATGAAAACAGATAAATAATCTTGTGGTATGCATGAGCTGACAAATTGTACATAGCACAGACCAGTGGATGAATCTAGTCCGCTGATGTGTTTATGTCTTATGTATACGTCCGATGTCTGTAGGAACAAAAATACCAAAAGTCCGATGGCCAATACAACAGTCGGTTGGAATTATATTTTTAGAATGCGCATGCGTCTGACTTACACATGATTGTCCGGACTAGCTGTAGGAACAAACCTAATATGTTTTCAAAGCTTTATAATATCTATTACAAACATATTATTGCAACTCAAGAAGATTAACTGACTAGTTTATAGAGATTAAGTACACTAAATTGGTAGACAATAGAATCCTGTGTACAATGAAACATATTCTCTCATTTTATGTTACTTTCTACAGTAGAATTAATAGTCATAAACTTTTACGATTTTTGAAGAGAAAATGAAACTCGTATAAAACGCCCACGTAGTAATTACACTATTCTATGATAATAATGAAATTAGATTACAAATGAAATGAACGGAACCCTGATGAAATGAAAATTAATTATCACAGTGGGTGGTACAGTTGGATCTGAAATGCAAGGAGCAGAGAGAGCAGAGGCAGGACAATAAGAGTAGTTCTATGCATCTTAGTAAGCTACAATGAATTAAATCCTTGCACAACCAATAAAGATAAAGCTGAGTCCAAGTTGTTCAATATCTAATAAGTTGTAACATATTAGTTCTGTTTGTGTGTTGCAAACTATGCTGTAATTATTTAAATTTTAAAAGATACACACAGAATTACAACAATTTTGCTGTAATCAAGATTTATTGATAAATGAGTATAATTACTTTTATCTATAAATAGGCAACAAGATATTTTCATGGCCTATAAAACTATAGAATGATGAAAACATACACATACATAAATCACAAACTATTTAGTTAATTATTTTACATTTAATAAAAATTGACATTTCAATCAATCAATCTCAATTTCAGATGTTTTTCCACTTGATTTTTTATTAATAATTTTTTTAGCCTACTACAAAAACAAACATTCAACAAATATCAAAGAAATACTTTAAACCTTTAAGCCTCATTCACAACACGAAATTAGTGGTTAGTATTAGTACTTACGATTAGCGCAGAAAGCTTGGCATGCGTAGTTGTAGTATAGCGTTCACAATAATGAGAGTAGTTAATCACGGAAAAGAGTAGAAAGAAACCTATATATTGTAGAAAAAGAAAGATATTGTGACATTTGTTAAACTTAACAGTTGTTTTAAAATAAATAAATTACATTTTTACCTTCCGTCACCTTTAGGTAAGGAAGGTATTGTCCTTGGTCAAAAATTTCGGTCGTGAGTTTTTGATGAATAATCACGTTTTAGGGTCCCTATAAAACGATTTTTCCATTTTTACGATGATGTCTGTCTGTCTGTCTGCCTGCGCGCGCGCGCGCGCGCGCGCGTGTGTGTGTGTGTGTGTGTGTGTGTGACAAAATTTTCGCCAAAAATTCGTTACATCCATATGAAGTGCGGCTTAGATTTTGCTTATTATTGGACAACCGGAAGTACCCTCATTTAAAGATTTTAACAGTTTTTCTTGAAAAAACGATATTAAAAATATTTTTTTCCCATTTAATGATTAAAGAATATTTTATTTTCTATACGATTTGAATTCATTTTATACTTCATATTAAATAGAAAAGTTAAAAAATTATAAAGAAATTAAATATCATATATTAGCCAGCTATGCTATAACTCTGGAAACATCTGCTATATTAAGAAAATTCTGATTGAAAGGTGTCAGTGTCAAGTGCAATTGACAGTATGTTTGTATTATATTTTTACTGGATATGTAGGATCTTTTGCTAGAAACTTTCTGTGCGGAATTTATATAAAATACATACAAGGTAAGGTAACGTACAAGAATTAAAATCTTTTGCAAGGGACTTTTTGTATGACATTTATATAAAATACATAAAACTGACGGAAGATAAAGTGCTGGCCACATCATATTTATGTTGTAACTTTGAATTAAATGTACTATTTAGCCAACAAAAATTGTTATTCGTAGTCGTTAATTTCATGTATTGTGAACGCTGTTTACCAATCTTTTACTAATATTATAACACTAACCATTACTACTAATACTAACTACTAATTCCGTATTGCGAATGAGACTCCAGTTTCCGGAAACAATTACCCTAAATCACAATATTAGCAACCCTTGTGTTGTTTTGTCACCAATCCTCATAAAGCTCATAAGATCATCAAACGGGTGTAAAGTGCAGTGAGAATGGAAAGTTGCAACAAGCAAGGGAGATGGCTTATAAAGATTAAACAGTGTTTACACTACAGCGTTACGTACATTTAATGTTCTGCAAGCTAGTTTTTGCAAGTAACTAAAGTTGTAAGAAGCTAAAACGTACGAGTATACTCGTATAG
This sequence comes from Harpalus rubripes, assembly GCA_963082715.1. Taxonomy (NCBI): domain Eukaryota; kingdom Metazoa; phylum Arthropoda; class Insecta; order Coleoptera; family Carabidae; genus Harpalus; species Harpalus rubripes. Next base: position 42,209,649 of record OY720448.1, on the reverse strand, counting down.
TGTTATTCGATATTCAATAATTAGTAAAGATCTTAATTTTTTTTTAGGGTTGCAAGATTAATGGATAAACACGTGGTTAACAATTTAATAATTTATTAACACAACCAGAAATTACAGATAAAAGTAATGATGGTTTTAAGGTGATTCCCAAGTAACAATTCAAACAATATTACACAGTATGTCCTATTGGTTGCACTCCGTACGGCCACTTCTTTATCACTCGATATCTCGAGAATGGAAACTAATTTCTACAATCTGTAAAAACAGTTTTATAAACAAAGCTTTTGTTTACACTAATATAAATTAATAATCGACAATCTTTAAAAAATGTAATTTGTACGTGAAGATGAAGTTGAAGTTCAAAAAGTTAAAAAAACTCAGGTTTTTTAAATGGAGCACCCCATTTTTTATTATTTAAATGAATTCTTCGTTGAAAAACCTGAGTTTTTCATTGATTATAATATACTAGCATTTATACGTGATCTGGGGTTTTTTGAACTTTTTGAACTTCAAATTCCCGTTCACGTAGAAATTACATTTTTCGAAGATTGTCGATTATTAATTTATATTAGGGTAAACAAAATCTTTCTTTATAAAACTGTTTTTACAGATTGTGGAAATTCGATTCCATTCTCGAGATATCGAGTGACAAAAAAATGGCCATTCTTACAGAAGAAATATAAAAAAATTATATTACGCCGAAAGTAGTTGATCGTGAGTAAAATATTTTTATTTTATCGTATGCAAAATTTTCCGCTGAATTCAATGGTAAAATCAAAATATAGCATTCCATTTAAAATAAAAAAGTTAAAGTCTACTTTCGGTTAAACCGGAAGTGCTACTGCTTTGAGAATATTTTAGTTGAAACGGACATGTGGGAAAACCCCTAGATACCAAATATCGTAAAATAATATTGAGTAGTTTTTAAAATAACGACAATTTTTGAGATTTGTAAAATATACATGCGAAACACTGAATATATACAAATTTCAACACATTCGTAAAATCTGAATTCAATAAGCAATTGAGTATTAAGGGAACACCAACAAAAGAATATTTGTATTATTGGCTTGAAATTGAAGATGAAAGATTTGGTAAAGTAAAGATTTTGTCATTGTAAGAAGATGATTAGTCCATTCTTAAACACGATGTTTTTGAATTTGATTGACAACCCACATTAATTTATCTGTACCCTTTACCCCATAATAGCATCTTATTTGTTGTCAGGTATGTGCTTTTAGCATCATTGGTGTAAAGTGTAAACAGAGCTTTAGACGTCGTCTGCGCCCAACGCAGCAGACGAAGGGGCTTCCTGATGCAACTGTCAGCGCGAATCGATAGGCGTGTGTCTGGAGCTGGAGAGCGGAGGTCTAGTCGTGGAATGGGATTGACGCAGTAGGGTAGGTTAGGGTTTTATGACACAAAGATGTAGTCAAGGTAAATGGGTATTATTAATTTCGGAATTGTTCAACATAAATTTATAATGTATGAATATGCCAACCGTAGCAATAAAAATCAAGAATTGGAAATGTAATTATAATAGTTCTTTAAGTATTAAAGTTTATAAGTGCTTCCTAACTGTTGAGGATGATTTTGAAGATCGATACGAAGTCGAGTTCTCCAATAAATCCGATCCCGATAGAAAAGCATATTACGTTTTTTGCACGATCGACCCACAAATTAAAATAAATAAGTTTTGAAAATTATTTTGACATAACAAAATTTTTGGCCCTCATTTTTAAAGTAACCTTTGATCGTAGTTTTCATTTGGTTATCGCCTCTGCCACCTGATCGGTAAGTCATTTACATCATTTACCAGTCAGTAAATTGTACATAAATCTTACTGGCTTGGGAACATTCTCGGTAAACATTTAGAAAAACCCGATCGTGCAAAAAAGGATTATTATAACATAGGGCAAAATATTCTAAAATAACTAAGTACAGTAAAATTTTTGAAAGATGTCCGATCAAAGTAATCTGTATCATAATTCATCGTGATGCGTTGTGGAGAGTAGTCGTGCGTTGTGGTAGCTCCGCCAGTGAATTCGTAATTCACAATTTATACATTTTTTTTTCTTGAGACTGTGTTACGAATTATTATATCAGCCACGCGTATTGTTTACTGAAGCCGTTGCAATCATTTTGGCTGATGATCTGTTCCTCAGTAAAGTTGCCGAAAAGTTAAGTGTTAGTGTCGCCGCAATGCTTGAGAAACAACTAAATCACCAAAAAACAATCATTCAAAATCTTCAGCTTGAAAATAACATTCTTCGTGACAAAGTCGACAATTTGGAGCAGTATTCGAGGAGGAATTGCGTCCGAATTTTTGGAGTTCCCGAGGAACGCACCGAGAACACTGTGATTTAATTAAATCAAATCTAACCATCGATATTCATTAACTTAATCAACCGCTGCCACAGAGTCGGCAAACTATCCAATAAGAATGCACGCTCCATTATAGTTAAATTTATGTCCTACAAAACACGTGAACGTATCATTAAATCGCGTAAACTTTTAAAAGGGACTAAAATATCAATTAAAGAAGACCTTACACATTCACGATATGAACTCTATAAATTTGCGTCAACTAAATTTGGTTTCAAAAATGTTTGGGCGCGCGATGGCAATGTATTTGTTAAAACACCTAATGAGGTTGTAAAAGTCTTAAATATTGATTAATGTAAAAAAAATTAATTGAATATACTTTTTTTCTTTATACTTTTATGTTTTGTATATTTCTTGTCGGAGTTACCGATACATACATGATTTATAATTAACTTTTAGCTGAGTTTTGTCTCAACTCAAGCTAGGTACTTACTTTTTAGGATATTTACATCTATATTTAGTAGCAACCTTGGATCTTATTTATATTTACTTTTGTACAAGCTATATATTTGTCTGTTTTTTTTTTATAATTATACATATATTATTTAGTGAGTGATCTTTTTCGTTGTGTAATATATATTATCAGAATGCACGCGGATTGAACACAAAGTTTGATGACTTCTATAATAATTGCTCCATTTCAAATTATGATATCATTGCTATAACCGAAAGCTGGCTTACAGACTCTGTATTTAACTCTGAATTAATAAGTGATTCCTATTCAATCTATAGATGTGATCATGATCTTGCTATGGTAGACAAACAGTGAGTTGGTGGTGTTTTTTTGCGCTGTCCATAATAATTATAACTCTAAAGCAGATGTAATTTGTGTTAGAGTTCAGTTATCTACTATTAAGTTCATCCATATTGTTGTTTTATACTCACCCTCACCTATATCCTTAGAACAGCATAAATTTATATATGATTGTCTCGAATCAATTCCAGGGCTGCCAGCAAAAAGTATGACTAACTATTTTTTTTAAAAGTGACCAAATCTAATAATGTGTCTAAAAGCGAGACCATATTTAATAATAATAATAATAATAATAATAATAATAATAATAATAATAATAATAATACTAATAATAATAATAATAAAATTTAAAAATAACATTCTCATATTACATATATAATATATTTATAACCATAGTTTAAAACAAATATAGGTATACCGAGTGTCTGTTACAAAAGAGTTTAACATGGAAAAAGTTTTTATTATTATTATTATTATTATTATTATTATTATTATTATACGTCCTGAAAAGATGAAGATTTGAAAACTAAAATTTTTAATTTATTTAAAGACGTGGTGAAAATGGTTTTAGTATGTGATTAATGCAAAAATGAACGTCGAGTAAACTGTCAACTCTAGTAACATGCCACAAATAAAAATAACGCATACTATACTCTGTTTGAAATAACGAAAGAATTTTGACGGATAGATTCTTGTGATTCTATTGGTAGCTATGCGCTGTAGTCAAGCACACAAACACAATTCAAATATTTTGTCAATTAGATATCATTCTTTGTAAATACTGTGCGTTATTTGTTGTTTATCAAATTTTACATGGCTATTTTCCTGTATTTATTCTGTTACGGTTTTGCGTAATTGGTGCTTCTTTTTAAACATCGAACATGTTTTGGTGTAAAACAGACTCTTAAACCACGCCCCAATTAACTGTCAAAATTCTTTCGTTATTTCAAACAAAGTATACTTAAATCCGTTTTTACCACGTCTTTAAATTAAGTTTACTTGGTTTTGATCACTCAAGTAGTAAATTAAAAAGTTTAAAACTAAAAAACTCAGTATTGTATTTTCTAAAGTATAGATCACCACATAAAATATATAAATGATTAAATTTTATAAAAAGTGAGTAAAAGTGACTTAGAGCAAATAATAGTGATCAAACTCCAAAAAAGTGACTTTTAGTTAAAAAAATTGATTCACTGGCAGCCCTTCAATTCCTTTCATCCTCCGTGAGGATTTTATCATTGTGGCTGATCTAAATATAACAAATTTTTCTGAATATTATTCTCACTCAACATTGAACAATATTATTATCTCTTTTGTAAATTTCTGTCTACTATTTAACGCAACTCAATATAACACCATCCATAATTTTAAAAATAGAATTCTTGATGTTGTATTGTCTAACCAACCCTGTACAATCTCCCATGATTCCTGTCCTCTTGTTAAAGAATATTTGCACCACCCTGCTCTTTTTATTTCCTTTCTAGTTCATCTTTTTACATCGCTAAGTTTCTATAATTTTCGTCTAGCTAATTTTGATTTACTCTACAGACTTGTTTCAGAGGTAAACTGGAATATTTTAGAATCATTTTCAAACGTTAACTCCGCTTTCGAAAAGTTTTATGCTATTATATATGAAATTTTTGATAAGTGTGTTCCGCAAACTAAGCGAAGAAAAAGTAAATTTCCTCCTTGGTTTACAAAAGAAATAATCTCTGATATCAAAGAGAAGGAAAAATATCGTAAGTTATATAAACGGACCAACATTATTTCATATCATACATATAAGAGCTTGCACAACAAAATTAAATCAAAAGTTAAAACTTCTTAGAAACATTATTTAGAATCAGTGGAAACCAATATTCTTAATGAACCACGACAGATTTGGAATTTCGTCAACACTAAAAAGCGCACGACTCGCATTCCTGGTACTATGCACCTCGGTGATTTAACTTTATCATCTACCTCATCTATTGCTCAAACCTTTCCAGACGATTTTTCCACTGTTTACGTCTCAGACACTAATGATTCATCATGTTCTGATATTTCTAATCACATCAAGTTTGATCTACTATCCATTAAATTTATCTCTGAATCTGAAATCTTATTCTCTATTAATCAATTAAAACCTTCTCGCAACTCTGGACCTGATAATATTCCCGCTTATATCATAAAAGGCTGTAGTGATATATTTGTTATCACACAAAATGTGAGTAATTTGTAAGGATAGAATCAATATCGGCTAAGACGGAAATTCAAAACGTGGTCAAAATGAATTATTTTTTTACTTCGTGGCATCACTATTTGAAATTGTATACGTGTTATATTGTAATAAGTGATTGCATGTTGTAGGAGTAAAAGGTGTACTCGTATACAATGCGATTTATGTGCGTTTAATTCGAAGTATATATATATATATATATATATATATATATATATATATATATATATATATATATATATATATATATATATATATATATATATATATATATATATATATATATATATATATTCAGGGCCGATCGATACGTCGACAATATATATATATATATATATACATATATATATATATATATATATATATATATATATATATATATATATATATATATATATATTGTCATTCAGATAATAATAGCTTTGTAGTTTTGTTTGATAAGATCCCGGATATACTATAAAGAGGAATATTACATATCTATAAGTTCGTGGAATACAAGTTTCAAAGCTCATGTTTACTAATAACAAACGTTAGATAAAAGAAGCACTGCTTCCTATTATATAATCCGTATAGGCTTAGGCAATCTCTATCATAAATTTCAAAACAGTTTTGTCTACTAAGTTGGGCGTGGTTTTACATATGTAAATACATACCGGGCTTGTAGTTTATTGGTGGAAATGTCAGACACAACAAATTATTAAAAATGAAAATACTTATGCAGGTTGCAGAAACTATCATCAATGCCTTGTTCAGGTAGCGGATCATCAACATGAACAAATTCGAATCAGTTTCCTTGTTCTTATGACATTTAAATCATTGCTACCAAAAAATCGCCACCATCAATACACATGTGAACTGCACTATTCAACTTCTGATCTGCTATCTGTCAAACGTGAATTCGGTATTTGGTGTATCCAAATTGTCATCTGCTCGTCAATCAAATTTGTAATTTGTATCAGGAATGTTATTTAAGGTCGTATAAAAAATCTTGCATTCAACTCAAGTGTAAACAACCTTTATGACATTCGGTCAATAATTTTCGTGACTCGGCAAGCTTCGTCACGAAATACTTAACCTCATGTCATAAAGCTTGTATTTACACTCTTGTTGCATAAATAACTATTATGCGCATATGAAAATTGTTTATTTTAAATTTTCTTTAATTCTAAATTATATATTGGTGCAATCTGCCACAAAACGCTATCGGGAAATGCAATAAGAACATAAAAAAATAAATATATCATCACGGCATATTACCCATTGCTGGGTGTGCCAATCTACTTTGAACACAGATATGCGGGCGTTTACCAGACGTCACCTCACGGGGGCACTCATTGCCACAAGAGTCCAACCTGAATTAAAATTAATTTTATTATAAAAACTTTCATCATGATAGTCGATATCCTTGTAAAGTATCATTAGAGACTGGTGTAACTAGAGCAGTGTCATCGTTAATTCTAATGAATTTATAAACTTTATATTCTTCCGGAGAAATCTGAGGTTTCGCTGAGCATGACAGATTATTACACATGCTAAGTATCAGTATCTGTTAAATTTAGTTAATTTATAATCCCGTATGATTTCTCATCACCGCCTACGTCGTTTTATAACCTCTAAATTGAAATAAATGACTAACACGTTACGTGTTCTGGGTATAAATCTACATATACCTAATTCTCAACTGCGTACAACGCTTACATATACTAACAAATAGTTTTTAATTTGCCACCTACCTCTCAATTAATTATAAATTAATGGTGCAATTAAGTGAGTAAATGTACCTACGTAAAAAGTGCTTCGCAAAATAACGAAAGACTACTTGGAAGTATTATAATTAATTAATATTTAATATCAGATGAAATAAATGCCTGCTTTAAAGGAATTCTCCACCGTAGTAACAAATTAGAACATGAATCATTTACATTAAAACTAAATCTTAAAACTGTATGTTAAGAACTATCAAAGTTTAAAAAGAGTAATTAGTTTTTAAAATAATCGAGTTTCTAATACCATTTCCGCATCTCTATATCTACGTCACACCTTTACTGTGTTCCAATGTCTCACTACTGTCAAGGCTTCTGCCTTTTTATATACGGAATCAATTTTCAAGTAAATGCAAGAAATAACAAGGGAAATAGATAAACCAAAATAACACTCGTTAAAATTTATGATACTACGCCAGATTCCATACGTTGGTATGAAAGTAAAAGATACCTATTAGACTGGGGGCTAGTGCTACGTGAAAAATTTGTCATGGTATTCCAATATTCCAAATACTGACCCTCGGTGCTCACCTTAAATACCCTGGAGAACGATTTGCTGTACTCTCCGGAAAAAGACGATCTAACCAGCTGTGGGTCATGACTAAAATTTGTTTAAAACAATGATATTTTAGAATCTAGGTATTCTATATCGGACCTGCAATTTTTGTGACTTTTAGGGTAAAAATTGTCAGTTGACTAAATACCGGATGTAATGGTATGGACAATTTCTGAAAGGTAAAATTTACTGCAATAAAAGGCTTTTGCGCCCCCTGCAACTATTGAAAATGGCTGGCATTTATTATCGGCTACCATTTACATATACACAATGTCATTTTATGCAGGTCCTATAAAGAGAATACCTAGATTCTAAAATATAAATTTTTTAAAACAGTTTTGAGTCATGACCCACAGTTGGATAGATTGTCTTTTTCCGGGGAAGACAACAATTCGTTCTACAGGGTATTTAAAGTGAGTATCGAGGGTCAGTATTTGGAATACCATGACACATTTTTCACGTAGCACAAGCCCCAGGTAGTAATTTCCGCCAAAAAATTCCTGCTGGGAATTTGTTTTTTCCCCGGGAAAATTTCCGGAAATTCCTTCATCCGCGATTTTCGTGAAGAAATTTAGTTACTATTTTTCTCGGAATTTTTTTGGAAATATCCCGTGAATAAATTTTTTGCAAATTTCCAGTAAATTTTAAAAGATTTTGGCTTTGATGTTTGGTGCAAGTTGTTATAAATACAGGCTGCCCATTTTAAAAGTTCCCGCCTGAAAATTCATGAATAGGCATTCCATGATACATTTCATTAGTGACTTGGTTTTTAAAATTTTGTTTTGCTCTTATACCTACTGTGATTATTCGATTTAAAGTACTAATATTCACCAAGTTGCTTATGAAATGTAATTATTAAATATGTAACATTGTTCATTTTTTTGAGTAATTTAAGTTCCCTTCAAAATAAATTATTATGCTGGTTTATTTTTTTTTTCAAGTAAATATAAGTACTTGTGAAATTTAGTACGATGCTTTGAATTACTCATTTAAGATTTTATGAATATTGCACCTTTACTATATGTAAGAAGTATGAAAATATGTATATTGAATATTTAAAATATGGGGGAGTATTTTTGATTAGTTCTTATAGAGTCGCTCTACTCGTATATATGACGGATAGTGCATAAATATATTGATACGAGTATAATTATGAATTTTTTTTACCATAATTTCACTGAAAAATAAAACTAAATAAACCTACAATTTTTATTCATATTTGAAATTCCTTGGGAAATTTTCCAAAAGATATTTTTCTGGAAATTCCGCGGGAAATTTATCAAAAAACAATCTTTAGATTTCGGGAATTGACCCATCTCTAGCCCCAGGTCTTTATCTTGAATGAGATAGGCTGCCGTGGCACTCAAATATTAGACTACAATATTATGTAGATTTTTTCAAATTAATTATTTCATTAAATTGTTTATTAGAGCCGCCTCGGTGGTCGTGTGGCTTGAGGCAGCGAACAGCGCTCGAAGCGACCGTCACCGCTCGACCCTGAGGTTGTGGGTTCGATTCCCACCAGGGGCTTTGGGTGTCCGTGTGTGTCCTTTCATCATCTCATCTCCATCAACTCAAGGTACAAACCGTCGAAGTTATAAAATATATGAGAAAATTAACTCACCCCCATTAATATCGATTGTAATAAGTTATGTAAACTTTAAATACAATAAAGAATTATTATTATTATTATTTAATTGCTTATTATCCACGCATATATTTCCAATTATTGACTAGAAACAAAATATAAAAATACTCCTAATTTGATGGCTTATTTTGAAATATTTACAAAAATCTAATGCTATTTGATAGGGCTGTGCGATCAGGGAATTTTGTGATCGACGATCGATCCTTATTTTGGTCGATCTTATCGATAGATCGATCTTGATCGATCAGAAAAGATCGATCTTGATTGATTAGATCGATCACGATTGATCAGATGGTTCACGGTTGATCAGATCGATCCCAGTTGAGTAAATTGATCTCGATTGATCAAATCGATCTTGATCGATGGCGTTTATTCAGATCGATCTTGACTGATCAAACTATTTATTTAACTAATTATGGAAACGTAATAATTATTCGCGAATTCAAGACCAGACCGCTAAATGTTTTTATTATATTTTTATTTTATTTTGTAGAATGTAAATTACTACTACTAAATCTACGAGAAGTGAAATATGGAAATTTCTAGTACCAAGTACCTAATAAAACTAAAATTTATATTAAAATAGTAAATTCAATAAAATGCTGGCAAGTGAATAATTATTATTATTATTACGGTATCTTGATCTAATCAATCAGCTATGCGAGATAGGGAATATGTTTCCATGATACTGTTTTTAATAAATTAAGTAATAACGACTGCCAAATAGCATTATACTTTTGTAAATGTTTCAATAATAAACTATTAATTTAGGAGTATTTAGATACTCTTCAATGCCAAATTAAATAATCTTTATAACCATACCAAGAACTCCCGTTTTAGTCTTACAGGAAAAATGATATTAAAAAAAAAACTATTTTTCTATGTCAAACGTATATGCCACTGTTTTCAGTGTTCACAATATATACATTTTATTTTTTGTCAAAAATTTACTTTGTTCATGCGTCATAAGAATATATGTGAGAAATCATTATACCTAAATACACTACGATTTACCTAATATTTTTACGTCTTATTGATATTACATCATAATGTTCATTTTTGTACAAAATGTGAAATACGTGGTGTTTATGACTGTATGTTATTTGTAATTTCTTTAATCACAATTTAAACTTTTATTGTTTTGATATATATGATTTTGTTATTGGAGGCATTATACTCACACAACTTCAGTTCGAATCGAAAATCTCTGTGTAAATATAACTAAAATGACAATCTAATTCATATTACTAGAGAATAACTTTTATAATAATTATATCCTCTATAGTCATTTTCTAACAAAAGCTCGCAATTACTTACAACTTACAGAGAACTGGCTTTTACTGACTCTCAAAGCAAGCAATTTCGTAATATGTGTACGACAGAACCATATTTAATAGTACATTATGCAACGAGTGTATTAATAGTCATTATACATGAGTTGTGAACACTATTTTTTCTACGACTATTCATAATAATTAAAAAGTAAACTATAAACCAATAAATTGGTTATAAAATTCGTCTGTATCATAATGGTAATCTCTATCAAAATGAAAAGAAAATCTGTATCATAATGACAATCTGTATCGAAATGAAAAGAAAATCTGTATCATAATGATAATATGTATCGAAATGAAAATCCGTTTCATAATGAGAGTCATTCCAGACAGATATCACATATTTAATGTGTATTTAAGCATAGGACTATAAAAATAAATTTCAGGTGCTGTTATACTTCGCTTTTAGGGTTCTAACAATTGGAGATGAAATTTGACCAAAATATTATTATTAATAATAATAAAATAATAATAATAATATTATACAATTTAAAAGTGACAATAAATAAATAAATACACATTTTATGTAATTTTTATTTTTGTTAATTCTATTCTGCCCAGTTGGTAAGAAAATCTTCCGTTGTGATGTTCTGATTCTGAAGGTGAAGGGGTTGACCGCAACATCTGTGAAGTTAATTCACTATAAGTTGAGAGAAAAAAACATTTTATCGTTTGTTTGTATAAAAATATAGTAACACATAATAACAATTTAAGCATGCTGTAATAGTGACAGCTTTGTGAATGTGCTAAATCACAATTTTATTTTGCCTGGATTCTTTGATCTCAAATTTTCAGATAAAATGAATAATTACCAACACTTACATATGCCTTCCAGATGTTTAAGACACTTTTAGCAAACTATAAATTTTCCTGGAACGCAAGAAATTAAACAGCTATAAAACAACCGTACTCCGTACTGGGGTACTAGCAAAATACTAGAGAATGGAATCTCACATATAAATGCATTTGAACAATGATTTCTCCTTCACTTCTTCACAATCGTTAACCATGTCATAAAAATCACTTACAACTTCTTGGCAAAGCAAACACTCTCTCCCTGAGAAAATAAGTAAATTCAGTTCTAATTTAGATGTAAATAGAAATGCTAAAAGTCGCTAAAAATAGCCAATTGCACATGTTCGTTCATCTCAAAGCTCGTATTCACGTAGACAGTAGTCAATTGCATTCAGTCGCGGAGAAAAGCCGAATAAGTATACTCGTATTAGCTTTTAGATGTCCACCTTGGAAGTTTTTATTCCTAATTAATATATTAGTGGTGGAATAAATATTATTTTTAGAATTCTGTTAAATTCAGTTCTTCTCAGCCGAAGACAATTAAAAGTTAATCAAAAAATTATTTAAAAAATGAACATCTCTCTATTTCATAAATAACCATTTTCAACAGGGTGTCACATGGTTGTATGAGTTAAGGAGACTGGTTGTGAATCGGACAATCCGGGTTCAATTCCGATCGACGTCAAACTTGAAAATGATTTCTAATTTTCAAACAACGCTACACTATCCCCTGTGGCAATCTCTCCAATTTTTATGGCAGCTTTGAAAGCTGATGAGGTGGCGCCTCGCGTACTAGACACACTTAACGGTACAGATTAGGGCTGCGAAAAATGTTCGATCAGATCTATATGATCAAAAGATCGATCGATCAATCGAAATGATCATAAAAAATAAACAATCGATCAGATCGTTTGTTCGATCCTATCGATTGATTGATCTGATCGCTGGATCGATCCGATCGGTTAATTGATCGGATCGATCCCGATTGATCAGATTGATCGCAATGGGAATAGCGCAGTTTATCATAAATGTATATTTAGGTTTTTAGGTACATTTCTTTAATATATATGGTAATTTTGATAATAGTTTTTTTTATTTTCGAATAAAAATATTTTTTTATGGACCTAAAATAGTTTGATCAGTCAAGATCGATCTGAATAAACGCCATCGATCAAGATCGATTTGATCAATCGAGATCAATTTACTCAACTGGGATCGATCTGATCAACCGTGAACCATCTGATCAATCGTGATCGATCTAATCAAACAAGATCGATCTTTTCTGATCGATCAAGATCGATCTATCGATAAGATCGATCATCGATCACAAAATCCCCTGATCGCACAGCCCTAGTACAGATAGATATGAATATTGTCCTTATCGAAATCTGCGAATAGAAGTAGATTGGCACACTCATTTTTTATTGAAATCGTTTAATATAGGATATAAAGATCATCAATGAAAAGTTGTAAAAATTTTGACGACGGACAAGTTAGTCTATCCCGATTTATAATTTCTTCTTTTCATCTTACGACCTTTTTCAATGGTTATGAAAATACAAAAATGTACATATATAATGTATTATTAAAGATGAATCATCTATTTGATCAATTAAAATTAATAATTAGAACGAATGTCTAATTTAAAATTTTCAATGTAGATGAATAATAATTATTCCCAATTATTGGGAATATGCATATAATATGCAAAATGTAATTCAGCTTTTAAAAGCAGTTTAAAGTGACACGTGAAATGTAGTTTGACGGTTATTAATGGGATGTCGTCGACAATGTAATTAGGTACAAAATGCCATCTAAAATCACAGATGCACAGACGTTCTGTGATTATTCCAGCGGGTGCAGGAAGGCCGAGGGCGAGCAATAATGGTTTTGTTTCAAAACAAAACTAAAAATACTAGGTGAAAACGGAGAAATTTATCTTTGAGAGATATTCGGGCCTATTTTGTAACTCAGCCGTTAATTTTTAACACAACTGGTTAAAAATTTTATCCAACAGATATTTGAGATTTTAATCATCTATACACCTACGTCACAGCTATAGCTATCTTTCTCGCGCCGTCTTCTGTAGTAGGTGTCATTAAAAATCAAATGCAGTTGAACTAAAAACAATTATGACTTTTTAATACTACGAATTGCTTCAAAATTAAACGAACTTTCATTTAAAATAATTAAAAAATAGAGTGGAGAACTCTATTGTCCGTATCACTTATGTCAGCATTTTGCTCCTAAAAATAAATTTAAAACATTATAATAAATTTTAGATAATCATTATTTAAACTCCAGCACAATATCTTTAATATTTTCGGTCATTTTCTGAAAATATCAATAAAATAATATTACCTATTAAAGGATAAACAAATAATCTTTACAATAACCAAACTAATTGTATGTGACAGCCAGTGATAGCAAAACATTTATCCCCACTTTTTAACTGAGATTATAAAACTCAAGAAGCACATCTTGCAACTCATCTCACTTTATCTCACCTCAGTTACGGCAAAAAGAATGGTTACAATGCAACTGAGGTGAGCTAAAGCCAGCTTCCCACGCGTAGCTCGGCGGGTCTCGCGCCGTTCGTAGACTTGGGCGACCTTTCCCACGGCGTGTGGCTCGTGGCTTGTGGTTGGTTTGTACTGGCTCGGACGTCGTTCCCGAACCAAGAATATACTGGAACGTTGGAAAGGTTGCGCGAGCCGAGCATAGGGGAGCGGGGCGTTCCCCTTTGACTCGTGTCAAATTTACCGACAACTGACGGGAAGCCCGAGCCGAGCCAACGAGCCACGAACCACCCCATTCCCACGGCGCTAGGCTCGCCAAACTCGGGTAAAAGTTTGCAGAGCCACGCGCCGTGGGAAGCCAATATATTGAGATATCCCGTAAAAAACGCGACTTGTGTATATAATACAACTGATCCAAGATGAATACCTGTGCTTTTGACTCCCAAGAAGCAGATATCCTTTATTCACAGCGGGGGATCGTAGAAGTAAAATATGTATTTTAACTTTAAATTTTTAGGATGCAAATGGATAAATATGAGTATTGTATTGAGTTTAGCTACAGAAAATTTGTTAATAATTGCATATTGACAAATCAGTTATGAAAACTAACAATATAAATAAAATAAAAACAAAAATTTGTTGCAACTATACTTACTCATATTTAAATAGCTTCTCAATAAATATTTTACTCAGGCTCACTGTCTCAGGTAATAATTGGATCAGTTAAACCTAAAATAGGATATACGACGGGTCACTTAGCATGTACGACGTCGGGACTACACCAGAACAACCTACGTATATAGAATATGAATAATATAAATCAAGGTACACATCGCACAGGAAACTGGAAGTTGACTGAAAAATATCGAGAACCCAAGGAAATAATGTGAAAACAAACACAAGATAATAGATGAATTTCGGATAACGAAGTGCTATTCAAATGCTCTTTTATACGACTACCGAAGTATGCACAAACTAGTATTGATGACTGACATTATTTTTCATACGAAATGGAACATTGAAGTCCATATTTATAACCATTGCAATGCAACCCAGTAAAGAAGATTTAAGTTTTAACAAGGGGACGTCACAAAAAACAGCAGTTGGAAGTTATTGCATTTGGCACTTCAATTAAAATGATTTTGTAATCCAACAAATTACTTTCAAAATATTTATCGACTATTATATAGGGAATACTCCTTTCTTGATTAATAAATGGAAAATGAAAATATGAAGTTTTTCTCATTAAAACCTTGCAACCTCTAACCTTAGCTAATGTAATCTTTCATTATGACACTATTTTGCTGCTAAAGAAGAAAGTGTTGGTTGAAATTTTCGGTTTAATAAACTACAATGGCTTGCTTATATACAAAGCTTCGAATTTTCCATGGATTTGACCGAGATATACATAATGCTAATTATTTTATTGGTGAGATCACAATTATGATGTAGTCGTGTGAATTAAAGCATTTTCGTAACAGTTTTATAATTTGTTCACAAGTTGTAGATTTAATTATTGTACGATATTATTGTATATAAAGAATAACTAATAAACAAATTCATTTATGTGAACGTAGTACAATGTCCATTCATACAACGTGCAAGCGCAAATTGTTATTGTTCATTGTGATTCAATTGTGATCAATTTTTCATTTATGTGTATTAAGTAGGTACATACATATAGCGTTTAAAATATAGTAGTTTCTGATGATACAGTTTGAACTAAATAAATATAAGGAAAAAAAGTAACTCTCTTTTTGTATCTGAAAATGAGGATAAATGAGCTACAATGATATTACAGTGAAGTAATCGTTACAATTTTAAATGAAATATGTCAAAAAATGAAATATAAAAATAAAACTAGAAGTTACAGACATCTGTACAATTATCTTCAATACATGGAATCTAAAGAGAAAGGAAAAGGTAGACAGTGTAGTTAATAGATTAATTTATCATCGACTAACAAAAAAACAAGTTTCATAAAGACTTGGGATCTGATTTCTTGATGAACCAAGTGACAAATGGAAAGCACTTAAAATTAGAGTGGTTGTAGAAATAAAGCTACTTCATCAATGAAGTAATTTTGATAACCATCCGGTAAAAGTATACATACTTCCAGATAAATGAAATATAAAACTTAAATCCTGTATCACGACAATGCTTTCTCCTGCGTCATTCAAGGAGGAGATTTGAGTTCTTTCTACTAATGCAACCCTCGTCTAGGATGCAGGATCTTTTAAGTGCCATTTATTACTCATATACGCATAGATCTTAAGTGCTATTACAACCTCCACGCTGAATCTTAAAGTAATATTCCATTCCTTGAATTCCTTCTTTCCTGCATTCTTTCCTCCAATATACAACAGGCAAATAATAACTCGATAAATCACTTGTGCAAAGATATTAAATGCAGCTACGAGTACTATGCTTATGCTTATACACTGCTCGAAAAAATGAAAGGGTCAATCTTGTACCAATACAAAATTTCACGCCTGTTTGTCGCTACAAGAGCGATGAGTAGAACATGAACAATCAGCACTTCATTTACATAGCGCCGTGCAGCAAAAGTGCCGTTCCGTATAATAAACAGTTCGGATTTATAACTGATCGACATTCATAATTAAGGTTGCCAACTGTCCCGATTTCGGCTTTTGTGTCCCGCGTCCCGCCGGGGGTTCGAGCGGGACGCTATTTATTCCGAATTTTACCTGTACTCATTTTTAATTATATATTGTGTAGAAATAATTATTATTACAAGTATATAAATTAACAATTCTTAAAACAAATATTTGGTATCCAATTATTGTTTGTATCTAAATTATAAGACCACATTTTGTAAACCATACAATGCTACAATATATACCTAGAGACCATACAACTGATTATAAATAATTTGAAGGAGTATAAAGTTATTAGATTGAATAAGTTGCATTTTTTGAGAGCTTCATAGCTGCGTTGCTATTAATCGTACAAAAAAACTTTTCGTACCAAATTTTAAGGAAATTTTATCTTCTACAAGTCGACAAATAACTTTCTTTGTGCTAAAATTTACAACAAAGAAATTATAAGTGAAAAACTGGCAAAAGTGCTGATTTTTTGTGGTTTCTACAAGATGGCGGAGAGAGCGGAAAAAGGAGAATTGTGGAAATTTGTTTTTTTCATTAAGCAACTATACAACTTATTAAAAATTCAGAACTACCCGACCTTTTGTAGGGTAAAATCCTTAATTTACTGGACTAATAATATATTTAACTGAAACTAGACGAATTTAAGAAAAAAATGTTCATATAGTCCGTTTTAAGACTTATTAAGGATGATAATAAACTACAACCAATTGTTGGTGGCGTGGCGTCCCGATTTTTTCTTGCCTGTTCCGGTTTTTTGTACATACAATCCCGAAAAATTGATTTTCTGTGTTGACTACCCTATTCATAACTGAACCACCTTTAAAAGAAACACGTGACTGTGAAATGTTTTGGCTGTAATGCTCATTTCTTTTTCTCCAAACTCTAAGACGTGCATTTTGCGAGTGTAAATTGAATTTCGATTCATCAATAAAAAATTAGCCCCCTTGTGTCTCAGTTACCATCCTTTATACTGAGCAAACCTCGGAGCAAACAGAATTCGAGCTCTTTTAAGGTTCCTTGTTAAAGAAGGTACTTTAACAAGAATCCTGGCAAAAAAATGTCCCTTACAAACTTTATTTTGTACAGTCTGATCAAAAGAGGGAGAGAGCTCACTTTGTAACCCACGAACTGTAATGGAGCGTTTACATAAGACCCGAAGACTTAAAAATCGGTCTTCTTTAGCAGTTGTTACTCTTCTTCACCCTGCCCAGTACGTCTACATCTCGACCGATACCCTGGTATCTTTTCCATACCCTCTAGATAACTACTTCTGAAACTTCTATCGAGCTGGATACTTTCGTGTTTGCCTTTAGGGAGTAAAATCATGGGAGTAACTAGAAAATAGGGTGATCGGCAATATCAAGATTTAAAAAAATCTTCAAACTAAAGAAGAATAGTTCGATTAATTTTTTTAAATATGATTATTTTAGAATAGTACTTATATTAAAACATAAGTTGCAGATGGCAAACTATTCTAGCACGAGTTAGATATCCGACACGACCGCGTAACAGCGAGTGCTTGAAAAGTCTACTGTAACGAGTGTTTTGTACTATTTTCTCTGTTTTCGCTTTCATTTACATATATATTTTTTATAAAATAAAAAAATATTTTGTTATTTTTAGATAAACTTCTTTAAAGGAGAGTGGTGAATTCGACCCAATGCGTAACCAAATGTCATCAAAAATTATTTAAGAATGAAGATCATATGTATTCTAACATGAATAAGCGTGCTGGAATATAACATTGTATTTCCAAAACACAGAAATATTTATTTATAATAATCTAAATTTTGTTCATACCGAAGATGTAGGAAAATAAAACTTATGTTGCTGCTGAAGGTCAAGCCCAAATTAATGGAATTGTTCTGTTAACTGAAACTCAGAGTTCAACAGAGATAATCGGGCTTATTCACGCGTACATTGTTAGACGAGCTATAACAATTATTGTTTAGTAACAATCTTTTTATCATACAACATGAAGTTCTGTGCAGTACAGCTGCCAAAATTAAAATATTTCATATTTAAAATGATTTAAAAAAAAATTAGGATAATAATGTTTCGCTTATTATAGTAAAATATTCAAAAATGACAAAAAATATTTTTAACTAATAAATATCTAATTATAAAAACTATAAAATACTACGTTTTATGATATACTGAATCGTAAATAATAAAAAAATATTGAAACCTACAACACAATATATTAAACTACTTCATTGAAATAGTCTAAGAAAACATATGGCGAAATAATGAATAAATAAATCAGCATACACGTTGCTATGGTTTTAACAGCCTGTAATTTTTTTTGTGCAAATGGACGCGATTAAGCATTTCGTTGCAGCAATACAGGCCGCAAAATTGGAATTCGCGGCCGTTGGCATGCGTAGCGGCCGCGAAATTAGCTAAACAATCACTTTGTACTCGAGAATTACATGGTTTTGTTTATCAAATGTCAATCCCACAGCCACCTTGAAAGCTAACCTTCCATTTACAATTAAATTGTTTAAAATTAATAAAATTAGTAATTACATATTTTTTACGGTTGCACGTTGTCCGCGAAATCCTTTTAGCGCCCTCGAGATTGAATGATTTCGCGGCCTTGATATACAAATAACTATTACGTAAAAACTTTCTTTACCACTAGAGACGTTTCCGATTCAGTATAACGGAAAAACTATTATTGTGTTTTAATAACATAACTTACATTTTTAATAACAGTACGGCTTATTATAAGGAAAACAGTTATATTACGAAGGTATAATACCCAACAAATTTATACGTTTAAATATTGTTTGTATTCAAACTTGATATGATAAAATATTATTGTAGTAAACTAGCAAAAAAAAATTGCAATATGATAAAGTTTCTACACTTTTTTCGCGGTCGTCCAGAAAATAAACTGTTTCTGCTCACTTTTAGGCCGGAAAATCTTTCTTTACTGAGCTAGCTCGGAAAATTATCTATACGGGATCAGAAAGTAACTTTTCGATCCCAACATTAATGTTTCCATGGCGATCAGATGTTTATTAATTTCTTATTTCTTCGCAATAAAAAATAATATAATGCATACCTATAGATTTTCATTTAATCTTTCTTGCTGCGAAAAAAATATTCTACCAAAAGTAGCCTGAAAGTGTTATTACTGAGGTCACAAACTTCCTAAGCTCGCCACCGGCTCACTAAATTATTACTTCATGTCTCATTACCGTTCGCTGTACCTATGACTATAACAATTTTTCTTAGTACATAAATATGCCCAAAAACATGGTGTATAGTTTAAAATTTTAAATTATGGATCCGTCATTTATTAAGAAATAAAAAAAAATATCAGGACTTATTTGATTTTTGAACAAATTCTGCATACATCCGATTAAAATTACGAAAATCAAGAAGGAAATTACATTTAAAAACTAGGTACATTTCAACTTTTTATTAATATTTTTTTAGGAATTTAAACTCCTTACAAAAATATTTTCAAATATAGAGGAGGACTAATTTGGTTCTTGTAAAATTAAAAATATACACCCTTATATTTTCCGTCTCTGCTTGGTTTTTGACAAAAGTGATATATTTGTTCGATTTTTGAAGGAATTTCTTCAGTTACACTTACACCATGTTGCACGTAAAAATGATATAAATATTGTAAAAGAATAAGTAATGCCCATGCCATACTGTAAGTAAACTACTTATGAAACGGCTGTACTTATGCCTATTCGAAATTTAAAATAATACCAACTAATTCTGGTAACTTTTCAATAATGTTGTCCATGTACGATGTATTCGAAATTAATATATTCAAAAATCTTATATGTAGAGATACTTTTTCTTAATATAATTGGTTATAGTTGTCCTTAATAGAGCAGATTACAGTATGTATATAATATGAAATATAAAAGAGAGTAACTAATTATTTAAAAACCTAAGTATTGAGATTAAGTTCAGTAACGTTAGGAAAACGCAGTATTTTTTAAGTCTGGGCAATTACGTCAAGTTTTTTTGAGTATACATTACTTGTAGTGTAACAAGAACACAAAATATTAGATATTTTTAAAATGAACAACAAATAAGTAAGCTATTTCAATAAAAACTATAGAATGTGCAATCTGCAAATGATATTACTCTATCGTTATCTGTCAACAATGAGACAACATGTATATTGGAGGTCGCTTATGATGAGAGTGTTGAACTATGGAAAATTTATTGAAATAATTATATTGTCTCCTGTAAAACATTATTATTAATCCTATGAGTAATATAATAAAGTAATTCCATATTCAAATTTCATTTGAATTGCACCGAAATTAGCTAAATAATTTAGTCTGTATATCAGTGGCGGCGCTAAGACTTGTGCCCGCCCATTACCAACATACAAATAATAATTTTGGTATATAAAATATTTGTGAATAAAATATTTTATTTTTAATTCTGAACATTATTTGTATTTATACTTTTGTTCTAATATTAATAGGGCAGAAATTACAGCTTTATGAAAATTTCACCACAGTATTTCCTGCACTTTATAAAAAAGTAAACACTCGGTATATGTAATTATTCGAATATTGATATCTGTGTCTTTGTTTCGTTTCATGTGTGTGTATGAAAAAATACCATATACGTATCTTTATTATTAAAATAAACGGGTGCTCAGCAGGCGCGAATGCAAGGGCCGTGGGGTAATGGGGGTAACTACCCCCCTCCCCCCATAAGTCACGAATTGATAAAAAAAACAAAATCAAACAAATATTATAATTTAAGATAAAATTAAATACGTATTTTATTTTACTCAGTTAATATTTATGGCTTGTTTTTGAAATATTATGGGGTCTCGTGGCCGCGTGCCTGAGTGTCTGGTCGCGAATCTGGGGAACCGGGTTCGATCCCGACCGACGCCAAATATTTTAAATGGCACTAAATTGATCCCTGTGATGCACTCTCCACGCCAGCAATGAGTACCCGTGAGGTGACGCCTGGTAAACGCCCGCATGGTACAAATATATCATCATCATTACCGATATTTGCGCACAAAGCAGATTGGCACACCCAGCAATGGGTAATTTGCCGTGTCGTGATATATTTATTTTATTTTTATTTTTGAAATATTAATGTTGATTACAAAATATGGATGTCAGTTAAAATATAATTATTATAATAGTAGAAGAATAACTGATATTCAGTTTTCACAGTTTATCAGCTCATATCCCTTGATAAAATGTAACATTCAATTATAAGCCAATTTGACCTTGAATAAAAAAAAATTGCCTGCGGCGCCTTTTTTTCGGTTACATTTACATAACCTATTATGACCCCCCCCCCACTGATACCCACTCGTTTTTTGATTGTGCCTTATGCCCATCCTACATTTACATCCTGGCGCCGCCACTGCTGTATACACTATGCACAGTCACTTTTCCACATTGCTGTCGCTGATTCCAGCATGAAATTGATGACAGAACAGAACCCAATCGCAAACAATTGGCTGTGAAGCCCAATTCCGTAGTCCATTATATTGGAGAAGCTACTCTTTGCACCGCTAGTAAACATCTCAGCTTACAATAATTAACCTAGGGTTGACCTGTACAATTACGAGACGTACAATGCCGCTCATCAGCCGGCGATTCGTGGCGAGTGCACTCTCCAAGCGCCGACCTTCGCGGTCGCTTAACCAAATTATAGCGATGGCC
The DNA here is from genome assembly GCA_963082715.1 of Harpalus rubripes. Taxonomy (NCBI): domain Eukaryota; kingdom Metazoa; phylum Arthropoda; class Insecta; order Coleoptera; family Carabidae; genus Harpalus; species Harpalus rubripes. The sequence continues at coordinate 42,187,369 of OY720448.1, read as the reverse complement.
GCCAGAGAACGAAATGCCGGCGTCATGTGACTGCACGAAGACCAGCAGATACAGATTGATATTGACTACTTCCATGCTGCACTTGTATACAGATGAGATGTTAAATATATTCACCTTGAAATGTGAATTTGACTAATACTCATATGATGGTGTTTTCAACTCAGTGTGCAAGTACTGAGTGAGATAAATTGAATATAAATGTGAATGATATAGCTAGATTGACACGAATTTATTTTGGCACTCACGCCTGATCACGTCCGGCGGGTCACGTTCTTGTCAAGCCTTTTTAACACAAGTCATAAGTTATTTTCAAATTTGTTTACGCTTATGGAATCGGATGTTCAATTCCATCACAAATATTATATATATATATATATATATATATATATATATATATATATATATATATATATATATATATATATATTTATATATATACATATATATATATATATATATATATATATATATATATATATATATATATATATATATATACATATCTGCATTGCGGTTAATTTAATTATTGACTTATCGTACGCAAAGTCGACATCTGTATCACTTCTACGTTAATGTTCCATGCTGTTCTAGAATATGGTATTTGAAAGACAGGTACCCATCTATCTAAAGACAAGAATATTGACACCTACATAAAACTTGTATCATCTTATTCTGTAGATTTCGAAACATGCACACGTGCAAAAATCTGAAAATGTTACTTACAGTAAATTTAGTGCGATGAAATATATCCTTCATTTACTAATGGTATGGGATCGGAAAAAGAAATCTTAGCATAAATTCTTCAATTCCAACATACTCGTAAGTAGTGTAACTTTACACGTGCACGTGATATTCACTGAGGAAGTCATCAAACCTTATTAATATAGCGATCACATTCCGCACATAATTTACTCCATCGTCACATTTTCTGGAATAAACTAACATTAAAACCAACGAAACTTTTTTGGCGTTCGTTCCCCAAGATTACTGACCCTGACGCCTGACGGAAATCGGAGCAACAGTGTATACAATTTTGGGTACAACAATAACACAATTTTATGCAAAAAAAAAAACTGTTGATGACATATTTGGACATACTAATAATAACAAGAATGTAAAGTGAAATATGGCAATTAAGACAAATTTTTAAATAAAAATTGAAGAAAACTTGTAACTCACGCCCGATTAAATTCCAATCACGCCTGATCACGGACGATACTCTTTTAGTACCTCACGCTCATATCCAATCACGGAGCAAAATATAAATTATATTCACGATCACGCGGCTTACGTCGTGACGCATCATTACCCAAGAAAATCACGGCCCGTGCCCATCTCTACCTTCACTTGTTCAAATGTGGGTTCCATTTACAAAAATTAAGTTTGTGTTATATCTCGAAAATTTACCGATAGACAATAAAAATAACTAACTTTTTTTAAAACATTTTTCTCGATTACTGATAGCTTAGAAGATATTTCAAAATGAAAATATCGACCAAATTCAGTTTTCCGCCATTTTCTAGTAACCTATGAGAACTTTTGTCAAAACAAAAGCACTAAGATGCCCCCCCCCCCCAAGCCGTACCATATGTCCAATTTAATCGTAGTCGTATATTTTATAGTTTCCGAGATTCCAATGGTGACCATAGAAATTCGGACAATCTGTATAATACATTTTAATAACGAAAATAAATATTCTGTACATATTTCTTTGATCCAATTGATGTACGACTGGGCTCCTACATGTTATTTACAATGAAAGGCGTTTAAAAGTGAGTTCAAATTTTTTTAAAAAGTTATTAATCAAACATTATTACATTTTAATTGATTTAATTGTAAACTTTAACAAAAAATTGACCTTAATGTTTTACAAGCCACAAAACATACTAGTAAAATATTATTGGCAGATGAAATGATCAATTTAATTACAAAAAAAAGCAAAAACCGTTTTGATAATATCACAAAAAGCGACAAAAATGATTTTATAGTTTATTGCACTCAAATGTTGGCAGGTTTTTTTGATGGCCCACCTACTTATCACTATGCAATAAACACTAATATAAATAACTGACCTAAAATTTTATCCTTAGTTTTTATATTCGAACTCACACGTATCTAATCTACTTGTATGTAATTGCAAAAAATTTCATATGGAATTTTTGCAGATAAGATTGTAACTCTGAAGTATTGGGACTGTAGTTTTCTAAGGAAACTATATTGAGAATAGATAACCCAAATTCATTGCATATAAGGATGAGAATACTATATCCTAAAGCTACATTTTTAGAAAATAATATGTCCCTATCCACCGCATACAAGAAAAACTTTTTTGCCTTTTAAATTATGCTGCAATTCACTGTTAAATAGTTACATCGTAACTACGCGTATGTGAACAAAAAATGTTGACAGTGACGGCAATGTTAATTTCAAATAAAGGCCCATCCGCCATCCACACTCTATAAAATGTTGTAATACATGTTATATACCGAAGTTTTTCTTAATATGAAGATTTCTTGTATGATTAATTCTTAAAAAGTGAAAAGATAAATAAGAAAACGCAGAAAGAGGAGGTGTTAGATATCTAACATTGCTCACTGGAATATCGTACCAAGCATCATGTTCCTGCTGGCGATTCTTGAAATTTGTTTCTCGTGACCCTTAACACCTCTTATTCTTTAAATAACAACTATACACACGAACAGTACAACTGAAATTTATTAAAATGTTATTATAACATTGTGCATAAAAAAGTATGAGTTAAAAAGCATTAACGTTAAGCCACAATAATATTCCAGGCAATGGGGTATGTGATCATAACCGAATTTCAATATATATCGTAAAATATAAAAACTAACTAACTTCTCATTATAAATAAAAACTAAACATTAGTTTGTAATAATATTGTTATTGGCAATTTAACGGCTTGGAGAAGAGATATATGACGCCATCATGGTAAAATCGTGGGAGGAGACAGATAGACTGGGAGGGAAAGAGAAATGTATAGATCAGCGTCGCGATTATGTTGTGGTAGGTTATGGCATGGCGTCAGCTGGCTATAACTATATCTTTCCGTCCCAGTATATCCGTTACCAAATAATCCCAATTGCCGTCTACGCCGAAACTTGTCAGATTTGAACAGTAACGTATTTCGGTTCTTTAAGAAGCGCAGTGACGCTGAGGTTTTAACTTTCGCATTAAAATATTAGTAATAATTGTTTCCTCGGTTAAAGCATTATTTTCAAATTAAGAATAACATTTAAAAAATCCAAACAACTTATTAGGACGTATTATGCCCAGTTTGTTATTATTTTTATGTAGGTATACGTACATAGACTATTTAATACTCTAATAATCATAAACAAATAAAAATGTATATGATGTTTAATATCCCACTGGATTTAAAAAAAAATTAAACTATCTTATATAAAATGTAAACCTACACCATTTGCCATATGAAAGAGCATTTGTCTACATATAGATTACTATCAATTTTTGATATGGCGCTTTATGTTATGTTCCACTAAAGTTTTTGTATTGTGACAGAAAATAAAACATAATTTCATTGTAATTTAATGAAAAAGTTAATTATACTAATGAAGAATGCTCTAGAAAACTGAAATAAGTTTCTATTTAGGTCTGTTCGTTTGTCTTCCTTTAGGAGTACTATGAAATTTTTCTCTTATTCGCTTAGAACATATTTGAGCAGTTACTCGGACCGTATACAAACGAACGTATTTTTTGTAAGTACGGTACCTATTGTGACCCACAGGATGGCATGCGACATCAGCGGAATTTTACGGAACTAAATTAATGGCGGCCATGAGGAAAATGTTCAACAAATATGCGAATTAAAGCAAAAGAACATAATGTATATTAAAAAGTGCTGCAATAAACAGTGTATGAGTACCACAAAAATTTAAGACATATTCCATAATTTTTGGCAAGTAGAAAAACTTGATTGATTGAACGAATGGAAAAGATCTTTAAATATATCGGAAAGCTCCAATCTTGTAAATAAATATGACTGCTCCTTGCATTTCACAAAGAATAGTTATAATACAATTTTGCAGGCATGTAGTTTTAAGACAATTATTGACAGTTTATATAAATAAAATTTATAGTTTCATTGATTTTACTAACTTTTTATCCTTGCAGATTGCATTTCCAAGTCAGAATTGTCAAAAGTCGAGTCAACTAAATTTCATGTGAAGGATATGACTAATATTTAAAAATTATGTTGATTAGAACTGTTAACATAATTTTGGGTCAGAAAGCGCTTATTCAAAAGCAAACAAATCTGACATGTCCTACTGGCAGCCATGACAGGTATGCATACAGCGCTGCCAACGGATTCTGCGGGCCCCAATAGTGCAACGAACTTGTCAAAATTTTAGAGAAAGAAACAAATCTTTAGTAAACATGGATCTTTTGATAGAACACGAAACAATAAATGATGATGATATGTTGTAATGTAACGTCGTCGTATAGTAGCAATAAAGATGAAATTGTACGCAAAAATTTAAAACCATTCATTAGCAATTCATTTAAATAAAAATTGTATAAAAAACTATAAATAAAAATATTTTATTCAAATAAAATTTTCGTGCTATGAGTATAAATATTTTGCACTGTATGTTTCATACGTACGTTAACCACATGACTGAGATTGATCTAAACGAGTGCGTGTCAGACGGTATAATCCTACAGTTCACAAATCCTACACTTCACAAATGTCAGAGTTCCCAAATCCCACAAGTGATAAAGTTACCCCCACTACCGATGACGTAATGTTCAGAATTCACAATCCCACAAGTTATAAAACCTAGCAATGCCACAAGTGATAATCGCACAGTTCCCAAATCCCACAAGTGATAAAGTTACCCCCTCCACCTATGACGTAATGTTCAGAATGCATAATCCCACAAGTTATAAAGTGGGATGAATTGGGACAGGATGAATAGATTTTCAGTGTTAAATCTGTAATATTAAATACCACCTAATGTACCTAGTTCGTCTATTAGACTACAGATGGCGCTAGTTACATTAAACCGTGAAAAAATCAAAATTTAAACAGTACTCTAATCGGGAATCGCTAGAGTAAATTAACTTTAAATAATCATTAAGGTCTATGTATCTTGTTGCTCGTTGTTTTTATACTTTTTAATTAATCGTTATGAGTATATCAATTATTGGATGTTGAAATATTTGTATTTACTTGAGAAAATAGAGTCAATCATAAAACAATATGTTGTATTTAAAGTTAAATACACTAACCGGCAAAAAAAACCGGCCACTTTGAATCCCATTAACCGAATATTTTAGTCCCATTAACCGAATATTTTACAACTAAATAGGAAAATGAACTGATTGTTTTTAGTTAGTTATCACTTATTTACTATGTTTATTTAATTCTAAAATATATATGGAATGCACAAATTAATTCAGAGATAAATTTAATTCACAAAAGTAACAGAAACAATTCAAATAATTTATTTTGTTAACTATATAATAAAAATGGACCTGCTGGTATCGCCAATAGCTTGTATATCTTCTTCGAACATGAATTACGTCATTTAACCGTCGTGACATTGAGTTGATCAAATTTGTTATGAAAAATTGGGGAATTGCGTCAAATTCTTCTTGAAGAGCCAATCGTAGCTTTTGAAGAGTCTCTGGTATGGCTGGTAGTGTTTCTGACGAGACGATCGAGCCGAGAAACTTCATTGTCTTGTCTCGTCCCGTCTAGAAGACAAAAAATTAACTCTCGTCACGAACAATGGAGTCTCGTCTCGGCCGAGAATCTATCTCGACGAGATTTCTCGATTTTTTTAATGGATCCAATATGTAATTTATTATTATATACTTACCGTAAAAAAACAAATAATACTCAGGGTTATTAAAAAAATTGAGACAACTATTTTCTTCAGTATCAATTTTATATCTATACAGCAAATTACAAAGTTAGAGAGAGAGAGAGAAATATGATACAGCACTACTATAATAATAAAATAATGTTCTTATTCATGAACAGTTACAAATAAACAACAAGTTAACAAAACTTATTTTAGAACAATAAAATGTATAATATAAAAATAATGTTAATTATTAGTATAAACATTGATGAAGTAAGGGTGATTAGCGAGCAATTGATTAACATTGTTTTATCTCTGTTAAGCGTTTATGAATTAGTTTAGAGAAAAATTCTTCAAATAATAGTTGTAGAAAAATTTAATTATATGCATCTTTTATTTGAAGTATTTTTCTTTAAAATAATTAATAAGCGATTGAGAGATAAAACAATGCTAATCAACTGCTCGCTGTAGTGTTTATACTATCAGCCAGGCAATTTGCACCACCAAAAGGCAAATTTTATGCTTTGCTTAAATAAAATAATGAAAAGAGAAGTGAACTGCCTTTATTTATTTAAATCAAGTTTAAAATTTAACGTCTGGAGGTGCAAATTGTTACATTATTTACCCAGTTAAAAAGTTTGCTGTTAACCATGATTTTAAACACAAAATGCTCTTTGCAGAATCTTCATTAAGCCGATTTCTATGTTTTCGTAACACTAGACCAGCTTGCGAAAATAATCTTTCCGATGGTACGGAAGTAGCAGGTGTACTTAAAAAATCTCGTGCCATTTTGGTTAAATTAGGATAAATATCTTGATGCTTATTCCAAAATTTTTAAATGTCCTCTGCTTTATCTGATCGTTTTGTAGCTAAATATTCGTCTAATTCCTTTGTGTCGTTATTAGATGTGTTAACTGTTTTTTCGTACAGGATATTAATATTAATAACATCATCCGAACTGGATTTGTCACTGCTGTCACTTAATATGTTTAAATCATCTGGCATAATAAAGTATTTTGTCCTAAATATTTCTTTAAATGTCAAAATTGAATAATCCATCATTTCCCTACCCCAAGTAGGTAGTCATGGAAAATGTTTCAGTTTTATGCCGTGGATCCAGAATTAAGACTGCGCAATATATTCAGTTAGTTTTATGGTAATGTTTTAATAATTTTGCTTTTGCAGCATGTAATGCGCTTTGAAAAATCTTGTCTGCCTCTGTTTCATTACCACATCGCGCTATTAGGGTATCTATTTTATCCAGTAGTATATTGAAAGCTACTACTACAGTGGGTAATGTTACATATTTATATTTATCTCCTCCCAATATTAGAGAAACACTCTTAACTTGCTTCAAAAATTTAGAGAGTAGATTTAATAGCAACCATATGTCTTTGCTTATATTGTATTTTAATAATATGTTGTTAGCACATAAAGTAATAAGAGCAGACTTCATTGATGAAGCTCTTTCAAGCATATCGCTTGTCGAATGCCATCTTGTTGGCACATCTAGCATTGGCTTTAGATACTTACAATTCGTAGAATGGCAAGCACTCTGCAGTTTCAAGTTCAGCTGTTCGGATTTTTTAATTTTTTTAAAAATATATCTCAATTTACTATTACTTGTCATTGTCAAATTTTCGTGTTCTTCCTCGTCAGTATAATGACTATCACTCCCACTTAAATCAGAGTTACTGGTATTTGGTTCAAATTTTAAAACTTTTAACGCATCTTGCACTCCTAAATTTAATACATGTGCGAAACATTTGAAGTGCTGTGTACAGCTATTAAACTCTATGTTTTGTTCATTTAAAATTAGTTCAAGCTCCGACAGAAAAGAGTTATTTGCAGAAGCATTATCTACGGTAATGCCTTGTATTTTATTTTCAATTCCATAAAATTGCACTGTTTTAAAAAATAAATCAGCAATTGCTTTTCTAGTGTGTTTACCGTGAGACGGTACGAAATCCAAAACTAAAGATTGTAAGTGAAATTCTTCGTCAATAAAATGTATAGTTATACCATAAAAAGATTTGTTGTTGATAGAAGTCCAGCCATCAACAGTAAATGAAAATTTTGATGTTATTGTACTTAAATATTTTTTTATATTCTGTTGCATTTCTTGAAATTTAGTCAAAATTTTATCTGGCATAGCATCTTTTTGTAATATTTGGATTAATTAACGTGAACAAATTTCTTGTTTCTTCATCATCAAAAAAGTTGAATGGCAAATATTTGCATACGGCCCATTTTACCAATGCATCTTCTATTTCTTCATTTGTGGCACCTTTTCCCTGTTGAAATATTAACAATTATATAATTTAATAACGTCTACCCAATATCTTGTTTCTTGTAACTAAACAAACATTAGAATCAGGCTGTTAAAGAATCTAAATCTCATTACATATTTCACTGATTAAAATAATGGTCTAATTATTTCACTAGTGAAATAATGGAATTCATAATCCAACTCAAATAAGAGAAATAAAGCGTCTATTATAAAATTAAAGTACAGAATTATAGTTTCTGACAATAAATTAAATTAATAATATATTATAATTTTCAAACAAAATTTAAATTTTTTGTAAAATTGTTTACACGATTTTAAGGCAATTATTGGTTAAAATTAATGTTACTTCAAGAATTACACAATCATTAAGAATTTGAAAAAATGTATAGGCTGTCCGATAAGAATATTATGTGCCGTAGTTATAAACTGAAACACCTATAAAAATGGCGTAGTGCAGAATTATTTGCATTCTATACTGAAACGAGAGAATGTGGATCTATTTCTTGAACAGAGGCAAATCATTCTTTTGGTCAAAAGGATAATTTTGGTGCCAATAGAACTATTTGTTTCTGTTCAAGAATAAGTTCCACATTCTCTCGGTTCAGCGAACGGAGTATAATATTATGTAAATTTTATTTGTAATATTTTTTGTTATTATTCCAGGAAAGATAAATTCCTAATTTATAAATCCTGCCTTTCAAAATACTACTTAAAAAAGTTTTCACTATTCGTCAACAAATGTTGCTAGTGTTGCGCCTTTTAGTTTTAATTGGTGTTATTAGATGGTGCCTAGGACTAAATTCTAAATAGCATTTTACATAAACAACAAACATAAATTATTAATTTTTCAATATAAATGACAATTTCAAGTGCAATAAATATAAGGTACGCGTCCAGTAACTAGATAACTTGAGAATGTTGCTTTTTAGCGTTAGGTATAGTTACGTTAAGATTTTAAAAAGTTGCAAAAATTGATCTAATTTTGAAAAAGTAACATTCATTAAATTGGCGCGCAATGCCGACAAACGAATATAACAACCCGAGTTTCACCCATTGACTTTTGTGAGTTAGATTAAGTTTCTTTAAGGTATTTTTTGCAAAGTTGCAAACAAGACGATCTAATTTTGCACAAACATATTTTTCATAAGATTTCTAAATGATTGAGGATTTACTCCTAAGTGCCATTACGTAATATCAAATAAAACTAAAAACGCTAGCGAGATCTGGTGATGAAGAGTGAAACCAGTTTGTCCGCCATTTTAGTAATTTTTAATATACTTCATTTCACGTAAGAAAATAGCGTTGGTTTAGGTAGGGATATAAGGTATGTTCTATCTGTGTCAAAAATATTCCTACTAGAATAAGAATATTCTTAAAGCAAGCTCAGTAACAAATAACTGTCAAGTAAAAAAATAAATACAATAGAACAGTGACAGTGGCTATGTGTTATTGCTAGTTAACAACTAAAGATAACTTTGTATGTTTATTTTGGATCTTCGAAATGTTGTTATGCAAATATTACAGAAATTATAATTATATAAAAATATATTAAATAATAAAAACGTAAAGGAGATATTTTTCTTGAGCACAGTCTACTCTAAACATTCACAAATGTGACAGAAATGTACGCGCGACAGTCGGCTAGTAAAATTTTGTATTTATCTCCACTCTGTATATCTTCCTACCAACGCTTCCAACTCTGAAGTTGGAATGATTCGTAGGAATATTTCGATTTTTTTGACACAAAAGAACAACCATTGATGTTCTACTAGAAGAAGTAGGAAGATTTCTAACACCAATAGAACGTACCTATAAATTCAGCCCTTTGAGTGGTATGAATGCAAACCTAGTTATCAGTTATCAAATAAAATCTACACACAAATTTAAATTATTTAATGCATGTAAAAACGGTCGGCTATCAATCGCTATCTACTATTTTCTTACGTGAAATGAAGTATAGTCAAAATTTATATCATAGTTTTAAAATGCAGTGTTTTAAAAGACACGATTCCGAATTAGGGATAAAAAAAATACAAATCTATAAAATTCGCCGAAAATTCTTAGGCCCAGTTGCATAAAGCTTTGTTAACTTTAATCACGTTGTTAACTTTGACAAGGCTTCTTTTCCAATGTATTTTTGATACGTATCCATGGTTACAATGTGTAGTTAAACACATGATTAGCTAACAACGTTTTATGCAACTGGCCCTTATTCAGTCGTAAATTTTTAACAAACTGGTAACTGGTTAAAAAAATTATCCCATAGATAATGATTTGACAACTATAAATCCAATTTTTTGTTTATATCAATGTACTTGATTGGGTAAAAAACCAGTTGTCAAAAATTAACCACTGAGTTACAGAATAGGCCTGATAACTAAAATATATCAATAAAAGATAACACTAACCTTATTTAAGAACTTTTCTAAAGTTCCATATCCCTTTATATTTTTTGATTTAGAAATATTTTGAAATTCATTTCTATGTTTATTGCGCAAATTTCGACTTAATCCCGTTGTATTTGAGTCTTTCATTTTAATTTTTTGTTTACATATTTTACAAACACCCTTTTTTTCGTTATTTTCAACTATGTCAGTAAAATATATTCGAAATGTTTTCAATTCTTTTTCATGCTAATCATCAACTGTTTCCTGTTTTTCGTCTGTTAAGTCACTAGAAGGATCGTCTTCAATTGCATCACTATTTGCAATCTGTTCATCATTTATTGTGTTTAATTTCTCATGTTCCAAAGAATTTGATCTTGAGCTAGAGCATACTGAAATATGCTTGAAAGTTTCCGAATTTTTTGTTTTTGATCTCTTTGTCGTTGTACTCATATTACTATCAAGGAAACGCTTCATTTGTTTTTCTGAAAAATTACATTCAATTTTATAACCCCACCTTTTTAATCTTTTATATTTTACATTTCTAAATACTTACAAATATAACTGAGCAAACTGCTGAAAAATAATTTTCGTATCTTTAGCGACGTAATCATAAAATACCTCGAAAAATACGTAACGCGAACACGTTAAAACTTGTTTACTAACAACGTGCTAACAACGTCAACGTTGTCCGTGCGCCGACGCCGTAAGGTGCGTTTGGTTATTTTGTGCAGGTGCAGGTACGTTTGATTGAACTGGGATGTTTCATTGGCGCAAAAATTCAAAATAAGGAAGGTTAAGTTAGGTTAGAATAAATGTCAAATCAAACTTTAAGAAATTTGACTGTAATTTAATGAATAAGTTGTATACTGTATAAGTTCACATAGATAGTTTTATTTAAGAAATTTTAGCCCGACCCTGTATTAGATTTATAATTTAAAAAATATGATAATTTTTTAATACAAATTTACAAAATGTTCCAATGAAAATATAAAAAAACTGTATTTTTAAAAATACAAAAAATTGTCGAGAAATCTCGGAATAATTGTCGAGAATCGAGAATCTCGACATGTAAGTATCGTCTCGTCTCGTGAGTTAAAAAAGCTTTCTCGTCTCGGCGAGTCGAGAAATTTCGAGACGAGACGAGATTCGAGAATGTCTCGTCTCGTCAGAAACACTAATGGCTGGACGACGAATCTGCCTATGGAGTGTTTCCTTTCCTAAATATATTCTATTGGATTAAAATATGTATCCATTCCCGATGAATGTTTTTGAAAAACCATGCTAACTTAGAACTTAAAAACGACCAAACGACTCCGGCGTCGCCACGACCACAATTGGTTGACATCGGTGTAACCGTTGATACCTACTTAAAATACAGTGGAGCTGGTAGCAGGAATGTAAAATTATAAATTACCGAATAAATTACAAAAATATATTACGCGCAGTTCCTTCTCCATTAGACGCTATGCAATGCACTGACTGCCTGCTATTAACTGAACTGACGGGACGGTCTATGAGGACATGAGAGGTATAAAATTTTAAAGCAATAAATGCAAACATAATTTTATTTATAAATTTTATTAACTGAGAATCATGAAAAGCATACATATTGTATCAAGGGTCCGGTACTCATTATTATTATTATTATTTTTCTGAAAGATTGAATGAAATAATGAATTTTAGCGTTTGTTACACTTTCCAAATGTGTACTGGTTTTGAATTTTTTTTTTTATAAATAATTAATTTTGTATGACGTCATACCTTTAATTTGACTTCTCCTACTGACTACTGGGGACCGATTCTAATGGAGTCCAATACCAATTTTTTTTAAATCTTTTTTCTGCAAGAATATGATGAACTAAGAATTATAGTGATATGAATTTTTAAAGTTAAAAATTTGGTACCTGGCGTAGCAGGTACTTACAGTGGTCGACAAACAGTTAGTTCTAGAGAATACAATTATTTCATGTTCGCATAGCTGAAATATTTTTTATATAAAAACTTATATGTTATATTCACCAAGAAATTATTATTATTATTAAGCTTAAATAACATAAATAAAATGCATTTTTTCCTAATAAAGTATAGAACATTGAAACAGTTTGACCATTGTGTGACAATATTGTTATACAAACTATGGCGGAAGATGGCGCTAGTGTTAGTTCATTGATGTTCTTGGTTGGCCTGACAAGCGCGCGAGTCTCGTTTTGAAATTCAGGGAACCAATGTAACAGGGGATTCCACCATTTTTACCTTCCGTCACCTTTAGGTAAGGAAGGTATTGTCTTTGGTCAAAAAATTCGGTGGTGAGTTTTTGATGAATAAGCACGTTTTAGGGTCCCTAGAATACGATTTTACTATTTTTACGATGATGTCTGTATGTGTGTGTGTGTGTGTGTGTGTGTGTGTGTGTATGTATGTATGTATGTATGTGTGTCCGTGTGTGTGTGTGTGTGTGTGTGTGTGTGTGTGTGTGTGTGTGTGTGTGTGTGTGTGTGTGTGTGTGTAACAAAATTTTCGTCTACGATAACTTCCGTACTACAATTCTAAAAATTATAATTCTTTCGTATTTCTCTTCGTTACATCCATGCGAAGAGCTGATTAGATTTTGGTTAGAATTGGACAACCGGAAGTACCCTCATTTGAAGATTTTAACAGTTTTTCTTGAAAAAACTATGTTAAATATCATTTTTTCACATTTAATGTTATTATAAATATTAAAGAATATTTTATTTTCTATACGATTTGATTGCATTTTGTACCTAATATTAAATGGATATAGAGTTAAAAAATTATAAAGAAATTAAATTTCATAAAGTAGCCATAGCTGTGGAAACAGCTACTATATTAAGAAAATTTTGATTGAAAGATGTCAGTGTCAAGTGTAATTGACATAGTGTGTTTGTCTTATAATTTTACTGGAAATAGGTATAGGATCTTTTGCTTTCTGTATGGAATTTGTATAAAATACAAACTGCTTTAAGGTAATGTACAAGAAATAATAATAATAATAAATCTTTTATTTCTGCAGATACATTACACTGTATACAGAAAACGTCACAAAATAATAATTTTCTGTATGAAATTTGCATAAAATACATGCAACTGCCGGAAGGTAATGTACAAGAAATAGAATATTTAATTTAGCAAGGAACTTCCGTATGAAATTTGTACAAAATACATAGAACTGGCGGAAGGTAATGTGCTGGCCACATCAGATTTTTTTTTATAATTTCAACTGAACGTATAAGTAAAACTAATACTGTCGGTGAAAATCCGGTGTAAAATTCCTATTAATAAGCTAGTTATAGTCCTCCGTAATTTGAAAATATAGATGTGACGTCACGTATATGTTTATATATCAAGCTATTTTCTTCGTGGACCTAAATGTTTTTGAAATATGTGCTATTTCTAAATTATATTTATAAAAAATAAATGAATATTATTATACTGTACAAGTCGACATGATTTATAATTGGAAATGTATTTAAATTATTAAGTTTAATGCAAAATATTTATATTCAAATAAACACTGTTTGAGACTTGCACTACTGGTCTGATAGTCACGCATCCGCATATTTGAATATCTCTACTTCCATAATGTATATGGATTTCATACGAGTGACGAGCTGCTAAAACAAAAACCCCCTTATTTCCGAAATATTTCAATTATATCATTTTACTTCTTTATTAATATTCATTATTAATCATATACTTTCAGTATTTTTTATTAATTTCTCTTAATTCGATTGAGCTGGAATCCCCTATAGCAAAAACCTGAAACGACATCCTAATGGACCTTTCCAATTTAAAGAGATAGAAGATATGCGCAATGGGGATCTGCGCATAGTAAGAACAACTGAGATCTATGACGTTTGATTCTAAAAAATTAGACGTAAAATGTAAGATAACTTTAAAAAATCTTATCGAAATAAGTTACAAAAGCTTTTATTGAAGGTAAAATGTCTAACGATGCAAATTTTCACTGAGAATACAGGTATTTTAATGACTGCAATATTTTTGACGTTTCGTTTGACAGCCCAAATGGCAGTTGTTCGCGCCATTTTCTTACTATTTGCAGCGATAGAAAGAGATAGCCCTTAAATTGGAAAGGTCCATTATTAATCGACTTCAGTCACTACGAACTAGTTACTATTTAAACAAAATTCTTTCACTAATACTCTTTAATTTACGTATATTTTCGCATTTTTATCTAAGATAATTAAAATATGACTATGGTGTACCCCATTCATTTTAGAGACTTGTCTCAAACATTTAGTCTCAGTTAATGATGGCAGATTTTAGGGATTTAATTTTTTAGGTTCGCATAAACAGAGTGGAATTACGGTGGACTATAACTAGCTTATTAATAGGAATTATTATTAGTTTTACTTATACTATACGTTCAGTTGAAATTATAAAAAAAAAATGGTGGAATCCCCTGTTACATTGGTTCCCTGAATTTCAAAATGAGACTCGCGCGCTTGTCAGGCCAACCTACCGTTAGAACATCAATGAACTAACACTAGCGCCATCTGCCGCCATAGTTTGTATAACAATATTGTCACAATGGTTAAACTGTTTCAATGTTCTATACTTTATTAGGAAAAAATGCATTTTATTTATGTTATTTAAGCTTAATAATAATAATAATAATAATAATTATTTCTTGGTGAATATAACATATGTTTATATATAAAAAATATTTCAGCTATGCGAACATGAAATAATTGTATTCTCTAGAACTAACTGTTTGTCGACCACTGTAAGTACCTGCTACGCCAGGTACCAAATTTTTAACTTTAAAAATTCGTATCACTATATTAGACCATTTCAGAAATTCAAAGCGCATGCGCCAAGTGTTAGACTGCGACAAATAGTTAGTGCCAATTGCTGTATACCCGTCCTTGTTTATATGACAGTTCTGTCCCTTGGTTCTGTCCAAGTTCTGTCAATTTTGTTTTTGTTTTGTTGGTTTCGTTTTTCAAATAATTATGACGGGTACTAAACTTCTGGTCCACAAAATATTGCCATTTGAAATGTTTTGTCTGGTTTAGAAAATCAAAACTTAGGTTAGGTATAGTAATATAATTTTTATAATTGATTGATGAATACACTTCATTTTTTCACGTGGTAAAATAAGTTTTTATTTGTAAAATAAGAATTGAAATCATATCTTATACTCAAATTCATATTAACAAGTTCTGTGTAGTTCTAAAATTTAAAACAGAATATCGGGGTCACGTATAAATTTGAAATGCCGCCATTTAACGGCACTAACTTTTTAGTTCAAGAAGTAAATGTAGTGGTCGCTCAAATTTCTGAAATGGTCTATTCTTAGTTCATCATATTCTTACAGAAAAAAGATTTAAAAAAATTGGTATTGGACTCCATTAGAATCGGTCCCCAGTAGTCAGTAGGAGAAGTCAAATTAAAGGTATGACGTCATACAAAATTAATTATTTATAAAAAAAAAAATTCAAAACCAGTACACATTTGGAAAGTGTAACAAACGCTAAAATTCATTATTTCATTCAATCTTTCAGAAAAATAATAATAATAATAATAATGAGTACCGGACCCTTGATACAATATGTATGCTTTTCATGATTCTCAGTTAATAAAATTTATAAATAAAATTATGTTTGCATTTATTGCTTTAAAATTTTATACCTCTCATGTCCTCATAGACCGTCCCGTCAGTTCAGTTAATAGCAGGCAGTCAGTGCATTGCATAGCGTCTAATGGAGAAGGAACTGCGCGTAATATATTTTTGTAATTTATTCGGTAATTTATAATTTTACATTCCTGCTACCAGCTCCACTGTATTTTAAGTAGGTATCAACGGTTACACCGATGTCAACCAATTGTGGTCGTGGCGACGCCGGAGTCGTTTGGTCGTTTTTAAGTTCTAAGTTAGCATGGTTTTTCAAAAACATTCATCGGGAATGGATACATATTTTAATCCAATAGAATATATTTAGGAAAGGAAACAATCCATAGGCAGATTCGTTGTCGTCCAGCCATACCAGAGACTCTTCAAAAGCTACGATTGGCTCTTCAAGAAGAATTTGACGCAATTCCCCAATTTTTCATAACAAATTTGATCAACTCAATGCCACGACGGTTAAATGACGTAATTCAGGTTCGAAGTTCGAAGAAGATATACAAGCTATTGGCGATACCAGTAGGTCCATTTTTATTTTATAGTTAACAAAATAAATTATTTGAATTGTTTCTGTTACTTTTGTGAATTAAATTTATTTCTGAATTAATTTGTGCATTCCGTATATATTTTAGAATTAAATAAGCATAGTAAATAAGTGATAACTAACTAAAAACAAACAGTTCATTTCCCTATTTAGTTGTAAAATATTCGGTTAATGGGACTTTGTAAAAAAAATCAAAGTGGCCGGTTTTTTTTTTACCGGTTAGTGTATTTAACTTTAAATACAACATATTGTTTTATGATTGACTCTATTTTCTCAAGTAAATACAAATATTTTCACATCCAATAATTGATATAATCATAATGATTAATTATAAAGTATAAAAACAACGAGCAACAAGATACATAGACCTCAATGATTATTTAAAGTTAATTTACTCTAGCGATTCCCGATTAGAGTGCTATTTAAATTTTTTATTTTTTCACGGTTTAATGTAACTAGCGCCATCTGTAGTCTAATAGACGAACTAGGTACATTAGGTGGTATTTAATATTACAGATTTAACACTGAAAATCTATTCATCCTGTCCCAATTCATCCCACTTTATAACTTGTGGGATTATGCATTCTGAACATTACGTCATAGGTGGAGGGGGTAACTTTATCACTTGTGGGATTTGGGAACTGTGCGATTATCACTTGTGGCATTGCTAGGTTTTATAACTTGTGGGATTGTGAATTCTGAACATTACGTCATCGGTGGTGGGGGCAACTTTATCACTTGTGGGATTTGGGAACTCTGACATTTGTGAAGTGTAGGATTTGTGAAGTGTAGGATTTGTGAAGTGTAGGATTTGTGAATTGTAGGATTATCACGTGTGGCATGCTTCGATCTAAACTAGGATGACCATATTATTTTCTTCGAACCTAGGACATATCGAAAAAAAACTAGGATATTTAAAATTTTCAAAAAGAGGACAGATAGAGGATATTTCCACAAAGTATTTTATTAATAAAAAAATACGAGTACTAAAAAAATTCTTCAAAAACTGGCACTAAATAATACATTAATTCTGTAAATTGAAGACAGAAATATAAAATTCATGTTTACAATAAAAAAAATATATTTATTTCAATGAATAACCATTTTATTTAAAATTTTTTGATATTTTGTTTTAGTTCATAATTTTAATTATGCAATTTATTTAAAAAAACTGGGCCACTTTGTATAAAGCCGAGAGGACATCCGAGGACGCTTTCAAAAAGAGGACATGTTCTCGCAAACTAGGACGTCTGGTCACCCTAATCTAAACACAGCCCAACTAAGAAAATTACCCACAATACTTGCTTGCTTTTTCTTACTCCTCCGTTCTACATAGAGTAAGAAAATCATGATCTAAGCAGAGATGAGCAATTGCTCGAATGAAACCGACCAAAATTTAAGTAAATGATCTGTGACAAACGAACGCGGATTTCGGCGTGGAGTAGAAAGAATAGGACAAACGAACAGACCTTTTATGTGTACTACGCATTTAAATAAAACTTTTGACAGTAAAAAAGTTAGTGAGTGTAAGTAGTCCAATTAAATATTGTGATTTTTTTATTGATTTTGCTAACTTTCTTAAAATTCATATCGTTGTAAATAAAATTAAATGTGGTCTAAGCATGGCAACATCACTCACTTAGCAAAATGATTTTTTTTTCTGAAAACAGTTACACTAAAAGCACTTGGTATTATGTATTTTTCAATTTATTTACTCACGTTTGAAGTTTGAAGTACATTAAAGTGTAAAAAGACTGCGCATGGCCTTACCTGGAACAGAAAATGTAGAAATTATAATTTAACGCGTCTTAGGTATTAAATTGCAAATAAAATTATTCAGTGAATCGAAATGTGCAAAACATGATTATAGTTTATTTTATCAAACATCGATAATTATAGTTTACGATTATTTTGTCGCATTACCTTACTGGTATTAAATCTGAAGGAAGAAGAATACGTTAGTAAAAAAAAATTAACCATACAATAAAGTTTCAACTTTTTAAGAGTGCTTATTTTATATATTCTTATATTATTATGTATTTTGTAGGTAGGTATTTATAAAAAAATATAATTGCAAGAAATATAGTTAAATTAGAATAAATAGTACGATTTTCAAGTTCATATTTTACTCAGAAAATGGCTTACATAATAATATGATTTATAAATTAATATTGGTCAAAATTTCTCCATCTTAAAAAAACCCACACGAGTAATTAAAAAAAATCAACTTCTAAAACCCCATAAACATTCACACGCGTTTTTTCAAAAACCTCCCTTAAAACCATATAAAAAATGCAAAGTAATTACAATTTATTAAATATGAGCATAACCATAACTGAACGAAATAGTTATTTATGCAACAAGTGTGTAAAGTAGTACTTTTTTGGTCGAGTGCGATGTTTTAATGCGGAAATTGTAGCACGAGACAAAAAATACTATTTTACACACGTGTTGCATACAACATTTTTCCTACAACCGAAATGGTATTGATGTTTCTCATAATACTGAGTGTACAGGCATTCAGCAGCTTCAAATACTGTTAAAGCCCTTTCTCATAACACTGTACAAAATGTAACTTAAACACTTGGAAGAATCTCAGACAGACGATGATTAGTCTTTTATAATGTACAAATTGTACATTTAATATTAAAAATTAGGTTAGGTTAGAAAACATGTCAAAAAAATGTTAATGTTCTTAAAAAATAGATTAGTACTCAATCTGTTAAAAAAATATTAGATTTGTTTCATTTACAGTGTATATTCATATTTCTTAATAAATTTTATCACTTTCATTATTATTTACTACCTAATTATCTACTTGACAGGTAAATTAACCGTATTTTAATGTTTCCTAGCAACGCTTATTTACTTTTCACACTGAAAAGTACTTTTCACGCACGGTTGAAGGAAATAGCTATTTGTGTATTAAGAGCGCAAAATGTGACATTGTCGATTGAGAGGTTGTTGACGCGCGACGCAGGAGCGCGGCATTCTCTCGAAATCGACAATGTCCATTTGCGCTCGAAACACACACAAGATTTTTTCTACAGTCGTCACAATGGGGTCCTCCACCATAACAAAAAATTGTTTGTTTCAAGTACATTAAACTAGTGCAGTGGAAAAGTGGATGTCCATTGGAAGCGTTCACGCCAAACTTTTGCTGGTACAACTGTTCACGTACGTAACTCAAAAACGACGCCCGGCCTCGCGACGCGAATCAGCGTTGGCGACTCGGGACACGCTCACAAGTCGACTTCCGAAGAGTAGATTTCAATTTCCCACGTAACTCAAAAACGACGCCCGGCGTCGCGACGCGAATCAGCGTTGGCGACTCGGGACACGCTCACAAGTCTACTTCCGAAGAGCAGATTTCAATTTCCCACATAACTCAAAAACGACGCCCGGCGTCGCGACTCGGATCAGCGTTGGCGACTTGGGACACGCTCACAAGTCGACTTCCGAAAAGTAGATTTCAATTTCCCACGTAACTCAAAAACGACGCCCGGCGTCGCGACGCGAATCAGCGTTGGCGACTCGGGACACGCTCACAAGTCGACTTCCGAAGAGTAGATTTCAATTTCCCACGTAACTCAAAAACGACGCCCGGCGTCGCGACGCGGATCAGCGTTGGCGACTCGGGACACGCTCACAAGTCGACGTCCGAAGAGTAGATTTCAATTTTCCACGAAACTCAAAACAACATTTTATTTGGTTATGTAATATACCGACAGGTTGACTTGTGTTGTGAAGATGGTAAATGTGTAACTACAGTGCCATTAGTTCCAGACTAAATGTTTTCATTAAGAATGTAGAAAAGTGACATTTCTCACCATTGTATAGTTAGAAATTTGGACAGCGACCGTTTTTTCTACTTTGTCGCTCTAGAGCGGCAAAGTGACATTTTGCGTTGACAAATGAGAGCGCAAATGGCTACTTTGTATATAGACTGTAGAAAAAATATTTTTTTGGCGTTCCAACGATGTATAACCTCTGTACATTTATTTCAAACGGCAAAATTGTAACAATTGTTAAATTTATAGGTTAAAATAATGGTTATGGTAATGAAACAAATGAAACACAATTAAAGATAATAATTTGGTTATTTTCAATTCTAATTTAGTTCTCAAAGTTTTATAGTCTTGTGCATTTTAAATTAATTATAATATTTTTAATGGACGTCATACGAGGCAATGACATATTTAAAACGAAATTTGAAAACGTTACTGGGACTCGCAGAATAACATGCGACATCAGCAGAATTTTAGGGAAATAACTTAATGGCGGCCAGTAGGACATGTCAAAAATGTAAACGTCAAACATCATCGTTTCGTTTAACATAAAAAGTTGTTCTCGAACTTGGATTTCATAATTTCATTTGAAAATATGTGAAAAATAAGCGAATTAAAGAAAATCATCATAATATACATTAAAAAGTGCTGTGTTAAGAGGTGTACGAGTACAACGAAAATTCAAGACTTATCCATAATTTTTGCCAAAGAAGATACAGTCGATCGACTGAACGTATGGAACAGAAATTTAAATATATCGCAAAACTTTAATCTGACAAATAAATGCGTTTTCTGTTTGCATTTCACAAAGTAAGATTATAATAAAATTTTACAGGTATGTAGTTTTAATACAACTATTGACAGTATTGATAAATAAAATTGATAGTTTTATTAATTTTACTAATATTTGTCCCCGTAGATTTCAGTTTCAAATATGAATTACCATCAGTCAAGTTACGCCACAAATAGTAATTAAACCCAAATTTACGAATTGTTGTCCCTCATCTGTATTTCTTGAAAAAGGATTCGACTGAACAAACTTAAAAATAGGATTCGACTGAACAAACTTAAAAATCGTGTTGAGTTGAACTTTTAATAATATTTTGGGTCAGAAAACCCTCATTCCTAATGTAAACAAATTTGACATGTCCTACTGGCCGCCATGGCAGCTGCGCTTACAGCGCCGCCAGATTCTGCGGGTCCCAATAATGCTAAGATATTAGAAACAGTAAAGAAAATTAAAAAAATAAACTAAAGCAAACTGATAATACCTGATTGGCCATATCATTTAATCATTGTCATAACATTGTTATTAACCCACAAATTTAAAATTTGTGGCATTTTAGCTGTTTCAGATAAATGAAAATAGATAAGTTAAAAAATTATTATGTTTAATGGTATACCAGGCATAGCAGCAGTCACCGGGTCTCTGTTATAACAAATTATTACTTCTTATATTATGGTCGTTTGTGGCGCTGTTTCAACAGGGTCTTGCACCATCACAAAAAAATTAATAAAAATTAACACTGTATCCTTAAAGTACTACTTAATAAATAACGATTAAGATAAAAAATCATTATATAATAATTATTTTGCGAGATATTGAATTTATCAGTGCCACTGTGACATACTATTGAAATCTTTCTCGCGCAGCCTACTACAGAAACTGGTGCGAGAAAGATAGTTAGGGGAGAGTGGGGCAAGAGTGTACGCGTGGCAAAAGTAAACAATTCAAATATCCCGCTAATTTATACAGTTCGGCTCATCAACCCTTGCGGTAAAACAAGGTACTATACTGTTATTTATAAGTAAAGTAGAACATTGCCAAGTTTATGAAAACAAAATTACAGGTGGTTTGCACGTATGTCAGAAAGACGAAATGAGCTTCCTGGTCTAAAGAAAACATGGTGAGAGCAATGAAAGATGTCAAATTAAAAAAAATTACGTTGCGGAAAACTATTAAAAACTATAATATTCCACTCTTCAGAAGAGAATAGTTTCTGGTAAGGAGACTGTAATTAACATCGGCCGTTTTAAGTCAACCTTCAATCCAAAATTAGAAAAATTTAAAAAAATCAATAATCTGAAATTATAACAAGTTCCCCTAAATAACATAAAGAAGAATTGGAGTAAATTTTAAAAGGAAAACGATTAACGGAAGCAAAAAAGATTAAAATAACACGACAACTGTTAATAAAGACGACTGTATTTGTATTTGTTATAAAGAAAAATACAGTACATCTGTTGAAGACCGGATTATTTGCGGAAAATGTCATCAGTGGGCACACGAAGAATGCACTGACGTTAAACAAAATGCCGACAAATATATGTATGATTTTTGTCATGCTTAGGCAACATTTTTGTAGTCAATCACTTTTGCCTCGCCATGCGTGGCAAGAGTGAGCACTTATTTTTTTTTATTAAACGAACTTTCATTTAATATAAAAAATATTTGAGTGCAGGAACCCACTATAAACATTTATTACTCATTCATGTTAAAGACTAATACATTTCCCTTATAATTTATCTAAATAAAAAATTCGTAGAAAGAACAAGAGAAAACTTAACCTTAGTTGAACCTCCATTACAATATTGTGGTCATATGTTCTTGTTACAAATAAATTGTTACAAATAAATTACACAGCATTTATCTCGTGATGCGTCAGCCGTAACTTAGGAAATTGTTACAAACTGAAACAAGAAATAAGACAATGTAACTAACTACACAACTGGTACTTCTCGTGTTCCCGGCATATTCGACAGCGCGAAATATTTGTTCTTTGTTTGGAATCCGGAAAACCAAAAGCTCCATTTTGCAGGAAGGTCAGCACTGCTGTAGTTAACTAATTAAAAGTTTACTTTAATACAATTATTTTGCTAGCAAATGAGATCCAACAATGACATCTAAAACTTTAGAAACTCATTTTGCATTTCATGCAAGACGTGATGTTCAATTTAATAAATTTACATTTTACGGACATAACATAAGATTCATTAAAACTTACTAAATTGATAAATAAACGCAATTGCCTACCTATGTTTTATACTAGGAAGAATAAATTAAAAATAAAATTTGTAACCTAGAAAATACAGAACTGCGTTTGATAATTCAAGATACTTTACTCGCGGAGTAACTATTAAACATATCTCGAGCAAGGCTACAAAATCCGACGCAGTGAGTTTTATTTGGCTTTTATGCGTTTTATTGGGCTTTTTGAGTTTTATTAAATATTTATTACGAACCATTATAATTGTTTTGTATTAATTATATATTATAAATTAATTTTGATATTTAAAATCACATCCTTTTTCATTTTAGTTAGTGTTTCTGTCACTTATTCACACTATGTGAAAATATGATCAAGTCAGCCAATCAGCGATAGCCTGTCAGTTTTTCGAACCAATGCAAAAAGCGACAGCTATCCACTAATTATTTTTCTTGTTCAAATTAAACGAAATGAGAAAAACCTAGTATGTGATTCGTCTCAAAATCGTGTTTTTTGAATATGGCATTTTATGTTTAGTGGAAAAATCACTATCATTTTGCAACTAATAGGTACATTAATGCTGATCTGGGCTTTATTGGATATTTATGGGGATTTTAAGCGTTTTTTTAACCCGGTTTTTTGGATCGGGCTTCGAAATGATACCAATGTGCTATTTCGCAAATGTAAGGAAGCATGCTATTTATTCTTTTAAAATTAAGGTTCTTAGGTGGCCGAATACTTTTGATCTCAAGTATATATATATATATATATATATATATATATATATATATATATATATATATATATATATATATGCGCTGTGTTTAGACCGCAAACTTTTTATTCTACCTCATAAAATGGTTTATATTTGACTAACCGGTCAACCCTGCTGGGAAGTAATTTAGACTTGGTGAAAAACAGTGAAAACGCTTGCCTTCACAAATATTGCAGAATCCTCTGCTGTACTACCATCAGAATCTGGAAGTATACTTCAATAAAAGCAGTTCGGGTGTTGTGTATGTGTTGTGTTGCCTGTGAGCCTACCCGTATCCCTTTCTCCCGGTTGTAGCCGCCATCATCTTCCGCCATCCACGACATGGCTTCTTGACGCAAGCTCGAACCAGGTCTGTTTACCATTGCCTTGCGCTGGGTACATGTCTTTCCAGTACCATATCCTGGAAGACAGTGAAGCAGGTCAAAGGTACACAGTATTGCAGAGCTAGTGTGAAATATAAAGCGGAGTTATAATAATTACTTTTTATTTAATAAAGATTGTAAAAGTTTTTTGAGCCAATAAGTAAAGTTCGAAATTTTCCGTCATCTAACAGGACCGGATAAAAAATACCGTACTAAGCAATAAAAAAATGTGACCTTCAATTTATCGACATGTGTAAAATAGAAAAATCGACTGATTTTTAGAGTAGTGTAGTAATATTTGAGATTTCAAATTAATTTCACTTGAGTTCGGTTTTAAAAAGATTATAAGTCCTCAAGCTTTTCGTTTTTGATTTCGAGAAGAAGAATAGAAATTCTAAAATGTATAACATTTATGATGATGGTTATTAAACATGTAAACAATAAAAAAAAAATTAAGGTGTTTCCATTGGTCTATAATGACTTTGTAAATATGGACCTATACCATTATTTAAAAATAATACTTTTTTTCTTATTCGGTGCACTGAAAACACGTCGTTAAGAAGATCTATAAACGCACTGTTTTTAGCGATTTTTGTTTTCTAGAGGTGGTATGACTGCTTTCAATACTGACAGATGAATATATAGTACAAAAAACATGTTTCGTAAGGTCTGTTATCGCACTAATCCAATATGCATGAATTTATTCCAGCAATATTTTTAAAGAAAAATAATACATAAAAGTACAAGTGAGTAAATGTAGGTGTATACTTTGTTTCCTTCTAGTGCATCTAGGTAAATTACCAGAATTTTTCTTTAATTGATGTATTTTATATCTTATACTATTTTATTTACTATTATTTAGTGTATGCAAGTGAATTAAGACCAATGCTGAAGTTCCATTAGGTGCACGTTTCTTTTCTGTGAATGTCACAGCTGTTGCTGGGAGCTATGACAGTTACAGCGAACACGGACACATTCCGTTTGCATCCTGCTTTTTCCTACTCCGTTCTCCAAGCAAGGCGCACAAGAAACAAATGCGACCGTGACGGGAAAAAACTCATGCAGATAAAAACCATGTCGGCGTCGACACTGTCACCGACACGTTACAGACGGAAATACTCGGCGTTCAACACGGCCCCGGCCCTGGCGCTTTCTCCTACATAACAGGGATTAAATAGTCATGGGAAATTATAGGGAACGATATAGGAATTTGTAAACAGATTAAAAAGTGTTATGTTAGGTTGGCAGTCAAAGATAGTTTTAAAGATTATTGGGTTTAGAAATATTATGAGATATATTTAATTAATACAAATGTTACGGTCTAATTTCGCCCTATTAAATTTTTGCTCTAGATTCTCATTCCTATCTTTTACGCATTTTTCTTTCATCTTAAATTTGGAAATTTCTCGTCGATTCTTTACTGTTATTCTGTCAATCCTTTATATCTCTTTGTGTTTTCTAATTGTTATACCTTCTTTAGTTAGTGTTCTGTCCAATATATCATCTTTGAAACTTCATTCTCCTTTTTATTGGTTATGTTTAGTGTTTCACTTGTTCCTTACGTAATTATGTAAAATATGTTTCACTTCTATTTAGTAACTTACCTGTACTCTTATGCTGATTATTTTCGCCTTATTTCTATTTTATGTAGAGATTCTTCCAATCTTTCATTCGGTGGCGACTTCGCAGTGTGTTTACGATTTTTGATAACAGTTTGTCTACTACTTCAGTGGCGCGCGCGTTCGTTTTACTGTAATCTTCTTCGTGTTATTATTTCTTCTTTATGTTATTTGTTTTGTTTTTTTACTGTGGCTCTGTTTGTTTCCGGCCACCATTTTGAGCTCCGTGAGAAAGTTTCAGACCTCGGGGACTTTAGTTCCTGACGATGTGCGAGGTGCAAGTATTAGCCGGACCATCGTATTTTTGGCACATGGCCATTGTTCGACGTGGATTTTAATGTGGTTTTTTTTGTGCCGATATAAACGTGGAATGCCCGGTCGTTTTCGTCTTGAACCAATATTTTTGGTTTCGCTTTGTGCGGATTTTGACAGCGTCGAGGTGCCTTTTGACTGTCCAGTGCTGGTTTTTGGGTGGTGCGCCGTTGTCAATTCACGGGCATTACTTCTTTGTCCTGGCAGTTAATCTCCGTGGTAGGTGATCCCCACTCGCTGTATTTGGAATTGAGGTCTCGAAGGGAGGATTCGGCCAGCTTGAGTTCCATCCGTCAACATAGCCTAACTATGTAGCTCCTTTCCGCCTTGCACACGTCATATGAGCTAAATACATTATCGTAATTAAACATCGTTCTTCCGTTTTGTGTTATTTTTGCGAAGAAGAACTGGAGTCATGCTTTAAAATTTGTGTGTTGCCGTAGAGGACCGTTGTCACAGTGTCCTCAATGTAAGTTTTATTTTGACGCTTATGTATCGTCGTTTTATTAAAATGATTATTGTTTCATTGTTAGATGTATTTTGGATGATTGCAGAGTTGCATACCGTCAGTTATCGTTCACATATACAGTTGGAGCCTTCAGCTTAGTATATTTAATTATTGTTGAGATATATTATGTATAGCGTTTCATTTTTTCACCCGTGTGTGTTAAAAAGTTCACTTTTTTAACACTTTTACAGCCTATTCTGTAACAAAGTGGCTAATTTTTAACAATTGGTTAAAAAA
This sequence comes from Harpalus rubripes, assembly GCA_963082715.1. NCBI lineage: Eukaryota > Metazoa > Arthropoda > Insecta > Coleoptera > Carabidae > Harpalus > Harpalus rubripes. The sequence goes on along the minus strand of OY720448.1, from coordinate 42,160,040 downwards.
ATTATCCAATAGAGATTGATTTCACAACTAAAAATCCAATTTTTTGTTATATACCAACATACTTTTGATTGGTGAATTTTTTTAACCAGTTGTTAAAAATTAGCCATAAAAACTGTCTAAACATTTTTTTCTTTGTGTCTCGTAATAAGCGAGATATGAAGTATTTTCCAAATACTAACCGAAAGTCAAGATTTAGCCTGTAGGTCAAAAACAAAAGATGATCGTAAATTCCTGTCTTCTTCTTCCTGTATACTCCACTTGGGAGCATAGGGCACCTTCGGTGCTTCGACGGCGAGAGTTTATAGTGGCAGGTTCGCCACACCTGCGCACATTTTTACACGTATTTAAATGTCTTGATATTTTAACTTCTTTTATCATTTATTTAAGCGTATTTATTTTTACTTTATTATCGTTATTATTATACTTTATTCTTTTATTTATGCTAGCTCTATTAGTTCTTTTACAAATTTCTTCCATTCTACCCTATTTTGTGCTTTTCTTTTTGTTTCTCCCCATGTTAAATTGGTGCTCTTTAGTTCATTAATTATACTTCTTCTCCATGTGATTGTTGGTCTGCCTATTCCTCTTTTTCCTTGTATATTAAAATCTAGAGCTTGCCTTGTAATGTTTGAGGGTTTTTTCCTTAACGTGTGCCCTATCCATGTCCATTTGCGTCTTCTTAGAGTTTTCTGGATTCTTTCTTCACCGGTTCGCTCTAACAGTTCTTCTATTGAAATTTTCTCTGGCCAGTATATATTGCATATTCTCCGCAAGCATTTGTTGATGAATATTTGAAGTTTATTTTTACTTTGGTTTGTTTCAGCCCATGTTTCAGCGCCATATAGCAGAACACTTTTAACGCTTGATTTAAATAGTCGTATTTTTGTCTTTTCTGAAATACTTCTTGAGTCCCAAATTTTCCTCAACATATTAAAAGATGATTGTGCTTTTTGGATTCGCGTTTTTATGTCCTTTTGGCATCCTCCATCATTTTGAAGTATGCTTCCTAAGTAGCAAAATTCGTCGACTTCTTCAGTTTCTTTACCATTTATTTCGATTTTCTGAGTGTTATTTCTATGTGTACTTAGGATTTTCGTTTTTTTATCATTTATTAAGAGTCCCGTTTCCTCTGCAACCTCAAGTAATTTATTTAATTTATGCTGGAGATGTCGTTTACTTTCGGTTAGGAGACACAAGTCGTCCGCAAATTGTAGGTCTTCAAGTTTTTGAAATGGGTTCCAAGTAATACCTGTTTTTTTGTCTACGACTTTATTCATGATCCAGTCAATTATAATCAGGAAAAGTATGGGTGATAGGATACAACCTTGTCTAACTCCTGTGTTGATATCTATATTTTCTGTCAGTTTACCTTTAACTTCTATCTTGGCTGTGTATCCCGTATATAATAGTTGGATAATACGCATATATTTGTCCGGCATTCCATATTCTCGTAATATGTCCCACATTTTTTCCCTATCAACTTTGTCGAAAGCCTTGAAAAAATCAATAAATGCTATATATATTGTACTGTTCATTTCCGTTGCCTGGTCTAGAATTATTCGTAGTGTGTTAATTTGATCCGTGCAAGATTTCTGACTTCTAAAACCCGCTTGATTTTCTCGTAACCTTGTGTCTATTTCATTTTTCATACGTTCTAGTACTATTCTACAAATAATTTTGCTTGCTACACATAACAGCGTGATGGGTCTCCAATTTTCACACCTAGTGAGATCTCCTTTTTTTGTCAACTTTATTATTATTCCTGTTGACCAATCACTGGGGATATTCTCGTCTTTCCAAATTTTATTTAGTAGGATAAACATTACTTCAGTGGTTGTTTCTAGATCAGCTTTTATTAGTTCAGCCGGTATATTATCGATTCCTGCCGCTTTGCCGTCTTTTAATTTTAGGACTGCTGTTATTATTTCTTCTCTTGTGATTTCGTTTTCGTTTAATTTTATTAATCGCTGGTTCACTTCTGTATTGTCTTCATTTTCTTTATGTTTGTTATTTGTCTGTAATTGATAAATTTCCGAAAAATATTCAACCCATCTTCTTTTCATTTCTGTTTCCGTTCCACATATTTCACCGTTATTCAATCTTAGTTTCCGTGTTAGTTGTGGTCTCTTCCCTGTGATCTTTCTTGTTATTTCGTAGTTTTTTATTATTATTGTTTATTGCTGCTTGTTCTGCTTCTTGTATGAGATTTTCTACATACTGTCTTTTGTCATTTCTTGCACTCTTTTTTATATTTTTATTTATTTCTTGGTATACTTTTTCTAGGTTTTGTTTTCTATCTTCATCTCTCGCATTTAATATTTTTTGTTTTATTTCTCCTCTATCTTTAATTTTATCGTTAGTATCTTTAGTTATCCAAGGTTTATTTATTTTTCTCTGTTTTCCTATTGTTTCTTCCTGTGGTGACTATTATTTGTTATTTGTCTCAAAAAGTTGACTCATCAAAACCTACAGCAATTTTATGTAGCGTGCATAATAAGAAAGTCTTCATGTAAGGAACTTGAATTTTTTGCATCCTGTACAAGTCAATAATGTAAAAAATAATATTATAAAGCCTGTAACAGATTTCATTAAAAACTAATAATTTACCATTCTCATTATTATTCATAATAGTAATTCTATAACATTTTCCTTATAATTAAACTACCAATACATATCCATACTTCAACCTGTTCTTCAAGTAATTAAAGCTATTAATATTATTTAAATAACTATTTCCAATTATTCTTCCCAATTAACCCATATTTAATAAAATATTCAAATTTAAAAGAAGGTAAAATTAGATACTAGATTATTTTAAACCTCTGATCTAGATTTGAGATAATCTAAACCGAAATTTATTACGACGACATCTATAATGTGTGTTTATATAACTTATGTTTCTTCCGGTTTCTAATCTAAGTCGTAAACTAAATACGTACTTGATCTTGACCTAAAATGCAAATTATTTCCAAAATATGTCATAACATACATAAAACTTAATACCTACGGATGCGTAAATTATCAGGACTGAAAACAAAAATAAACATTAGCAATATTATTTTCAACTGAGTTCATATATCAAAAAGTTTATCGGAATAATATGGTTTGTTTGAAAGTGATCCTTGTTAATACTGCAATGAGTGCTTATGAAGTTCATTTTGAACGGCCCACTGAGCCATCGTTCACGAACTGTGCACTTTAGATCGCTTATCGTTCATTACAGCACACTAGCACAGATGAGTCAGTAAATAGCACAGAAGCACAGCTGCACGACATACAGCACGGAGCAAGGAATAGAGCTGAACAATTACTACGCTCTACACTACGAGTCGAGTTGTTCAAAACACGACTCTCAGGCCGGCCGCAAGTTGAAGCGCAGCTTGGTGAGGCGACGCAGGGTGACTCACGGTGAGTTTCTGTGAAACACAGAAATGATAGGTACCCCGCAAGTTTCATCGCAGGGTGACGTGAGGCAGTATTCACTGTACGTGACCCTGCGTAACGCAGTTCTCATGCTGCAGTTTTCTTCAGTTGTCACCGCGTGTTTTGTGAAAAAATGAAAGAGAAATTAATTGAGGCTTGATTCCTTATTATTTCATATACTTCTTTAAATTGGTCACGGGATAACCGAAAATAGTTTGAAAATTTGTCGTTGTTTAATTCTTTAGTTAGAGCAAATTCCCGATGACTTCTTCTTTTCTCCAAATACAAATTTTTCGTTGATTTTTTCTTCATCAGAAAAGCTGAAACTATCGTTTCGTCCTTACACTCATTTTCCGATTCCGATTCTGAACTGAAATCCATCAGCAGAAGTTCATTAACACTAGCCATTTCCAAACTGCTTGATAAAACTGCGTTTTAATTTGCGGTGATCTCTCACCAGCAGTTTTTTCCCGCAGAAATTCACAGTGAATCACCCTGCGACACCTCACTAAGCTGTGTCTAACTTGCGGCCGGCCTCACTCAAGTGAGTACAGCAGTCGCAGCACACATGAAGAGCGCTTGTGCGTTTGAAAAAAGTCGTTCAAGTGAACGACTTATATTGAACGACTCACTTTAGGGAACGGAGCAAAATGAACTGTCTCACTAAAATTGAACGAAAGACCCATCACTATTGTGAAGTGACGTCTGGTACATGCCCACAACAACGGTAAATATAAGTGGGTGTTAGTGAATTATGCGTGAAAAAAATTATATACCCAGCAATGGTTATTATGGTTATTTTGTAAAAGATAGTTGTTTTCCGGGTTCCTGAGCCGTGGTTTTAAGAGGATATCACATATATGTACGCAGGTACTGTGTCGCAGGTATCTGCAACTGAATTGACGCAACTTTTCAAAATTCTCAACACTTATCACACGTGCGCAGAGTTACATATATTTTAGGTTATTTACATAATGTTGGTAACGTTATCAAGTAGCCGCTACGTTGCTCACCAACACATTATTTTTTATTTATTGATATTATATTCAGTTGTTATATTTTTGATATAAAAGATCGTCGTTACAACTTTATGTTCACCTACGCTCACGGGTCTTCACTCATCAGTTCACTTCCACTCTACCTCCGATCACATAACTGATATTACATGATTAGGAACTTAACTAGCTAACGGGCAGATCTCTGTCGCTTTTATATAGCTGCCCATTAACTTCTGGATATCCCTCGAACAATTTTAATACAGGATGTTTCATTCGAGCTGTAGCGTTTAAATCAATTTTTCCTTGCGCATTGCTTCCCAAAGTATTTTGGAAAATATACTTTAAATAAAAGTTGTAGAGAATAAAAATATGCACATAAATCAGTAAACAAAATATAATTCGTATATTCTGTAACTGCAGACATTAGATATAGATACATACTGTAACGTTTTTATTTATTTGGGTAAAGTGTAAAAATCAAAGAATTATTATTAATTAAAATAAAGTTTATTCAAATCATAAATAAATATTTAAAAGATAATAAAAATGTCTATTACTAATATTAAACAAATATTAAATACTAATTTAAGATGACGAATATAATTAAGTAGTTAAACACTAACACTATTTATTTAAACAATTAACAGAACTATTTATTTACACCATATTACTAATTATTTATTTCGACTATTTATGTCACTAGTTATTCATATCACATTCATATGTCCGACTTAACAACCTCCACAGCGTCTATATACTCAACTGACTCAACAGCGTCTGTATATTCAACTGTCCGGACAGAATTCACTCCTTTCATTCATTGACTGTATGCCTATTTATGTAATGGCTGGTTTATGATGGATTTAATTTATAAATTTAGATTTACAATTTTAGATTTGATATTCATGATGTACCTTGCTGGTTTATAGTGAATTTAGACATATGAAATATGGCCAATCAACTTATATTAGGTCACGTGGTTTGATACAGATGAGATGACAGTTATTTATTTGATATTTATCACTTTTATCATAATCAATCTGTATTGTTCTACAGATAATATTAATAATATATCCATATTTTCAGAATCCATTTGTCAAATCAAAATTAAAATGTTTCAACTGTCACTTGAAACTGTCATTTACCCCATCAAAATCATTGTTTGAAATACTGTTAAATGATTGGACGCATTTACAAATTTACATTTAGAATATAAAATATGCTGATATTGTAAATGTAAATTCTAAATCATAAATTTCTTAAATTCATCATGAACCAGTAAAAGCAGATATGTACTACTTATATTTATAAATGTAAATTCGTAAATCTAAATTTGTAAATTAAATCCATCATAAACCAGCTTTAACTGTCCTTCTGACGGACTAACTCTTTCTCCCACAACCTCAGTATTACCGACAATCCGCAAGCCACAACTTTTCAACACCACTGCCTAGTATCCACTTCCATTCCCTGTTACTCTCTCCGTATACTCTAGCTTACCAATAATCCTCAAAACTACCACAGCAATCCCAGTTTACCAGTAACTTCCTGAGTATCCACTACACGCTAAACTGCATAGGCTCACCCACGATACTGCTGTGCTACTCAACTTACTGACATTTTACTTCTTATTATCTATGTAACTGTCCTTCTGACGGACTAACTCTAACACAAGTATGGTATGACTAGCGAATGAAAGTTGACGTTTAAATTATTTTATAGATGTGGTTTCTTTTGAGACCCTAGAGATGAAGAATAGAATTGTACGAAATATTCAGGTATGAAATTTTTGCATGAACCCATTTAAATACTGGACTAGGAAAGCACAGAAATACACTCGGAATTACATTACTATGTCTGGCTGAAAATAGATGGCCGATTAGGGTAACTATTTAGTTTGGCAATTCTATGAAATAGGATTATTTTTAACTTCTTTTAACAGCAATTCCGACTTGAGGGTTGCTTGTACCAGAGACGAACGAACTAGAATTTGCGGTATTAATTTTTTTAAATAAATGTTTTCAAAAGATACCTCATCTGTTAAATAATCTAAACGTCAACTTTCATTCGCTAGTCATACTATACGTCGCTTATATAGTTGCTCTAATAATTGCCAGAATATTCTAGCAATGTCTCCACCGATATAATGCGCGGGTAATTACACTTTTCTTTGCTCTTCTTTATACAAAAGTCTGCTTCGTCGCTCGCCTGCCACGCGCCCCATCTATGTCATCGGAACTTTCAACACATTTTCATATGAAAAAAAAAAAAAAAAATTCTATTGCAGTTCTTACTCAGTTTATTTATATTAAATTTAATTCATATAGCATAGTTAAATTAAAATTGCCAAAACATTTCGTGAAACACTTTTCGAAGTGCTTACGGAACACCGGTTGAAAACCACTGGGTTAAATAGTAGAACCTCGATTATCCGATCCGATAATTCTGTACCCGTGAGGTGACGCCTGGTAATCGCCCGCACGGTACAAATATGTCATCATTACCGAAATCTGTGTACAAAACAGATTGGCACACCCAGGAATGGGTAATTAGCCGTGATGATATATTTATTTATTTATAATTCTGTGCATTTACAAATTATTTTCTCTATGGAATTTCACTATAGAAATAGTAGTTTACGTTTAAGTGGGACACAGACATTATTAACGCACGTATTGTGAATTGCCCTACGAGCACGCAGGGCGAGTTAAGGTAATCGCATAGTTAATAATGTAGTACCCATCCCACGAATATCGCACAAAATATTATCTATCACCATACAACATATCGCACCCTTTGATTGTGATCGCCTTCATTAAATAATTATACAATTTATTCTGTAAATTTACTAATAAAGAAACAGTAGTAACAAATCATGATATATACGTTTTCCAATGAGTTAAGTGATTACAAAGTATTCTACATTTGAAATAGAGTTTGCAGTACGAAAAAAATTAATCGATCAATAAACGTTACCATAAACAAATATTTGCATATTTATTTTTGCAACAAAGTGTATTTCACCGTTGAAACATAATCAATAAAATGATCACTTCTATTTATTTAGAATAAGAATTGTAGGCCTTAAAGTTCCTTTCGTTTTTATTACAACATTATGTTGTGTAATACAAAAATGGGCGTTTCGTGCGACATCCGCACATCAGCTTAAAAGATAGTACAAAATAAATATAAAGTTATGATATAAATAAACTTAAATATTTATTTACTTTTTTAATGGTATTTCTTTTAGTACATATAAATATTTTAATATTTTTGGTTAAGTTATAGATAGGTTAGTTTAGGTCAAGTTAAATTACCGTTTATTTAAAATAATGGTGCTGTAAATAGAAGCCAAAAATAACGAGGTCATTTCATTTGGCAAACCAAATCGCATTTATTCGGAAAGTGCAATAAAGCGATGAGAATATCGCAACCTTTACAAAATTATAGAGAAAGTGTATGAAATGACTCTAAGCAGACAGCAGACAATACAATTTATACCGGATATTTTTAATTTATCATTTGAGATACATTCACAATACTACTGATCATAAAAAAATAAATAACATCTCAATTAGATGCAATTAAAAAAACATAGGTACTTAATGAATGCATTCATGAGACTGTAAAGTAAACCAATTAGTTTATAAGTTTGAAATAGAACTAGGTCCTAAATGAAAATATTGAAAGATGTTTTTTCTCATTCTTAATTATAGTTATATAAATGTATGTTTAAAACCTTATAAAAAAAGATGAGACTATTATCAATATAGGTTTCCATTTACAATATATGTTTTTCTTCAAGCGTATTATAATATTCATATTATGCTACTGTACGCACACTATAGAAGTTGTTCATTGTCTTACTAGTACAAAAATGTTGTTATTGTTGTACTAGTAAAAAAATGTTAGTGTCTTAGTTCACCGCTGGCGGCGGCAGTTGTCACAGCAACACACATTATATTGAAAATTGTTATTTGACAGTTGTATCGTTTTTGTTTTGTAGTGTACACAGCCAGCTTTGGCTGAAATTGCAAATACTACAATTAAAAAATTCCAAAAATAATGTCAAAAAATTCTTTGTAACACTTGAAGAAAAAATAGTATATGTCATTCGGAGTAGAACGCCCTTTTTGTGTTTTACCCAGCTTGCCTAGCCTCGGCTAGCGCCTCGGCTGCAATAGCTGGGTTCAACACAAAAAGACCGCTTTCTACTACTAATAACATAATGTACTATTGTGTTATAGCAGGTATCTCGAGAATTATTTAATTATTAAAAAAACTATTTCCAACACATTATTCTAACTAAAAAATCGTATAAAAATATAATAATATAATAAGCGAAATTGTGATGACATCTGTAAGTCTTACAGATTTGTAAATTTGTAAAAACTTGACAAAAAGCCATCGATTTTCATTGATCAAAATAAAATTATTCATGAGTGGCAGCTTTCATTGCGACTTTGTTCATTATTTACAAATTTACAGATCTGTAAGGTTTGCAAAAGACCGTCTATATAACGAATACCGAGGTAGGATGAGGAGGGTGCTACTAATGGAAGTAAAGAAATTCAAATATCGGAGGCGTGGCGATCAGCCCAGCACTGCAATTCTCAAACAGTTTTTATTTGAATGTAAATGTCTTGCATTAAACTTAATAATTTAAATACACTTGCAATTATAAAGTATGTAGACTTACACAGTGTTACATACATATTATTTAGAAATAGCATATATTTCAAGAATATTTAGGTCCACTAATAAAACAGTTTTATATGAAAACTTATATTCGTGACATCGCATGGGGACCATAACTCGCTTAATAAAAACAATTTTTTCACCGGATTTTGACCAATAGTCATAGATTAACTTATAGATACTTTCAAATTGAAATTATAAAAAAAAAGGTGGAATCCTCCATTCATTTAGTTTTCATGATAAATTATTTCGGTAGCGAAAGGTCATTCAAAATTTAATAAAATAAATTATTCTTAAATCTTCTACGAAATAAGATAGGTTATCTACATTAGGTACATTATTTTCGTATTGAAAATGACATTCCATGATCTATCGGAATAAAAAAATGACAGAAAAAGGCTTTTAATGATTCTGATAATAATATGTGATTTGGAAATAAATGTTCCACGTTAGAAATTTTACTAATATACTCGTAATTAAATTCTTCAATTTTGAATGTCTTCTCATATTCAAATCTGAGCGTATTTTTAGTTATAAAAAAGTGGCATAATTTATCTATATGTCTGGAATTTAATGTAAATATTTAAATTAGGAGAATGGTTATTTTTGGTTAATGCTAGATTCAAACAAGATCTTGTACGAACACGTGAGTAAGATTCTCATTCTTATTAATCGAATTAAAACTAATACATTATAAATTCCATTGAATATTGTAGCTGTTACAACTAGTAAAATCTAGATATTAAACTAAACAACCATGAATTTATTTATATCCACCTAATATAATGAGGTATGTGCATGAAACTGAACAAACAATTCTCGAATCCATCCGAAATTAAAAACGAATGATTTGTGCGCCGACCTTTTTACTTAGTTCTCAACACATTAAAAATACACATTGCTTCAATGTTGACGTTTGTGTGTCTGTTTGTCGGCTGTCGCTCACTTTTTAATGGCAGTTTCCAAATTACCTACTGACATTGGAGACGATGTAACCGACATGGTTCCGCACAACGAAAATAAAACTCACTGTTCCTTAGTGTGGTCATTATTTTATATTACGAGTAATTTTTTGTCGAGAGTGCACTTTCTTGCTCAATTAGAGAAAGTTAAGAGTTTGGCCACGTCAATCGAGAGATGTACAAGTAGTATTTTTTTCTCGTGGGCTATTCATACTAAAAGTACCTACTATAAAACTTGGCACAATACAATGGAAATAATATTTTTAAAAATGTAAGTATACCTCTCAGTATTCCAAGAGAGCAATAGACACATTTACATAGCTTTTATTAACGGTGATATATGGATGGGGATGAAACAGTTTTTCTTGTAACATATTTGGTAGTACGATTTAGTACCTAATTAATTGGTACCGATTAGTACCCACAAAAAAACTTCCGCTATTTACTCTGCGTGGCAGTTATTCATTGTTTAATTATTTCGGTGCCAACACAACAGCACAAGACTTAAATTTGCAAAAAAATACGATAATTTAGCACCCAATTGGTACCTTTAGGTATCCATAATTTTGTTTTCAAAATGGTTTTGATAAATAAGTTATTGTAAATTAAATATTATTGGTGCCAACTTCACGCTAGCACCAAAATATTTTTTTCTAAATTTTAGTACCCTAATAGTACTAATTAGTACCAGAGCTGGGCAAAGTACCGGAAAGTAGTACTTGAAGTACAAGTACCTTGATGTTTTTAAAAGTACTTGAAGTACAAGTACTTTTTTAGTTTCTAAAGTACTTGAAAGTACCAAGTACTTAAAAAAGTACTTGTAAATTTGGGTGCAAGTACTTTTTCAGATAATTGATATTTTTCTGATTATATGGACCTTAAGAGCGCAGGGTACCCATATGTGAAATACGCAAAAACAGGTCTAAGGAAAAAACGCCCTGTGTACTTATCTTACATTTTACTTAAATCTTTTTTATTTTACCGTATTTAGAAACAATAAATCTATGTTTTTTAAAGAATATTTTTTTAAAAAAATGTCCTAAAATTAGTAATTTGTCTTTAAATAAATGTATTTTCATACTCAATTTTTCGGTGTATTACACCTAATTTTTAAAAAATAAACAATAGGAAACTTAGTTCCAACTTTCATAAAACTTTTTCTAAAATTTTGAACAAAAATTAGTACAAATACAGCCTTCTAGACGTTTTCTACAAAATGATAATTTTGGTGTTTTCATTAAATTTACATTAAATGTACAGCAGCGACGCCACATAAATTGTGTGTATTTGGGTAAGCTCGTTCCATAGGCGTGCGTGTTGGGCATATTTTAGCTATAGACAAGATTGTCATTTCTTAGTCACTTGTTGCTGTCTATTATAAACTATTTACGTTGATTGTTTTCTACGGTTTTCATTTTGTATCTGTTTGTTTATTATTTCGTTTGCACTTTGCAGTGCTTTTGCAATAAATTGTTGCTATAAAATCAGTCTTTTTCAAGACTAAAACCTTTTATTTTATATTTTTCTTTGTATTGTATTTTTATTGTGCATCCATACAAATAGATAATACTAATAGTAACGAAAAACATTATCGGCGAGGGGACAATAGACGTCTGCGATTAAATGTTAGGCGAAAGAAATGTCAAAAACTTCAAATTTGGCGAAAAATGTATTTTAAATTTTTAGTTAATTTAAGGTTCTGTTATGAATGAAAAATGAAATATAACATTATTGGGAAATCTGGTGTCACTTATGTTAACATTTAGATACATGTATGAGAATTGGTTTGAGACACAAGTGTGATGAAACAAATTTTATATAAGCGCGTAAAAGTCATAATGCATGTTGAAAAATTAGAAAAAAGTGGTTGCGTTTACACTAGTAAACAATTTCATATACAAGTTAAGAGAGTACACTTTGTTTATACGAGTATTTACACTTTAATTTGAGTTATTTTTTGAAGTTAGATATTCAAATTGTGTGTGATATTCAATTGTGTTCTTCAGCATGTCACCATGGCCATACCGAGAAACTGAGGCCATGCTGACGTCACCATACCCTTCTCCAAAATAATCAATGCAATATTATTAAAAACGAATGTTTAATTTTTATTATTATAATGCAAAGCTATACGAGTATAATGGTTAATTTTTATATTTTATGAGTCATATATTGAAATTCCATGCATTATGGTCACATATCTCATTAAAAATTTATCGAAACATAATTTGCATTACCTACAACCAACATTAATTTTGAACCAGTTGATGAAAAAAACGTGGTAATGAGCTCATACAGGTCAAAGTTTATGCTATTTCTTGATCACTCAAAATGTATGAGGTGATGTTTCACGATTTGTTTATTTGACTAGTATCTCACATAAATCCTCATACATGTATCTGAATATAAACATACCTTTAAAGACATGCTTGCTAAGTAATATTATTTGCCTTGTTTAACATCACATGAATGATTTTGCCAAGAACTGTCTTGTACAAATTTCAAATTTGCTAGTTTTGTATCGAGTATTTGCTGCAATGAAAAATATTTAAAAATACTGAATCGATATAATCATATAATCAATATAGGTAACCAATTACCTGCAACCTATGCCTGAATTAGAGTAAAAACATATACTTATGTAATAGGTAATAAATATAATCTATTTTTTGTGTGGTTAGTACTTTTGTTACGACACGAGCAGTCATGTGATTTTGTTGACCCTGGCAATTAATATTTTTTTGCTGTAATAAAATACTTCTTCTAACTAGAGGGATCAGTGACAAATATACTCAATTTCTTGTGTCATTTTTATTAAATTAATTATTAATTTATTAAGTTCATACATACAGTAACAAAAACAATTATAATTTAATTTAATAATAAGAAGAATGTATTATAAGTAAAAAAATTAAATCTTGGATAATAGACAAAGAAAATTTTCTTGTAAATAAACATTACTGGTACTATCAAATTCAGGGTCAGCTACATACATATAACCAAACGCAACTACTGCTTGCTTGTGGTTTGGACACCATTAGGAATCAAGTTCGAAAAGATTTTTCGGAATGATATTTTTTGGAAGCAAGAAATGGAAGCAAAATTAAATAGGTTTTATGAACACCGTATATAACAGAGGCTCAACAGAATAGAAAAAGAAACATTAAAATCTAATTTCACACATTAATGCCCGGTTTTATAAACAAATTTAATCTGGGGTTTCAAAATCCCGGGATTTTGTACATATAATAATATATGCAAAATCCTGGATTCTAATTATAATCCTGGATAAAAATTTAATTCCCTTTTATAAAACCGGGCATAAACGACTTTCACAAATAAAAATTATGTTTACGTTTTCACTTCAAGTTTACAATTTAATGTTATGTTCAGTTCAAATTTTATTTATCCTCAAGTCAAATATTTTTACCTTATATCTATGTGATTTAAATATAATTTCTCAATTTTTTGTATAATATAATTTAAATCGATTATTGTCATACGATATGCAAACTTTTCACTCTAATTTTATACATAAAAGTTTAACAATACATTGTATTGTAATCTTAATTAGTATAACTTACATAGAATTACAATGTAGGTATATTTAATGTTTTATATTTGTTTGTTAATAAACGAAAATAGAAATTAATTTATTTTATAATTTTAATTTATTGTTTTCATCGTACGGTAAGGCTTTTCATTTCGTATAAGTCAGATGACCCCAAAGCAAAACGTAACACGCTGCCAATGAAAAATAGCATGTAGAGACGTAAGAGGGGAATATTCAGCCCCGCCTTCTAGACGTTCAGATTCTACCTCACCCTTTACACCCCAAATGCAGCAGAAACTGTTCGTCTACATCACCTACAGCCTTAAAAGATGATTGTTGACAAAAATTTCAATATGCGATATTTATTTGGTTATTTAAAACAAGAGTTCCTCGCTGGGACTGACATATCACCTAGCGATCTCGTAACGTAAAATTGACGTCATATGATCGCCAAGCGATGCGAGAAGCTGTACCCAGATGTTAGAATGACGCCATTTTTACGTTATGCGATCGCCAGGCGATACGCAAAGTCCTGGCACTGTAGTTAGGTAATACAAACATTTATGTATATGCAATATGCGCAGATTAGAATTAATTTATTTATGCCAAAAAATTTACAAATATATCTTTACTTTGATATTATCGCTGAAAATATACTTATTAATGAAATTCACATAACACCACATCTCTGCAAAAGAAACACTGACAGACAAACAAAGTAATTCAAGTACATTTAAAGTAATTCAAATAAAATAAAAATAAAATAAATATATCATCACGGCTTATTACCCATTGGACCTGACACTCAGGCACACGGCCACGAGACCCCGTAAAGTAATTCAAGTACATTTAAAATACTTCAAGTACATTTAAAATACTTCAAGTACATTTAAAGTACTTCAAGTATTTTTCAATGTACTTCAAGTATTTTTCCAAGTACTAAGTACCAAGTACATGTGAATAGATTTACTTTGTCAAGTACAAAGTACTATAAATAGAAAGTACTTCAAGTAAAGTACTTGAAGTACTCAAAGTACTTGCAAGCCTAATAAAGTACTTTTCTTGCAAGTATTGCCCAGCTCTAATTAGTACCCTTGACAATATTATGCTGTTGTTTTTATTAAATAAATTATTACGTTTTACTTTTTTTTTTGGAGCGTGAAGTTAACACCACTCATATTATACTATATAGTACTTTTTAGGTAGGTATCAATTTAAAAATCTGTATGTATAGTAGAAAATATCTCGATTAAAAATGAGCAAATTATTATACCTACATTATGTACATGGCAGCAACACGCTCGCACCGGATTCGATTGGCGAACAAGCACGACCGCACCGCTGCTGTGATGCGGCCGTTATCGATATTGATTTGTGTCTAACACCCGATGTAGTCGTGTTATGGAATAGTTTATATTTATTTTTCACATTAATAATCAATATTTTGTGAAATTAGTTAAAATGAATATTAGTCGCATTCTTTTTACCACTTTTTACATGAGATCTCAGTTCAACTCAGCTCACCTCAGTTGTGTGATAAAGTGAGACCGAAGGGAGAAGAGTCCCCCCACCCCTGGAGGTTGTGCTTGTTAAGTTTTTAATCTTAGATGAATAGTACGGATGAATATTGTGCTGTCACGGGCTGTCACATACAATTAGTTTGGCTATTGTAACGATTATTTGTTTATTCTTTTAATAAATATTATTAATATTATTTAAAGAATTAATAAATATGCACACAATTGCGTGGAAAATAATATAGCAAAGAGACCTAAACTTCATAGAATTGAAAATTATGTGGAAGTTATAGTACCGTACAATTTAAACAACATTTTAGAATGTGTCGCACTACTTGTTATTTATGTAATTGACAAAATAACAGAAGTCCAAATAATGCTCACTCACAGTTTTGGGCGTTTCAAAATAATACCTGAAAATATCGTGGCTGACCGTTGAAAAGCTACTGTCAAATTCAAATTGTACACACGTAGTACACAGGTACACACAGGACATCCAGCGACATCAGTCGTTCAAGTTACCAATAAAATTTGGGTTTTGTCGTTCTTTTTACTTTATAAAAATCTCAACTCAGTTCATGTCAAACTCATTTCATTTTGAGATGAGATGAGGCAAATGATAAAAAAACGCGACTATTATATCCAGTAGATTAGGCTAAGTTATGGTTAAGTTAGATTAAATTACATTATTATAAGTTACTAATCATTTAATTAAAATGTGGATCAATTAAAATCATGCCTTATGGAATTAGAATCTCAAAACGCGCAGACATATGGCTGTGCTTGTTCACCAAACGAACCCGGTGCAGCCAGTCCGTGAACATTTCAAGGCGTGCAGCCGAGTATTATTTATATAAGGTATATAATATATTATGTATATCGGCACATCCATATCGATATTTGGTGTATGAGTGCAGTATATCGATGTTAAATATGTCAGACTATTATGTTGTACCACGTCTGAATTCATGTAAAAAATAATTGATATGCACATCGATATATCAGAATGGGGTATGTGACCATAATTGAATTTCAATATATGTCATAATATATAAAAACTAACCACTATAGTTTCTCATTATAATAATAAAAATTAAACATTAGTTTGTAATAATATTGTTATTGGCAATTTAATGTTTTGGAGAAGGGATCTGTGACGTCGGTAGGGTAGAATGGTAGAAGAAGACAGTTAGACTGAGACAGATGTATTGTGGTAGGTCATGGACTGGCGAAATAAGGCCAACGCGCACTTCTACGCGGCGAGGCGCGGCGCGCCATCGCACGGCGGACGACGAAAATGACATACTAACGCGCACTATTACGCGGCGCAGCGCGGAGCTGTGCAGCTTTTAACATCAAAACGTGAAGTTACGACCTACCGTTTTCATGTGTACCATGGCTTCAGACTCTGAAGAAGAAGTTATTTTACTTGCTTGTTGTGCTGCAGCGGAAGAAAAAAATGGATCCATGAAATAAATAAAAAAAAGAAATACAGAAGGTGAATTCCATTTCTTCTCCAATCTCGAGCCAACAGTTATCTTTTGCTTCCTGATTTGAATAATTTGGATCACTCATATCGTACAAAATTTTATAATATTCCACTCATTTTTGCTACAATATACGGACAGGGTAGTTAAAGTTAAATTAGTTTAGTCTAGTGGCTCTAGTCTCGTGGTTTGTTACATTCGGAAGCACGAACTTTACCGATCACATCATTCGGGTATGAAATCCGTCGGCTACGCCGTCGATCCTAAAGCGCACTTATCGACGGCGCGGCGCAGCGCTGCGAGGCTTCGGCAGAAATATTGTCTGGCTAGAATTCCGAACAGGCCGCCGCGCTGCGTAGCGCCGCGCCGTCGATAAGTGCGCGTTACTCCATAAGAAACAATGCATTTTATATTTTACGAAAAACAGCGCTGCGCCGCGCCGTGCCACGCCGCGCATAAGTGCGCGTTGGCCTATAGACAGCTGGCTTCTGTTGACCAGACAGATGTCACGTGATTGTGTTTGTGTACATCAAACGATTAAACTTATATACCTGTATACATTATAATTTCATATTATTTTTTGTCTAAAATATAGAAACATGCGTCCAAATCTTGATATTCCTAAATTTAACAAAAATTACAATTTAAAATTATGCTTTAAAAATGAAAAAGTATGTAATGTATGGTTTTATCGCTAACACTTACCCTTAAATAATCAAAAAGAACAAAGAAAAATCTTCGGAAAAATCTAAATGCACACGTTCACTCGTAAACACACCTGACTGTAAGCGTTGGTGTTGTAAACATAACCAAACAGAACTAAACCAGCTGATTCTTGTATGCCAAGTAGGCTACTCTGAAATATTTTTCATACAAATATTTACATTCGAATATTATTGTTATTATTATCCATGAAAAAACTTCCATAATAATCCTCCAGAGTCCATACTAAATTTATCAATTCGTTTATCTTTCGCATAGCATATATTATGTACACGATCACGTGATATCTGTCACTTAAGCCAGCTGTCACTTTCGCCATTCCATAACCTACCACAACATATCTATCTCAGTCTAACTATCTTCTTCTATCATTCAACCATACCTACGTCACAGATCCCTTCTTCAATTTTTTAATAATTATTTTCTCGTAAACTATGAATAATTAATCGATTTAAAAAAATACGGGTATTTTATTTTTTGGTCTAGTATTATATATGTAAAAATCAAAATTTGATCACATACCCCATTATTGGTATTTTATTCAAATCTTGATATTAAACAGCCCTATTTATTACTGTTTGTTCGGTGTTTTTTCTTTGATATACTGCAGAGAAAACTTACAGCAGACATTATAGTACTGGTACAATATAAGTTGAATCAGACTGATTTGATTTGAATCTATGTGCTGACTACGGAGTGAATTATAAAAAAAATATCTTAGAATTGCATTGTTATATTAATCCGTTACAGATATTAGATAAGACAAAAATGCTATTAAAAAAAGTACGTCTGGCTGCATGTCTGTCTACTTTTCCAGATCTTCATTCCCTTTTACGTTCTTTGAACCCTCCTGCTGTGCGCTTTTCAGGTTACGAATGTAAAAGTCAGAATGACACTAGGTATAGTCTGTCTAGAAATCTACCGTTATTACCCTCTCAGCAGGTCTATTGTTAGGGATTTAAGCTTGATTTATAGCGGGGAAAGGACAGGTACGTATTAAATGTTTTCCTGTTTTATTTTACTTTATTTTGTAATAATGAAACAAATCTTTTTATTTTTTTAAATAATAATGGAACAAACAATACATAAAAAACAAAATTAAATACATAATATAGTAAAAAAAAAAACGAAAATTCTTACTTAAAATTATACACTGCGGAGCAGTTTGTCATTTAATAATGAAACAAATCTTTTTAATTTTTTTAAATAATAATGGAACAAACAATACATAAAAAACAAAATTGAATACATAATATAGTAAAAAAAAACGAAAATTCTTACTTAAAATTATACACTGCGGAGCAGTTTGTCATTTAATAATGAAACAAATCTTTTTATTTTTTTTAAATAATAATGGAACAAAGAATACATAAAAAACAAAATTGAATACATAATATAGTAAAAAAAAAACGAAAATTCTTACTTAAAATTATACACTGCGGAGCAGTTTGTCATTTAATAATGAAACAAATCTTTTTATTTTTTTTAAATAATAATGGAACAAACAATACATAAAAAACAAAATTAAATACATAATATAGTAAAAAAAAAACGAAAATTGTTAGTTAAAATTATACACTGCGGAGCAGTTTGTCATTTAATAAAATATTGCACGTAACAATAAATAATATACACATACATAATTAATCGATAATAATATCTTCTTCACTGTAGCTGTCCATATCACTGTTGTCACTTGAGTCCTGAATATTTATAATAAAATCTTTTGTAACATTATTAACATTAATATATTCATCTTCTATATTAATCACATGACGCACACTATCAACCCAATTTTCCGGTGTTATATTGTCCATTTCACTTTTTATTAACTCAATAACACTATCACTTACTGTCGGTGATGCATTGTTCCTTCTTACATTACTTTTTAATTGCCCCCAAATCAATTTTATAGGATTAAAAATACAATAATAAGGGGGCAATCGAAGTACATCATGTCCAAATTGTGTTGCCAAGTTGTCACACACGTATTGTTTTACAGGAGGCTTAATTTTTACAACATCCAATAATTGTTTTTTGCTGTACGATTCCTCGAAGTAGAGATCGTTTTTAATTAAATATTCTTGAATCTCGGCCTTCGTAGAAGAATTTGTCGGTATTTTTACACTTTGCCGCGAATGGTAACTAGCATTATCCATAACAATAACACTATTTTTTGGCAAATTTGGCAATAAATTCTCACTAAACCACTTTTCAAAAATATCTGCAGACATATTGTCATGGTAGTCTAACAAAATATTTTTTGTGTTATGGCCAGCTAAAAATCGCGCACCATTTATCCACCCTTGATCACTTCCGGCATGAAGTATAATAAATCGTTTTCCTCGTGCTGGTGGAACATTGACACTACAATCCTTTGAACCGTCTGTCCAACTTTTTGATACTGTGTCGTGACTATCATACCAAGTTTCGTCTAAATATATTATCGGACGTTTTTCAGCACGATATTTCTTTATATCACGTAAAAATTTAAAGCGCCATTCACGTATTCTTCTACTCTCCATTATAGTTTGCCGTTTATTAATTTTTTTAAATCGAAAACCCATATTACGAAGGGTCGAATGCAAAGTAGCCACAGAGCAATTTATATCGCATTTATCATCTTTTAGTCTCTGGTACAATGTACGTACAGACGGCAACGTTTTTTCAGTATACATCGTGTATATTTTACGTCGAATTATATCTTCTTCAAAAGAATTCACTACTCTCGACTTACCCGCGTCACGTCTTTTCTTTCTTGGTCTCAATTCACCACTTATTATATCACGAACAGTATTATACGGCACTTTCGTCATTTCACATGTTTTGGTTAAGGCCGAATTTTCATCTTCATTATCTTTTAAATAGTTATACACATTTTTAATTATTTCTTTCGCTTCTAGCGGCAAACACGTACGTTTAAGTTTTGCACAGCGATCTTCTTCAACGGGTAAACTATCATTATCATCTTCAAATGGTCGCCACATAGTAAGTGTCTATATAATTGCTCTCAGTACGAAAAGTAAAGTAATACTGATTTTAAAATTTTGAAAACTCATTTATATACGTTTGGTACGTCATTGCTAATCTTATTTTCCCTAATTTTAATCTATGGTCACAGCATGTTTCAACAAATCTTATTTGTTCCTAATTTGTAACAATGGTCAAATACGTAATTTGATTCTGTGAATTCATTAGCTAACAATTTTGAAATTTCGTAATGCATAACAAAGATTAGCAAATTTAAATTTTTCGGAGTCCGACCCTTACGCCAGGTAGTGCTACATCCCGCTGTGCCTGGTCTACCACAGGCTTAGGAAGTCAAAGCAATAACGGTAGAATTCTGTACAGACTATATAGTGTGTTTCAAGTTATTTGCAAATTTACCTGGCTTCGTAATGACGCGGTACACCGCAAAACATTTACGATCATATGCGTCAGGGGAGAATTAGAAAAATTTGGGAAAACGATGTAGCGGTACTTTCTCAAAATCCTGCTAATTAATTTATTTATAATTTGTGAAAATTTGGTGTAATGTCATATTCTTCGTTCTGTATTTTTTAAAATTCAAGTGAAACATTATATTCCACACAAATATTTTGTGTGCTGGATTTCAAATATTTTGTTACAACCCTGTAATTTAAGAAGCCACCCGTTGCGTAAGTCGAGGCAGGTACGTTTGCAAATATCTTGTAACAAACTATATCAACCTTGTGATTACATTTAAATACTGACCTGACATATTTTACTTTATCAATTTATTACTCAAAAAAATTCAATCAGAAATGTTATTTTCACTATTACAACTTGTTGTGTATTCATAGCATCTCTTCTTGTAATTTTTGTTTATCAAATTTTCTTTATAACATAAGTATGTCTTTATTCACAGATTTCCGATTTAATTGCTTATCAGGCGGCATTTCATAACACTCAAAGATGCTATGGGGAATTTATTGCATTCGGTTAAATTCGAACCTGTGCCCCCCAGCCACGAGTCTCATTTTCCATTATTGACAAAGTATATAACTATTACTCCCATGGTTTATTTGCCTCGTAGAATAAATTCCATATTCGTAATAAAAAATTATATAAATAACTATTTTTTCTTTACTGCTCTATTTTACTATTAATGTAGTATTTAAGCTTTTCTCATGTAAGTATACTAATTTATTTTTACCAATAAATAAAAATCTGTGGCCAGCACATTACCTGCCGTCAGTTCTTCGTATTTTGTACAAATTTCGTACAGAAAGTTCCTTGCAAAAGATTATATTTCTTGGACATTATCTTCCGGCAGTTGTATGTATTTTATACAAATTCCATACTGAAAATTTACTAGCAAAAGATCCTATATTTTCAGCAAAATTATAAGACAAATATACTATGTCAATTGCACTTGACACTGACATTTTTCATTCAGAATTTTTTTAATACAGTACCTGTTTCGATAGCTGACTACTTTATGAAATTTGACTTCACTATACTTTTTCAACTCTATTGGGACCCGCAGACTCCGTTGGCGGCGCTGTAAGCGCACCTGTCATGGCGGCCAGTAGGACGTCAAATTTGTTTACATTCTGAATGAGAGTTTTCTGGCCCAAAATATTGTTAACAGTTCAATACGATTTTTAAGTTTGTTCAGTCGAATCCTTTATCAAGAATCAGAGTTAAGGGGCAACAATTCGTAAATTCGGGTTTAATTACTAGTTGTGGCGTAATTTGACTTATGGCAATTTTGACTTGGAACTGCAGTCTACGGAGACAAATATAAATAAAATCAATTAATCTATAAATTTTATTTATCAATACTGTCAATAGTTCGTCTCTTTGTGATATGCAAAGAGAAAGCATATTGTAACGTTTTTATTTATTTGGGTGAAGTGTAAATATTAGACAATTATTAATAATGAAAATAAAAGTTTATTATAACGATAAATAGATATTAAATATAATTAAAAGATGATAAATATAACGAACACTACGATTAAACAAATATTAAACATTAATTAAGACTAAGAATATTATAAAACACTTAAACACTAAGATTATTTATTTAAACAATATATAGATCACTTATTTATTTATACAACTGTGTTTATTTATATTCACCACTTGTCTACTATCTGTTTATATCACCAACTGTTCAACACGCAACGCTTATTTATATCAGACTGTCCAGTGCTTCGCCAACGGTGCTTATACACCGTAGCCGAAAATTCGAGAACTCACGGGAATACTTCTAGATACAACACAATAGGTTACATCAACCGCGTAATTAAGCAGGCGCCGGCCAGTCGGTTGCGTCATCGCTAACAATAGACACTCGCTCGTCCCTGCGACAGCGGCGGCGACACCGACGGGGACAGAGGCAGTAACAGTGGCGGCGAGGGCGGGCACTGCACATTACAATATTTATTTATCAGATTAAAGTTTTGCGATATATTATATGGGGTTAATAAACTGTGAAGAGTTAAATAAAAATAAATAATATGGCAACTAAACAAGTAAAATTAAGTGAGTTAAAAGTAAGTGATCTCAGGAAAGAACTGGATGAGCGAGATTTGGATGGCTGAAAATCGTTCTACAGTCTCGTCTGCGAAAAGCATTAATTGATGCTGGTGAATATCTTGACGATTACTTATTCGAAATTCAGTGTGACATTAGTCAACTGTTAGAACAAAAATTGATAGAAGCTTTTAGAACATTAAAACAGGAAATGGCAGAAAATTCTAGAACATTAGAAGAAATATTAATGGAAAATTCTAGAAAAGCGGAAGAAAACTCTAGAACATTAGAACAAAAATTTGAGGAAAGTTCTAGAAAATCAGAAGAAAATTCCAGAACACTAAAAGAAGAATTATTGGAACAGTCTAGAACATTAGAAGAAAAATTAATGGAAAGTTCTAGAAAAACAGAAGAAAATTCCAGAATATTAAAAGAAGAATTAATGAAATATTCTAGAAGTTTAGAACAGAAATTAGAAGAGAATTTTAGAAAAACTGAAGAAGACTTGAAGTTGACTATGACAAGAAGATTGAAGAATTAAGAGAAAAATTCACTTTAACATCGTCGACAGTGTCGAATTCCGATGTAGAAAAGGCAAGTCTAAGAGAGGAAAAGAAAGTAGTAAAACAAGATAGTACTACAACAATGCACATTAAAACGCCGGAATTTGATGGAAAATCTTCGTGGCCGAATTATTTAAAACAATTTGAAGCGGCTGCGAAAGAACATAACTGGACGTCTACAGAGAAGGCTACAGCGTTGACTGTCTCGTTGCGTGGGGAAGCCATCGACATCCTGCAAACGCTGAAGGAAGAAGAACAAGAGGACTACGGCCAACTTGTCTAGTGGTTAGACATGCGGTATGGAAATGCGCACCTGGAGCAGGTGTACCAGACGCAACTGAGGAACCGCAATCAGAGTTAAAAAAAAGCCTTCAAGAATTTGAAGTCGACGTAGCTCGTTTGGTTCGTCTCGCACATCCTGCAGCTCCTGACAGTGTTTTGGAGTGCCTGGCCATTCAAGCATTCATCTACGGAGTTCGAGACAGCAAAATGCAGCAAGCACTGCAATTGGCCCGCCCAAAAACATTAATTGACGCGCTCTCATATACACTAGAACATGAAGCTGCCAAACAAGCTTCACGTAACCAATCTCGAGTGCGAAATATTGATGCCGAGAGAAAAGAAGACACGGAAGACCTAGAAGAGAAAATGCGACGATTTATTTTCTAAAGCTTGCGTTTTAAATGCCACAAGTTCTGTCAGAAACCCCAAGAGTAGTATTCAATTATCATTAACTAATTTAGATGTGGGGCCTATTAGTCCGGATGATGTAAAAAAATTACATAACTTACTTGAAACTCATCAAAATTGTTTTGCAAAGAATAGTTATGACTTGGGTTCAACTGACCTTGCTCAGTTGTCTATTCGCTTAAAAAGTGATCGCCCCGTATGTTATAAACCATATAAACTCTCTTTCAAAGAACGCGAGATTGTACAAAGCAAAATTTCTAATTTTACTAGAAGCCGGTGTTCGCGAATCTAATTCAGAATTTGCAAGTCCCATAGTTTTAGTTTCGAAAAAGAACGGCGATCATCGTCCGTGTATAGATTATAGAGCTTTAAATGCAATTACTATTAAAGATAGATACCCTTTTCCCAATATTGAAGATCAGTTAGCAAAACTGTCGAACAAATTATATTTCTGTAGCCTTGATTGCACCCAAGGTTTTCATCAAATTCCTGTAGCACAAGATTCGATACATAAAACCTCTTTTGTCACACCTGACGGACAGTACGAATTCTTAAAAATGCCTATGGGTCTACGTAACGCGCCCTCGGTGTTTCAAAGACTAATGAACAAAATATTAGGAGAAATGAGACACGAGCAAGTTTTGGTATATATTGATGATCTGCTTATTCCTTCTAAAAGTATTGACGGGGGCTTAGCCTTACTAGACACGGTTCTAAAGTTGATTACAGACGCAGGTATCAAACTGAATTTAGGCAAGTGTTCATTTTTCAAAACCGAGATAGAATACTTAGGTCATAATATTTATGGAAACGGTATATCACCAGGCACAAATAAAATTAACGCCGTTAAACAATTTAAAGTGCCAACAAATGTACATGAAATCAGACAGTTTATTGGTCTTACCAGCTATTTCCGTAAATTTATAAAGAATTTTGCAACTATAGCACGACCCTTAACTGAATTAACGCGGAAAGATAATGTTTCGTCGTGGGGCGATAAACAAGAAAACGCATTCCGTACTCTAAAAGAGATATTGGTTAGCAAACCAGTTTTGGCAATCTACAATCAAACTGCAAAATCCGAAATACATTGCGATGCTAGTAAGTCCGGATTGGGGGGAATACTTTTGCAATATCAACTGATGGAAATCTAAAACCAGTCGCGTATTTTAGTAGGGTAACATCGAACGAGGAGCGTGTCTACCACAGTTATGAATTAGAAACATTAGCTGTCGTTGAATCAATTAAACGTTTTAGAATATACATCGCAGGTACACATTTTAAAATTGTGACCGACTGTTCAGCAGTTCGTACTACATTTGTTAAACGCGACTTAGTACCACGTATTGCACGGTGGTGGCTTCAAATTCAAGAATTCGATTTCAAAATCGAATATAGACCAGGTAGCCGTATGCAGCATGTAGATGCATTTAGTCGAAATCCGGTAATAATGCAAGTCGATAACATTTCCACTGACGATTGGTATTTAACACTTCAGCTACAGTATGATAATTTTCAGTCTATAGTAAAACGTGTACAAGACGGAAGTAATAAGGATATAGTAAATAACTATTCATTCAAAAACTCCGGGTTGTACCGGAAAACTTTAAATGGTGAACGGATTGTTGTACCTAAATATTCAAGGTGGAATATATTACGTAAATTTCATGACGAAATTGGTCACCCCGGATTTAAAAAATGTAAACAATTAATTAAGTCTGAATGTTGGTTTCCAGAAATGACGCGATTTATAAAGAAATATGTAGAGTCCTGTTTAGATTGTGCGTACAAGAAGGGTAATTATGGTCGGCAGGAGGGCTTGTTACATCCTATTGAAAAACCAAACGAACCGATGCATACCGTACATATTGACCATGTAGGGTCATTTGTAAAAAGTAAAAGCGGAAAAGCCTATTTACTAGTAGTTATAGATTCATTTACAAAAAGTATACTATTGCCAAGCCTAGTCGTACTCTAAGTTCACGCGAGACAATTATGCATTTAAAGGAAATATTCGGTATGTTTATTGGTTACCCAAATCGAATAATAACAGATCGTGGCCTAGCATTCACAAGTCGGCACTTTAAGAGTTTTGTAACTGGTAAACAAATAATACATGTCCTAAACGCGATTGCTACCCCCCGAGCAAACGGTCAATTTGAGAGAGCAAACAGAACTATCCTAAATGCAATCCGTACGAGTAATGCCGATGAACATAATTGGGACGAAAATATTAGCGATACAATATGGGGCATAAACAATACAATAAATGAAAGTACTAAGTTTACTCCTAACGAATTCATGTTTGCATCCAAGGGTAATCAGATTTTAAGTAGAGATGTTATAAATTATGGCAATAATAACAGGACTAACATAAAAGCAAAAAGAAACAGAGCTAATGAAAATTTAAAGAATAAGGCTATCAAAATGAAAGGCATATATGACAGAAAACGAAAACGAGCTAAAATATATAGAAAAGGTGACTTAGTATTATGGAAGAGTTCAAGTAGTTGTGGGGTCACGGGAGTAAACAGAAAATTGGATGCAAAATATAGCGGTCCGTACAAAATTTGCAAAATATTCGGAAACGACACATACAAAATAAGAAGTGTGAAGGGTATGCGTGGGTACAAGAACTTTACAGCTATGGTAGCAGCTGACTCATTAAGGCCCTATAAAAGTACCATGAGCGTGAGCGAAAATAGTAGTAGCAGCGAAAATGAGCAAATTATAAGAGATAGAGAGGACTTGATTGATTTTCTAGAAAGTTAAGGACAATTACTCTCGTATTATAAGCTAGGTACAAATATGATTTTCATGATTTATGATATTTGAGATTTTGAGTTACTTTATGTTTATAAGTATATGATGCGGTATAAGCTAAGTGCGGGCTATACAAATATGATCTGATGTGAAATGATTTTTACAATTTCTGAGTTACTTTGTGTTAATGAGTATATACAGTATAAATGCAAACAATTTAATTTTTCCTTTTAGGTAAACCCGGATATCAGTGAGGACACTGATTAGGATAAGGATGGCCGAATGTTACATTACGGATTAAATTAATTAATTAAGTTACGTATTGTAGTGTTTATAAGTTGGGGAATGGAATTTTGGGAGGCAGTCATAAATGTAATGTGATTGGGGTAAGAGTTTAAGGGAATAAAAAGGTTATTATATTCTGAATATTGTATTACTTCAATATTTCCTACCCACATAAATCCCTTTTTGTAATAATATTTCTTTTACTTTTTTCTATTAAATTTTAATAGTTACATCAAGGGAATATCGGTGGAAAAGAAAAAAATATAAAATCACTCAGCTTTCAAAATTCCACCATAGTTTTAAAAAATATATGATAGTAAATCATAACTAATCTTTGCAAAATACTACATAATAATTTCTCTTGTTGGATTAATATGTGCAATGAGTATTCTTGAGCAATAATCAAAATATCATTTGTTGTAATCAATAAAAAAAATAATAGTATTAAGGGGCTAAATAGAACAATGTGCCTATATTATTATTTAAAACTAAAAAATATTTTCCCTACAACCGTAGGTGAAAAGTACTTTTCACGCATTCATTAGTGTGTAAAATGTCACTTTTCAAGCACCAGTGCTAGAAAAATAAATAAGCGTTGCTAGGCAACATTAAAATTCGGTTAATATACCTATTTATTTATTTATTCCGCTCAACAGGATAATAATTATCCCAATTACAGAGGGAGTATAAATACATATGTATATGAAATTTTAATGTTTACAAGAAAAGAGACAAGTAAATCTAAACAAAAGTATAGTTTATTTATAACTTTTAAGAAGACAGTCATAAACAATTAATTAAACAATTAAACAATTAGTCCTTGAGAAACGTTGATACATTAATGACATGAATAAATAAGAGATAATTTATTTTTAACAGAAGTCAATGAATCATGGAAAATATCAATTTGAATACATATATTGTTATACAATTTACACATTTGTATTATTGGTGAGTTTAGTTGATAATTCCTTACACAAAATGGTATAGCAAAAGTTATATTTTGTCTGGAACATGCACGTGGAATATTAAATTTTATTTTATTCAACAAAGTAATATCATCTATTTTATTATGAATTAGTTTATAAAGAAACAACACAGACAAAATATTTCTTCTTGTCTGAAGGCTGGTTTGTTTAAATTCATTTAGCATTATGTTATAATTGATTTCATAAGAGTATATTTTAAATTTTTTGAACCAACAATATCGTAAGAACTTCTTTTGAATATTTTTTTACAAGTATATGATGCGGTATAAGCTAAGTGCGGGCTATACAAATATGATCTGATGTGAAATGATTTTTACAATTTCTGAGTTACTTTGTGTTAATGAGTATATACAGTATAAATGCAAACAATTTAATTTTTCCTTTTAGGTAAACCCGGATATCAGTGAGGACACTGATTAGGATAAGGATGGCCGAATGTTACATTACGGATTAAATTAATTAATTAAGTTACGTATTGTAGTGTTTATAAGTTGGGGAATGGAATTTTGGGAGGCAGTCATAAATGTAATGTGATTGGGGTAAGAGTTTAAGGGAATAAAAAGGTTATTATATTCTGAATATTGTATTACTTCAATATTTCCTACCCACATAAATCCCTTTTTGTAATAATATTTCTTTTACTTTTTCCTATTAAATTTTAATAGTTACATCAAGGGAATATCGGTGGAAAAGAAAAAAATATAAAATCACTCAGCTTTCAAAATTCCACCATAGTTTTAAAAAATATATGATAGTAAATCATAACTAATCTTTGCAAAATACTACATAATAATTTCTCTTGTTGGATTAATATGTGCAATGAGTATTCTTGAGCAATAATCAAAATATCATTTGTTGTAATCAATAAAAAAAATAATAGTATTAAGGGGCTAAATAGAACAATGTGCCTATATTATTATTTAAAACTAAAAAATATTTTCCCTACAACCGTAGGTGAAAAGTACTTTTCACGCATTCATTAGTGTGTAAAATGTCACTTTTCAAGCACCAGTGCTAGAAAAATAAATAAGCGTTGCTAGGCAACATTAAAATTCGGTTAATATACCTATTTATTTATTTATTCCGCTCAACAGGATAATAATTATCCCAATTACAGAGGGAGTATAAATACATATGTATATGAAATTTTAATGTTTACAAGAAAAGAGACAAGTAAATCTAAACAAAAGTATAGTTTATTTATAACTTTTAAGAAGACAGTCATAAACAATTAATTAAACAATTAAACAATTAGTCCTTGAGAAACGTTGATACATTAATGACATGAATAAATAAGAGATAATTTATTTTTAACAGAAGTCAATGAATCATGGAAAATATCAATTTGAATACATATATTGTTATACAATTTACACATTTGTATTATTGGTGAGTTTAGTTGATAATTCCTTACACAAAATGGTATAGCAAAAGTTATATTTTGTCTGGAACATGCACGTGGAATATTAAATTTTATTTTATTCAACAAAGTAATATCATCTATTTTATTATGAATTAGTTTATAAAGAAACAACACAGACAAAATATTTCTTCTTGTCTGAAGGCTGGTTTGTTTAAATTCATTTAGCATTATGTTATAATTGATTTCATAAGAGTATATTTTAAATTTTTTGAACCAACAATATCGTAAGAACTTCTTTTGAATATTTTCAATTTCAATGACATATTTATTATAAAATGGATTCCAAATTTGTATGCAATATTCTAGTTTAGATCTTACATAACAGTAATATAAACTTGTAATTGTATTTATGTTAGTAAATGATTGTGAACTCCGTATAACAAATCCCAGATTTCTATACGAAGTTTTACAAATGTATGTTACATGCTGATCAAATTTCAACTTTGGATCAAATATTATTCCAAGGTCTTTGAATTTATCTACACGTGACAAAATATTTTGATTCATGTGATAAGCTGATTGAATTAAAGTTTTTTTTATTAGTAAATGTTAGAACATTACATTTATTGAAGTTGAAATATAATTTAGAACACTCTGACCATTTTACTAAATTGTCTGTATCGGTTTGCAGATTCTGACAATCATCTACTGTATTTATAATTTTATATATTTTAATATCGTCCGCATACAGCAAAATATTGGAATGTTGTATACACGTAGTGATATCATTTATGAATAATATAAATAAAAGTGATCCAAGATTTGACCCTTGTGGCACACCCGAAGTAGAAGTAAATGGAGCAGATTTGTAGCCATATAAATAGACATAATGTTGCCTATCAATAAGATATGATCGTAAGAGCTGACATAAGTTTATAGAAAAATTGAACTGTGTGTTTAATTTATGTAATAATATTTGATGATCAACTTTGTC
Source organism: Harpalus rubripes (assembly GCA_963082715.1). Lineage (NCBI taxonomy): Eukaryota > Metazoa > Arthropoda > Insecta > Coleoptera > Carabidae > Harpalus > Harpalus rubripes. The sequence continues at coordinate 42,129,527 of OY720448.1, read as the reverse complement.
GAAGGCTTTGGAAAAGTCTGTGTAAACTGTATCTATTTGACGAGAGAGTAACATATTTTCTGATACAAAATTAGTAAAATTCATAAGATTTGTTGCAGTTGATCTGCCTTGCATGAATCCGTGTTGATGAACAGAAATTGAATCAGATACTGATAAATAAATATATTTATAAATTATTTTTTCATAGATTTTCGACAATACTGGTAGAATACATATAGGTCTGTAATTTGATACATTATTTATCTCACCAGATTTATATATAGGACATACTTGTGCTACCTTTAATAACTTCGGGTAGATACTATTCCTGATAGACAAATTAAAGAGAATGTATAACGGTTTAATAAGCATATCTTTACAACCTTTGAAAATGTATGCAGGGATATTGTCTGGACCAGGGTTGCGTTTTGGTTTGAGTTCATTTATTGCGTCTAATATATCATTTTCGGTTATGTTATCAATTTTGACGATATCATGCTGACAGAATGCATTACTAAATTCATATGTGATGTCGCTTGTATTAGAGGTTTTAGTGTACACTTCAGAAAAATAATCAGCGAAACTTTGTACTATTTCAGGCGGATTAGTGCATTGTTTATTGGCGTGAAACATATTATTGGGTATTCTAGCAGCTTTCTTTTTAGTATTCAGAAATGTCCATAATTTTGAGAAATCAATTTTAATTTTATTTTCAATTTCTGAAATGTATTCTTTGAAAGCAACTTTAATATCCTTTTTAATTTTCGCACGTAGGAATACGAAATCACGATGACATGACTCTATCTTATGACGTTTATACAATAATCTGTTTCGTTCTTTAGCTTTAATATCAGAAATTATTTCGCTTGTGTACCAAGGAGGATATTTGGATACCTTACTACGTTTCTGAGGTACACATAATTTTAAAATATCATAAATAATATTATAGAAAAATTCGAATGCTTCATCAACATCATTAATCTCCGATAATACATTCCAATCTGCTCTCTCCAACAATTCGTACATCAAAAAATGGTCTGCATTTTAAAATTATAATAAGTGTTGTTATTAAAGGTAACAGATGATAATTTTTCAGCAGAGACTGTATAGTTAATAATTAATGCAGGATGATGTGAATCCTCCTTTACGAGTGGACAAGAGTCCTGAGTGACAATACATTTATTATTCGCCAGTACCAAATCCAAAATCTTCCCGTTAGTATTACAGACTTCATTGTATTGTGTAGCATTAATATAATTACTAAATTATATGATACAATTAATAAGATTGTTAGAAAAGTTGTATTTAGTGTAGTTTATTAATTGTGATATATTAAAATCACCTAATATTAAGAAATTATTATCAAATATGAAGGGTTGTGATTCAGTACATTGGGGTGTATTCTGTAAAAAAAAATGTTAATCTTAACATGCCTTTAAAAAATTATATTTTAACATGGCTGTTAACAATAAATTCATTTTTTGGTATTCTCTACGCGAAAATTTGACACTGCTGTTAAAATCATAAATTTTAACATGTCTGTTAAACACCAGAATGAAGTGATCAACAAGACAGAAAAAAGGCACGTCTTTGCTAAAGTAATGAGTTAGTAACCATAACACAAATAAATAAACATGATAAAAAGAGTGAACAACTGTCAGTTTATGTGTCACTGAAATTTTAGAAAACTAATCTGTCATTTTGAAATTTTAGAAAAACGAATGGAAATAATGCTTCGGAAAATAAATAAAAATCTGCTGCATATCATGTCTCATTTTTAGGTCCCACATTAAAAATGAATTACATTGAAATTGTAAATTATTAAGTTATCATTAGGTATGTAAAATTTATTCTTCTTGATCCTCAGAATTGACAATCCAAAATGTTAAGTTAGGTACGTTGGTTTGACGAACAAGACAGGATTAAGCAATTTTAACTGCATTTAATACCTACATTATAATAAAGAACTATGTTTTACGATACATTTAAATCGTGCTCTCGGTATACCATTCAAAGTTCAGTCTTTCTCGAATTATGTAAATTAAATTTTCCTACAGGCAACAAGCTGTGATACACAAAGACATACGGTGAAATGGGTGACCGTAATTAAATAAAATACTTCACAAAACAGTATATTTTATTAAATATCACCTAGATATTTTTTATATTCATCCATGGTAATATTCTTTCGTTTTCTATTGCATTTTCATTAATTAGAAGTGCAACATATTCAAATGCTGTGATAATTTTATTGTATAAACATATGTTAAAATTTTAAAGGCGTCGATTTGAATGACGTTAAAATATACAGTTTTAACACCTAATTTTAACACGGGTGTTAAAATTTTAACAGAATTGATAGTTACAGAATAGAAAATATATTTTAACAGCAAGTTTATTTTTAACATACTGTTTAAAATTAACAGTTTCCTTACAGAACCCACCCCATTGAGTGATATAATTTAGTTCTTCAATGCTAATTGGTGGGGGCAAATATACTATGAAGATATACAAAAATGAGCTCATGGAAGTTCTAATTTTCACACAAACTATGTCAGATTTTGAATTTTCATTTAATACTAATTTTATTTCTGATGATATAAATTTGTTATTAACAGCACAAATCACTCCACCACCTCTTTCTTTTTCAGAATTAACTAGATCTCTGTCTTTCCTATAGACTACATAGTTATTATTAAATAATTCAGTGCTGTAAACTGAATCACTTAACCACGACTCTGCCACCCCAATAATATCATATTCTGCAATTCAAGAATTATTGTAGAAATTATCGATTTTTGTATTTAATCCACGTACATTTTGAAAATATATATTCATGGCTTAGTAAAATAATATATATATATATATATATATATATATATATATATATATATATATATATATATATATATATATATATATATATATATATATATATATATATATATAAATGTGTAATATAATGAAATTATTTCTTCCCAATAAATGTTTATTTCTAACGTATTCAAGGACAATGAATCAAAAAATTGTAAGTCAACTCAATGAACTTATGTTAACTTAAGTAGCAAATATTTGCAAGATTTACAATGTATAATTAAGAAAAGATTGATATTAGCAAAAGATTATTTAATTTGGCATCGAAGAGTATCTAAATACTCATAACTTAATGGCTTATTAGTGAAATATTTGCAAAAGTATAATGCAATTTGGCAGTTATTACTTATAATTTATTAAAAACAGTAATCATAGAAACATATTCCGTAGCTGAATTGGTTAGATCGGGGCACCGTAATAATTATTCACAAGGTCAAATCCTGCCCGCCTTATATTTTTGTTTGTTTTTTTTTAAATGTATTATTAAATAAATTATAGAATTAAAAGCTAACAGCCGTATGCATAAGTGCAAGCTTAAAATGGTTGTAGCAACATTTTACGTAGTGGCCAGTAACATCAGATAAAATGCTATTAGCGGGATGGTATGCATAGTTGTACTTTTACTGGTCACTACTAAATAGCCAACTTGCATTATATTTAACCTGGCAACATTGTAAAATTTGGTTATTTATTAAGCTGACAGCTGTCAGTTCTATATGTTTTGAGGTAGAATATCATTTCGTGTATTATTATAGCGTTCTTCTTATTAGATTTTAGTTTCTAGTTGATTAGACCAGTTATATTAGGTTATATAAATTTAAAAATAGTGGTTATAAGTGGATATACAGTTATCAAATGCTGTCATCATATATATCAGGGAGTATGTTTATAAACGGATTGTTACATTTTAATTTGAATAGTCAGGCAGTTTACATATAGAACTAAACACAATGTAAAATGGAAGAGGGCTTGTTGAATAGGTATACACGAGGAGTTGGAAGAAATAGAAGCAGTACAAGAATTTATTGGAATCAATGACGAATTTTACCCTTGTCGTAAGGTTTACTAAAATTTGATAATGGTGAAAAAAGTGGCAGATAATAGTTACCAACCCCATATTCAAGTTACCTATTAACACCCTTATTGATTTCGGTCACATGCAGAACGGCGTTACAATCGAGCGCACATCCGAACGAGGAATGTTGTGGGAAGATTGTTTGGAATAATGAAAAATAAATTTTCATGCTTTATTTAATGGACTACAACTTCATATAGAAACGGCAATAATTGCAGTGGCTGTTTTGCGTAACATTTGTGGTAATGAAAGAATCGAAGAGCTTGATGAAGAATTCGCAGATGATGAAAATAAAGAAGATGATGGCAATATTCCTGAGAGGCATCCTTCGAAGGCAATATATTGAAAAATATTTTAATTAAAAACAAATATAATGCAAAAACTAAAGTGTTAACAAATTACTTATAGTTACATGTAGAACAAAGCTAAAGACAAACAAAATGTGAACTAAAATATGAATAAATTATTCCTTTACATGTACAAACTTATTGATAAATACTAAATAAATTTAAACTAAAAAAATATTGACACTAATTACAATTCTTACCGTTTTTCCCTTAAAGCTGCAATTCTTGCTTCTTGGTATTGTTTCTCATAATTTATTTTTAATTGATGCATCTCTTCGGCATATATTAACACTACTACAACTACTTATTTTATAACTACTAAAACCGTTGTTTATAGGTTTACCTTAAAAGTATCATAAACATGCGACAGTTGGTTATTAACACTTAGTTGCCAACTAACAATTTAAATCCTACTAAATGTCACTATACATAAGGTTTTGCTTAGTGACATTTTAAATTGTTTTTAAAATGATATAAGTGACCACTAACAAATTTATGCATACGGCTGTAAATTGTTTGGTAAATCAAGTATTTTATAGAATAAATCAACGAGAAATAAAATAAAAAAATTATTGCACGTAAAGCACCTTATAATATTCTACTAAATACTTGATTTACTAAACAATTTATATTTTAATTTTGTAATTTTATAAATAATACATTTTACAAAACAAAATAAAAATTAATAAAAATATGAGGCGGGCAGGATTTGAACTCGTAAATAATTATTACAATACCCCGAACTAACCAATTCAGCAACACGTTTCCATGATTACTCTTTTTAATAAATTATAGGTAATAACTGTCAAACTACATTATACTTTTGCAAATATTTCAATAATAAGCCATTAAATTAGGAGTATTTTTATACTCTTCGATGCCAAATTAAATATTCTATCCAACCATATCAAAAACTCCTACTGTAGTCTTGCGGGACAGATGATATTTGTAAAAAACTGTTTTCCCATGTTAAACGCCTATGTCACGGTTTTCAGTGTTCACGCTGTATACTTCGTAAACGTTACGAAGTATATAAAATCAATGGTATGCGTCACCAGGTGTGTGAAATTGGCACATAAAGTGTGGGTGCAAATTGTGAAATTTTGCAAGTATTTTGCACCTAATTTGCACCTATTTGCAGCCTAATTTTTTTTAACTACTTCCATTAGTTCAAATGTTATAAACAATTAAACTTTTTTGTGCCAACTTCACGCCAGCACAAAAAAATATTCGGAATCAAAATTTTTATTTACCAATAATTTGCACCCAATTTGCACCCATTTGCTCCAACAAATATTTTTTTGTCATCTTTTTAAATAAAAAAGTTTTTAACAATTATTTTTTTAATTGCCAGCGCATGAGGTGTACAAATTTGATATTTTTAAGGGAATAATTAGCACCCAGTACAACAAAATTTGCACCCTAAAAATTATTTCCCTATCTTTATTATTTCTAAAGTTATAGACAATCGGTGCTATTCTGTAACTTTATCATTATCTCTTCGATCGTTAAATTAATGACAATCGTTTATTTTTAATGATCAAGTTATCGATTGTCTCAATTTTTGTATTCTGTAACTATAATCATTTTCTTTGTTATTTATTTGAAAGTTTTACGCATTTCGCGGTCATATGAACTTAGCAGTCATTTACCAATAAGTATTTCAATTTCAAGTAATAATTTTTTGGTCGAGTGCGATGTTTTAAGTATTAAAGTATCTAATTTGAGTTCTTTCAATATTTTCTATATAATTTATACCCCAAATTTCTGTTCCATATAGAACTGTAGCATTAATTACTGAGTTTAATAATAGTGATTTCTCTGACCATGTACGGGATTTACTGGTACGTACATAGGATGTTATTTACTTTAGATAATGCTATTGTTCCTTTTTTATTAGTATTCATCGCTGCTTGTTTAAATTTTCCGCTTGTTGAGAATACCACTCCAAGATAGGAAAATGAGGTTACAATTTCAATTGGTGAATTTTCATTAGAAAATTTTGTTTTAATTTTAGGTGGACGTCCTTTGTGGAAAACTAAAGCAGGGAACCCACTTGTAACACGCCACACCACGCCACGCTACGCGACGAAAGTGTAAACATAAATTTAACACTGGTTTCAATGCAATGCGTACACACCAGTCCCCTGCTATCCCACAACACACGACGCGACGTGGGACGACGTCGGCTCGATCCAACCGTCCAGACATTTTGGTGCGCGTGTTACAGCGTGTTTTCCCCTCCCTACCCCTTTTATCACAGCAAACTGCAAGTGTACGTGTACCAACAGTTTTTAAAATTTTATTTTTTCAATTATAGTCAATTCTTTTCAAAAAAAAAAAAAAAAATACATGGATGAACAAATAATTGAGAAAGTGTGTCGGTATGAGTTCCTTTATAACCAACACTTGAAAAACTACAGGGACAATAATATGCGCCAAGAAGCGTGGGAGGAAATAGGAAAAGAATTGAAAATATCAAGTAGGTACAACCATTTCTTTTTCAAAAAATACAAAATCAAACAAAACTAAATTTACACACTCCAATTCTAATTCCCACTCGTCGTCAGATGAAGAACTATCACACTCCATGTCGTTAAAAAAACTGTGAACACTAATGTTTAAAGCGATACTTCCGGCCCAAGACGTAACATAACGTGTTACTAGTGTGCACATTCATTCGGAAATGTAAACCCCCGTCGATCAACGTTGCGTAGTGTAGCGTGACGTGGCGTGTTACAAGTGGGTTCCCTGCTTAAGATTTTTGTCTTCGTTGTATTAACATGAAGTGAATTTTCTTTGCAGTATTTACCTAGTATTTGCAGTTTTCTGTTGGTATCTATACGGGAGTCACAGAGTATGACTGAATCATTCGCGTATGAAAGAAGGATTATATCATTAATCCCATCAATGTTACAACCACGTACTCCAGCAGATCGAAAGTATTCCTCTAGGTCGCTAATGAAAAAGGCAAATAGCAAAGGGCTTAAAATATCTCCTTGAAGAATTCCTTCTGAATTTTTGAAAGATTTTGTCAAGTCCCAGTTAATTTGTGCTGCTCCGTACAAGTTTTGAAAGATTCGAATTAATTTTGCAGGGATACCATTTCTATAAAGTTTTTCCCAAAGGAGATGATTGACTGTGTCGAATGCTCGACGGAAGTCTATTTATTTGGGTGAAGTCTACGAAGATGGCTCATGAGGCGCAGCCGAATGCGGAAATTGTAGCACGAGACAAAAAGTACTATTTTATACGTGTTGCATACAACATTTTTCCTACAACTGAAATGGTATTGATGTTTTTCATAATACTGAGTGTACAGGCATCCAGCAGTTTCAAATACTGTTAGTACTCTTTCTCATAACACTGTACAAAATGTAACTTAAACACTTGTACAAATTGTAAATTTAATATTAATATTAAAAATTAGGTTAGGTTAGAATATATGTCAAAAAAATGTTAATGTTTTTAAAAATTAGAGTAGTACTCAATCTGTTAAAAAAAATATTAGCTTTGTTTCATTTACAGTGTATATTCATATTTCCTAATAAATTCTATTACTTTCATTGTTATTTACTACCTAATTATATACTTGATTGAGCATGAGTCGTCAAGAAGAGTAGACGTATCTTATCGTTGCTCCTTGTTATTCTTTCTCTAAGTACATAGTTATTTTTATTGAGTGCCTACCAATATATTATTAGTGCATTTAGACTACATTTTCAACAATGAGTGCAAACACACGTATCAATTCCGTCGTACAAGAATCTATAACTAAAATATTTAGTGATGATTCCTTTATTGAAAAACTTGTGGATAAATTATTTGAACGAGTGCCTGAAAAATTAAACGAACAAAAACTCTATTATGAAGTGATGATTGAAGATCTGACTCGTGAAAATAAGGTCCTCAAGGAGAAACTCGATCATCAAGAACAATACTCGAGAAGGAACTGCGTGCGCATATTTGGTCTGGCGGAAAGTTCTGAGGTAAATAGTGCAGAAGATACGGAACAAAAGGTACGTGATGTGTTTAAAAACAAACTTTCGTTAGACATTAATCCATCAGAAATTGACCGGTGCCATCGTATAGGTCGGAAACAAAACAGTGATAAAAAACCTCGCCCCGTTATTGTAAAATTTGTTTCATATAAAACTCGTGAAAAAGTCTTAAAATCACGAAAACAGTTAAAAGGCTCCAAAATAATAATAAAAGAAGATTTAACCAAAACACGTGTTGAACTATTAAAATCTGCAATACTCAAATTCGGCTTTAAAAATGTTTGGACACATGACGGCAATATATTTGTTAACTCTGGCGATAAAAAACCGATGAAAATCTTGAAGTTGGAGGATATCGAATTTTAATAAATCATTATGTATCTATGTACTTTAGTTTCTTTTTTTATGTATACATATGTTAATATCAGGGCAACGTTAATTTTTATGCATATTTTGATTATTGTACTTTTGGTTATTCTTTTGTCTCTCAGAGTACTCAGTGTCAGATTTTGCTAAATATCAATCTTTTCTTAATTATACATTGTAAATCTTGCAAATATTTGCTACTTAAGTTAACATAAGTTCATTGAGTTGACTTACAATTTTTTGATTCATTGTCCTTGAATACGTTAGAAATAAACATTTATTGGGAAGAAATAATTTCATTATATTACACATTTATATATATATATATATATATATATATATATATATATATATATATATATATATATATATATATATATATATATATATATATATAAATGTGTAATATAATGAAATTATTTCTTCCCAATAAATGTTTATTTCTAACGTATTCAAGGACAATGAATCAAAAAATTGTAAGTCAACTCAATGAACTTATGTTAACTTAAGTAGCAAATATTTGCAAGATTTACAATGTATAATTAAGAAAAGATTGATATTTAGCAAAATCTGACACTGAGTACTCTGAGAGACAAAAGAATAACCAAAAGTACAATAATCAAAATATGCATAAAAATTAACGTTGCCCTGATATTAACATATGTATACATAAAAAAAGAAACTAAAGTACATAGATACATAATGATTTATTAAAATTCGATATCCTCCAACTTCAAGATTTTCATCGGTTTTTTATCGCCAGAGTTAACAAATATATTGCCGTCATGTGTCCAAACATTTTTAAAGCCGAATTTGAGTATTGCAGATTTTAATAGTTCAACACGTGTTTTGGTTAAATCTTCTTTTATTATTATTTTGGAGCCTTTTAACTGTTTTCGTGATTTTAAGACTTTTTCACGAGTTTTATATGAAACAAATTTTACAATAACGGGGCGAGGTTTTTTATCACTGTTTTGTTTCCGACCTATACGATGGCACCGGTCAATTTCTGATGGATTAATGTCTAACGAAAGTTTGTTTTTAAACACATCACGTACCTTTTGTTCCGTATCTTCTGCACTATTTACCTCAGAACTTTCCGCCAGACCAAATATGCGCACGCAGTTCCTTCTCGAGTATTGTTCTTGATGATCGAGTTTCTCCTTGAGGACCTTATTTTCACGAGTCAGATCTTCAATCATCACTTCATAATAGAGTTTTTGTTCGTTTAATTTTTCAGGCACTCGTTCAAATAATTTATCCACAAGTTTTTCAATAAAGGAATCATCACTAAATATTTTAGTTATAGATTCTTGTACGACGGAATTGATACGTGTGTTTGCACTCATTGTTGAAAATGTAGTCTAAATGCACTAATAATATATTGGTAGGCACTCAATAAAAATAACTATGTACTTAGAGAAAGAATAACAAGGAGCAACGATAAGATACGTCTACTCTTCTTGACGACTCATGCTCAATCAAGTATATAATTAGGTAGTAAATAACAATGAAAGTAATAGAATTTATTAGGAAATATGAATATACACTGTAAATGAAACAAAGCTAATATTTTTTTTAACAGATTGAGTACTACTCTAATTTTTAAAAACATTAACATTTTTTTGACATATATTCTAACCTAACCTAATTTTTAATATTAATATTAAATTTACAATTTGTACAAGTGTTTAAGTTACATTTTGTACAGTGTTATGAGAAAGAGTACTAACAGTATTTGAAACTGCTGGATGCCTGTACACTCAGTATTATGAAAAACATCAATACCATTTCAGTTGTAGGAAAAATGTTGTATGCAACACGTATAAAATAGTACTTTTTGTCTCGTGCTACAATTTCCGCATTCGGCTGCGCCTCATGAGCCATCTTCGTAGACTTCACCCAAATAAATAGACTTCCGTCGAGCATTCGACACAGTCAATCATCTCCTTTGGGAAAAACTTTATAGAAATGGTATCCCTGCAAAATTAATTCGAATCTTTCAAAACTTGTACGGAGCAGCACAAATTAACTGGGACTTGACAAAATCTTTCAAAAATTCAGAAGGAATTCTTCAAGGAGATATTTTAAGCCCTTTGCTATTTGCCTTTTTCATTAGCGACCTAGAGGAATACTTTCGATCTGCTGGAGTACGTGGTTGTAACATTGATGGGATTAATGATATAATCCTTCTTTCATACGCGAATGATTCAGTCATACTCTGTGACTCCCGTATAGATACCAACAGAAAACTGCAAATACTAGGTAAATACTGCAAAGAAAATTCACTTCATGTTAATACAACGAAGACAAAAATCTTAAGCAGGGAACCCACTTGTAACACGCCACGTCACGCTACACTACGCAACGTTGATCGACGGGGGTTTACATTTCCGAATGAATGTGCACACTAGTAACACGTTATGTTACGTCTTGGGCCGGAAGTATCGCTTTAAACATTAGTGTTCACAGTTTTTTTAACGACATGGAGTGTGATAGTTCTTCATCTGACGACGAGTGGGAATTAGAATTGGAGTGTGTAAATTTAGTTTTGTTTGATTTTGTATTTTTTGAAAAAGAAATGGTTGTACCTACTTGATATTTTCAATTCTTTTCCTATTTCCTCCCACGCTTCTTGGCGCATATTATTGTCCCTGTAGTTTTTCAAGTGTTGGTTATAAAGGAACTCATACCGACACACTTTCTCAATTATTTGTTCATCCATGTATTTTTTTTTTTTTTTTTGAAAAGAATTGACTATAATTGAAAAAATAAAATTTTAAAAACTGTTGGTACACGTACACTTGCAGTTTGCTGTGATAAAAGGGGTAGGGAGGGGAAAACACGCTGTAACACGCGCACCAAAATGTCTGGACGGTTGGATCGAGCCGACGTCGTCCCACGTCGCGTCGTGTGTTGTGGGATAGCAGGGGACTGGTGTGTACGCATTGCATTGAAACCAGTGTTAAATTTATGTTTACACTTTCGTCGCGTAGCGTGGCGTGGTGTGGCGTGTTACAAGTGGGTTCCCTGCTTTAGTTTTCCACAAAGGACGTCCACCTAAAATTAAAACAAAATTTTCTAATGAAAATTCACCAATTGAAATTGTAACCTCATTTTCCTATCTTGGAGTGGTATTCTCAACAAGCGGAAAATTTAAACAAGCAGCGATGAATACTAATAAAAAAGGAACAATAGCATTATCTAAAGTAAATAACATCCTATGTACGTACCAGTAAATCCCGTACATGGTCAGAGAAATCACTATTATTAAACTCAGTAATTAATGCTACAGTTCTATATGGAACAGAAATTTGGGGTATAAATTATATAGAAAATATTGAAAGAACTCAAATTAGATACTTTAATACTTAAAACATCGCACTCGACCAAAAAATTATTACTTGAAATTGAAATACTTATTGGTAAATGACTGCTAAGTTCATATGACCGCGAAATGCGTAAAACTTTCAAATAAATAACAAAGAAAATGATTATAGTTACAGAATACAAAAATTGAGACAATCGATAACTTGATCATTAAAAATAAACGATTGTCATTAATTTAACGATCGAAGAGATAATGATAAAGTTACAGAATAGCACCGATTGTCTATAACTTTAGAAATAATAAAGATAGGGAAATAATTTTTAGGGTGCAAATTTTGTTGTACTGGGTGCTAATTATTCCCTTAAAAATATCAAATTTGTACACCTCATGCGCTGGCAATTAAAAAAATAATTGTTAAAAACTTTTTTATTTAAAAAGATGACAAAAAAATATTTGTTGGAGCAAATGGGTGCAAATTGGGTGCAAATTATTGGTAAATAAAAATTTTGATTCCGAATATTTTTTTGTGCTGGCGTGAAGTTGGCACAAAAAAGTTTAATTGTTTATAACATTTGAACTAATGGAAGTAGTTAAAAAAAATTAGGCTGCAAATAGGTGCAAATTAGGTGCAAAATACTTGCAAAATTTCACAATTTGCACCCACACTTTATGTGCCAATTTCACACACCTGGTGACGCATACCATTGATTTTATATACTTCGTAACGTTTACGAAGTATACAGCGTGAACACTGAAAACCGTGACATAGGCGTTTAACATGGGAAAACAGTTTTTTACAAATATCATCTGTCCCGCAAGACTACAGTAGGAGTTTTTGATATGGTTGGATAGAATATTTAATTTGGCATCGAAGAGTATAAAAATACTCCTAATTTAATGGCTTATTATTGAAATATTTGCAAAAGTATAATGTAGTTTGACAGTTATTACCTATAATTTATTAAAAAGAGTAATCATGGAAACGTGTTGCTGAATTGGTTAGTTCGGGGTATTGTAATAATTATTTACGAGTTCAAATCCTGCCCGCCTCATATTTTTATTAATTTTTATTTTGTTTTGTAAAATGTATTATTTATAAAATTACAAAATTAAAATATAAATTGTTTAGTAAATCAAGTATTTAGTAGAATATTATAAGGTGCTTTACGTGCAATAATTTTTTTATTTTATTTCTCGTTGATTTATTCTATAAAATACTTGATTTACCAAACAATTTACAGCCGTATGCATAAATTTGTTAGTGGTCACTTATATCATTTTAAAAACAATTTAAAATGTCACTAAGCAAAACCTTATGTATAGTGACATTTAGTAGGATTTAAATTGTTAGTTGGCAACTAAGTGTTAATAACCAACTGTCGCATGTTTATGATACTTTTAAGGTAAACCTATAAACAACGGTTTTAGTAGTTATAAAATAAGTAGTTGTAGTAGTGTTAATATATGCCGAAGAGATGCATCAATTAAAAATAAATTATGAGAAACAATACCAAGAAGCAAGAATTGCAGCTTTAAGGGAAAAACGGTAAGAATTGTAATTAGTGTCAATATTTTTTTAGTTTAAATTTATTTAGTATTTATCAATAAGTTTGTACATGTAAAGGAATAATTTATTCATATTTTAGTTCACATTTTGTTTGTCTTTAGCTTTGTTCTACATGTAACTATAAGTAATTTGTTAACACTTTAGTTTTTGCATTATATTTGTTTTTAATTAAAATATTTTTCAATATATTGCCTTCGAAGGATGCCTCTCAGGAATATTGCCATCATCTTCTTTATTTTCATCATCTGCGAATTCTTCATCAAGCTCTTCGATTCTTTCATTACCACAAATGTTACGCAAAACAGCCACTGCAATTATTGCCGTTTCTATATGAAGTTGTAGTCCATTAAATAAAGCATGAAAATTTATTTTTCATTATTCCAAACAATCTTCCCACAACATTCCTCGTTCGGATGTGCGCTCGATTGTAACGCCGTTCTGCATGTGACCGAAATCAATAAGGGTGTTAATAGGTAACTTGAATATGGGGTTGGTAACTATTATCTGCCACTTTTTTCACCATTATCAAATTTTAGTAAACCTTACGACAAGGGTAAAATTCGTCATTGATTCCAATAAATTCTTGTACTGCTTCTATTTCTTCCAACTCCTCGTGTATACCTATTCAACAAGCCCTCTTCCATTTTACATTGTGTTTAGTTCTATATGTAAACTGCCTGACTATTCAAATTAAAATGTAACAATCCGTTTATAAACATACTCCCTGATATATATGATGACAGCATTTGATAACTGTATATCCACTTATAACCACTATTTTTAAATTTATATAACCTAATATAACTGGTCTAATCAACTAGAAACTAAAATCTAATAAGAAGAACGCTATAATAATACACGAAATGATATTCTACCTCAAAACATATAGAACTGACAGCTGTCAGCTTAATAAATAACCAAATTTTACAATGTTGCCAGGTTAAATATAATGCAAGTTGGCTATTTAGTAGTGACCAGTAAAAGTACAACTATGCATACCATCCCGCTAATAGCATTTTATCTGATGTTACTGGCCACTACGTAAAATGTTGCTACAACCATTTTAAGCTTGCACTTATGCATACGGCTGTTAGCTTTTAATTCTATAATTTATTTAATAATACATTTAAAAAAAAACAAACAAAAATATAAGGCGGGCAGGATTTGACCTTGTGAATAATTATTACGGTGCCCCGATCTAACCAATTCAGCTACGGAATATGTTTCTATGATTACTGTTTTTAATAAATTATAAGTAATAACTGCCAAATTGCATTATACTTTTGCAAATATTTCACTAATAAGCCATTAAGTTATGAGTATTTAGATACTCTTCGATGCCAAATTAAATAATCTTTCTAACCATATCAAAATCTTCCACTATAATCTTGCGGGATAGATGATATTTGAAAAAACTGTTTTCCCATGTTAAACGCCTATGTCACAGTTTTCAGTGTTCACACTGTATAAAATCAATGCGCATATACTATTCTGCTGGTTCCAATAAACTAGACAGCATATACTTGTATTAATAAAAAAAAAAAAAAATACATTAGGGATTAAATTATTATCCAAGAAATTGTATAATGTATGTGTTATTAGGATATTCGATATCTTGTAAATTTTGAAACACTCAGATACAGCAATATTTTTGATTAAAAGTATTTATTAGATGTAGGATTTGAACATGCGAGCTCAAAAATTCAGTATGCTCGATAATATGAATTTTGCTGTGGGCAATTACATTAATAATATTCACACAATTTACATTTGCCTAAAACGTCATATTCCGTGCAGCTAACAGAAAAAAATTGCTTCCATTTGGTTAATGGCCTATATATTAACACTTATCTAAATCATCGAATAGTAGTTATCTGGCAGAACACGATGTTTTAAATTTAGCCCGCTAGTCATCATTTGATGCGACGAATAAAAAGCATCATAAAAAATTCCGAGCCAAAAATAGAAGCGAATTAACATGGGAAGACCCGATTGTTTTTGCCTGACAGAAGAGAGAGTTAATGAATAAAAAAAAATACATTAGCCATTATTTTTTCTTTCCGATCCAAGGAATATGAAAATTATAAATAATATAACGGGTTTTTTTAAGCGATGTGAATTTTGAAATGTTTTACTTGTTTTTTATGTAAGTTTGTTCCTCTCTCTTTGTCTCGAAGTTTTTTGCATTCTATTTTTCATTAATCAATCTTCTTTCTTTTACATATATATTATTTTTGTACATGACATGCTAATATTTTCTTCTATTTATTTTCTATTTCATGTTACAAATTGCAAATGTACAGTTTTCTACAATTATAATTCCATTACAATTACTCAGTTATCAGCAATGTATTAAAAATTAAAACAATAAAACTTTTCAGATCAAATAACTGACATCTCTAGACAGACTGCAGATCATCAAAATTAAATGAATTTTTTACAAAAGAAAAAAATGCGATACATTTTTCTCTAACATACCGTCATGGTCAAATGTACGAGTTCAAATTTTCGCTTTAATATGATAAGGACTCAATTCATGAACATAAATTAGTTAATGATTCAATGTGATGATATATACAATGATACTGACTTAAATCGTCTAAACGTTATTAAATGATTCGTCCACGACAAAAATACTCGCACACAAAATATGCGGAAGACCTTGTAATCGCTAGACAAAATAATTTGATACATTTTGCAATTTATATTTACACTTAGATTACATAATTATATTGTATTCAATGACATTTGGTTTAGGAATCCTTAATCTATTATCGCGTTGTATCTTTTTGAGTAGAAGTGAGAAATTTTATTTATATCAATACAAATTAAATTATACTAACTAATGCATTTTTTTAAATAATAATCCACATAAATCACCAGTAACAAGAAGTAGCTATAGGGTATAGTAATGATATTTATTATTTACTATATCCATTATTCAAGTACTTTTGTAACAGGTACGGGATATTAGTGATTCTAAAACGAATGCAAGCTTGCGTGGAGTTTCAGAATCACGTTGTTCGCATATGTTGCAAAGAATATTTTTTCTGCAAACGTCCACAAAAATAAGAATAGTACCAAAATGCATTTTATCAAAACACTAAGTATTATGATGTTTTTAATACCGTTGTTTACTGGTGTTTCCTTGTTTATAACGTTGACTATAACAACGCAGTACTGTATCTATGATATTGTAAGTTCGTTACTATGATATAATAAGGCAAAATTACATAGGAAAAAAAATTAATAAAGAGCGATATTTTTTAATATTTTATTATTCAAAAATTAAACTGGTTATCACAATCTTTAATAAATTACATTTGGATTGTTGTTCGAGGAAACTGTCAGCTTGTCATCAATGGCACTAGAATTGCTTTCAATAATATTGCCAAACACATTACCAACCAAAATGTTTTTGGTTGTTTTAATCTTCTCGGCAATACTGTCTTCCACATATGCTTCAGCCACTTTGCTACTTTTCCAACCACCCAGCCGTTTTAACCGCATATCTGCTCCCGCGTCTGCCATCAATGTGGCAGATGACCTACGCATGTTATGCCCAGTATACTTTTCTGCATCTGGAAGCTTCAGAAATTTCGCAATTCGCTGCGGAATACTAGCAAAGAAATGCTCTCCGCATACTTGTCTAGTACATTTTCCTTTTCTATATGAAAGAAAGAACCTTCGATTTTCCATATTCAACGGACGAAGAGCAATGTACTTTCGAAACAATACAACAGCATTACCGACATCTCCATCAGGAATAACGTCAACACACGTTTAGCATGGGTTTTTGTATTCGGAGTAGTAATCACAAGCAAAGTATCCTTATCCTCAATATCTTCAATCGTAATATTTGCTAGTACTCTCGCTAGTACCTTTCCACAACAGACCAGAAATTGCGAATAGGAAAGCAGCCTTTATCATCAGAAATATTTCATCTGGTGCAGCATGTAGAATTTCATCCCTTGTCAAAACTTTCGGCTTCTTTCCTTCATAACCAACATTTTTCTGTTTAATAAACGCAATAAGACTGCCATATTGACTTATTTTGACTTTTTCCTTTATCTCTAAACAAGTTCTAAGCATAGAGCAATGGGTCCATAGCGAAGCTGCTGAAGAAATATCTGCCCACAAGTCAAGGACACAAGGATACATACAATATGACAAAAATTGTTAATAAGAGCTAAATTACCTTTCTTTTGAAATTCGTAAGAACTATTGGTTCTGCAGCTCCTTTTGCACCCCTCGACTGCCGCCACTTACAGAATTCGACATACTCCCTTTCATACAAATGCCTAGATTTTTCTGGTAACAAATTATTTTTTCCGCTTCCAACAAAATATCATCAGGAATGTAACCAATATTTTCCATCACAAGATTATTTTTCGTGATTATTTGATATTTATTTGTTTATAAATAAACAGCAATTTTGTTTTGGCGAAAATCAATGCCGATTATAGTGTTCTGATAAAGCCTTGTATTTAACACGGATATTAACTATTCACAATAGACTTGGACGTCGCCAAGCAGAGAGAATAGTGAGCCGTGAGCCATGATTTTGGCTTGAAATAAAACAATTAACTAAAATAATTGTCACTATTATTATTAAACGAAATAATTTTTTTTTTGTCATAATAATACAGAAAATAAGAATAAGGAACACTTAATAACAACAAAATGATTTTACAACAAATATTCAAAATGACTCCCAGTCATGGTTCACTATTCTTTTTCCAATTAGGTGTATAAAAAAGTGCCCGCCATTTTACTTTTTAATAATGTAACATATGGATTATTTTACATGATTGTAAAGCAAATTTGATGTACTTTTCAAATTTGTAAAAAAATATAGTATGTTCTATTTCAAATTTCAAAGTAGATATTAATTACTAATAAACCGGAAGTGGTATCAGGAATGTATATCTGTCATCAAAAAGCTTACATGTTGCTGTATAAGAAATTACCAACTTAATAAATAAGCGAGATATTTGCTGGGTCCATTAAAATATAACATCCTGTATATATATATATACAGGGTGGTGGCGGTTAAGGGTGAACATAGGGATTTAACATGGGATTTTAGATTTTTGCAATTTCCTGCTCTCCTGTTCTTTTCACGGCAAAAACTGTACGGTACAAAATTGTTCAGAATTAAAAATTGCATACAAAAATGTATTTACATTTATTATTATGTTTTTGGTTTCTTCACAATTTTAAAAAGAAATTTCAAAATTTCTGTTATTTTGTAGCAATAGCCATGGAATTTATTTTGTTCTGGTTGTCAAAAACTTAAAAATTAAATAAAAACAAACAACTCGTTCCTTATTCGAATAAACATTCATTATTAACTTTTTATTAGAGAAAATTTCGAAAATTTGACAGAAATTGAATGACATTATTATGTTTAAACATTTGAGTTATAAGTCATGGCTATTGCTACAAATTAACAAAAATTTTGAAATTTCTTTTTAAAATTGTGAAGAAACCAAAAACATAATAACAAATGTAAATACATTTTTGTATGCAATTTTTAATTCTGAACAATTTTGTACTCTACAGTTTTTGCCGTAAAATGAACAGGAGAGCAGGAAATTGCAAAAAACTAAAATCCCATGTTAAATCCCTATGTTCACCCCTAACCGCCACCACCCTGTATATATATATTAATATATATATATATATATATATATATATATATATATATATATATATATATATATATATATATATATATATATATATATATATATATATATATATAGATATATATACAGAGTGTCCCATTTAAGGTACGAATGCATTGGGATCTCGAGAATGGTAAGAGCTACGAGGTTGGTTAAATTAGACAAAAGTTGGCCCATTAGGAGACCATTTTAATGGTATTTTGTTATTTGCGAAAAAATGCATAGGTCACTAGACATAGGCGAAAATTATTATTTTCATATTTAATTTCTGTCGTTACAATGCATGGAAAGGTAATTCTATTTATTGATTTTTATATTTTGCGTTCATAATGAAGTCATTACGATACGCAATTGCGTATCGTAATGACCTTCATTTCGATACGCAATTTTTTGTTTTAGACGGTTGGTACTAGATGACGTTTCTTTAATCCATTTTTACCTAATTTATTTGTAGTTAATTGACAATTCATTTTAATAATATAATGTCGAAATTATTATTATTTTTTATTTAGGGAATATTATTTACATGAAAATGTACAAATGGTTATAAATATAATCACAAAATGAGTAAGTAAATGTTATTGTAGAAGGCGCAAAATATAAAAAATAGTATAAAGAACTCAGTTTATAAGACTTTCTTTCGCACTTGTCAATTAGAAAACTCGCTAACGCTCGTTTTCTAAATTTTGACGCGTGCGAAAAAAACATGTCTTATAAAACACGTTCTTTAATATACTATTAGATGCAGAATTTTATGCTCAAACTTTTATTTGACGCATTTTTGCGTAAAATAATTAGGCGAGTAGGAAATTGCAAAAAACTGATTTCCCATGTTAATCTCCTATGTACACCTTTAAGACAGACACACGGTATATATATATATATATATATATATATATATATATATATATATATATGTCTTGACGGAGATTCGAACCCCAACCTCTAAACGTCATCTCAGTCCACAGTCCGCTATGCTAACCATTGACCTACAATGACAATTGCAATAATTTTGATATTACGTAATAAAATATTGAAAGAAATATTTATTGACAGATATTTATAATTTTCTCTAATTTACGAAATGATAATAATGTAATTAAAATTAAATAAGGTGCACAAGGTAATGTACTATTATCATGCTAAATATCATGGCTTAATTTTATGCCGGACACTTTTTATTCACAAAAATCAGTTTTCCCATGTTAAACGCCTATGTCAAGGTTTGCTTGGGACACACGGTATACAGAGTGTCCCATTTAAGGTACGAATGCATTGGGATCTCGAGAACCGTAAGAGCTACGAGGTTGGTTAAATTAGACAAAAGTTGCCCCATTAGGAGACCATTTTAATGGTATTTTATTATTTGCGAAAAAATGCATAGGTCACTAGATATAGGCGAAAATGTAAATTTTGCAGTTTTTTATTTTTGCAAATAACTTCGTAGTGTGAAATTATATTTTTTTATATTATATTATATTTTTTTTTATGGGGATACTTAAAAAATAAACTTTTTATTCGGGAATATCAGAAAGAAAATGAATTAATAAATGCCACAGTAAGAATTCTAAATCAAATTAGGCCAAGGATGCTGAGAAAAGTTATAGAAGGAACAGAACGAAGGGCGCAGAAGTGTGTAGAACGAAATGGTGGGTTAATAGAAAATTTATTGTAAAGTTTTTGTAAATTATTTTTGTATTTTTAACATTATTTGTTTTTTAAATAGTTATTTTCTTAAACAGCAGCCTTCGATTTACTTTTTTCAATTAAATTTTAGTATTAATAACATTTTTTGTTAATTTCTCTGTTAATTACAAAAATAAATTATTACTATTTTATATCATTGTAAAGCTAAAAAAATTCTCTTTTCAATAGCGTAACTTTCCAATATGGTGTCCATATAAAAATTAAAACTTTGACATCGATCCTCGAAAACCAACATTGATAAAAAAAATTGAGCATCGCCAGTCGAAAGAACATAAAAAAGTGCCCTAAAGATGTGCAAACCAAAATCCAGTATAATTTCACACTACGAAGTTATTTGCAAAAATAAAAAACTGCAAAATTTACATTTTCGCCTATATCTGGTGACCTATGCATTTTTTCGCAAGTAATAAAATACCATTAAAATGGTCTCCTAATGGGGCAACTTTTGTCTAATTTAACCAACCTCGTAGCTCTTACGGTTCTCGAGATCCCAATGCATTCGTACCTTAAATGGGACACTCTGTATACCGTGTGTCCCAAGCAAACCTTGACATAGGCGTTTAACATGGGAAAACTGATTTTTGTGAATAAAAAGTGTCCGGCATAAAATGTATTCCCCCGTGTATTCCATATGGATCATAATAAAAAGTATACACCCGAATTAAATATAAATAAGCAATAGGTATAGATACTAAAAGTAAAAAAAAAATATCAATATTCGCAATGTTTTATTTTCCCAGAAATTTTAAATCAAATATAAGAATTAAGCATACTAAAACACGACATTTGATGTATATCTACGTCTTTTTGTTTGCACATTATTCGAATACAATTCTTGGTTAGAGTCAAGTATTAAGAAGTACAAAAATAAGATTTTAAAAAAACTGTAAAACAAGATTCATCCCATTCATTCAATAATTTATTACAAACGATTAATTTAAAAATAGCAAATATTTTTTGTTGGATCACGTGTTAAACTGATGGTTCAAAATAAATTAACAAGCATATATATCAAGTACTTAATCTTTTTAGGCATACTTGACCGCTATGAGTCAAAGAATCAAATTAAAAATTCACAGACAAAAAATATACATACAAAGTCTTATTTTAGATCTTTAACTTTAAAATAAGCCAAACGGAAAAATCCCGTTTCAAATACAACTTGTCAGTCTAACCGTCGAATGTCACAAATCACTTTACACCCACTGCTTCATATCTGATCATAACTTGCATCCAACCAGAGATTGCTATTTCCGAATCGGTTAAGTAAGCGACAAGAAAATCCGACCTTGAATAATTGTTTACATACCAATTGGATATTTCTTACCCGATAAAAAATGATAAAATAATAAATAACCTCGTAAATAACACATCTCAGTATAATTAATAGTGTTTATTATTTTTTTTATTAATCTTTTATGAAGAATGATAAGTAACTCACTAAATACAGTGAGAACAAAAACATAATGCTTAACTAATGCTTATATGGCATATAACATTTTCAGGTAATGTTATGTGAGAAATTAAGTTGTACAAACTGGTATTTGTGCGTTTTCTTTAGAATTTGACTGCATACAGAATACTATTTTTTTCCTTACACACATGTACCCTTCTGAAATCAATTTCAATACCATTGTTCCCACCTTATGAGTATATTAACACTTCGTTAGTCTCGCGGTGGTCCAGCAAACTCCCGCGATTGCATTTTGTTTTTATTTTAATAATTAATAGACATAAAGGGATCTAGTTTTATGACATCACAGACACATTCCTTTTCCGACCACGGGACCGGGTTCAAAAAATTAAAGTCACGAACCGGTGTGGCGAACCAATTAAATCACGATGAGACGTGATTGACCGTTGTTGAACACCTTACTTAGCTTGGTATATTTCTCTAAAAACAACAACAAAAACCTATACCTAACGCACAAAACTAGGTCTCAGTTTTCCAAGCATAAATTTTGTGCGTTAAAATAAATAATATTAAAATATATTTAAAGAAATTGCGTAAACCACGGCTATTCGTGATTTTAGATTTTTGAACACGGTCCTGCGGCTGGGACTATAAACACTTTCAATAATTTATGAGTAATCGCGGTAGCTACATACGCCGGTAGTCTACTAGGCGCATAGCGCCTACCCCCGTCCGTGTATGTCGTTGAACGAAAAAATATATGACTTAACCAAACGTGAAGACATTGAAAAAAAAAAAATAAATTAAAATTTGCCAGAACTGTTTAAAAAATATTGGAGAAGGTATTGAAACAGATTCAGAATAATTTAATTTGATTAAAATTGACTGTATAAATGTTTTATATTTTTTTACAAATGTACTATTAATAAAAAGCATTATTGTTCAGTGTGTCAATAAAAACATCGATAAATATGCGATAATCAGTCGAGAGTCTACTGGACTCCTAGGGACTCAGCGTGTTCCATTAAGATGCGCGCCTAACCGAGTGTTAAACCGAGTTTATATTGTCTAGTCTACTAGCATGATGTGGCTACTTGAGAAATAAATGGAGATTGTTGATACAAGAAAACACCCAAATATAATTAGTAAACAATAAACTCAACATAGACCTGCAATTATATCTAACAAAAAAATTAAATTAAATAAAATGTTTTAAATGTACATATTCTAAAAATACATAATCAGAAAATAAATGAAACAAATTATTACAAATTATAGTTGTTATTGATAATAATTTATTTTCTCCAATTAAACTGGCGTGAAGCCATAATTTTTATGCTTCAATTTAATCTCTCCTTAATACTAATCTTAGTTAAATTAAAAAGTGTAAACGATTTAATAACATAGTGCTACAAATCTTGTTTTCTGATCAGTTATGATGAAAAACTGTCGGTACGTTATCGCGACTAAGTGAACGTAAAAATGCGAATAAGACGACGTGTGCGGGCAATTTCACCGGCACAATACATTGAATATCCAATACGATTACACGCATACACGCGCTATAGACAGTATATTACGTTTTCTAAGACAAAGTTTCCATTTTACTCATTTTCTGGTACGTCTGAGAGAAAGTTACCTGGTAGTTCAATGTTACGACTATTTGCCTTTAATTAAAATACTTTTCAGGTCATTGTGCCGTATAACTCAGTATTGTAATATTTTGAAACAATGAAGGAAAAGAAAAACCCGTCTGCTCTAAAATAACACAGTTTTTATTGGAAATTTTATAATGATTGGACCCGTCACTTCACTTTCAATTAATTTTAAAGTCTAATGTAAGGCTTGACAATTCTAACCTACATTGGCGTATAATGAATTCTTAACCAAGGAGGTTCTTTAAGTGGCGAGGTACAGAAATGGAATAGCTGAACAAAAGAATATACAAGTATAACACTCTAACACATGACAAAAGATGGATGATTATAATAATAATATGTGACCTTATTCAAATTTTGAAAATTTTTGTATATTAAAATATAAACGTTTTTGTTAGAATAAACACTGAAAACATCATGAACGTCTATTCAGCTACATTGTTTACTTTATGCGTCTTGACTGCATCTATCTCTTTCGTTCGATACATAGAATACAAAAATACAGAAAAAGGTATCCTTACTAAAGCTAAATAAACTCAATATGTTTTGAGATATTTTAATTTTTTAAAGAACATTAAGTTTTCAAAAATATATAGGTAACAATTACGAAACAATCAACAATATTTGCTGAACGCACGACGTTACCTTAATATTTTTTCTAAAAATAAAAATACCTCAAAAACTACTACGTTTATCAAATTTTATAAAAGTATATATATATATATATATATATATATATATATATATATATATATATATATATATATATATATATATATATATATATATATATATATATATATATATATATATATATATATATATATATATATATATATATATATATATATATATATATATATATATATATAGGGTGTAAATGAAATAAGTGCATTAAATTTAACCAGTAATATAACTCGTCGAAAGCAACAATATTTCTTAATAACTTTTTCTCGAAATCGCATATTTTTTAGCATTTTTACCACCCTGTAAATTGACGAGTCGTTGCAAATATTTTTGTAATAATTTAATGCAGTAGCAATCTCTACGAAAAATTTTGTTTTACTAATTGACAGTCCTGTCAGTTGTTGCAATTAAATTT
Organism: Harpalus rubripes; assembly: GCA_963082715.1. Classification (NCBI taxonomy): domain Eukaryota; kingdom Metazoa; phylum Arthropoda; class Insecta; order Coleoptera; family Carabidae; genus Harpalus; species Harpalus rubripes. The sequence goes on along the minus strand of OY720448.1, from coordinate 42,104,416 downwards.
TAACATTAGTAATAAACATGTTTATAAGGTAAAATTCTGGCAAAATGCTTATGTTTATAATTAGCGGATACACAGACATTTGCAATTACCTATGGTGAAGTTCTCAAGGTCAACGAAGTTACACGAAAATCATCCTCTTCGTAATATTCGTAAATTTATGTTGTACCACATACAATATCTTCGAGATTATCACAGTTTGATGTGTCACATATAACAATTTGGAATATTTTAAAAGAGCAACAGTTACTTCCATACTATGTGCAAAAATTTCATTGTTTCCAGCATTTCAATTTTGCGAATGAGTTGTATTGTTCACTGATAGGGCTGGATATATTAGAGAAAGTGTCTTTAATAATGCACAATACACTTATCTGGTCACAAAAATCCTCATACTGTAAGAAGGAAACACAATTTTCAACAAAAAATATCATTAATTGTTTGGGCGGGAATAAATTGACGAATCATTGGTCCTCATATAATCCCACCTCGTTTAAATGGGCAAAAGTAGGTACTTACATTTTTTGAATAACGTATTTAAACTATTGATTTGCCGTGTTCACACAAAAATTCATTTCATAACCTCCGTAACTAGTATGCTCTTCCCTCGCTCTTACTCTATTCACCCAAGTTCAGAAACCTGTGTTAATACACAATTTTATAATTTTGTTTTTTAAATTTCATTATTTTAAAAATTGTACTATTACGAATTTATTAATAATAAATATGTTTTCCATTGATCGTTTTTTAATTACTGTGTCTACAAGTATGCAACTATCACCCGACAATTTTTGTGTTGGGTACATCGAACTTTGAATCAGACAGCTGACGGCAGCAAAGGTCTTGCCAGTGGCGGGTAACGAAATTTTAAACAAATCTTTAAAGAATCTTAACTCAAAAACTAGAAGACTTAGAAAAAAATTATTAAGAAAAATTGTTGCTCTCGACGAGTTACATTACTGGTTAAATTTAATGCACTTATTTCATTTACATCCTGCATATATACACTCTCAAAACAGAAGAGCGAAAAATTTTATCTTCTACGGAGTCAAAACTTTTTTAGTTAAATTTGAGTATACTTTCATCTACTTGATTAAAATCTAATCGAAATGAGTACAATATGGGTACTCAATTGAAGATGAAAATATTTTCATCTTTAAGTGTAAAATTTTTACACTATATGAGTATATTTGCCTGTTATCAAATGTCGGTTAAAATGTACTTGTACTCTTATTAAATTAATTTAAATATTTTACTCTAATATTTGTTAAAATTTACTCTATAAAGAGTGAAATTAGCGTTTTAGATTATATAATAGCTATATTCACTCAATGAAGTGTACTATTCGCGTTTCACGCATGCGCCGTACGCTGTACGCATGCGTATATTTGCTTTCTGTTATTCTGTTCTTGTACTGCACTGCGTAATGTACGCGATCTTCCTGTTTTAACGGGTTTGTGAAATGGTGGAAGTTAGAAACGAAGTAAAATGAATGTCGAAGAATTAAAAGGCTAGCAGAATTGAAAATAAGTTGTATTATTTATATTTATTGTACGAAGTTTACTCTTGCTTTACATGTACAATATAAAATGAACTTTACCTGTTGATATTATATATACATAGCGTGTACGGACATGTAAGAACTTGTAATTTTGTGAAAAATATATTCGTTTGTGTGTTCCAAACCGGCTGTTGTGAACTTGTAATTGGCATTATCATTTTTTCAAAAATCGAAATCTATTCTAAATATGAATCAAAAATTAAAAGAAATGTTTTCTTCTAAGAGATCAACATGAAAAATTCACTTTTGTGGAGAACTATATACACCTTTAAAGAATAAATATCACTAAAATAAAGAGTATTTTTTTTTTTTTGCAAAAAAGGTTATATTTCACACTTTTGTGTAGAACTATATACACCTTTAATGAACAAATATCACTAAAATAAAGAGTAATTTTTGACAATAAAAGTTTATATTTCACACTTTTGTGGAGAACTATTTACACTTTTAAAGAATAAAAATTTTCATCGTTTAAGATTAAAATGTAATTATTAAAAGATTAATTATAAAAATACTCTTCTAAGAGCGAATTTAGTTTAATCGTAAAAGAGTAATAAAGAACTCAATAAGAGCGATGCATTTTCAACACTCTACTCGAATTGAAAATCACTCTATTTGGGCAAGATTCTCATCGTCTGTTCTGAGAGTGTATATATATATATATATATATATATATATATATATATATATATATATATATATATATATATATATATATATATATATATATATATATTATATAAGTTATACTTAAAACATCCTTTGCTTTGCACCGTTCACATTAAACAGAAACTTAACAAAGTCTTACTTAAAACATGAATATCTAGTGACTTTCATTTTAATCTTTTTTAGCTAGGTTCATAATAGTTTTGAACTGTCATTTGCAAGATTGCAAGAGAGGTTATACATTTGTGTTAGAAAAATAATATAGATCTTTTTTTCAAATTTTATTTATTTGGTAAGTATAATATATATTTTTTTATTTTGTATTAAATTTCCAAACGCACCCGCACCTGTTGTGAATATTTGTAAATAAAATTGTGAATAAAAATATAGCTTAGTGAATACTCGCATTTGCTAAATCTTAAACATATATTTCATATATGTCGAAAAAATATCAAAAGCAGAGAACAAGATCTACAAATTTTACCTGTACCATCGATGACAAATTACTAGCACTGAGTATAATAAGAAAATATTCTCATATATTGGAAAACAAATCAACCGGCGCTACCACGTGGAAAGAGAAAGATGAAATTTAGGGCAAGATTGAAGAAAATATAATGAGCCGCTTTCATATTTTTTAAAAGTATTTTAAATGAAAGTTTATGCAATATTTTTCAAAAAAATAATAATTTATTTTCGTAAATAATTAAATAAAAAGATTGATGCCAGAAAGTCATGAAAAACAACCCCCCACTCCTGTGACGTCGGAGCACATACAGTGCGTCATTCATAGGCAATAGGAAAACAGTTTAAACTGTATGTGCTCTGACGTCACATTCTGTATCAGTCACGTGACATCAAAATATTACATAAATTTCAATAATTAATTGTAAAATATCTAATGGATATTTCGTAGTACTTTTAAATTTGGGGCTCTTTAAAGAACAATGGGACTTATTTTGTATCTCAGTGGTTAATATTTAACCACTGATTAATTTTTTTAATCAATAAAGTATGTTGACGTATAAAAAAAGGGATTTTTAGTTGTCAAATCAATAACTATTGGATAAAAATTTTAACCAGTGGTTACAAATTAACCACCGAGTTACAGAATTAATAGGGCCCAATATCTTTTAAAATTTAGTACTTAGAAGTCATAAAAAAATTCTTGCAACAGTCCTATAGTCGATCACGAAGAGCATTATTTAGATCAAAAGAAACATTAAAGAAATGTTACGATAATAAAAAGAGGGAAACAAGAAAAATTTGCGCCGAAGAGAAAAAAACAAATCCACGCAACATGAGGACGATTGCCTAACAATATCAAATATGATGCTACAATTGAAATCACAAAAGAAATGATGAATAAAAAGACTATTGAAGGACTAAACAACCCTTCTGATAGTGATAGTTTAGCAGTAAATTTAAATTCGGAGCTGTCTAAACCAACAGAAGTATTAATTGCAAACGAAGAAACAGTGAGTAATCTTTATATTCCGGTGTGTTATAAAATTTAATTTTATTACATATTACTTTTATAGAATGATACTTTCAAATATTTCACTTCTTAATCCAATTAGTTGGATTAATTATAAAATTCAAAACCACAAGAATTGATAAATGAAGAAACAGAGCAAATTATAACTAAGGATCATCCAGTCGATCTATTAATTTTGAAATAAAATTTACAAAAGGGAACTAGTAAATTTAATAAAAAAATAATATTTGTTTTAGTTAAATACACCACATACTTCTAATTTATTAAATCGGAAGAAAGCCACAGAAATTTCTGAATGAAGAAATAGAAGACTCCTAAACCCAAAACTACATACGACAAACATATCGAAACATTATTCTGATTTAGCAGAAATAAAGTTGGAAGTAGCCAAACTTGAGCTCGATATTTTAAAGAGTACTCATGAAGACGAGGAACATAATTTAAAAATCGTTTCTTTAAAACTGTATATTAAAATAAAAGAACAACCTTTAAAAAAATTTATTTCTGATCTGTAATAGTTATTTATATAACCAGTTATGAAAAGAGTGATATTGTTTTCTGTAATTATTATGCATTTTTTTTATATAGTTGTAAATTTTTATATTGTATATCATGCATACTTATATATCGACAAGAATTTCTACACGACGTTCAATTATTGTTAATAAATCTAGAACAGCTTCTTTCTGTAATCTATATCTTCTGTAAAAACTTAACTCATCCAAATTATGAAAATAAATAGTTTACAAATATATACAGAAAATTAAAAAATACATAATTACAAAAAGAGTTATTTTGAGTGACCCAATTTTTAGTGTCACCCGGTATATAAGTAGTAGTATCTTCAACATCTGAGTTTTAAAATTTTAATGTAACTAGTACCATTGATCGGTACTTTTTACTCAAAATTTTAGTCGCCATAACAAACCATGGCTACCATTTAAAAATACATTGGAATGATTAAAAAACAGCAGAGTTTGTTATTTTAGTCATAGCTTATTCACCTTTGATTAAGAGTAAATACTACCAGTCATAATTATATTAATAAAATTGTGTCTCATGAGGTACATCTTCAACGGGCTGTAAAATAAAATATGGGTTCCATTTAAAAAATGTAAGTTTGTGTTATATCTCGAAAATTTACTCATAAAAAATTATGCTCGTACGCCACTGGATAGACAATAAATATATGTAACTTTTTTATTGAAAACATTTTTCTGAATTACTAATAGTATAGAAGTAATTTCAAAATGAAAAAAAATCGACCATATTCAGTTTTCCGCAATGTGAGAATTTTTGAAAAAACAAAAGCACATCTGAGATGGCCCCCTATATGTGCACTAAAATTTTCATTTATTCGATATTGTATTTCTTATAGTTCTCGAGATCCCAATGGTGGCAGCTCTAAATGCGACACACTGTATAGTGTGTCCAGGATAAGTCGTCCAACATGGTTGTAATCTAAATTATTTTATTTCATATTGTCTACTGTATACTACTTCACATTGGTAATTTGAGTCCGGGAAATGGAACATTACATTACCGGGGTCGGGAAGTATTGCTTAAAAACATTTCAGGAACTGTTTATTTTTAAAAAAAGAAATAAACGTCAAATTCAATTTCTGACAAATTTATTTTAAGTAACACAATTTAAAACTTATAAACGTTTAATATGGTATAATTAGAATATTTACCTATTCTAAAATTTGACATGGCCCATCGATAGTTTCTGTGGGTGGTGGAAATTTCTTGATGCGCTTGTTAGACCGGGGACTAGTGCTACGTCAAATATATATATATATATATATATATATATATATATATATATATATATATATATATATATATATATATATATATATATATATATATATATCATGGTATTCCAAATTCTTACCCTCGGTGCTCACTTTAAATACCTTTGAGAACGATTTGGTGTGTTCCCCGGAAAAAAACAAACTACCGAGCTGTGGACCTTGACCGAAATTAGAATCTGGTATTCTATATTGGACCTGCATTTTTTGTGTCTTTTAGAGTAAAAATTGTCAGTTGACTAAAGCCCGGATGTAATGGCATTTACAATTTCTGATAGGTAAAATTTACTGCAATAAAAGGCTTTAACGCCCCCTGCAACGATTGAAAATAGCTGCCATTTATTATAGGCTACTATTTACATATACGTAACGTCATTTTATGCCGGTCCCATACAGAGAATACCTAGATTCTAAAATATCATTTTTAAAACAATTTTGGGTCATGACCCACAGCTGGGTAGATCGGCTTTTTTTTCGGGGAAGACAGCAATTCGTTCTCCAGGGTATTTAAAGTAAGTACCAAGAATCAGTATTGGAATATCATGATAGATTTTTTATGTAGCACTAGCCCCCGGTCGAGTAAAAAACTGTAGACTTGTCGTAAATAACCGGTATACTTTTTTGACAATTTATTGGGAATAAGCTTCATCGTAGCCTCGCCACATTTTGAAGAAATTTCACCAGATTATAAATATCACCAAAAGAATATGCAGCTGACATTTTTGACAATCAAGACAAATAATACAATTAAAACAAATACACAAATGTCACAACTTCAAAGATAATGTGACCTAAGCTAAATAGACATGTTTTGAATTAATACAAATTTTTAAAACAGATAGACAGTATGAAATAAAATGCTGTACGCCATACGGCCGTGAAGGAGTATTATGGTACTCATTTCGAAATTCCTGACTCGGCACCTTCATCGCCTCGCCGTAAACTTCACTCATTTTCCAACCTTATAACGTAAATAACTATATTTTCATTGATTAATTTCCTTAGATATTTAGTTTTCAAAATTTGATAGTCTTGTGAATTTTGATTAGTTTTAATATTTTTATGTGGACGTCATGATGTACTCGTAACGAAATTTAAAAAAATGTTTCAATGTTATTATCTGTTAAAAATATTAATGAAAATGAAGAAAATAAATTTTAAAATAAATAAATGTTAATACTGGACTTATGATTTCATTTGTTTCGTTGTCACAACTATTGTTTTTAACCTAAATATAAATTTAATAAATGTTGCATTTTTGCTGTTTGAAACAAATGTACATAGATAAATTGTACATCGTTGGAAAGCTAAAAAAATTCTATTCAGTAATTTTCCAATATATACAAAGCAATAAGGAGTTTTGCATGAAAAAAAATCAAAGAGTTTTGCAAATTAGAATTTAGTACAGTATTATATCCTGGATAAAATACTATATTTGCGACTTCGAGGTGCTGCCGCTCGCTCCACCATATTGGAAAATGGCGGCTAAAGTTAGCTCTTTGACAATATCTCCTTTTCAGTATATCCTACACAAAAAGTAATTATTATAAAAATTGTACCTTGCAATTTTTTATACAAAAAAGGATTTTTACATTTTTTTGCCTAAGATGAACTGTCAAAGAGTTACATTAAAAAATAATGAACCAAAATAATAATTTATGTAAGAAATATAAATTACTCAAAAAATATGCAATTTTATGTATTTATTTAGTCTAACAGCTTTAACTACTTATAACAGTTTGCATTCGTCGTGATTCGAATTAAGTAATATTTTGATGATTCGATGATTTTTAAATAATTGTTGTCAACGATTTCCTACATATTTTCATTTTTCAACCACCACTCTGACATGTTTAAAGATATGATAACGTGGTTTAAAATTTTTAATTCGGCATGAAATCCTTTTTCATATTATAATATATTACACGATTTTTACCGATAAGCGGTTTTGAAATTACTAACAACTTAAACTCCCATTAAATTCCTCTAATATTTTAAAAATCTCCACATAAGCCCATAATCTCATTTACAAAAATTTCATGTGAGTTTAAGATGCTAACTCGCGAATCGCTCATCAAAAATGAAAATTTGTAGGAAATCGTTGACAAAAATTATAAAAATAATCGAAATATTACTTAATTTGATGTCTCGGAGAAACAAAATGTTGTAAGTGGTAAAAGCTATTAGACTAAATATAAAATATATAATATTGCATATTTTTTATGTAATTTAATTTTTTCATAAATTATTTTTGATATTTCATCTTATGGGTAAAAATGTAAGAATCCTGTTTTATATAAAAAATAGCAAGCTACAATTTTGTATAATAACTACTTTTTGTCTAGGAAATATTGGAAAGAAGATAAAAAACTGATTGTAGCCGCCATTTTTCCAATATGACGAAGCAAGAAGCAGTGCCCCGAAATCGCAAATTTAGTATTTTATTCAGAATATGATACTGTATTAATCTGCTAATTTTCAAAACTCCTGCCTTTTTGTTCCGAGAAAAATCAAATCAAAATCTAGTATTATTACACACTTGGAAGATATGTAGATATTCACAAAAATATTACATTTTCGTCTATATCTAGTGACCTATGCATATTTTCTCAAATAGCAAAACACCGTTAAAATGGCCTCTTAATAGAGCAACTTATTTCGTATCTCTTACAGTTGTCGAGATACCCATGTTCGACAAGATATTTTAATACCCAGAGTATATTTGAAAATGAATTCAGAATATCAAAAAGGCGACAACAAAGTAAGAATAGAATAGAGTAGATGCGTGTGATGTAGATGCTTTAAAAACTCGAATATTTTAAAGACTAATAACTTTGACGATCTAGTTTTAATAAATATATGTTGTCAATTATCTAAATTGTTACTACGATGTAGAACTTCATTCCTCATTGCTTCATATTCTCGTTTTGACTACCAACATGAAATTTGTCTGCATAATTTATTGCGTTGTAACATGGTTTGAGATTTTTGACAAGTCTTTTACTGTCCATAATTATTGTAAAAACAAGTTCAAGCCATGGAGGGTTCAGAGCAAGTTCATCGTTCAAGCTGTCCAAATCTATGATATACGGACTTGGTCTGATCACAGTACAGAGAATATGCAGTATCGACACTTCGCTGATTTTCGTTCCAACCTGCGCGGGTTGAAGGGGAAATAATGAGGAGCGGGATTTTGAATCAGATTTAAATAATATATTACGTACAGATTCATGGTATTATCATGTATTTGGTAGAATTTTATAAAAAAATATATTTTAATATTATGTACAGATCTCGGAAGTAAGTTCATTCTATCATAAATTTAAAATACATTGTCCGGTACAATATGTAACAAATAGCTTTATTTATTATAAGTATGAACAATAACAAAAATCTTGTGTACTATAGCACGTAGGAAAAGTATATTTTTCCTTATTTGCACAATAGTCCAGTAAACAGAGGTCGAAAAAGGGGGTTACCTTGCAAAAGGTCGGGTAGTTCTGAATTTTTGATATGTTGTATAGGATGGTTAGTTAATGAAAAATCCAAATTTCCACAAATCCTTCCACCGCTCCCTCCGCCATCTTGCAAAAACCACCATAAATCGGTACTTTTTTCAGTTTTTCGCCTATAACGTCTATCTGGTGAATTTTAGCGAAATAAAAGTTATTTGCCGACTTGTAGAGGATGAATTTTTCTAAAAATTTGATACAAAAGGCTTTTTTTCACGATTCATAGTAACGGAGCTATAAGCTCCCAAAAAAGACAACAATTACGCACTCAGAAAATTTTTGAGTTTCTTTTCATTTTACATCGCAATAACTCCGTAACACTTCATTTTAGCGTAAAAGTCCTAATAATGAGTCTTGTAGGGAATTTAATTACCTACAAAATCCATTTATTAATTTCTTTTTGCGACCAATGCAACAGAGTAGGGTTAAATTTACAAAAAAAAAAAACGAAAAAGTGTGTTTTTTTTCAAGTTTAGTGTAGCAACAGTCTTTGGTTCATTATTTCTAATTATAAAACTATTATTTCAAACAGAATATCCTATATTGATGCAAAATAAACGTAATTATGTGTTCGTGAACGTCAGTGAAGTTTTGTGGGACTACTAGAAAAAACTGTTATAAAACTGCACTTACTTCTTTTATTTGCCTGCGCGATCTCTCTCTAGTGCTCTTAACTCGACATGGGACATTTGCCGTATATTATACAAGTATAGTGTCAAAAATCGGAGACAACGTTGCTATACTAATGTTAAAAAAAAACACTTTTTTTTTGGTAAGTTTACACCTACTCCGTTGCATTGGTAATAAAAAAAATCGACACAGGGATTATGTACGTAATTAAATTCTCTAGATTGATTTTACGCTAAAATGATGTGTAACGAAGTTATTACGATGTAAAGTGGAAAGAAATTAAAATTTTTGTCAAATACGCAATTTTAGCCTTTTATGGGAACTTCATAGCTCCATTGCTATTAATCGGACCAAAAAAAAATCAAATACAAAATTTACAGGAAATTTTGTCCTCTACAAGTCGACAAATAACGTTCTTTGCGCTAAACTTCATCATAAAGAAGTTATAAAAATATGAAAAACTGAAAAAAGTACCAATTTTCGGTTGTCAAAATGTGCATAAAGAAAATATGAAAATGGATGTTTCGCGGTAATCTGTGTATTCTATATTTTCTCCATTTTGTAACGGTAGAGCTGAGTATAGAAACTAAAACTATATAATGAAATTTTATGATGATTTATTTATAGCTCTGAAAAATAGGAAAAACCTCAATATTGTTCTAAGATCACTACTTTTGCCTTGTTGAGAGCAGAGCAGATCCACCACTATTGGTTTGACAAAAGACATAATCTGGCAAAATTTTAGAAAATTGAGTCTTAGAATATATATATATATATATATATATATATATATATATATATATATATATATATATATATATATATATATATATATATATATATAATATACAGCAAATGTCCCATGTCGAGTTAAGAGCACTAGAAAGATGTCGCAGGCAAATAAAAGAAGTAAGTGCTGTTTTATAACACTTTTTTCTAGTAGTCTCACAAGACTTCACTGACACATAATTACGTTTATTTTGCATCAATATAGGATATTCTGTTTGAAATAATAGTTGTATAATTAGAAATAATGAGCCAAAGACCGTTTCTGTACTAAACTTGAAAAAAACACACTTTTTCGTTTTTTTTTTGTAAATTTACCCCTACTCTTTTACATTGGTCGTAAAAAGAAATTTATAAATGGCTTTTATAGGTAACTAAATTCTCTACAAGGCTCATTATGAGGATTTTTACGCTAAAATGAAGTGTTACGGAGTTATTGCGATGTAAAGTGGAAAGAAACTCAAAATTTTACTGATTGCGCAATTGTTGCCTTTTTTGGGAGCTTCATAGCTCCGTTGCTATGAACCATGGTAAAAATTCGTATCAAATTTTTAGGAAATTTCATCCTCTACAAATCGGCAAATAACTTTTATTTCGATAAAATTTACCAGATAGACGTTAGGCGAAAAACTGAAAAAAGTGCCGATTTATGGTGGTTTTTACAAGATGGCGGCGGAAGCGGAGGAAGGGGATTTGTGGAAATTTGGATTTTTCATTAACCAACCATCCTATACAACATATCAAAAATTCAGAACTACCCGACCTTTTGTAGGGTAAAATCCTTCATTTACTGGACTACAAATAGCTATTTTTATAATATATATTTTTATCTTGATGATAATAGTTATTTATGTATTAAGGGCATAATCAAAAGATTGTAGCACGGGGGAATGTTTAAAGCTCGACGCGTAGCGGAGAGCTTTAATTTTCCCGAGTGCTATAATCTTGATTATGCCCGTGGTACATACAACGTTTTATTTTATTTTGGTTCTCGAAATTTAAGGATTCAATGGGTATATATTCTATATCGTTGTGCTGGCGTTGTGAATTTTAAGCATGCTATGGTTTCTAGCTATATTGTTTGTTTATATCAAATTTTAATTTAGTGTCAAATGAAAATGGAAGATATCGATTATTCAAAAGAAATGTCGAATGAATTTGACGCTGCCCAGAGCAAGTTGGTTTGACAGAAGTGAAAAGACGTAAACGAGAAAGGATACGAATAGTTTTACGAGCAGTTCAAAAAATGTGATTTATCGAATTTATTATGTTGTCTGACATTTATCTAAAAACGACGATTTTGACGTTTGACTGACTGTTGCTTGGCAACTTTATAAGCTCTCGGGCGATAAAAGCCAAATTGCGCACGTTTTTGAGGGCGGATAAACAAGTTTATGATTCCAAAATAAAATAAATATATATTATGCACCTGAAGGGAGAAAAAATTACAGAAGAACGTAAACGTATAACAATTGATGATTTGGAAGCAACTTTGGTTATTGTTTATATTTATTACTTTAATACGTGTATTTTTTGTAAATATGTAATATTTATAATAATTATTTTTTGTTTAGTTGTACAATGGATTTGATGTATAACATTATTTTACATATTTGTTTTTGGTTATTGTTTATATTTATTACTTTAATACTAGTATTTTTATAAATATATAATTATTTATAATATTTGGATTTGATATATAATATTTATTACTACTATTTAATTATTTATTATTACTGACTTTAAATATATTTTTTTACATATTTATATTTCACTATTATCCATTTTTACCATATCACACTTTATCATTTGATATTAAATAACATATTAAATAGGTATATATTTTTGTTTTCTTCAAATTTCGCGCTCCTCATTATTACCCCCTGCACGCCGAGCAGCCTGGAACGAAACATCAAAGGTTCCGACAAGATTGTCGCTACTGCTTGTATTCTCTATACTGTGGTTTGATGTAGCTCTTACTTTTACCACTGTGTATAAAAGTTAAATTGCTCAAAAATAGACTCTGAACCCTCCATTCACCAGAACAGAATAAAATTTTAGCAGAAAAGGCAAAAACCAATGAATAAAACATATTATAAGTTAATTAAATGCATGTTCAATAACAAAATCCGTAATCCAATGGATAGGATACATGCTTATCATACTACATTATAAATCAAGTATATGTTTATTGAGGTTACTTTATAACGACTGCAGCGACTTTCCTCTACTAAAACAAAAAGCCAACATGATAAAAAGGAACAAAATGATAACAAAATACAGATATAAAGTTGTTACACTAAAAAAAGTAATAGATTTTTCAAAATAATAAAAGACTTGAAATATGTAAAGCGAAGCCGTTAGTATAATAAGGCTCACAATTCACATATTGAATGGAACCGAATAAATTTAGAAATGTTGAGTATCTAAAGTGCATTCATATAAAAAGTATTATTTCATCTTACAGAGTTGTGAACCTACTGTATATTTAGTAAGTATACTTACATTTACGCACAAGATATAGTTGTCGTATTTAAAAAGATCCCATAAGCTTACCTGAAACAAAAGAAATACATTGATAAAATACATATTGGATATGGTGCGATATTTTAAAATATACAAGAATAAGTGTATCAATCTATTTAAATATAATTCAGCTATATTTGCAAAAAGTACTACATTTGATGTTACATGAGTCATCCGTATGAAAAAAAATAACATATCAGTTGTTGTAATGATACTATACAATTATTATAAAAAGAATAATATCAATTTTAAAATGACAGACAAAACAATCTGGTTTTTAAAATATGCACTAGTTTTCGATGTTTTTATATAAAAAATTAAATAGTAATTAATTTCAATTATACTAGAATTAACAAAAGAAACGAATATATTGGTTAGCCACTGAAAAGCTGTTTGTGTACCACTCTTTGGCATTCGTATCAAACGATACAGACCAAATGGTGTATCCCAAAGTAAAGGTTTGAAAAAAGAGGTCGCGGATGACAATTTTCACCGTACCGTAGATCAAATATAATTTAAAATACTATTATCTATACTAGTTTTTCAAGAGACACTATTTTTTATCCTGCCTTCTACCCTTCAACAAATTTATCCAGCCTTGTGGAAAATCACCGCTTTGTCACGTCTCATATGACATATGCAGGTAATTTATATCGGCCTTATGTGTAGTGCGAGATTGTTGTTGTAGACGTAGACCTTTCGCTATTTATTCACTTGGTGTCCGGTAAGAGGTGTGTACGAGTGCCAAGATGCAGCGCTGGTGTCGGAGCGAGGTGTCTGCTGCAGGCAACGGTGACGCTAGCAGACTTGGCGCGATACGCAGGCCTTGGGGCTCTAGGTCGACGCCCAGGGTCACGCAATTCGTGCGAGAGGATTTGCACGGAGATAAATTGGATATCTACTATTGAGTATGCAGGTAGAAGGGAAAGTTTAGCTAGGATAAATTTACTAATAAAATATTCTTTTCAAAAATAAGTTCCATTGTTTTTTAATGGAGGGTTATAAATTTGAACCAACCATGTTAAATTCCCTCCTCTGTCCATCTTAAGCTTAATGGGGTCTCGTGGCCATGTGCCGGAGTGTCTGGTCGCGAACCTAGACACCACAATTTTAAATGGTATTATCGATATCTGTATACAAAGCAAATTGGCACACCCAGCAATGGCTAATATGCCGTGATGATACATTCATATAGATATATTTGCATTATTGTTTGCACCGACTGATCTAGCCAGTTGGTAGCGTTGCCGCTTCGAATGCCGAAGGGTATATAGGTATGGATGTTTTTGTGTGCGTTTATATAATCGAGGGGTTCGATCCCGACCGACGCCAAATATTCACTCTCTACCGCCAGCAATGAGTGCCAGTGAGGTGACGCCTGGTAAGCGTCCGCACGGTGCAAATATTTCATCGTTACCGATATCTGTGTACAAAACAGATTGGCATACCCAGCAATAGGTAATAAGCCGTGATGATAGGTTTATTTATTAACCTCATTTAAAAAAACAACGGTTATAAAAAACTGTCTCATCTCCACACATCATCACAATACATTGTAACATTTCGTAAACCAAACAAAAATTAATTTTAGAATTTGTAAATTCCGATTGCATTCTAACATTAGAAATAGACATTACTAGCTAGAATATTGTTTTTTCCAGAAAACACAGAATAATAAATGTTTATAATAAACAGGTTAATTAAATTGGAAGCTTACAACAAATGTCATGGACTTCAAATTTGATTTTTATACACTATTTAATTGATTTTCCTAACTGCAGGCGTTTTCAATGAATATCGATGAAACTGAATTATCAGAACTGAAATTGCAATTTAAATTCTAACACATTCTTTTATTTAGGCATTTATTTATATCGTCAAACAAGCTGACATTTTATAATAATAAATCTAATAAATTCTTCCCAATCTTTCATCACATGACAAGCGTGCAAAATAGACAGCGTCTGGCGTCAGGGTCAGTAATCTTGGGGAATGAACGCGATAATGTTCGTTGGTTTTAATGTTAGTTTATTCCAGAAAATGTGACGATGGAGTAAATTATGTGCGGAATGTGATCGCTATGTTAATAAGGTTTGATGACTTCCTCAGTGAATATCACGTGCACGTGTAAAGTTACACTACTTACGAGTATGTTAGAATTGAAGAATTTATGCTAAGAGTTCTTTTTCCGATCCCATTCCATTAGTAAATAAAGGATATATTACATCGCACTAAATTTACTTTATGTAACATTTTCAGATTTTTGCATGTGAGCATGTTTCAAAATCCATAGAATAAGATGATACAAGTTTTATGTAGGTGTCAATATTCTTGTCTTTAGATAGATGGATTCCTGTCTTTCAAATACCATTTACTAGAAAAGCATGGAACATTAACATTAACATATGCCGACTTTGCGTACGATAAGTCAATAATTAAATTATCCGCAATGCATATATATATATATATATATATATATATATATATATATATATATATATATATATATATATATATACATACAGGGTGGCGCTAGAAATCCGTTACATGGGCATTCAACATGGGAAAACCGTTTTTACTAGCGCGTTGCTCCCCAAATTATTTTAGAAAAAAAATCTTCAAATAAATGTTGTAGAATATAAAATTCTGCATGTATATCAGTAAACAAAATTCATCTCGTATGTTTAGAAACTCCAGAAATTGAATATGAAAATTTCAGATTAATAGTGCTAGCCATGGAACTAAAACAAAAAAGACAAACAAATTTGATGATTTAAATGTCAAATATTGAGATTTTTTGTCCAGAAAAATGAGTATTTGAACAGTATAGAAGAATTAAATTATTATTCTGCTTCAGAATTTTACGTTATGATAATTTTATTAAAAAATTAAAATGTAAATAAATTTTTATGACAGATCAGACGTTTGTTTGTTATCTTTGTTAATTGCATGGCTATCACTACTTTTGAGTAGATTTTCGACATTTTCATACCTAATTTCTGCTGTTACAAAGCATGCAAAATTAATTTTGCTTATTGATTCAAATGCAGAATTTTATGTTCTATAACTTTTATTTGAAGAGTTTTTTTCTAAAATAATTTGGGGAGTAACGCGCTAGGAAAAACGGTTTTCCCATGTTAAATGCCTATGTAACGGATTTCGAGCGCCACCCGGTATATATATATATATATATATATATATATATATATATATATATATATATATATATATATATATATACACCACGACCACGGGTAGCGGGAGGTAAAAAGTGAAATTTATAACAAAAATATTATTGTTTAACTTATTCATTGGATTGTATAAAAGTAAATTATTATTTTGCTTATGCATTTTACATTAGAATAAAAAATAAATTAAATTTTGTGACAGATCACCCATTTGTTTATCCTTTTATTTTAATTCCATGACTATTAAGACGGTTCGAGTGTTGTAGCTACTCCATTAGAATTTTATGAAATTTCGTAAATCGATTGTTGAAACATTCTTCCGTATATATTTCGAATTTAAATCGATTTCTAGAAAAAAATATTCGCATTTAAAATTGACAAATTTAATACGGCGCATATGAGAAAAACGATACTTCGTCGAACATTTTGTAGTATATTATCAATTAAAATCCATAAGTTTTGTTTGAAAAACTTTTTAATTGATTGTACAAATATATATGTATACGCTCGAGAAGAATTGATCGTCTAGTAAAATGGGAAAACAAAGTTTATTTAGAAAAAATCGCACAAATAAGAAAATGAAAAATAGTATGTACTGGCAACGTTTTATTCGGCGGCAAATGTCAAATACAGATATTTTGTTATGTGAGGTACTTTACACTTGGAAACAAATTATTTTAAAAAGAGATTACCTATATTAAATTACTACTGCAATTTTACTAATAATTTTGAAATTGAGAAATACCATAAAGTCCACACTACGTCGTCCGGTTACAATTTCCGGCATCTTTCTTGGTCAAGTTTTCGTTTTTTATTAATTATAATATTATTTTCTTTCTTCAATATTTGCCGTTTGGTAGCAAACCGTCCTTCAGGTATCAAATTCTGGTCAATTTTGAATGTTCCTGCCGCTCTTTTTTTATAATTTTTCACGGCAGAATCGACACTAGTGACAGCTCTGGTACGTATTCGCGATGTTGTCAGTTGTGTGACGCAAAACCTGACTATTTAGTTTATGTTTTTTATAACGTTCAGACTATTTTATTTTATATTAATGAACTATATAAATAAATAAATAATTCTGTTTTAAAATTTAATTTCAGAAAGTTGGTATACCAGTCAGTCAGCAACTATTAATTTACAAATAAATTGTTTACTAGATTTACAAGTAAATTATGTATAAAATAGAATCAAAAAGTGTCATAATTCTACCTGACGAATGTTTCTGCTACACTACTATATTTTTATATAGTTTCTAGTGCAAAGCGCTCGAACCACCTTAAATTGTAACTTTCAAAATTTTCTTAATTAATTTTTGCAGTTACTAAACATACGAAATGAATTTTGTTTACTAATTTACATGCAGAATTACATGCTCTAGGATATTTGATTTTTTTTAATGATATGGGAGGCAACGTGCTAGGGAAATCTGTTTTCCCAAGCGAAATGTAACGGATTTGGAATGCCAACCGGTATAAAGCAAAAAAATTATAACAATTGTGTTACGTACTGAATCGTAAACCTCTTATAACAGAGTTCTGTCTCTTGTGGTTCGGAAGGTTTTTACGGGCTCCGCCGGTTAAAAAATTTACAGGCTGTTGAAACCATAGTAACTAGTAACATATATACAGTTCTATTTATTCGCTATTTCGCCATATGTTTTCAAAGACTATTTCGATCAAATAGTTTAATGTATTGTGGTGTGTCTCAATAATTTTTTCAAGTTATTTACGATTCAGTATATCATAAAACATTGTACAATGCTCAACCGTTACCCGAAATTTACATGCTCGCCTGTCAAGTTCTAAGTAACGACCGTGTGCACCATATTGATGCGCACTCTGTTTTCGGCAGAACCCGCGTGACCCTAGTTGGGCACAACGAATGTTAATGTTTGAAGTCATGTGGGTCTATCCAGGGCGTAGCTACAGTGCCTTTAAATACTGTTTTAGTAGGTCTTGAGTTGGAAAAAATAAATTTATTTTTATAGCATTTATAAAAAAGTCATTATTACTAATTTTATGAAAGAATGGTATAATGTTTAGTTTATTATTGAATTTTTAACTTGAAATTAGCAAATAGAAACTATAAAATAAAATCCAAAAAGCTATAAACGTTACATTAGCCACGGCAATTTAAATATTATTTTGGTTTTCTTTAAACTGCTATACTGTTTCCTTCTATATTGTTTGATTTTATATGACATTTTATAAAATTAAATGTAAAATTAACGTTTTTAGTAGTTACCCAATGTGGTAGACATAGTATGTGGTAAATTTAACATATATTTTTTATATCAGACTACGTGTACTAATTTAGTGCACTTTTTTATTAAAAAATCCTTCCCAACAACTAATTATTAAACTTCCTTTTACCAAAATTCAATCAAAAAATTACCCCGATCCAGGAGTAAAGTTTTAAAATTTAGCCCTGATCGTTGACGTGTTAAAATTCTATTTAATTTACAATTTTTTTGATCGACTAGCTGACCCTTCTATTTCCAAATAGTAGCTATGTTTTCTTTATTCTCAGCGAGGGGATTGGCATATCGGCTTTGGGATCTGTTGGTACGGCACCCAAATTTACGTTATAAGTATTTAATGTGTGAATTGTTATGTTAAATGTAAAAGTCATTGAATCACAAATATTCGTACGCATTAATTGACAAACATTGACCTTAAATCATATTTGCTATGTTACTTCCTTCCTGTATATCAAGTTTATCTCTTCATAAAAATTAGTCCAAATACGTCGCGTTGTGTTCGTGAAGATTATAAGGTCACGCAAATAAATTTATTTGTAGTTGACCTCTTCTGTCAATGTCGAAATTTTGCCATGCAGCGTAACTTCCATAAGGTGACTAATTGCAAACCCACTCCACGTTGTTGTAGATACGAGTATAATGACATTGAACCTAAACAAACATGTGAACGTACTTTTCCGTCTGCCACTGTGAATTGCCAAATATTTATCCAATAACAAAAATGCACTTATAAACTTAAACTAAATTACAAAATATTAGTATGACGTAGGATTTAGAAAAGGAGTAACTTTTACACACAAAATAAAATATAAAAAATAATGTACCTACTAGAATAGTTTTACATTATATTGCATAAATTAATGTAAATATATAAATAAATAAAACAAATAAATGTCATCATAATGTCACGCAATTTTCGCATTTCGTGAATAATATAAGTATATTCATTTGCACGGGAAATTAAATAAAAAACAATAGTCACTCTATATTTTAATTAACAATTTAAGTGAACAATCTTATTTGAATTTTATTGATAAAAATAGTCTACCTATAGATGCTATAACTTTTGCCTATTAGGATAAAGATTTTTATTTAATTTTATGCTATTCAAATCCAAAGATATTTTTTGTTGATTGGATAATTAATTGGTACGTAATTTAAACCCATAAGTAATTTTAAATAAAATTTTCATTGAAATAAGTGATTCCCAACCCTTACTCAGAATTAGAGAACTCATATACAAATATCATTTTCAAGTAGGTACTGTAGCTCCTGATTTGTACAATTACAATTTTACTTCATACCAGTGCCTGATTAATACTTATGAACGCCACAGACTGCTGGCAATTTTTCTAGCTCCGTCTGTCCAACCCCAAAATTGGAAGTTTAAAATAAAATGATAAAACTGTGCACCTAATCAGTCTATTCAGTAATTAATTGGAAGTCGAAACCAATGCAATTGGTACAAATCGAATAGTTAAATGAATGGAAATGTTTGTTCGCTTGGTGGCCGTGTGGTGAATCTGCGGCGCCAGTCCTGCGTTCTCTGTTTTTACGATTATATATAAATCTTTGTGTACTGAACATAGAGAAAGTTATCGTAAACCATGAAGTTTAGAAAATCTGGTCTAATTTTTGACAGCGAATGTCAAAATGTAAGTTGTACAATTGTAAATCACGCCCGATCACTCACAATGTTTTTATTTTTATTCTGTCTATTTCACTTCCAGACACAACTCAAAATTTTAAATATATTTACATTCTGTTAATCATGTCAATCGTGACCCGCAAAAAATCACTGTTTCTGTTCATCTCAAATTTGTTTTTTTTTTTTTTGTAATATTAATTCAAATTAAAATTATACTCCTTCGTTTGCGAAGAGTATTTGTAAATATATTTTAATGTGATAAGGCGAGGGTAACAACAATAAAAAATAAATAACTTTTTATAACCTTTTCAAAATTATAGTTTTGGGAACAATACTTCAACTTTGTTAGTCAAAATTCTGTTCAGAAATAGTTATTATTTTTCCCACAGCGGCTTGTTGAGTCTAAATATCAGCAGGCTAGACAGTTATTTGTTGACAATAAAGTCTAGAAGTTATTGCAAGCCTACCGGCAGGGTTGACAGTTTGATATGGATGCCATATGTGATACCCTGCACCCTTAAGCCCCTTAATATATCGTCTCATGACGATATTGGTTTTATTTTTAGTCAGTCTGCATTAGTTTGTGACGTCGAAAACACGTTTGTTCTCATGTAGTAAACAAAAGTTTGAGTTTTGGCTCGCGTTCTGCGTAACGCGAGTATTTGAATTGTAAGAACGCATCGGCATCTTTAGGATTTAGTTATATTGGTATTTATAATTATAATAATTAAATAATTAGATAATTTGATGCAATAATAAATACAATAATGATATAATAATATGTGTAAACAAAAAAAAAGTTTTAAATCTCAAGTAGGTCTGTGTCCATAATATAATATAAATGTTCATCATTCATCTGTCGTAAATATGAAAGTGTAAGTATGTGTGTTTCTTCCTCAACAAATTTGTGGTCGACCAGTCAAGCAACCACCAGTCAGTTAAAGGTGTCATCAATTGGAAAAGCAGTAAGTTCAGAGCTTCGTTCCCTCCTCGTTCTTATAAATGCAAAATGAAAGTGAAAATGGTGTCATTGATAAAAAATAAAGAATATTAGAATCTCATCGTGAAAGATCAAACCAGCGCTAACAAGATACAATTAAAACTGACGTAAAAATAAATCAAGAACATCCGTCTCGAAAATGCATGTGCAAATACCTACATATCTCGGACCCTATATGCACATGGGACGTCTGTAAAAAAGCAAGTAGATATGCCAACTATTTAAGATTGAGAAGAAAATGTTTTTATTGTATATTATTGTTCGTTGGACTTACAGGAAATAAAAATTTGTTATTATTTATTATTAATTATTATTATTTTTTATTATTTATTATCATTATAATTATAAAAATTATTATTATTATAAGTATTATTATTATTATAATTATAAGTATTATTATTATTATTATTATTAGTATAATTATAAGTATTATTATAAATATTATAATTATAAGTATTATTATAAATATTATTAATATTATAATTATAATTATAAATAAATAAATAAATCATCACGGCTTATTACCCATTGCTGGTTGTGCCAATCTGCTTTATACACAGATATCGGTAATGATGAAATAATAATAATTATAATTATTATTAATATTATTATTATTATAAGTATTATTATTATTATTATAAGTATTATTCTTTATTTTCACTTTAATAGGTACATAAATTATATATTCGGCCTTTTAGGCAAGTATATAAGTATTATTATTATTATTATTATTATTATTATAAGTATTATTATTATTATTTTTATAAGTATCATTATCATTATATTATTATTATTATAAGTATTATTATTATTATTATAAGTATCATAATAATAATAATAATAATAATTATTATTATTATTATTATTATTATTATTATTATTATCAGGAAGCACTATTTCAAATATAAGTATATTATGTTTGTGTTTTTGTCAGATGAGGGGTGACACCTTGTAATTTTGGACTTTTTTTTTATTTAAGAAGAAAAGAGTACATCGGCAAGTACGGGCATTAGTACAAGGAACAGTGGTTATATTTTACAATGTTTATATGTATATTATATAGTAGATATTTATACGAGGTGCAATAAATTAGTATCTTTGAAGAAGCTGTTTATATTGGTCCCCAGGGCATCTTCTAGTGATGGAGGGATTTTGTGCTTCGTCCTTTCTACTGTGTATTTAGGGCAGTGCATTTTGGACTGTTATACTATTAAATTTCAAAAACTTATTTTTTATCATGGATGATGAATTATTAATACAGTTAGTGAAAAAGTATCCATTCATTTTTAATAAACTTCGAAAGATTTTTTTAATTATGAAATTAAAAAACAGACTATAAGAGGATATGGGAAACTTATTTATTATTTTTGTATTACAAACTTTGTATAGTATGGAAATTCTTTGTTTATCACATACCTTACATCTTACATACATTCCATTAATTTTAGGATATAGACTTTTAAATTTTCGACAGATATCTTCACTACAAACACAGATAACAGATGAGATATGTAAACTTCAAAATTAAATTTATAGTTAACATTAGTTAGTTGAAGGTTGAAGTCATGAACAATATTTGCTAATGATTCACTTCTCTTATTTCATATTTCTAATATTTATTAGTGATTTGCTAATGATTCACTTCTCTTATTTCATATTTCTAATATTTATTAGTGCTGTCTGTTTCTTTGTAGTACAAACGTCAAATTTTAATCTGACAGGTATGGAAGTGACAGCTGTTCTACACGCTGTAGTTGGCCGCAAGTAGTTGGGGATTCTTTATAATAAATAATACAGTTTCCTTGCTTTGCGCCTGCGTTGCCTCTTGCGTTGCTTCATTATAAAATTCACGCCGAACTGACCGTGATGAAATACACCATTCCAGATTCCAGTATAGAGGACTCACCAACTTCAATAACCTGCTACAACTGAGTTACTTTTCGAAAAAAAAAAAAAAAAACGATACGTTCGGAAAGCAGAAAATAAAACCGCAAATTAAAAATATTTGTTCAATATAAGATGTAAAAACAAATAAATAAAGTACAATGAAAATAGTTTATTTATGTTGGTCTTCATGCCACCCGAGCATAGATAATTCATATGTTATTTCATCACAAATAACACAATAATGTCGAAAATGCTGGCAATAACTATAGCTCGCAACTTTAATAGATTCATGAATCCCTAAAGAGTAATAATTCTGATTTAGGTGTTCTAGAATGTATCTCAAGGATATTGCTATGAACGGTGTAGGGAAATTAGATGAATCACTGTAAATAAAATATTAAAATGACTCAACCTCTCTTTGAATGCACAGTGACGTAGTATTTTGAAATATCAAAGTACGAAGTCATTTATGATTTAGACACATGGAAGGTAATGATTGTATTAACTTCTTTTTTGCCACAACAAAAATAATATTAAAATAGTTTTAAAAAATGAATTAAACTATAGGATGGGGTCTTGTGGCCAAGTGCATGAGTGTCTGGTCGCAAATCAGGAAAACCGGGTTCGATCCCGACCGACGCCAAATATTTCCAATTTTAAAATTAGTTTTTTGATTCGCTAATCTGCACTGTTTTCAATGAATTTAATTTTTGCGATGTACTCGAACTGTATGTAGACCAAAAAATTCAAAATTTTTATGCCAATTTTCTTAAATTAAGGTCAATGATGAAAAACGTGGTAAAAACGTAAATCTGTGGGATCACTTAAAATAAGAGACTATCAAACCAAGTAACAAGACAATAGTATATTGAAAGACAAGTATTACAATGATCCTTATTGTAATAAGAGTACAGTTTGTGTAACCGAGCCCCAGGCGAGTTACGCAAAGTTCGAGTACAATAACCCAACAATTGATACTTTCTCTATTTAATAAATGTATGGAATCTAACAACATTCCTAAGATATGGAGAAAGAGCAACATAATCGCCATACCTAAACCTGGCAAACCACTTGATGACCCGAAAAACTACAGATCAATCGCTCTCCTCTGCAGTTTGCTGTTTGTACAAATTATTTGAGAAAATGATACTTAACCGCATAGTTCCTATCATTGACGATCAAATTATACCTCAACAAAATGGATTCCGTCTAGGAAAATCAAGTACTAGTCAAGTACTCAGCCTCACTCAGCACATTGAAAAAGGCATCGAAAATCTTTTAGACATTTCATCGTGATTCAGAGGTGTAAGAAGAGCCGTTGGTGTATACAGAAAATTGGGCTTCCATAGAGAAGTGTCTTAGCACCTACCACCTACTCCATTCAACATCTATATTAATGACCAACCGAATGCACCCCACACAAGAAACTTTACTTATGCAGATGATCTAGCCATTGCTCAGTATACTAATTTTAAGAATATCGAAGATATTCTTACAAAAGCATTGAAAGGATTAACTATATATTATAAAAATAGTCTTCGTCAAAATCCTACTAAAACTATGTCCAGCTTATTCCACCTTAAAAACCGAGAGGCAAATCATGCCCTAATAATTACATGGAATGGACTACCAATTGAAATCAGTAAAACTCAATGTTATCTGGGCGTAACTTTGGACCGAGCTCTAACGTTTAAATATCATGTTCTTGCCCTGTCTTATTCATGCGCCAAGTATGCTGCAGCAGTTTGGGAGAGGTCAGCTAACGCTAAACATCTAGATCCTCTGTTAAACGAAACTTGCCGAATAATTACCGGTGGCCTAAAACCAACTCCAGTCAACTAAATATACCTGCTTAACGACATAGCTCCACCTAAAGTTAGACGGTCGACGGCAAGTATGGTAGAGCGATCTAAATAGTTACATGATCTTCGACGCTCACTGTTCGGCCAAGAACCAGCTTGGTCACAACTAAAATCAAGACAGTTTCCTCACTTCTGTGCAGCCTATGACAGAGACAAAGACTGCACAAGACTAGGACTGTGCGATCTTAGAAAATTGAAATCGATTTTCGATCTTTTGCTAAAATCGATTTGTCACGATTGATCGATCAATTGCAAAAAATCGATATTTTTTAATACGAAATCGATTTTAATAAATGATCAAAAATTGATTTTTATAAAGAATCAAAGCATCGATTTTAATAATAGAAAAAAATCGATTTTAATAAAATCGAAAGACCAATTTTATTAAAAAATCGATTTGTAGTGATATGAAATTTCCACTACGCATACGCACATCAAATTACGAAACAGTTCACGAATAACACCTAACGCGCATGAAGTGCCTACTGGTGAAATCATGAGATTTGTTCTTGGAACGAATATTTTTTTTTTAAAAAAACCGATCTTTCAGAATCTAGAAGATCCATATCTTTTAGAAAAATCGATTTTCCGGAATTCGGATAAATGTTTTTTAATTGATCGATCTTTTTGTAAAAATCGATTTTTCAATTGATCAATCTATTTCAGAAAATCGATTTTTCAATTAATCGATTTTTCCGATAAATCGATTTTTTTTCGATTGATCGATCTTTTCAAAATAAAAGATCAATCCGATTTTTTAAAAATAAGATCGATCAAGATCGATCAATCGATCTTTTTCCCAGCCCTACACAAGACGCTTATGGATTCTGAACACACATGTAAGCGATGTAAGCGCTCTAAGCCCTGTGTGAATCCGTGGAAAAATGGCTGATGATTACGTGACAACGTTTGTTCCAAAATAATAAGAAAATTATATTTCAATTTTCTACAAATTATCAAAACTATGTTCCACATACGACAGATGATGACAGTAACATGATATTTGATTAATTTAATTGCCGTACGTTGATTCATTTGATATTTGTTTCGCATACCTTCGTGAAAAATCTTTAAGTAATTTCTTTTCATTATGACTTTTAATGAAGAGCGTGACAAACTTCTTTTAGAAGCAGATTTTCGTTCGGGTAAACATAAAGGCAATACATATGATTATTTTTATGACAGCTAACAAAATTTTAAAGGTACACTCATGGAAATAGTATTTCTTTCATACTAAGTAAGCGGCAAATATCAAAATCGAATGGAGCGACACATTTCAGCCATTTTTGATCACTCACAGTAACTTTACATAGCCGCTGTAGAATTTACGTCTGCTATTTCTCTCGGCGGAAGGCTTACAGTTGTCAAATTATTTAAAAAATAAATTTAAAAAATCTGATGAGACATCTGTCAACCAGAATTTTCTTAATATTCGCGACTGAAATTAACCCGTAGCCAATCACATCGCAAGGAAAATTACCAAAATTACCAACTAAGTCGGCCATCTTAAATAACCGCAGCGCTTCTGTAGGACTTTTCAGTCACAAATCGTAGATGTTTCCATATTTATAGCAAATCTGGCTGTTTTATGAAATTTAATTTCTTTATATCTATTGAATATAAAGTATAAAATGTAATCAAATCGTATAGAGAATAAAATATTCTTTAATATTTATAATAACATTAAATATGAAAAAAATTATATTTAACAGCGTTTTTTCAAGAAAAACTGTCAAAATCTCCAAATTAGGGTACTTCCGGTCGATCAATTAACCAAAATCTAATCAGCTCTTCATTTGGATGTAAAGAAGAGAAATACAAAAAAATTATAATTTTTGGAAAGGTGGTATTGGAGTTATGCGATCCGAAAGAATCGTCACACACACATACCTACATACAAACAACATCGTAAAAATAGTAAAATCGTATTCTAGGGACCCTAAAACGAATAAAAAAACTCATTATCGAATTTTTTGACCAAAGACAATACCTTTCTTACCTAAAGGTGACGGAAGATCAAAATTACAAGATGTATAAATGAGACTGAAGCTAGCAGCCGATTCGTTAAGTAAAATACTTTGGACAACCCTGGTGCTATAATCCGTAACAACTTAACTGCTGTATTTACTATAAGATTATACACGTAATCAAATGTAATAAAGTAATATTTACGGGGGTTGTTCTGCATATATCTCTTAATATAGAGCAACGTCGAAAAATTCAAATTTCAGGGGATGAGGGTAACTTATAACACATATTATTTAATAAATGCTAGAGTAGAGTTGAGAAAATTAACCACCCTTACAACCTGTAATGTTGACTGTAACAAAACCATATTCACAGGGTATATTTAGCATACATCCCTTATTATAGATTAACCTAAAAAGTTTCGAATTTCAGGGAATGAGGGTAATTTATAACACATTATATTATTTAAAAAATGCAAGAGAAGTGTTGAGAAAATTAACCACCCTTACAACCTGTAATATTAACTGTAACAAAACCATATTCACAGGGTATAGTTAGCATACATCCCTTATAATAGATTAACCATAAAAGTTTCGAATTTCAGGGGATGAGGGTAACTTATAACACATTATAATATTTAATAAATGCAAGAGAAGAGTTGAGAAAATTAACCACCCTTACAACTTTGTAATATTAACTGTAACAAAACTATACTCAAAGGGTATATTTAGTATACATCCCTTATTATAGATTAACCATAAAAGTTTCGAATATCAGGGGATGAGGGTAATTTATAACACATTATATTATTTAATAAATGCAAGAGAAGAGTTGAGAAGATTAACCACCCTTACAACCTGTAATATCAACTGTAACAAAACCATATTCACAAGGTATATTTACCATACATCCCTTAATATAAAGTAACATTAAAAGTTTAAAATTTCAGGGGATGAGGGTAACATATAACATATTATATTATTTAAAAAATGTAAGAGTAGAATTAAGAAGATTAACCACCCTTACAGCCTGTAATATTAACTGTAACAAAACCATATTCACAGGGTATATTTAGCATACATCCCTTAATATAAAGTAACATTAAAAGTTTGAAATTTCAGGGGATGAGGGTAACGTATAACACATATTAATTAAAAAATGTAAGAGTAGAATTGAGAAGATTAACCACCCTTACAACCTGTAATATTAACTGTAACAAAACCATATTCACAGGGTATATTTAGCATACATCCCTTAATATAAAGTAACATTAAAAGTTTGAAATTTCAGGGGACGAGGGTAACATATAAGACATTATATTATTTAAAAAATGTAAGAGAAGAATTAAGAAGATTAACCACCCTGACAGCCTGTAATATTAACTGTAACAAAACCATATTCACAGGGTATATTTAGCATACATCCCTTAATATAAAGTAACATTAAAAGTTTGAAATTTCAGGGGATGAGGGTAACATATAAGACATTATATTATTTAATAAATGCAAGAGAAGAGTTAAGAAAATTAACCACCCTTACAACCTGTAATATTAACTGTAACAAAACCATACTCACAGGGTATATTTAGTCTACATCCCTTATTATAGATTAACGATAAAAGTTTCGAATTTCAGGGGATGAGGGTAACTTATAACACATTATATTATTTAATAAATGCAAGAGAAGAGTTGAGAAAATTAACCACCCTTACAACGTGTATTATTAACTGTAACAAAACCATACTCACAGGGTATATTTAGTATACATCCCTTATTATAGATTAACCATAAAAGTTTCGAATTTCAGGGGATGAGGGTAACATATAAGACATTATATTATTTAATAAATGCAAGAGAAGAGTTGAGAAAATTAACCAGCCTTACAACCTGTAATATTAACTGTAACAAAACCATATTCACAGGGTATATTTACCATGCATCTCTTAATATAAAGTAACATTAAAAGTTTGAAATTTCAGGGGATGAGGGTAACGTATAACACATTATATTATTTTAAAAATATAAGAGTAGAATTAAGAAGAATAACCACCCTTACTGTCTGTAATATTAACTGTAACAAAACCATATTCACAGGGTATATTTAGTATACATCCCTTATTATAGATTAACCTTAAAAGTTTCGAATTTCAGGGGTTGAGGGTAATTTATAAGACATTATGTTATTTAATAAATGCAAGAAAAGAGTTGAGAAAATTAACCACCCTTACAACCTGTGATATTAACTGTAACAAAACCATATTCACAGGGTATATTTAGCATACATCCCTTATTATAAATTAACCTAAAAAGTTTCGAATTTCAGGGGATGAGGGTAAATTATAACACATTATATTGTTACAGTTAATATTACAGGTTATAAGGGTGGTTAATCTTCTCAACTCTTCTCTTGCATTTATTAAATAATATAATGTGTTATAAGTTACCCTCATCCCTTGAAATTCGAAACTTTTATGGATAATCTATAATAAGGGATGTATGCTAACTATACCCTGTGAATATGGTTTTGTTACAGTTAATATTACAGGCTGTAAGGGTTGTTAATCTTCTCACTTCTACTCTTACATTTTTTAAATAATATAATGTGTTATACGTTACCCTCATCCCCAGAAATTTCAAACTTTTAATGTTACTTTATATTAAGGGATGTATGCTAAATATACCCTGTGAATATGGTTTTGTTACAGTTAATATTACAGGCTGTAAGGGTGGTTAATCTTCTCAATTCTACTCTTACATTTTTTAAATAATATAATGTGTTATACGTTACCCTCATCCCCTGAAATTTCAAACTTTTAATATTACTTTACATTAAGGGATGTATGCTAAATACACCCTGTGAATATGGTTTTGTTACAGTTAATATTACAGGCTGTTAGGGTGGGTAATCTTCTTAATTCCTCTCTTACATTTTTTAAATAATATAAAGTCTTATATGTTACTCTCATCCCCTGAAATTTCAAACTTTTAATGTTACTTTACATTAAGGGATGTATGCTAAATACACCCTGTGAATATGGTTTTGTTACAGTTAATATTACAGGCTGTAAGGGTGGTTAATCTTCTTAATTCTACTCTTACATTTTTTAAATAATATAATGTGTTATATGTTACCCTCATCCCCTGAAATTTCAAACTTTTAATGTTACTTTATATTAAAGGATGTATGGTAAATATACCCTGTGAATATGGTTTTGTTACAGTTGATATTACAGGTAGTAAGGATGGTTAATCTTCTCAACTCTTCTCTTGCATTCATTAAATAATATAATGTGTTATAAATTACCCTCATCCCCTGAAATTCGAAACTTTTAAGGTTAATCCATAATAAGGGATGTATGCTAAATATACCCTGTGAATATGGTTTTGTTACAGTTAAAATTACAGGTTGTAAGGGTGGTTAATTTTCTCAACTCTTCTCTTGCATTCATTAAATAATATAATGTGTTATAAATTACCCTTATCCCCTGAAATTCGAAACTTTTAAGGTTAATCTATAATAAGGGATGTATGTATGCTAAATATACCCTGTGAATATGGTTTTGTTACAGTTAATATTACAGGTTGTAAGGGTGGTTAATTTTCTCAACTCTTCTCTTGCATTTATTAAATAATATAATGTCTTATAAGTTACCCTCATCCCCTGATATTCGAAACTTTTATGGTTAATCTATAATAACGGATGTATACTAAATATACCCTGTGAGTATGGTTTTGTTACAGTTAATATTACAGGTTGTAAGGGTGGTTAATTTTCTCAACTCTTCTCTTGCATTTATTAAATAATATAATGTCTTATAAGTTACCCTCATCCCCCGATATTCTAAACTTTTATGGTTAATCTATAATAAGGGATGTATACTAAATATACCCTGTGAGTATGGTTTTGTTACAGTTAATATTACAGGTTGTAAGGGTGGTTAATTTTCTCAACTCTTCTCTTGCATTTATTAAATAATATAATGTCTTATAAGTTACCCTCATCCCCTGATATTCGAAACTTTTATGATTAATCTATAATAAGGGATGTATACTAAATATACCCTGTGAGTATGGTTTTGTTACAGTTAATATTACAGGTTGTAAGGGTGGTTAATTTTCTCAACACTTCTCTTGCATTTATTAAATAATATAATGTGTTATAAATTACCCTCATCCCCTGAAATTCGAAACTTTTAAGGTTAATCTATAATAAGGGGTGTATACTAAATATACCCTGTGAGTATGGTTTTGTTACAGTTAATAATACAGGTTGTAAGGGTGGTTAATTTTCTCAACTCTTCTCTTGCATTTATTAAATAATATAATGTGTTATAAGTTACCCTCATCCCCTGAAATTCGAAACTTTTATGGTTAATCTATAATAAGGGATGTAGACTAAATATACCCTGTGAGTATGGTTTTGTTACAGTTAATATTACAGGTTGTAAGGGTGGTTAATTTTCTTAACTCTTCTCTTGCATTTATTAAATAATATAATGTTTTATATGTTACCCTCATCCCCTGAAATTTCAAACTTTTAATGTTACTTTATATTAAGGGATGTATGCTAAATATACCCTGTGAATATGGTTTTGTTACAGTTAATATTACAGGCTGTCAGGGTGGTTAATCTTCTTAATTCTTCTCTTACATTTTTTAAATAATATAATGTCTTATATGTTACCCTCATCCCCTGAAATTTCAAACTTTTAATGTTACTTTATATTAAGGGATGTATGCTAAATATACCCTGTGAATATGGTTTTGTTACAGTTAATATTACAGGTTGTAAGGGTGGTTAATCTTCTCAATTCTACTCTTACATTTTTTAATTAATATGTGTTATACGTTACCCTCATCCCCTGAAATTTCAAACTTTTAATGTTACTTTATATTAAGGGATGTATGCTAAATATACCCTGTGAATATGGTTTTGTTACAGTTGATATTACAGGTTGTAAGGGTGGTTAATCTTCTCAACTCTTCTCTTGCATTTATTAAATAATATAATGTGTTATAAATTACCCTCATCCCCTGAAATTCGAAACTTTTAAGGCTAATCTATAATAAGGGATGTATACTAAATATACCCTTTGAGTATAGTTTTGTTACAGTTAATATTACAAAGTTGTAAGGGTGGTTAATTTTCTCAACTGTTCTCTTGCATTTATTAAATATTATAATGTGTTATAAGTTACCCTCATCCCCTGAAATTCAAAACTTTTATGGTTAATCTATTATAAGGGATGTATGCTAACCATACCCTGTGAATATGGTTTTGTTACAGTTAATATTACAGGTTGTAAGGGTGGTTAATTTTTTCAACTCTTCTCTTGCATTTTTTAAATAATATAATGTTATAAATTACCCTCATCCCCTGAAATTCGAAACTTTTTAGGTTAATCTATAATAAGGGATGTATGCTAAATATACCCTGTGAATATGGTTTTGTTACAGTTAATATTACAGGTTGTAAGGGTGGTTAATTTTCTCGACTCTACTCTTGCATTTATTAAATAATATGTGTTATAAGTTACCCTCATCCCCTGAAATTTGAATTTTTCGACGTTGCTCTATATTAAGAGATATATGCAGAACAACCCCCGTAAATATTACTTTATTACATTTGATATTACGTGTATAATCTTATAGTAAATACAGCAGTTAAGTTGTTACGGATTATAGCACCAGGGTTGTCCAAAGTATTTTACTTAACGAATCGGCTGCTACGAATCGGCTGCTAGCTTCAGTCTCATGATGTATAATAACGTACTATTATTTCTTTTTTATTAATAGAGGAGACTATCGAAGGTAATTTTATAATAATTAAATTGTGTGTTCCGAAAATCAAAAGAGAATTACATGAATGCACGCAGAAAATACTATTTTTTCCACAAAATTTAGATATACTACAAATAGGATGAATTAGTGAACTCCCATTTTCAAAATAATTTAACTTTGCGGATAAATCTTTCCACTTGTTTGCTAAATAATTTTCATACATTTTCGGATTAATTGTTCCACTGCGAAACGCATAATCCTTCTCCATTTCGCTTATATACATAGATACATATATTGCATATTGGTCATCTGTTGTATTATGTTTTGTTTACTTTGATTTTCTGAGAAATATAGATGTTTAAGTAAAATTTGATTTGTTTTACACGCTATTACGACAGTATTGTAATAAATATATAATATAAACCAATGTTTGAAAAGATAACTGCATATTTTATATCATTCTTGCAGTTCACAAGAATGACACTAAAGAAAGTTCACAAAATTATGATGAAGTTAGCTGCAATTTAAGTAAGCGCTGTAGAACCTTTGTAGAACCCGCTGTAGTTACTTACATACAGCGGTAAACGAATAATAATAATAATATACTATTTTACCTATTTCGCATTAATTTACTTTTATTTCAAAATTATAATTGAAAGAAAAACTAAAATACCAAGGTTAATATTAACAGTTTCAATAAACATTTGAAATTTAATATATTTTGACATTTTGACAACAGTTACTTACAAGTTAGGTTTTATTAAAATTTATATTTATTATGTTATGAAACTAGATATAAATACCTTGAATTTTAATTTAAAAGAGTGCTTTATTATTTGATGTAAATATTTTACTACAAAAAATCTAATTTCAGTAATTTTTCATAACAAATGACAGGTAATGACACTAAAATGAAATATATTTATTTGACGCTTAGATTAAGTTACCAACTTTACAATTTAAAAAATCCTCAAAAACATGTATACAAAATTGTTCATGTAATTCTTTTTAACAAAAAGTCGTACAAAATTCACTTTGTGTACGTGAAATAGAAAAAATAATTTTACAAGTAGTAGTATTTGACAGTTAATCCGACGTTCATTTCACCGAGCATTTCTCCAAGAGTAACTCAAAATTTCTTAATTTCCATTGTTTTTAAGATCACATCTAAAAACCATTAATTCAAAAATTATAGTGTCAATTATATTTTACTCTTACTCTACTAGTAGCAATATCAATAATAAAAATTAAAGTTGAAAATTTTATGATTACTGCATACACCGGAAAAATTCGGCGAACGCCAAAAAACTATGTATTTAAAAAAGTATGAACCCTTTGTCTTTCATATATGTATTGGTTATACATCTACAACAAATGACGACATAACACTAAAATATAGCCACCTACTAAAAATTGGTTATCATTCATCGGGGTTTTAAATATTGCTCGGTCTTTAGTTTTATTAAATATGAGTGTTTAATTAATTAAAGTAAAAAATATATTTTTTAAATGAAACTAAATTTTCCTATATTTAAAAATTATTAATTAATAATTTTGTATTATTAATTTTTACTTTACAATAATCAATTTCCATTTTTTAAAATCTTTTTTTACTTTAAATTGAAACGACAAAAAAAAATGATTGTTAACCCTTGATCTATAGTAAACACGAATTAAACATCCATATTTAATAAAACTAAAAACCGAGAAATATTTAACACCTAGATAAATGATAATCAATTTTTAGTAGGTGGCTATATTTGTTATTTGTTGTACATGTAGAATAACCAACAGAAATATCGAAGACAGAGGGTTCATACTTATTTAAATACATAACTTTTTTGGCGTTCCCCTGATTTTGCCGGTATGTGTATTTACAATATTATTTTCAACAAAACTGTTTTCATGAATATACCAATAATAATAAGATTATTTTTTAAACGAAATGGAAGATTGTGTATGTAAAAGAATAATAAAACAGCTGGCCAAGATAGCGCAGATTAAGTGATATCTCTGAGTTAGAATTCCGCTAGGGCTTGGTCATGGTGGATGTTTGTATGCTGATGTTCTTCTGTATCATATTATATCTTCCAATGTCATCTATTGCATATGACCTTAGCAGGTGAATATACATAAAACATAAATAACATAAAATCCTATCCAAAAGTTTCGAATATACACGAACATGTATCACTGGTAGGTTGGTAAATATAGTTAAATATATATAGATTCACAATCGGTTTGTACTATGACTATGTACGTTTCTAACTTTCAAAACAGTTGAGAAGGTAATCATTCTTTACTTTACTTTCCAGCTAGAGTAATATGAAAACTTAAAACTTTAGTTACACCATAGCCTACGTTATTAATAACGTAGGCTACGATTACACAAAGCAACCTAGGACATAGCGAGCTAAAGTGTGTACACATTTTGCCATTTTAGACAGCAACACAGTCATAGATTTCTGTACTAAATTAAACTAAACATATTGTAGTGAAACTGTCAAAAGATATTAGTAATATTAATGTTTAAAACCCAATGATTACAATTAAATTGTGAATAAAATATGACGTATACTTGTCTCGCGGGATTATTTATTTCAGTCTCGCGCTCATAGCTGACCTTGGTCATACTCAAAACTCAATGTTCGACTGTTGTGCCAGTGCATCTCTCGGCTCGATATGTAATAAAATACCGAGTGTCGCGCTTAAAACGATTCATACCTAATAACATTTTTATTTATAATTATTTTCTTATTTTTATTTATATATTTGTAAACTAGGCTTAGGGGCCCACAAATTATGGATGTAGCGCTTCCAATTTATCCGGAAAAGACATTAACTTTCATATTTCAAATGTAACACTCAATATATTTTTATACATTTGGAATCTACGTAAAATTACGAATATAACGCTTGAAGTGCATTTTAATGAAGAAATAAATTACAAAAACGCAAGAGAAAATTATGTATAATTAACCTGGTAAGCCATATCAGACATTGAAGTTATTGTAAAGAATACTCAAAATTATGTGTTTTATCTCAATCTTCTTTATCGGAATTATTTAGTTCGTTCTTCTTGCACATATTTTTTGTCATTTTATGTACAAAATTACTAGTGTACATCGTACATCTGCCTAGTAAATTATCTTATATGTGCAATAATTATCAAAAGATTGGCAACACTATATTTGCATGAAATCGTCCTATGACGGGTTACTTTAGTACCGAATTCTGAACTTTTAATGACGATTGTTGTGCACTTTAGTGACTATTTCAAAAAATACTGAAATATAAATGCACAGACGATGAGAAATATTTGGTTAGGAGTACTTGGCGCCGAAATATTACAAAAAAAAAAACTGTAGTAATAATAACAATTATATAAGTCGAACATAATGTTTTTAACGCATTTTTAATTTATTTAAAATAACTATAGTTCATTTTTTCACCAATAGTTGGTACAGCGCTGAGTACCGAAATTTGCCGAATACAGTTGCTGGACCAATCACATTCGTCCATTCATTGCGTTCGGTAAACTTCGGTGCTTAGCGCTGCCAGCGCTGTGCCATACTGAACGCGGCCAATGGCATTCA
Organism: Harpalus rubripes; assembly: GCA_963082715.1. NCBI lineage: Eukaryota > Metazoa > Arthropoda > Insecta > Coleoptera > Carabidae > Harpalus > Harpalus rubripes. Next base: position 42,068,234 of record OY720448.1, on the reverse strand, counting down.
TTGTATTTCGCCCATGGGGTGTTCTGTCATTCGTATGGCAGTAAATTTTATAAGTTACATTTGTATTAAACAAAAATCGTGACTGATATTAATGGATAAAACAGGCAATAGTTACAACAAATATCACTGATTCTTATGGACAAAAGCGATGTTGTTTCTATTACCTCCTTTACTTCAGGATATTCGTGAAAAATGCTGCACTTATCTAATTTAGCTACTCGTAACTTTGGCTGGTAGCACGAGCGTGGTTTTAACACCGGTTTTAACTAAAACCATACTAACAACTTAGCACAAACTTCAGGATTATTTACAAAATATATGTTGCCAATCTACTGACAGCCATTTTTAACAAATTTGACGGCATTTTTTAAAAGTGTTTAGTACGATTTTTGTCTTGCCTTCTTTGTAGTATAAACAATTTAAAATAATGAAGTTAAATTTATTGAATATGATTGTCAATACATTTTCGAATTAATCAGTATATTGGCAACACTGATTTTGTTAATAACCATGAAGTATGTGCCATATCGATGGCATGGTTTTAGTTGAAGCGGGTGTTAGAATGAAGCTCGTGCTACCAGTCTTTGATATTTATGATAATAGGTACGTTCTATGGATGTCAGAAATATTCCTACTAGAATAAGAATATTCTTAAACCAATAGAACACTCAGTAGCAAATAAGTGTCAAGTAATATATAAAGAGAACAGGGTATGTGTTATTGTTAACAACTAAAGGTAACTTTGTATGTTTACTATGGATTTTTTTATCGTTGTTGTCTTCCAACTAATGATCCGTAAAACGTAAACGTGTTTATTTTTTGAGCAAAACCTCCTAAACATTCACGTTCTACAAACGAATAATTGTGCCCTATACCGAATGTTCAATACCATAAATTGTAAATATATTGACTGGTATTCTGAGCGCACGACTAAGCAAGCGACTAGCTAGTCGCCCGACTATCATAATGTTACAATATATAGGTACTTTAGTCGGGGGGGAGTAGCTAGTCGCTTGCTTAGCCGCGAGCTGAGAATACCAGCCATTAAGTTTTAAAGTTTTACAATGATATTCAAGTATAATTCATCTAATGTATCATTTAACTTAAATTAGCATCGCACATAAACATAATTATGCAACATAAATTAAATTTTTTCAAATTAAATTAGTATACAATGTAAACCTATTAATTTTGTGACGTCATTATCTAGTTACAAACTTTGATGACGTGCCTCCTCTGCATAAATATTTTTACTATAGCACTTGAGTTTGCTAGAAGCGTGTATTTCAGTATGTATCTGCACATCCGCGCAACTGAACCGCAAATACAATAAAATACAGTTGTATCCACGCGGCTCGTGGCCTCACGAGAATACAGGCCTGAATGCTGATTTGGTGTCGTCACAGCGAGAGACGAATCACTGCATTATAAGCATAGGAAATACAGGCTGTAATGAAACAAGTGTAACAAATTTACAGGACATAGACAATCGGTCAAAATAAGTCGAAAAGTTTTATATAATATGTTCCAAAAATGAACTCTTTCGGAGAAAGAGGTCATTTTGTATTAGAAGAGAAGAAAAACTGACAAAGACAATGATCGAATAAAATTTTGTACATGCCAGTAAATAGACTATAAAAATACAATAAAATTGAATATGAAATATTTTTAAAAAATTTATAATAGTTAATTAGTTACATGAAAATTAAATATAGGTCAAGGTTGCCACAACATTTAACTTAGTACAATTATGTATTTGATTTATTTTAACAAAAACATATCTTAGATGACCTCTGAAAGGTAAACAAAAAGTCTCATTTAATCGAAGTGGTAACTCTTATAGTTTTCGAGATAACAGAGAAATCCCATAATAACTCATATTTCACTGCCTTGTCTCTCGGTAACTATTGAAAATAGAACACCACTGTATAAAACTTTTGGACTTATTTTGACTTCTTCTCTATGTCCTATAAATGTGATACACTTGTTTCTTAACACCCTGTATACGGAATTTTTAACAAATAAGCTTGTAAAATGAAAATGTGATTTATAAATATGTACATACAACTCGTGAATAACTAATCAAATATTATATACATAATTATGACTAAAAATTTAAATAAAAAACGAATTATAATGGAATAAATTACCAATAGTTAAATCATAAATAAAATGATAATTATATAGTTGAATAGTTATTCACGAGTAGTTTGTATTTAAAAATTACATTTTACAAGTCTATTTCTTAAAAAATTCGTATATTTCCTATGCTTACAATGCAGTCATTCGCCTCACGCTTTGGCATGTCACGCATAGAGAGAGGAAATATGTCGCCGGACTTACATTTTACATTCGCGAACGCAATTTATAACGATTTAACTAGTAATTACGGTAAGAACCTTGGACAAAACGACCAACACTCGTCGTTAGGTAAAGCACAATTCTAATTACTAATCCAGAAGTGTTACACAGCGAATTTAACCATTACAGACAACACTATAAATATCATGCTGTTTGCAAAGTAAACTCAAGATAGAAGTATTATTATGGTACTCTACTGTCAAATATTTATGTAAAAAGGGCTCAATTTAGCATTTATGAAACAAAGTAGTATAATTACGTCAATTGAGATAAAACTGACACTTATTATGATAAAAGCTTACAAACCTCGACCTGTTACAATTTCAACCGTAGATCTGTTTAAAGATGTGAGACATCACACAAAAAGTAATTGAAAAAAGCTCTTTTATCCTGAGCAAAGCTCTTTCGTGTACTTCAATGCATCAAAAAATAAGGTCAATTCTTTGATCCACAAACCCTACTTTACGTGAAAGGTAATTTCTTCTCCCATACGGAAAGTAAAAGAATGTAGTCATTACATCATTACTAACAGCTTGTGGTGGTCAGCGCTTCTATATCCACGGTTAGTTTGATGTTCATTTGTACTAAATTGCATACGCAGATAAAGGAAAAAGAAATTCATATCTCATACAGAGGTATTCAATTACATTAGTGAGGTATTTATGTAAATATGAAGGTTAAGGTTGCTAGCATAATTTCTAAAGAATACAATAAATAGCGAGAAAATTTCTTAATACATTTAATAATTTCTATAAGAAGGTATTCCAAATTCCAAGAAATACAAGTAACAAAATCTTAATATTAAAATAAATATTTTTGTAATGGATGAGTAACTAAAGTAATGAGAATGTTTAAAAAATTAATATTAAACTTCAAATTAATATTTGATTCTAAACAAATTAATATTGAGAGATTCGGTGGTAGGCACTTGATGAAACATATTTTAAATAACGAGAAATTAGTTACAGAAAAAACACTTGGTGTAAGTTTCACAAAAAAAATTATTTCAAACACTTTATCGATTTCGGTTTCTTAGACCATCATCAGAAGTATAATACAAGAATCTTACAGAATAACAGCTTATATACTATCCCGTTAGGGTTACAAGAAACTTATGGTAGGGGGTAATTAGTGGTTTTTCCTAGTAAACATTTGAAAAACTCGGATTGAAACAAATCAACTTGATCATTTAATACAGGTAATTTTGTTTTTAAGGCTTTTTGAATTTCATACGCTTCTAATATATTCATTTTTTGCCCTTTATCTAAAATATGTAAAATCTTTAAATTGTCTATACTGCAAGTGTGATTGGTTTCAATAAGGTGTTTCGCAATATTAGAGTCAGTTTTATTTAGCTTGTATGATCGCATATGATCTTGATATCTGTTTGTAAAGGTTCTTCCTGTTTGTCCTATATAACATTTATCGCAGTCGTTACATTTAATTTGATAAATACCACAGTTAAGGTTCCTGTCCCTGTTTTCGATTTTATTATTCACAATTAAATTTCTCAATGTGTAATTACAATAAAAGGCTGGTGTTACATTTGAAGATCTAAAATTATTTGCTATGGAATCTGAAATTTTTCCTAAATAACTAATTTTTACGTATTTTTGTTGTGGTTTGTTTCCATTGTTTTTGTAAATTTGGTTTAAAATGGATTTTTTATTTTTTCTATAAATTAATTTATCAATCATATTTGCATCATAGCCATTAGCAACTGTTACTTGTTTCAAAGTTTCTACTTCTAAATCATAATTTTCTTTAGTCATAGGGACGTTTAATAATCTATGAACATAACTGTTAAATGCTGCCATTTTTATATTAGTAGGGTGATTTGATTCAGCTGGAATTACTGTATCTGTATATGTGGGTTTTCTAAAAATTTTGAAATCTAATTTCGTTCCCTTCATTGTAATTGTGATATCTAAAAAGTTTATTTGTCTGTTTTCCTCTTTTTCTATTGTGAATTTGATAGCACTATCAATGCTATTGAGAAAATTTAAAAATATATCCAGTTGTCTATCGGAACCTGTATATAAACATATAACATCGTCAACATATCTGTACCAGAAGAATACCTTTTTTACTGACTCGTTTTTGGAATTGAATAAAATGTTTTCAAAGTGATCCATGAATATTTCAGATAATATTGGGCTTAATGGAGAGCCCATTGGAAGTCCGTCTTTTTGTTTATAAAATGAATTGTTAAACTGGAAGTAGTTTTGGTCTAGACATATCTCCAGTAAGTTTAAAATTTCTTTTTGTAAAACTATATTTACATTATGGGTTATTAGAAGATCATTAATGATATTCTTTAGTTTATCTATCGGTATGGATGTAAATAAACTACTCACATCAAAGGACACTAATTTTGCATTTTTTGGAATTTCTACATTTCTAATTTTGTTTATTAAATCGTAGGTGTTTTTGATGCTTTTACGGGCTTGAAATCTAATGTTTCTGGTAAAAGATTGTTGAGAACTTTGCATAAATTGTAACATGGTGCTTTACGATAAGCAACTACAGGTCTAATCGGATTGCCAGGTTTGTGCAGTTTGGGTAATCCGTACAACACCGGGGCGCTGGGGTTCATCGTAGTTAACTGTTGTTTAGTTTTACTGTCTATAGCAATGTTAACGTCTTTTAAGTAATTTTTAATGTTTTGCTGGTATTTTTGAGCAGGGTCTTTCGGTAATTTAATAATGTCATGGTTTTCTAAGAAGTTTTGCACTTTGTAGTGTTTTTAAGTCCTTGGTCCCAATTAAATATGTAATACACAAATTTTTTTGTAACGTAACGTTCCGGCACCTATTTTCGAAGATATTTCCGATTTTATTTTATCATTTTTTTAAATTGTTTACTATTTTATTTATTTTTCTTAAATTGTGGAAATATAAATTGCGCGAACGATATATTTACACATTACATGTTATGTACTGTTCTATTTTTCTCAATAAAAAAGTTAATAAAACATGCGTTCCGGCACGTTTTTTACTATAAAAAAAGCAGTAATGCATGTATTTATATTATAAAGTTGTATCCCGACTTACACGAATTCGACATAAGCGATTTTTGTCGGTCACACCTATTGCGTAAGTTCGGAAAATTACCTAATGTATTCAGTTTCACCCCTAATTTCAGGGAATTGTTTACAACATAATTTCCTCGCAGGTACCGAAAATTCATTGGTGAGGGGCAATTTATCCTTCCTAATAAATTTTCAGTTTAGTTTGTCGTTGTGCAGAGTGTGCATCACTAGTACAGCAACTCGCTTATTACAAACTTCTTTTTATATTTATAGTTTTGCTATTGCTGACACTATGAGTGACAATTTTCCTTATTTTGCACCTCGCAAATTAAGTAAACGAGGTCAAAATTTCGTGAAGACAGGGTAAGTATAACATGCTATTAAACGATGTACTATACAAATAATATAAAGTAATACACGTACATTTTTGTGGCTACCATAATACCTCTCGCTGATATGTACCTCCCGACTACCATAGATAAGGGAGATATAGAGATCGTGAAAAAATCATATATCGATATTTTCGACGATTTTTCTTTATGTAGATACATATGTATTTATTTTTATTATTTTTATCTAGACCGACGCCAAATATTTCGAATTTTAAATGGCACAAAATTGACCCCTGTGGTGCACTCTCCACGCTAGCAATAAGTGCCCGTGCGGTGACGCACGGTGCAAATATTTGATGATATAATTTATTTATTATTTTATTTTATACAAATTAATTCTATATATTTCTATATTTATCATTCATATCTTTGAAGCTCTAGACTATTCGACCGCATAATAATAATGAACACAAAAGGTTAAGGCGACCGCAAGTAATTAAATACGTCACTACTGTTTGTTTATGTCGCCCGGCTGCTAGCGCGATTGCGTCATCGCTATAAATACACACTCACTCATTGCTGCGGCAACGGCAGGCGTTCCACGTTACAATATTAAATATATGAGTACTAATAACAATCTTGGCGAGAGATAATTTTGATGGCCACATCAGAAATTTTTATATTCATATAAATATATTTTGATTATTCTTGCGCATATTTCAGACATTTACATTAGTTTTGTATAAAATAATTAAAGATAATATATTCCTTATTGTAAGGAGTTACATTTTCCTACAGTGCTTCATTTTTAGAAAGCTTCGTTCAGAAGCTAATATTGAAAATCACATCAGGCATCATTCGGGATTGTGTGATAGTTCCCTGGCATGTCCTTCACCTCCTTCGGCAGAAACTACTGCATCTGGACTACAGAGTACATCATCTCCAGATGTACCTTTAACGTCTCCCATCATAACATCAACTCCAGTAAAAAGAAAGAGAGTGGAATCATTTACGGATATGTCCAATATGCCGGCTGATGAATACTCCTCCATTGAACATCATTATTCAATGGAAGAAGAATTTGCGCCATTACAAACGGAATTTTATCGTCCTATTGGTCAGGAAGATCCGAACTTGGAGTCGTTGAAGGGACGTAGAATAGTGAATATTGCTCACCTAATCACACAGGCCACGAAGCTAGAAAATCACGAATGTCACGCTAATCCGTCGGGTTATATGTCCTTTTTTAAGGAGGTACAGATCACTATTTTTCAATATTTCATTAATAGCAAAATTATTTTTTTAGGATAAAATTGGAATGAATTCCAATTTAGTATTTAAATGTACAAAATGTGGGGAAAGACGTACAATCGTAACAAATCCTTGTACAAACGACACAGAGAATATTAATTTCTCGGCTGTATGGGGCACGGTTTCAACGGGGAAAGGGTATTACGGCATGGAAGAATTTCTTTCTTCCTTAAATGTCCCTGTCATGAGCTCCAAGACTTTTGCGAAATACCATACAGAAGTTGGAGAGGTATTTATACGAATATCTGATTTCCAATTTTTTTTTCTCCTTGAAAATATTATTAACAATTCAATATTACAATTTTAGGTATGGTTGCGGTCTTTAACCAGGGCAATTGAAGACGCTGCAGCAGCCGAATATGCTCATGCAGTTAGTACAGGAAGTATGGACGGCGATATTGGCAAGATTGCAGTTTCGGTGGATGGCGGTTGGAGTCACCGCAGTTATGGGCACAGCTATACTGCAAAATCTGGGGTCGCTGTAATTATAGGGCAGCACACAAAGCACATTTTACACCTTGGTGTGCGCAATAAGTATTGCAGTATTTGCGCAATTGCTGCAAGAAGAAATAAGGACGCGCAGAATCATACATGTTATAAGAACTGGAACGGATCATCTCCTGCAATGGAGGCAGATATTATTGTACAAGGATTTCAGACCAGTGAAACTATGTTCAAGTTGCGCTATACAACTTACGTGGGCGACGGTGACTCCAGCGTCCGAAAGAGAATAGAACACTCAGTTTCGTACAGCCAGCACGTGACAAAAGTCGACTGCACGAACCATCTGCTGAAAAATGTGAAAAAACATCTTCACAGATTTTCTACTGAAAATGCTGCCCATAGGAAAGTATTGCCCGACCGCAAAATTAATATTTTGACTAAATATTGTCGTAGATTAGTAATCTACCATGGAAATTTGCCAGATCTGTCATTTTCCCATTTAAAAGACGACCTATCCCATGTTGTTAACCATGTATTCGGGGAACATAGTGCATGCAGTAAAGATGTGTGTGATAAGGCTGGCACTAGCATAGTTGATAGTGGTTTTACAAAACTGAGTACTACAGCAAAAGCTCGTCTGAATAATATAATTGGCACATTGTCCACCAAAGCCAAATCGTTAGTTCAGAATGCAACTAGTAACTCAGCAGAAGAATATATGCATATTCTTACTAAATTTAATGGAGGCAAACAGGTATTTTACGGTCGGCGCAATTCTTTTAATATACGGTGTTATGGAGCAGGCCTCGCCTTCCAGTATGGTCCAGACTGATCTCACATAGCCTAGAAAAAGTGCTTAGGGAAGAGTCCAGGTTCTCCAACAAAAAAAAAATGATTCTCCGGCGAAAGGCATCAAATGAACGCTGTCGGCGTTACGCTCATCGATACCGAAATAGCCGATTTATACTTTCACTTCCTACTCCCACAATATCAAACTCAACAGGATGTAAAGATTATGGGCCAAATTCCCAACAACCTGACTTGCCTGAAGCTGAAGTCTCTGCACTCGTAAGGGCACAAGTTACTACATTACAAGTAACTGAGGAACAGCGCAACGAGATAGAGAAGACAACTCGTGGCCAGAGTACAAATTCCCTATGGTATGAAGAAAGATCGCTCCGACTCACCGCTTCCAACTTTGGTACAGTTTGCAAGCGACGAGCTCCAGCAGGTCCACTTGTACATATCATTCTGTACAAAACCGCATTTACTAGTGATGCCACTGAATGGGGAAAAATGAATGAGCAAATAGCTTTAGAGGAATATTCCAGAACAACTGGTTTTATTGTTCGCGAATGTGGCTTGTTCGTTTGTTTGACTCCAGCGTTGAGTTATTTGGCAGCGTCTCCCGACGGCATTATAAATGAAGAGCGGATCGTCGAAGTAAAATGTTCATACAGTGCTCGAAATATTCTTCCCTTAGAAGCAGGGCAAAATTTGAAACAGTTTTGTTCCTCTGTTGTCAACAACAAACTGTGTTTGAAACGACAATATAATTATCACTACCAAATACAGGGGCAAATGCTTATAAGTGGAAGAAATATTTGCGATTTCGTCATATGGACAACAAAGGGCATTGACATTGAAACAATACATATAGATCAAAAATTTATTGATGAGATGCTGCCTAAACTGAACAAATTTTATTATGAACAACTTGGCCCAGAAATAGTGGACCCCAGAAAAAAGAGAAATATGCCTGTACGCAACAGTACTAAATAAAAAGTTCATTTGAGCGCATTGCGATTGACGTGGCCGGACTATTTCCCGAAAGAAATATAGGAAAATTAGTTACGATATATGGTCAATTTATCACAATTTTACGAAACATCTGTTAACAAAGAGTACGGCTGCGGTATTTCGCTACCGAAAAGCGTCTCTGAGTTATACAGATGTATGTGAAAAATGACCTATAATGAAAAAGGACATGAGATGTAAGCATATATATATATATATATATATATATATATATATATATATATATATATATATATATATATATATATATATATATATATATATATATATAAACTATTGCACATTTTATGGTTACATAAAATTTTGATTCTATTCAGGTAACAACTTTTATCTACAAATCAGGACGAACGGAAAGAATATGAACAATACCATATTTTTAGAATTTGATTAATACTATACAAATATTTTGTAAATACTTAAGTTAGTTTGTAGTTTACTAAAGTAATGTAAATTATTTAAGTATCAAAGTGTAAAATGTCTATTATAGCTGGAATGTGCTTATGTTGCAGGAATCACAAATTAGCGGTTTTCACTTCTAAGAATATCGCTATTTGTAGAAAAGTACTTATCACTTCTTTTTTACTGTTACAGGGACCGATGTCCATTCAACTTCAGGTGCAAAAGTTAGGATGGTATCTCGCAATGACGATAGTATCTGAATGAAACAGAGCAATAAATTATTCTAAATTTAGGGTTTTTCTTCTCTTTCGATTTAAATTCAAATTGATTCGCAATGATGATAAAAAAAATTATGTACTCTGTAAATCAGTGTTGTTGTCGGCTATATTTTTTTCTGAGTGAATCTTAATTTTTTTAAATTTATTATGTTAAATGAAAAATTAAAAAAATATTTTTAAATCTTCTCTGCATTTACAAAGATGAGAAAAAAGTGGGTGCACTGTCATTTGTTTTATTTACTGTGAGCGAATATTTTTTAATACAAATTTTTATTATTTTTGAATGAAAAATCGAAATAAATTGAATTGTAACCTATGTAATCCAAATGAATTTATTTTATTAAAATTTCTTTATTTTGACCTGCTCTTGTTTAATAATTATGCTATTTTTCCACTTATATTATGACTGTTTGACAATAATGTTATTTATTGTTGTTAGCAATAAGCTATATCCCCTTTTTATATATTACATTTAATAATCTTTGGTTTTTACACTTCACAATTTGAATTTTCACCATTTCTAAAATCCCATATTCGCACCTGACCGCCAAACAAAATTTTTTTTGTCGTGTCATTTATATCATTATGTAATGAAAATAAGTAATCAATAATATTATGTAATACAATAACATAAGGAATTGTAACGTTTCTTTCATCCCCCATTTCACTGTGTGACAAATATAACCCAAAGTATCATACTTTACTGAATTAATATGTACAAACTCCGGCCAACTATTTACAGAAATATTTGTATTTCACCGATAGAATTGCTTTGCAAAGGGTTGGGAATCAACAATTAGTCAATTTGTTTTTGTGACTCATAGAATGGAAAATGTGATTCAAGTGAACTGGCGTATTGTACTGGCAGGCTATTATGTTGAACAAAGATAGAAGCATGTTAGTACACAGGTACTAAAAGGAGAAAACCGAATAATGATAATGTTTCTTGAAAAGTAGAGGGAGAAGTTGCGAATGCAATCTTGAATCACATAACTATATTTCTGAATTCCTATCTTCATCGGAAATAAATACCTATTTTATTTATTTTTAAATAGTGCAACGTTCAAAGTATTTAGTATGTTACTTTTATATACACCAATAATGTTTTCAACAGCAGCATAATTAACAAAAATAAGTAGGTGTAGGTTCGGAAATGAAACTTAAATTGAAATAATATGTATAATTTGGAATTTTTTATGTTGATTGGTTTTATATCAATAATATTTTTACTATTATATTCGTTTCACGCAATTTGCATTTTTTAATACTACTTTAAACATAAACTATTGATGTACCTACTTTTACAGTAAAGATATTATATTAAATTATTGCAAACTAATACAAAATAAAATTGAACGATATTTATTTAATGACGATAAAGTATGTATCTATTTTCGTACATTTTCTATATTTCTGGAATGTATTGTTTTGATTTCAACATTTTCAAAATTAGAAACGAATAAAAATTATTACTTGGGTACTCTTTGAATTTTGGTTTGTGTCTTGGATATAAGTATGGCAATTACCCAATAGTTGCGACTAGCAAATATAAAGCTTTCTTCTATATCGACTTGCTTCAAAATATAGAACACTAGCGCTCGCCTCGGACTTGAAATAAATTACTCAAGGGTCACAGTTAACGTTAATCAGTAAGGTATAGTCCCAGTAACATATGACCCAAACGGCTTGCTTGCATCACAAAATGCAGGGTGAACTCCCTTAACATCCGGACTAACATGTCTCCGTTTCTTGGGAACAAAGTGTTTAAGTATGTCGCAAAACATTTTTTCTGCAATAGTTGCACAATGGCGACTTTGTTATTCTATTTTGAATTAAACAATGTTTGAAATTGTCGCCCTAATGCGACAAAGTACTCTTTTGTCGCACTAGTACGACAAAAATAAAATTGTTAAATTTAACTTTTATTTATTATGAATACATTTTTACTTATAAACATTTATTGTAATATTTTTACATTTTGATAATTTAATTATTCCTGAAGAACTTTCTTTTCATCAGTATTATTTACAGATAATTCAGCTGTAGTTATATTACATTTTGATAAATTAATTATTCCTGAAGAACTTTCA
>OY720448.1:42006170-42051170 GCA_963082715.1 Harpalus rubripes | reverse complement strand
CAACGCAAAAGAATAGAAGAACCTAAAAAAGAATATAAAAGGAATTTGCGAAAAAATGACGGATAAAAGAAAAAGAAAAGTAGAAAAAAAAATTCAGGATATCGAATATAAAGAAAATGTATGTATTGTACATAATTTATATTAAAATAATTATTTTGTAGTGAGACATGAATATATGTATTTGTATTTAAAAATATTTTTCGTTTTAAGCGTACAACCAGGTAAAATATCTGGCGAGAAATCAGATTTTTACGTTTCAAATATAAAATCTTTCACGATTTTACAGTTTGTTTATAATATTGTTTAAACGTCATCCGTTGTCATGGTTATTCACAATCAAGATAACGAGATTTAACCAATAGTTTATTTGTATCACTAGGCCAGAAACTGAACATTTGCGAGACCGAATTTATTTTGACATACGACAAATACGAGATCTCGCAAAACAGTTTTTAGACATGTGATACACAAGATTTTTTGTACCGACTTCTCCATAAATTCTTCGTATATTTCTCTACACTTTATTCTATGTTACATAGCCTAAAAAATGAACATATATTTTTATCAGTTTTACATTGCAAGTTTACATTTGAGCGTAATTATTTTATATCTATTGAAAATATAACATACAAACATTAGTTATATATTATATACTTTCGCATATTTTTAATGGCAGATGGCGGAAACTCAATTGTATCACGTGAAGTTAGTTGTAGTTACTAAACAAACTAGTCCTAAAGTTGGAACTTATAATTAATCTATAGGAGATGTCTGTAATGACAGCATATTATTATTTTTATGACAAAATTTAGTTATTTAAGTTACAATGATTAAAGATTTATCCCTAAAATTTGTAAACATTTTGCTAATTCTTGTGTTGAAAATAATCTTAAATTGACATATCCCAGAACAGTAATGTCAACTCCTTTTGCTGGCTTAGATTCTGTAATACTAGCCAAAATGGACGGAGGTACGAAAAATAATTTTTATGTTTAAAATACAAAATATAATAATTTTGAATATATTTATATTTTTTACGATTGTTTGTTGCACTTTGCGAGTGCAACAAACAACATGCTCTATCCATACTCGGTATACAAATAACTATTGTTTAGTATCGTTTTTGTTAGTATGGTGTGCAGCCAGCCTTACAGAGAATCCGCGGTCATGTGCCTTGTCCCCCACTGGAATTTCTGTCGTATGTTTCCAGAATAGGGGATTCCACCATTTTTTTAAATATAATTTCATCTGAACGTATAAGTAAAACTAAGACTGTCGGTGAAAAATTCCTATTAATAAGCGAGTTATAGTCCTCCGAAATGTGAAAATATAGATGTGACGTCACGTATAAAAGTTTTTATATCAAACTATTTTCTTCGTGGACCTAAATGTTCTTGAAATATATGCTATTTCTAAATTATATTTATAAAAATAAATGAATATTATTATACTGTACAAGTCTACATGCTTTATAATTGGAAATGTATTTAAATTATTAAGTTTAATGCAAAATATTTATATTCAAATAAAAACTGTTTGAGAATTGCACTACTGGACTGCTAGCTAGCCACGCCTCCGCTATTTGAATTTCTCTACTTCCATTGGTATTAGGCTCCGCCCCTAACTGGATATTCGCTATACATATATTTATAGGCTGTCTTTCAGTCGCCAATCAAAATAATATATATGGATTTCATATGAGTGACGAGATGCTATAACAAAAATCCCCTTATTTCCGAAGTATTTCAATTATGTCGTTTTATTTCTTTATTAACATTTATTATTAAGCATATACTTTCAATATTTTTCCTAATTTCTCTTAACTCAATTGCGCTGTAGTCCCCATTAGTAGCTGCATGCAAAGAAGGTATTGAACAGAATGACGTAAACTGGATTTTAATTAGTTTAGCAAGTAAAAAGTTATCGAAACAAAAGGTATTGTAAATTGTTATATAAATCAAGCATATACAAGTTAAAAAAGTGGTGTTGTTGGCAGGTGATGGCAGTAGATTTCCATTTTCACGGTTTGTTAGGTGGTTGGTGTCCGTGAGGCACCTAATTGGGCTGGGAGCAGGAGCTGCTGGTAGGCCCGCAATGCGGCGGCGGCGGCGGGCAGTTCGCGTGCATCGGCCTTGCATTCCGCGGAGTTCAGCGCACTAGAGGCGCGCGTGGTCGCGCTGCCTGGCGCTAGTTGCTGCTGCCGTAGCCCAAGGCCCAGCTCCTAGTGCTACTTCCACGGTTGCCGCTCTTGCACACTGGAGATCAAGATATCCTATTTGTAATTCCACTAAACTTCGTAGTGTTCTAATCGCTAAAATTATATTAGAAGGATACAATATCCGAAAACCATTATTAAATAAATATTTTAACAGAAAATATACAAAATTAATCTGTTACTCACACCTAAAGAAACTATCAAAGTACAAGAGATAGCTTTGTCAAAGTGCAATGTTTTTTATTGGTTGCGCCATATTCAGCTATTTACTAATAAAAAAACAATAACTTTCCAAAAAAGCCTATAAAACAAAACAAACTTATGGTTAAAAGTTTAGTGTACTGCAAACTGCAATAGTGGTTTTTTAACCAATAAATATACAATATTTTTGTGTCCTGAATCGTTCATTTTTTTTAAAAATGCAGTACAGGGAAGATAGGGCTTATTTGACCTTGTTCTCTGATTGGTTTAAATCGAGGAGAAGTTTACACCGACGATATTTATTTCTCCATCTCAACCTTTTCTCTACTCATCTCTCTCTTTTCACATACATTTATAGTCATTGGCGTAGAATTTGTTGATATGTAATGAAATGAATATAATACGAATAATTTCTAAATATATAATATAATATATAATATATAATATATAATATATAATATATAATATATAATATATAATATATAATATATAATATATAATATATAATATATAATATATAATATATAATATATAATATATAATATATAATATATAATATATAATATATAATATATAATATATAATATATAATATATAATATATAATATATAATATATAATATATAATATATAATATATAATATATAATATATAATATATAATATATAATATATAATATATAATATATAATATATAATATATAATATATAATATATAATATATAATATATAATATATAATATATAATATATAATATATAATATATAATATATAATATATAATATATAATATATAATATATAATATATAATATATAATATATAATATATAATATATAATATATAATATATAATATATAATATATAATATATAATATATAATATATAATATATAATATATAATATATAATATATAATATATAATATATAATATATAATATATAATATATAATATATAATATATAATATATAATATATAATATATAATATATAATATATAATATATAATATATAATATATAATATATAATATATAATATATAATATATAATATATAATATATAATATATAATATATAATATATAATATATAATATATAATATATAATATATAATATATAATATATAATATATAATATATAATATATAATATATAATATATAATATATAATATATAATATATAATATATAATATATAATATATAATATATAATATATAATATATAATATATAATATATAATATATAATATATAATATATAATATATAATATATAATATATAATATATAATATATAATATATAATATATAATATATAATATATAATATATAATATATAATATATAATATATAATATATAATATATAATATATAATATATAATATATAATATATAATATATAATATATAATATATAATATAATATAATATAATATAATATAATATAATATAATATAATATAATAATATAATATAATATAATATAATATAATATAATATAATATAATATAATATAATAATATAATATAATATAATATAACGTTAAATTATATTACGGCTAATATTATTGTTCGTACGCCAATGCATGTTGAGCTGTCAGTTGTCAATGGCTGCCGTGTCAATTCTCAATTGTCAACTGATCTGTTTGTATCGTTTTGATTTATTTGCGTTTTTCTCCATTTATGTGTTTGCATTTTATTTCTGTTGTTGCCATTTGGTGTATTTAATCTGTATTTCTCAATACAAACAATAGTAGTATTCGTTCTTTTTGGTTTCCTTGTTTTATCTCATTGAAGAAAGTGTGCACTATCGTATAATTCTGATTTTTATACTACCATGGCTGATAACGAGGTGCCCAGTACTTCCAAAGGTATAAAGAAAAATCCGAAGGGAAAACTTTTAAAAAGTGGACAAAAGGTAATGGCCTACAACAGTTAATTGGCCCATAAAAGTAAGGATGCAACAAAAACTAAAGCTGTGGCACTCACTGCAGCAGCTGTTGGAATCTCTGAAAGATCTATGTACAAAATTGTTGCGGAAATGGATAAAACAGGACAAGTTTCATCACCAAAGAAGAGAAGAATGCGCGAAGATTTCTATTCAAAATTATCGGAAGATTATTATGGAGATTGTGCCAAAAGGATGATTTTCATGTAACGAATTGTTAAAAATTGTTGACAAATAATTTACTGTGTTGTTTTAAGCTTCGCTTTTTTACATTCTCTACTGTTATCACGATAATTGTAAATTATTTAAATTAACTGATTTACAAACTTTTGTTAATTTCTAGAAATTTTAAATATATCCCTTTTACATTGCATAAGATAATTTTATTATTATTATCATCTTTGTAAAAATCACTTTTTCAAATGCAGTTTTATGCAATAAATTTAAATATGTTTTCAATTTAAACGTGTTTTTATTATGTTTTTGAAATAATTATAACATTCAAATTCTCATTTTAAATTGCTAATTTCAAAAGCAAATTTAACATTTTTCTTCATCTTGCTGTAATATTTTAAAAATTATCATTACTAAATTACCAATTTTATATTCAAATGTAATTAATTACATGACTGTTAATATTTCAAATAACTATGTTTGAATTTAGCGCCAAATTTTGTAACTAGATTGACCATTTGTCATAGTGTAAATCAGATTTCTAGTTTCTGCATTCTTCAAAAAATGGACTATAGTGATGTTATCTACTGTTTATTTGACAAATCACAAATCTAATAATTAAATTGTTCTACGGCACACTGAAATATGCTGTAAATTTCCAATTTTATTTTACTTTTTTTTAGTGAAATAAAAAGAAACTGTGATAGATTATAGTCTCATATTGGGATACTTCAATAAGAATGCGAACCTGGTGGCGAAATCTGTAACTAAAACAAAGGAGCAATTTTATTTTATTCGTATAGGCGCCTACAGTTTATGTATAGTGGAAAATACATAATAGAACTAATATGTATAATTAATTAAACAACAGTTATGTCTGCTTATTACGAACCCAGTTATAGCGATCTTACGAGTAAAACCGAGGAACTAATTTAAAAGTACGAACTGTATAAGAACAGTGATTTTGTTTTCGTTTATAACGAACCGTTTTTACCAGTCCCGTGGCATATGTATTGTAAAACTGGACCTAGGGAAAAACTAAAATATGAAGATAAACTAACAACTACTAACTAAAGTATTTAAAATAACAATCAATCTACTGCTACAACAAATAAACCAGGAAACAAGGAAATAAAAGGCCACGTAAAATTATAAAAAACACCGATAGAAAAGTCAAATTACAAAAAAGCAAATAAAAACTACTGACAGCAATGATACGCTGGAAGTTAAAAAAAGTGCTCCTTTGTCGAAGGTTTGACGTTGGCGCACAACGCCATCTCTACTTAGTGAAATATCCCAATTTTGTAGTTTTTAATTCTGACCAACGTTTCTCTAAAATTAATAAATAAGTAGGTAACTACATCAAAATTTAAAAAAATAACTTTATATTACCTTTAATAACAAATTTCAAGTAGACATCCGGTCATACGAGTATATATAAAATTTCCAAAATATTCGTAATATGTAGGTACATAACTCTAAAAAATAGGACTATTTTTTTCAAATATTTTCCACGATATTTTTCTGTACTATTTTTTTACAAATTCACACAATAACGTTAAATTTTAATTACCTATGGGAAAAAACTCGCACGGCGAGGCGAGAGTACTCTCGCATCTAGTCTCGTCTCGTTGCATTATGCGAGAGGAGAACGAGAGCGAGATCGATATAACAACTGCGAGAAGAGAGAAATCTCGCAATAAAAAGTATTTGTAACTTTATAGCTTTGATTCATAAATCCAATGAAAAATACACCGTACAAGGTGTGGAGTCAACGCTAATTCGTGCATAGAACACGTGAATGTAAACATTATATGAATTCATTATACTTTTTGACTATATCTAGAGTCGATTGGTATCCGTCAATGAAGAGACCACATAGTCACGAGACCCCATATAGTTATATTTTATACTTAATTTATAAAATTTGGTACTTTCAAAGTATAGTGGAATGAAGATACACTGAGAGAAATGACTGGTTTTTAGCAAATAAATATTCATAATTAAGGAGTACTTCATTCATTCAATTATTGCAACCTTGCAACAAATACAGTTTAATCTTTAATATGAATTGTATTTTATTCATTCAGTTATATTATTTATTTGGCCATCATTTATTTCATTTAAATTTAATTTAATTTTCTCAAATAAAATAATATATTTATGTTTAGTATTTTAAATTGAGATTTTTAGGAAATAAATTTATAATTTTCTGAAATATTTATTTGTTTCATAATATATTTGTGTAAACTTTTTATTCATTACAATGAAAAATAGTTATTATTGTATGAATCTATATTTATTTGTCACAAATAAATATTATTTGTGGCAAAATGATATTTCAAATGACGATATTAAGTGAAGGGACTTGTATGAACTTGTTCATTTGTTGTACGTTGCATCTAGGTTTATGGTGGTGCTCATTTCTGACAGTGTTCATTTCCGGCGATTTGTTATTCATTCGTGTGCTAAAAAGTAGTGAATATGAGTGACGAAACAGTGAAAAATATACTACTTGAGTGGAGTTTTGGATATTTGCTTTGCATTTTTCAGTGTATCTTTTATGCCAAGGCAGATGCATCGGTACCTGTACAGATTGTGTATATATATAATTTTATGATTTTTTATTATATGTACATTCATATACTTAAGGATGTAATCTGTGTGTTAATAAAAATATGACGTATGAATAAATTAAATGTACTAGTCTTTATTTAATTATTTTCCTTTGATTTTAATCTATTTAGAGTGGACAGGTTATGGGAGGAAGGAAGTTAAATTTGGTTCAAATAAATTATTAATAATAATGAAATAAATTTGGCGCAATTAAAATCATTCTTAACGTAAATAAATGCATAGTTCTCATGAAATAGAAGATATAATTGATCTCAATATATATTTATTTGAGACAAATAAATGCTTCAAATAAATTATTATTACTTCAATTGTAGATATATTTAGATCTATTCAAGCTTAGGATTTATATGTAACAAATAAATTTACAGTTCACGTAATTATATCTTTTTCTCAGTGTACATAACATAAGTTATGTATCGCGGGTGATCTGGCAGTATCTTCGATGTAATTTTACCTAAAGTATAAAGTTGTTGTTAGTAGATTTATAATCAACGTAATTTAAGTCAAATCAAACAGAAGTCACCTGCAATAAATGAAAGCAATGGCATACAGATTCGGGTTAATTTAAAGAATTGTGGCTGATATTTAAAAATTTATATGAATTAAAAGGATTATATGCCTTGCATTGACTAATATTCCGCCATGATGTAGATACTTGCGATTGCCTATTGTTTACTGGCACCAACATGAATATAATTTGCTCGTCATATGTAGGTATATAATAATTGTGGAATAAATTAATGCTAACTGTTTTGTAATAAAAAGAAAAGTTCAATAACTTTGCTAGTACTCGTCTATAAATTATGTTTTCGTACCTCCGCCCAATTTGACTAGTATTACAGACCTCAAAATCGTCCAGAAATGCGCTGTTGCTGACCTAAGCCAGCAAAAGGAGTTGGCATTACTGTTCTGGTGATATGTCAATGTAAGATTATTTTCAACACAAGGATTAACAAAATGTTTACAAATATTAGGACTAAATCTTAATTATTGTAACTTAAATAACTAAATTTTGTCATAAAAATAATATGCTGTCATTGCTGTCATTTCGTATAGATTAAGTTCCAACTTTAGGACTAATTTGTTTCGTTTGTTTTGTAAAATATAAAATAATTACGCATTTTTTGCTCAAATGTAAGTAATTATATTTAAACTTGCAATGCAAAACCGATAAAAATATATGTTCATTTTTTTAGGTTATGTAAAATAGAATAAAGTGTTGAGAAATATACAAAGAATTTATGGAGATGTCGGCACAAAAAATCTTGTGTATCACACGCCCAGAAACTGTTTTGCGAGATCTCGTATTTGCAGGCCTCGCTTTCAGCTCGGCCTGTCAAAATAAACTCGTTCTCGCAAATATTCAGTTTGTGGACTAGTAATACAAATAACTATTTATGTATATTTCGTAGAATATAAAATGAACCATAGTAGTGACAATATTGAAAATCCATAAAAACACTATTTTACACTACTTATTTATGTAACTAAAACATAATTGTAACATTTAAATTAGTAATTAGAAAGAAGGAGACTTCTTTCTCTTTTAGAATTATGATAATTAAAAGTAATGATTCTATTTTCTACAAGTTAATACAGCAGTTCATAATAAATGTTATATTGGATTACAACTTTTAAATAATTATTTGTTTGTAACTAAACTATTATAAAAAGTAATTTGGCTATGTATTAAATACAAATCATATAATTTCTTTGTTAAATTAAAAAAAAAAACATGTCAGTTTAAATAAAACAGTTTTAGTACAGGGTGTCTCAATAAGCTTGCTCACTATTAGTAACTTTTTTATTTAAAGAGATATGAGTTTGAATAAATTAGGAAAATTGTGCCATTTTGAATTACAAAACTACTGATATCAGCAAATATAAATGTATATCAGCCGTTATCAAAATATGCGACCTACCTTTTTTATTTTAAATAGGAACATATATTTTTTATTTGCTTATTCGCTAGAGAATTTAATTTAAACATACACACACACCCACACACGTGCTTATCTATTAAATCTAGATGAATTATTTTTTCCATTCGTGGCACACTTATTACAGTCATATTTTAATCATATTAATATAAAATTTATTATGGTTCTTTCTCAAAAAATTCGTTATGTGATCGTTGAATTCAGAATTAAATTCTCTAGCGAATAAGCAAATAAAAAATATATCTCCAAAATATGTTCCTATTTAAAATTAAAAAGTTAGGTCACATATATTGAGAACGGCTGATATAAATTTATGTTTGCTGATATCAGTAGTTTTGGAATTCAAAATGGGACAATTTTGCTCATTTAACCAAAATCGTATCTCTTCAAATAAAAAAGTTACCAATAGTGAGCAAGCTTATTGATACACCCTGTATTATTAGTTATTTATGCAACATGAGTAAAGTAAAACGTATAGTCTTATTTCATAAATACGGCTCGTTCGTCAAATCCTGAGTGTTTTTCCCATTGAAATGGGTTTATAAATTATATTTTAACACAATAAAAATGTGAAAGAAGAAATGCACTTTTTAAACGCATACGGGATACGAGCCCCTCGTCATAATAGTTCGTCCCAAATTGCGTTTTAATGTCGAACTTTTAAATTGAAATACGTATCATCAACGTAATATTCGACAAATTCTATATTGAATATAGAAAAGTGATTATTCTGTATTATATTTATCAACATTAAAACATAATTTAATATTTAACTTTGTATACATTATTTTAAATATAAACATGGATTTTTTGTCTTAGGACGAACTATTGTGACGAGGGGCATATAATATTTGATTCGCATATAATGGCTATATTAATCTCTGATGACTACAAATTGCAATACTCGCCTATGGCTCGTATTCTAAACTTTATTCTCTTGTA
Organism: Harpalus rubripes; assembly: GCA_963082715.1. Classification (NCBI taxonomy): domain Eukaryota; kingdom Metazoa; phylum Arthropoda; class Insecta; order Coleoptera; family Carabidae; genus Harpalus; species Harpalus rubripes. The sequence goes on along the minus strand of OY720448.1, from coordinate 42,041,123 downwards.
ATACTATTACTTTTTGTAAGATGTACATATGTATGTAAAATAAAGGTAAACATGGTTTATTATACATAATATTATGTAAGTAATGTGCCATAGTTCATGGGAATGATAAAGAGGACTGAAAGCAGGTTACAATCTGAAATATATTTTATATATAAATTTATCGACGTTCTATCAAATAGTACATCGCATTTTAAAGTATTAGTTTGATTTTTTTTTGTAACCGAGTAAACTTTATTTAAACCACGGTAAAAATAAATCTAGTATGCGATTATTTTAAAAAAATTAATGTCAAACCATGTTCTAAATTTCTATGTAGTCGTATAATGCAACCCGTACAAGTTTACGAGACATATAATATTTGAAATAAACTGTTTTTCCATGTTAAATGCCTATGTCAAGGATTGTTTGGTGTACTCGGTATAGTTCTACATAACAAAATTATTGAGAAAAATTCAATTGAAATTTAAATAAATTTTATTTTTACAGTGATAATTCCTATTATTGTAATAGAACACAATTTCTAAGGTTAACGTGATGGAAATATCGATAAATCGATACACTGGAATTATCAATATTTATTTCCCATTGCGTACAGATACTCAAATATTCGAACAGCCCTAATAATGGTATAATACCCCATTAGGTCAATCAATACTAACACCAATACAAAAATAAAGAATTAAGTTTAGGTACACAAATTCACATTTGAATGCATTAGAAATAAGTAGGTACACGTACCTACATTAACATTTAAAATACTGGTAAATATGAGATGCATACTTTTTATGCTGAATCTTATATCACCTCAACTTGAGTTGAGTTGAGTTTTACATATTTTACTCAGCAAAAATTATATCTGAAATAAGATAGGATCATTCACGATGACCAAACAATAAAATTGTGACATATGAAACATTTAAATATGCAATTTATATTTAACTTCTAAAAACAAGTTAGCACAATAATATTTTTTAAATTATCTATTACGTTAAACACATAACTAATAAATCAGTAACTATCATATGTTTGAGTTTTTGAGAGGTATACAAAAGAGTGACATTTTAAATGAGTTGAATCAATATTATTTTTAAAAGAACTATTATTCAATCAACGTAATTACCTATACAGGCAACACATTTTCATAGTACATTGCGAATTTTCGTTTTAGTCAATGTAGGTAATTCGAGACGAAAGGGAATCTCTTGTTTGTGCAAGTCTAGAACTTTGAACTTCCGAAGTTTGGCGAATTATTCCGAGGCGGTCAAATACTCCCAAACCCGTTGTGCAACCAGGAAACGTCTGTTGGGCAGTCATGGACACGGTAACACAGACACAGAGTACGTTTACACCGCACGTACTAAACATTTAGTCCGCATACCAGTGACGTAACAAGATGGCGATGAATGGTGTAAACACTATGTACCAAACCTTTGATAGGCAATTGGTACACATTTTTGGTACGTTCGAAGGGAGATGTACCAGACCTTACTCATGCACGGTGTAAACAGCAAGCGTACCAATGCGATTTTTCTGCCATCTATAACTACTTTTAATTCAATTAAATTGTGCGTTAACATTTAGGGAATTGTGTAGGTTTAGTAATATATACAATTTGAATAGTGTGGCTTTGTAAATTACATATATTCACAACTATTTTTCCTTATTAATTAATTTAAGGTTAGGGTGACTCTGACAGTTAAATCTACGCAAGCGCGTGTAACGTACCAAAATATTTAGTATGTTTATTTAAATACCGGTGTAAACATACCATACTAAGATAAATTTTAGTATACACTTGGTCTTATCAGAATAGTACGCACGGTGTAAACATAGTCACAGACAGCAGAGACAACAGCCGAGACCAAACCTGCTAACAATACAAAAATGGAGTGCAGGACGAGAACAAAGGTCGGTCGTATAACAAAATCATATACGCCCTGCAGGTGGCCTATTGGCCTTATAACCTCTTCACACACTTCAAATAAGTGCAAAACACACTTTGTTGCACACATACTATATTTACTCTGATTTATTGTCTGAAATCATGAGGCAAAAATATGGATATTTTTAGTCGGAATTCTATTCTGAAAATTATATTCCTCGAACAGTTTGCAGTTTACTTGTAAGAACTTGCTGTAACTGCCTTTAAAATAAATGATTAATATTGTTTAGAAGAAAGAATATCCATTTAAAATTTTAATATATTTTTGTCCTAAGCCACAGGTATTTGGCTCTATAGTCTTTTTAAGATAATTTATCGTTTGATTAATTCACAACAGATGTATAATGACTGCATTATGTAAGACTATTGTTTTATTTACAATTCTTGCCAATGAAATGACAAATTAAAATTAAATATCGAATGTAACAGTATCTATTTGTATTTGCACTATAATGCTGTAATATGTCCCTTGAGAAATGTACTAGTACTAGTAAGTAAAGTTAGAAAGGGCGAATTTAGTTAGTATCAGTATCGATTATTTGCTACAAAGTTGTATTTCACTTTGTGTTGCCAAAGATATGGCTACAGTTCGTAAATCGGATTAGAGAACATATATCGCACATATTTGAATTTGTGAGTCACTATGTAGCACAAAGGATATTTGCATATACATGTTAACCTATTGTCAGTCTAAAAAATGGAAAGATGGGGAATACAGAATCAATAAAATTGCTTGATACATTACGAAGCCATTTCTACTGAACTATATTATATAATAAATATTAAACTATATTTACATGAAAACACTATAAAGGACTACAATGCTGAAACAGGATGTTCCTACTAACGGAAAAACAAGTGTGCAGAAAGTTTACTGTTCTTCGTAGTACAGTATTTTAATACTACCATTTATAGTGTATTCCGAAATTAAACCACGGTAACCACTGAAAATGGTTACGGTTTAACCGCGGTTACAATGTTACCGACATCGGTCTCGAAAACTGACAAGCTAACAGATAACCTCATTTTGACAAATTTAAAATAGTTAAAAGTTCATTTGTCATGCATCAAAATGTAACCGCACCACAACCGCCGATTTAGAGTGGTTAGTGTGGTTACAGAAAAGTTACCAGCTTTCAGTAACCGCGTTCCGAAAACACAACCGGTTACTGTAAAAGTAACCGCGGTTAACTTCAATTTCGGAATGCACTATTAGATCGTTTGTAAATTTAATTTCTCAATATAATGCAATACTCTTACAACCCAATTCTAGAAAAAATTTAAGCTAATCCTCATTTTTGGATTACTGAATTCTATTCTATCCCGGTTATATTACCTTGGCAGTTTATTTCTTAAAATATAGTCTAATCCAATCCAAGTAACTACCTTTTTTGTTAATAAAATGAAGATTAAATTTCAAATACCGGGATAAAATAGAATTCACTAATCCAAAAATGAGAATTGGATTAAACATTTTTGCGAATCGTTAATTTTTATTAATCTAAATACATACCTACATATTTACATATGCTGGAAATTGGATTGATTTCCTTTCCTATTGTTCTATTTAATTTTTTCTTTTAAATACGTTACTGTTATTAATTTGAAATGATTAGAACATTGACAGTGACATTTATCTGTCATACATACATTTGAATAACTACGCAACCAAGGAATTTTGTTTGTTTAAAGCGTAGACTCTTTAATTATTATAATAACATTAATCTCGAAAAAGAACATTTAAAGGTATTTTTCAAAGAAAAACTTTTTTGAGCTTCTAGTTAAGTGCCATTTCCATACACACACACACACACACACACACACACACGCACACGCACACACGCGCGCGCGCGCACACACACACACACACACACACACACACACACACACACACACACAATTGGATTCTAGGGACCTTAAAACGTGGTCATGTACCAAAATCTCGATATGCGATTTTTAGCACGATCCCTATACCTATACAAAGGATAGCGGGAGGTAAAAAGGTAGTTGCTTGGATTAGATTAGACTATATTTTAAGAATGTAGACTATACTTTCTCTATCAAGATTTTAGAAATTATATAAAAAATGTCACTAGTAAGTTTTCTTATTTTTGGTGGCGCACATTCCATATTGTAACGTGTAAATCCCGCTGCTACGCTGAACAAGCGTGCTAGTAGCCGGGCTACGTAAACAAACAAGCTGCGACGTGTTTAATTACTTCCGGTCGCCTGAACCTTTTGTGTTCATTGTTATTATGCAGTCGAACATTCTAGAGCTCTCTGGAAGGTAATGGCAGCTGTATAAAAGGGACGCAGCTATGCCCGAGAGTTAGTTACATAGAGAGAGTCATATAGAGAAATTCACATGGAGTGTTAGAGAGTAAACTGTTAAGAGAAGTACAGCAGTATCGTAGTGAGCGTATGCCGTTTGTGTCGAGTAGGTAGGTACTCGGGAAGTTACTGGTAAACTGGGATAGCTGTGGATGTGAATACTCGGTAGTGTTGACAATCTATAGTATACGAGGAAAGTAACGGCGAGTTGGAAAGTTACTGGTATACCGGGATAGCTGTGAAAGAGAATACTGGGTAGTGTTGAAGAGTATTGGGAAGCTAGGTATACAAGGACTTTAACGGCAAGTGGAAGTGGATATTCGGCAGTAGTGGTGAAGAATTGTGGCATACGGACAGTCGGTGATACTGAAGCTGTAGAAGTTAGACAGTTGGTTAAATAGACAGACAGTGAGGTGAAAGGTGTTACTTCTGTCCGAGCAGCTGAATATACAGACGCTGTTGAGTCAGTTGAGTATATAGATGCTGTGGAAGTCGGTAGGCGGACAGTTCAACGTGATATAAGTATATAGTGGTATAAATGTCGCGTAAACAGCCTACAAGAGTCTGTAACAAACCGGCAGCCTAAGATTGGAACGCGTAGTGAAATAAATAATTAGTAATATCGTGGAAATGAATAGTAGTGTTAATTAGTGAAATAAATAAATAAATAGTGTTAGTGTTATCTAGTTAATTAAAGTATTAGTCTTAATTAGTTCATAATAATTGTTCAATATTAGTAATCGTCATTATTTAATACCTTTTTAATATTTAGTTATAGTTTAATAAACTTTTATTTTAATTAATAATAATTATCTAATATTTCCACTTCAGCTAAATAATTAAAAACATTACAATATCAACATTCAGGCTGTAAGATGTAACACGAAATTCAGGCCTGGACGTTTAACATGTCCATAAGTGGCCTATTTTACACACAATGCTTCAAATAAATGTTGTAGAGAATTAAATTTTGCATCTAATTTATTAATCATATTTTATTTTGCATGTTCCGTAACAGAGCAAATTGAATTTAAAATTTTATAAAAGTTACTGTTATATAGTGTTAGCCATGGTATTGAATTAAAACCACAAACAAACGTAAATGACATTTTACCTGTCAAAATTTATAAAATATAATTTGCATCAAAATAATACTTTCTAATAATTTGTTACTTTTCTTCGAGTGAATAATTCACCATTTACAATAACAATCGCTCTAATAGATACAAGAGACAATTTGACAAATACGTTTTTGACAAATCATTTTTTGATGCGATATTGTTCATTTATCCGACAGATAAGTTATCCAGCACTTTATCCGAAGATGGAAATACCGGCCCTAAGTAATATATTATTATTTAGAAGACAAACTTACTGCTCTAGAGATCCCCCAAAACTTGTCAAAGTTAACAGAACACTTCAAAACTGTTCAAAACTTCAAACGTCAAACGCGAATTCAGAAATAAATAAATATAAAATAAAGAGGTATAACCATAGCAATCGAACCAAGATATTTGATATACAGATTCTGTTTCGTCTAAAGTCGTTTGGAATTATTCTAAACGGTGCACTGCATTATACCACTAGGTCTGTTGGAATAATATAGATTTCAATATAATTTTTAGTTGTTGTTTCCAAAATACTGTTGGAGAAAATTCTTAATTTTTACAAAATGATACGATACACCAATATAATATAACACACGATATATTGACAGCATCAACCTTCTAACTTCAACTGACAAAGTACACATTGAAGAGTGGGAAGATGCTTCACTCCCTCCATATTTATTCCTACCTCCATGATTTTAACACACACTCTGTAGCGCCAGGCAGTCAACTAGTATATTCCAATATTTATCAACACGCCGAATGTACCGTTGGCTGTCATTTTCCATGTTATTATATTTTACAGATTAATTTAAATAATTTCCAAAACTTATCGATAAATATCTATACTTATTGATATTACACTGATTATATCGATATTATCCTTTTATCAATTTATCAATTATCAAAAGTGACATTGATGGAGAGGAAATAAATACATATTTTTATTGTCCTGTTCTATACTTACACTATAAATTTAGTTTCTTATATAGAGAGTTTCAGGATTAAATAACTACTTAAAATTTAAATAAAGGAACTAAAAATAAGTTCATGTGGACAAAATTACTGTAACGTTTTTATTTATTTGGGTGAAGTGTAAATATTAGACAATTGTTATTAATGAAAATAAAAGTTTATTATAATGATAAATAGATATTAAATATAATTAAAAGATGATAAATATAACGAACACTACGATTAAACAAATATTAAACACTAATTAAGACTAAGAATATTATAAAACACTTAAACACTAAGATTATTTATTTAAACAATATATAGATCACTTATTTATTTATACAACTGTATTTATTTATATTTAGCACTCGTCGACTATCTGTTTATATCACCAACTGTTCTACACGCAACACTTATTTATATCAGACTGTCCAGTGCCTTCGCCAACGGTGCTTATATACCGTAGCCGAACATTCGAGAATGCACGGGAATACTTCTAGATACAACACAATCGGTTACATCAACCGCGTAATTAAGCAGGCGCCGGCCAGTCGGTTGCGTCATCGCTAACAATAGACGCTCGCTCGTCCCTGCGACAGCGGCGGCGACACCGACGGGGACAGAGGCGGTAACAGTGGCGGCGAGGGCGGGCACTGCACATTACATTACGAAAAGGCTTTTTCAGAGAAATTTCAATAAGGCACCGAGTAAAGGCGTAACTGGCGTAATTAATTTTAGTTATAACAATGAAATATGAATCAATTTTAAAATGTTATTCTACAAAATGAAATATCAAAGTATTTTCTTACAAAATAAATGAATAGAATAAAAAATATCAACAAATAAAAAAAATGTAATATGGTATATGATTCTTTGTAAAACGAAACTATTTCTTATTGTGCAGTTAAGAATGCGGGAAATAAAAATTATACCGGTGATGTCACTTTAATCAAAAACAAAACGTGACATTTGTAATAAGAAGTTTCATGAGTAGATAATTATGACATAGTCATTTCTACAAATTATAATGCTAAATACTTTGTTTGAATTAAGTTCTACATACATCGAGTGATTACGGCAAATTTTAACATAATCGTTTTCAGTGATAAACAATACCACAATAAATCAATTTAGTTCTTTGGAAATGATAACTTGAAATTCAACATATTCTTTAATATTTGCTTTGGATTAATTTTATAATGTTAATAATTTCTAATTATTCTAAGTACATACAACACCGTGTGTATGGGTACTTGTAATATTTGTACCTTGTTAACAACTTAAAGACAGTATTTGAACACATAAGTATAATTTTGTTACGATTTGTTTAATTGTAATGCTTACTTTTATCAGACGTGGTAAAAAGACGACAATGTCTTACCTGTAACAAAAAGAAATACATTATTAAATAAAAGTATAGTTAAATTATGACAAACTGAGATATGAAAACAGTGAATTAGTCCATTTCAAGTTATAGTATTATTGACTTCGCATATATTTCACACCACGCTTTTTAAGAAAAAAAACTGTATTCGAATTTCCTAATTATACTTTATATATATTTGAGTTTTCAGATTTGCCATGGGGACTCATGAAATTGACGTCACACTACACACATTCTCCCCTCCAGTACTACATGTGTTTATAAAAAGACGGCAGGTTAAAGAAATAGATGGTTTTGTATTGCTCTCCTCTCGCTGGCTGAACAATCTTTCACTTTTAAAGTCGTATAACTGCTGAGGATATTATTAATCGTCGCATGTATTATTTAATAATTTATTTAGAATTTAGTGCTAAAGTAAGTACATAGTTTGTAGGTTAGTTTAATACATTTTTTTCCTTAGTAATAAAAGTTTATATATCTTAAAATTAGTCAGAATTAGTAAATATAAACTCTATTAGATTAGAATTAGATCTTATAATTCATGTGGTGTCTCTATTATTTCAGTTAATCTTGTATTTTTCTTTACTTTTTTTACTCTTTAATTATTCATGACATGGATAACTTCATTTCTGTAATTTTGTATGTTGTACAGTATCTTCGAGGAATATGATAGAAGGTCAACAAATAATAAATTTTTTGAAATCTTGTATTTCTACCTTATTCTACTTGAAGCACAATTTTTTTCGAAAAATACCTTCAAATGTTATTTTTTTCAAGATCTGTGTTATTATAAAAATTAATGATTATTAATTTGTCTACAGATTTGCATAAATACTTTTTCTATATATTTTATGGATAAATTTATAAAATTATTTATAATTTTAATCCCTACGCTTTAAACAAGCTCGTTGATTACATAGTTCATATCTCAAATGTATGTAACTGACAGATAAATGTTACTGTTCCAGAACTAATCATTTCAAATTAATAATACTAACGTTTTAAAAAGAAAATAGTAAATAGAATCAGTTATATGGAATGGATCTTAATACAGTTTCCGCAATAACTAAGTATGTAAGTATGTGTATTTGAATTAATAAAAATTAAATAGCGGGAGGTTTGGTGTTGGCCACATCAGATTTTTAGATTGAATTTATTAAGAAGCTGGTTCGTAATTGGTCGGCTTTACAGTCCCATAACTTTTACAACTTGACAGATTGTGAAGAATATATTTCAGAATATAACTTCTTTCAGTTCTCTTTATCATACTGTAATCTGCAGCGCCCGCCATCGCCGGTGCTATCGCAGCCGTACCGCACCGATGAGCGAGTGTCTATTTTTAGCGACGACGCAATAGCCACGGATGGGCGTTTGTTGTCAACAGACTTGTCCGAACCTAGAAATTTCTCGAATACAAATGCCAGAGTATATAAACACTGTTAGCGAAGGCATTGGACAGTCTGATATAAATAAGCGTCGCGTGTTAAATTGTTGGTGATATAAACAAATAGTCGACAAGTGGTAAACATAAATAAATATAGTTGTATAAATAAATAAGTGAGCTATATATTGTTTAAATAAATAATTTTAGTGTTTAAGTGTCTTATAATATTCTTAGTCTTAATTAGTGTTTAATATTTGTTTAATCGTATTGTTTATTATATTTATAATCTTTTAATTATATTTAATATCTATTTATCGTTAAAATAAACTTTTATTTTAATTAATAATAATTGTCTAATATTTACACTTCACCCAAATAAATAAAAACGTTACAATACCATGAACTATGGCACATTACTTATATAACACTCTGTATAATTATTTATGTCAGCAACATTTTAAATGAATGAATAAAATCTATATCATAGTAATAAAAATTCGTAATAATTATTAACAATGTATTTTAGTGCAACAAATAAATCTATCATGTTCCATTTACTTGATGCAGGGTAATAAATTATTCAGTGCAATATTTTTTTGATAATGTTCAAATGTTTATATGAAAAATAAAAAGTGCTATACCGATATAAATTGGCTGTATATCATTATATTGCAACCTAGATTTAAGCAACATAAACACATCATCATACTTTGCTGGCTTTTAACTTGAATTGAAGCACTGAAGGCAAAGTTTTACGCACAACGTTTGTTTATCTTTCACATACGAAAGATGATGGAAAACGCGCGGTTTTGACGTAGGCATGAAGTGAAATGTTTCTAAATTTGTTATAAATTCCTCACTCCAAAATGTAAGTAGGCGTTCGCAGTGATATTATCGATGACGTCGTATTTATATGCGGCCAAAAATGTAACAACGAATATTATAACTCTGCCAAATTAATAGATTTAAATTTGATGTAAATAAACATTAATAATATAAATAGGGTTATAAAAAGTAAAAAAGCAAAGTTAAATATGTTACAATATTGTAAATTTAATAAATCTATTACTTTTAGGAAATATTCGTATTGGGATTAGTATTTATTAACTTTTATTTTACTTTTTACTTGTTAGAAATGCAGCTTTAAATGTCGAGTATAACTTTTACAACGGTTTTCAAGTATTGTATACCAATATCTTTGCTAAAAATTATCAAGTACATACGAGCCCCGTCCAGCTTTAGTAGGCCGAATTTTTGAAAATTATTTATCATGACTTAATTAATAGAATTTGTAATAATAATTAAATAAATCTTTACTTGTTTATATAAAATGAATATTTTCAACATAATAACGTACTTTTTAATTAAATTTTTAGCTAAAAATTAAAAATTTAACGGTATGACAGTAACACAAATCGTTGTATTAATTTCTATTTTAGAAACCATATCTTGCTGTGTCATCAGTACCACAAAATGTCTGTAATATTAATAAAAATTGGCGTTAATTAGTTAGTTATTATTTGTATCATTTATTAACTAAATAAAATGAAATTAAAGCGAGTGGGCCAACTGAAGCTGGACGGGGCTCGTGTCTGAATACGAATGAGATAAATATGAGCAATAGCTACTTATAGATAACAAATTTATGTTAGTTTATTATTGAAGCATTTCTGAAGATTGATAGATATCATTTACTATTCTGTCACTATTAGCTTTCCTAAACCTACCCTAACTTTAACTAATGCCACAAAATTCGAACCGAGTAGTTTTTTTCTGACTGCAATACGGACATAAATTATAAGTAGTTACGGTATACATTACGGCAAGTATGTGAAAATGTTTGATTTACATTGCAATTTGGTTGTGTTGAAACAGTAGGTACTCGTAGTTTGAATGCACCGATAACTTTAGCAATTGCTATTTCCATAAAGTTTCTGTACTTTCTTATTTAAGGATATCAATATAAAATAAACTAATAAGTTAATCCGCTACATACATATTCGTATGTAATCTCAACTACTGTTAACAACTTTCTTTGGATCTTTCGACATAGTAAAAGTTCTTCTTGCATATGTACGTACACGAGTATATTATGTGAATGAAGGTGATTAATTTGTTTATCTTGGGATTGAATAAAACATATTGTGTTTTTCTTATGTTATTTTCTTTATTATTAATAAATAAAACAAAAAAGACAATAACGTATATCACTTTACTTTTTCGCATATTTCTACATTATAGAAAATAAACTATAAGCGACGAGTAGCTTCGACTCGACACTCGACTAATGTTAAGTTTCTATGCAAACGTTTCTTTTGTTGCATTTTATCCGTCGCGCATTGTAATTGGTCGGATTTAAATTGAGAAAATAGCGTCTTCGTAAATGAATCGACGAACAGAACGTTGTAAACAGATTGTTTTGTTTACTTTATTAGGTGTTTGACGTTTCAAAATTGTCAATCAAAACAGATAAATCGCAAGGGATACAAATATGAACGATATAAATATCATGTCTTCATATTTGCAGCGACGGATAAATCGGAACGTAAAAAACGAATGAATGGAACCTTACAGGACATTTAATACAAAAATTATTTCTATTGCATACACTGAATATGTATATAAACAATCTGCATTATTTTTTCTACGTCTGTTAAAAAAGTGCACTTTTTACATTAAAATACTTTCTTGAAGTCTTATTTTTAACGCAAGCGGAACTACTCATCTTCAAATTTAGAATAATTAAAATGAATAAAAAAAATATTTTGTACAATAAGACAAAAATTTAAATAAGTACGTATTTATCCGAGCTCAATTTTTTTAAGATGACCAAGGAAAATGATCCACATAATAATACCTATTTTAACTAAATAGCAATAGAAGATTTTTCATAAATGATATATTGCAGCTTTAGAAAATAATCATTTATTTAAAGAAATACATATTCTTAAAAATGATATTCTTTATTGTACCTCGTACATTTCGATATGCAGATTCTCAATCAAAAAGAATTTTACCAAAATTCTGAAAATTATTTCTTATTTTTTATTTAATTCTTGAAGTCTATAATATTATTGCCACTGGCCGACACAAAATTATTATTACAAATAATTATAAATTAAATAATTTCCTATACAACATAGGGTACGTGATTAGATTATTCATTATTATTATCATGTCTGCAGTGGCGCACTAAAAATGTAGATACACCTCAAAAATTAAATAATTAATAAGTAATCATTTTCAGAATTTTGGAAAAATTAATCAAAAAATTCTTTTTGTTTGAGAATTAACACATCGGAATGTATGTACCTTCAAATTATTTACCCTATTTTTAACACCCTGTATAACAAGCGTCAATAGGAAGATTACACATTCATTTCAAGGTGCAGATAACCAATAAATAAAATCTCAAAAAGATAATCGAGGTTAATAATACACACTTACATTATCACTCGCATTATCAGTAGTAAACTAACAATGTTTCCAGTCAAATCTTACGATTAATGAAATTATCCGCAAATGTAACGTAATGGCATAATAGTAACGACTTTGCAACTGAATATCAATCAAATTTATTAATCTTTAATAAAATAATATAAAAGTGTATTGGAATGGTATTGGCTCGATTTATCTCAAACACAAGTCCATAAAAGCAATTTATAATGATTCATACTCATTCAAAGAGTTGCTCAATCATTGTGAGGCGCATAATTTATAAACCGTGAATTATTTTAATACGACGTAGAAATTAATTTTAAAAACATACATGTAATTATTCTTTCGATGTGATCACTTTAATACAGATATGCAGTCTATAAATAGATTATTATCACGTGAATTATGTTAACTAATATTGATATTTAATATATTTACTAGTTATGGCGCAGTTTTACAACCTTGAATACGAAAGAATGTTTATTGTTTTCTAAGAAAAACAAATATTTATATTTAATTACCCTTGACAGAATAAAAGAAACCAAAAAAATTTAAAAATTCAAGTAGGTACAATGGAAATAATCCATGTAAAATAAATTAATTTGCACACCTGTTCTTCGACTAACAGAAACGTGTTCCCCCCTTTTTATCTTTAATAATATAAAATATATATGTATTAAAAGACCGATGTCTTAGGTACATACATACGAGTAAGTTGTATGATAAAAAATTATTCTTTAATAAAATAAATTTTTAAAATAAAATTATTATTAATAATACATTATAATCATAATATTTTAAAAAAGCTATGTATGTACAGTGGCTCACAAAAATATCCGTAAACTTTTATTTTACAAGTAAATATCAAAATAAAAAGGCTTACTGCAGATAAATTACTTCAAAAAATTAATCCTACTACTTGTTCCTTTAATATTTCAAAGGACGTAGCTAGAGTTATTTAAATAAAACTGGGAACCATTAAAAAGATGCTCAATAACCATTTTTTATTCTAATTAATTATCGCTCATGGGTTGATTTTTTTCTAAGTTTAAGAGATATATGACGTTCACAAACGATAGGCTTATACAGTATCTACCGTAAGCGGGTCACCATTGGTCACTTTCTTATTTGAAGAGATCTATTCTGTAATTCGGTGGTTAATTTTTAACCAGTGGTTAAAATTTTTATCCAATAGTTATTGATTTGACAACTAAAAATTCCTATTTTTGTTATATATCAACATACTTGATTGGTTAAAAAATTAAATAAAAATAAATATATCATCACGGCATATTACCCATTGCTGGGTGTGCCAATCTGCTTTGATACAGTCTAAAGTAGCCATTTGCGCTTTCTATTGTCAACACAAAATGTCACTTTGCCGCTCATGCGCGACATTGAAAAAATGCTCGCTGTCCAAATTTCTAAATACAATCTTGAGAAATATCACTTGTCTACATTCTTAATAGAAACGTTTAGTCAGGAACTAATGGCACTGTACTTACACATTTACCACCTTCACAAGTCAATCTAACATATAACTGCACTGTCGGTATATTACATAACCAAACAAAATGCCGCACTGCTGTGAAAATAAAATAGGGCATTCATTTATAAAAACGAAAGTATAAAACGCTTAGATTAGATTGAAGCAATAGCTCAAGAATAATGCAAAATAACGATAAATTAATATTAAATATAAAATAAATTGTGAGAACAGTTGTGCTGCCATCTGCAAAAGTTTGGCGTGAACGCTCCCAATGGACATCCACTTTTCACTGCATGTGCTTGAAACAAATAAATTATACAAAAAACGTATATATTCATATTTGAATACGTTCCTATCCACACTGCAAAACTATTAAGTAGTACTGTAAGTACAAAATGTACATTTTATTATTTTTTGTTATGGTGGAGGACCTCATTGTGGTGACTGTTGAAACATCTTTTGTGTGTTTCGAGCGCAAATGGACATTATCTTGAAACCTCTCAATCGACAATGTCCCATTTTGCGCTTTTAATACACAAATAGCTATTGTTAATTAGTCTATACCGGCAGGTGAATAAACATAAAACTGAAACAATTTGTGTTATGAGCTGCATACATGGTCTAATACTAGTCAACAAAGACAGAAACAAAAACAATTACTGGGTTTACATGCAATTTTGAAACCGTTTTTAAAACGTTTTTAGTTTTGAAAACGCCATGTATACAGTGTCAAAACGGTTTTGAATTATATCAAACCAAAACTAAAATTCATTGGTTGGACTTGAAAACTAGTTTCAAAACTACCCATGTAAACACTTAAAATTCAGTTTCGATATTGTGCATGCGTACAGAGCATAACGTTTCTTGTCGCTTTGTGTTACTAACCTTCAAATATACTGACAGTTGTGTAGTTTTAAAGCGTAGTAGTACGAAGTATAAAAAATAATTGGAACAATAGTAAAACGAAGTATTTGGAGTGAAGAGGATCTGTCACTTACATCAGTTAAATGCGCATGCGCCGAAACTGATTTCAAATCAATTTTTAAACTTGTTTTGAAAACTGCATGTAAACAGTTTTGCATAATTTTGACTGAAAACTGAAACCATTTTCAAAACTGCATGTAAACGTGTTAACAGCTGTGAATGAGGCTTCAGAAATATAATATTTAAATTTCAACTTAAATAACTCTTTTCTTTTTAATTTTAGAGGCATAGTGATAATAAATTTTTATATTCAGATAAAAAAATAAATAAATAGATTACCATTTTCAATATGGCATTCCAAAAGAACGTTATTTTGTTGAATAAATCACGTATTTGATGTTCAATTGTTTAGCATTTTTCACCGTTAAATTTGTCGTATAATATTGATCAACTTTGTCCATTTAACCGTCTTTCTATCTCTTCAAATAAGAAAGACAGCAATGGCGACCCGCTTACGACAGACATAATGTACATGATTTGGAAAAAATATATTGTTGAAAGCTGAAACATAAAGTCTACACATGTACCACTTTATATGTCAGAAACAATTTAATACTAGCCATATATTTATGGTGTTATAAAATGTGCAAATTTATTGGGCGTATTTATTTTTGTAAAAAAAATCAACGTGTAATTGAGTGAAAAGTCGGCGGATTATACGTGCCAGAACAGATGCACCGACTATATATCACTCAAAATGCGCATACAGCTAGAAAAGTTTCTAAGAACCACACCTGACTGCAAGCGAATTATCATTTATGTGACAACAACGTGTATTTTGCTTCATAAGCAGCAATGACATACATAAAATATTATCAAGTTCGTTTACTTTTGTATGAAACGTAACTATGTATCAAAATGATAGAAATATTTCGTAGTAGGTATGTGCAATATATTACAAGTACATACCTTTTTAACTTGAGCACATACACAATATTACAATTATGTATATATACTGAAAATATCTTGATAATTATACACTGACCTCCAGAGTCCTAATATTTGGCGTAACCATTTAAATTTTTAGGGAGCTATCTTATTCCTTCTGAACATCGTAAAGGAATATTTTCTAGTTTTTCTTACTCTCCAATGGATATCTCGGAACTGATTTCATTAGTTATAGTGTCTCTTCCGAGGTCTCTTCCGAGGTCTCTGCCAAAACAAAACGTTCTCTTCATTACTTCTTTTCTCTTGTTCCTTTTTACAAGGTGTTACTACTAAGTATATCTAATTGATTCTGTAGTTTTTAGAAAGACAAACGTTAGGCATATTCAGAATCTGTTTCTAAAAATTCGACTAGTTTCTGATTTATAGAGTAGCAATCACAGTGTTTGCTCATAAACAATTTTTGCCACGTAAATTTACACTGCATAGTAATAAGAAAAATAATGAAAAACGAAAATTTATTGTGTACAACGCCGGAAATAGTGGAAGCATCTGACATAACCACTCTTTCCATACTACCAGAAAAATAAAAAAAAAGCTTCGAGCTAACATATAATCAGCTTATGTAATGAAGATTAAAGAAGTACATTAATTATTTTTCTGATCGAAATTTATTAGCATTTTGCGGATTTGTCAAATTAGTACAAGAACTCTATGTACTATACGTCATGTTACAGAATACTCATAACATTCATCGTAACATCCAGATAGAAAAATGACAAAAATTACGTTCGTTTTTGAAACGAAGAGGAGAAAATTACCGACCAAAAAAAGCAGAAACGCTCAGTCCTGAGGAAATTAATAAATTAATTACCGAAGCCCTCGCCGTAAAATATCTGGCAATAAAGGTGAGAAGTTCATGAAAGTACTAAGAGTTTTTAAATGACTTAATTATTGTTTTTTAAGGATTGCTTTGATAATGGGAACTTGTCGTAGCCATGAATTATATGCAATGCAAATTCAAGGCTTTCAAGACTTAAATTCAGCTTTTATTGTATTAGTACCTCACACTCAAACAAAGGTGATAAAGCAGATAATTCCTATAAAATCTGTGCGAAATATGTATATCTACGTCCCCCCAATGTTCTATCTACTTTATTCTTCCTAAACTACCAAAATGGCAAGTGCACCAGCCAAAGAATGGGGGTATGTGACCATATTCGAATTTCAATATATATGTCATAAAATATAAAAACAAACCACTATAGCTTTTTATTATAATAATAAAAACGAAACATTAATTTGTAATAATCTTATTAACAATTTAATGTTTTGGAGAAGGGACATATGCCGTAAGTATGTTAGAATCGTGGACAAAGACAGATAGACTGCGGGAAGGAAAGATACAGTTATAAATCAGCCTATCAGCGCCGCGTTTATGTTGTGGTAGGTGTGGCAGGGTGGGGCATGATCACATCTGGCTATAACTATATCTTTCCCTCCTAGTCTAACCGTCTTTTTTCAAGCTTCTACCATTGATACGTCACAAATCCCTTCCCCAAATTTTTAATAATTATTTTCTCGTAAAGTACGAATAATTAATCGATGTAAAAAAATACGGGTATTTTATTTTTTTGTCTAGTATCATATTATGTAAAAATAAAAATTTGATCACATACCCCATTGGTATAAATAAATTTGGTGGAATGGTAAACGAAGTCGCAACATACTTGAAGCTTCCAAATCGAGAACTGTTTTTAGGCACTGTTTTCGCAGATCTTCTGCAACGTTGTTGGTGGATGGAGAGGCGACATTACCGACCTAAAACGCCATGGCGGTTGGAAATGTGCCTCTGTTGCGGAAGGGCGTATAGATGCAAGTTTAATTAAAAAATTTCAAACAATTTTAGAAAATTCACTCACCTTTAGAAATAATTACTACGTTTACATGCAGTTTTGAGAATGGTTTCAGTTTTCAGTAAAAATTACGCGAAACTGTTTACATGCAATTTTCAAAACAAGTTTACAGATTGATTTGAAAACAGTTTCGGTGCATGCGCATTTGACCGATGTAAGTAACAGATCCTCTTCACTCCAAATTCTTCGTTTTGCTATTAATCCAATTATTTTTTCTACTTTGTAGCACTACGCACTAAAACTACACAGCTGTCAGTTTATTTGCAGGTTAGTAACACCAAGTAACACAAGGCGACAGAAACGTCATGCTGTATACGCATGCGCAATCTCTAAACTGAATTTTAAGTGTTTACATGAGTAGTTTTGAAACTAGTTTCCAAGTCAAACCCGTGAATTTTAGTTTTGGTTTGAGATAACTCAAAACCGTTTTCACACTGTATACATGGCGTTTTCAAAATTGAAAACGTTTTGAAAACGGTTTGAAAACTGCATGTAAACCCAGTAAATGTTACTTTTGATGTTATCAAACAGATCGGGATATTTTACGTTTAATTTTTACTCAAAGTAATATATTTTGTCGAGTATGTGTGATATTATTGTTTGGTATCCATAGTTACAACCAAGATATTTGATAGTTGAATAAATATAAATTTGATACAAATTAAATGTATATAATATGATAGTTGTAGATAAATGTTTGTATTCTACTTGCATATATAATGGCTATTATTCATTCGAATGAATTTCAATACTCACCTGCGGCTCGTGTTCTTAACTCATTCTCGTGACGTGAATATTAGCCCTTATAATACGCACGTTGAATAATACACTAATATAATATTGTTACGCCACAAATTATATAGTAGAGAATTAATTTGTATGTGAAATACGTAATACACGATTTATATAGTTTGGAAATAGTAATTTGAGAGTTAGTTATAAATTGTGGGATGTATGCCCTACCTAAGGAAAATTCGCTCTAAAAAGGTATAGGTTAGTTATTTTTAAATTACGTTGTTGCTACTGTATTTAGCAGAACCTTATTTTACAAAAAATATGATTTAAAAATCATTATTGTTCATAGTTACCCTATAAATTGAATGTAAAGTTGAATACCCATTGTAGTATAGATGCCCACCTATGTGGGATTTATGCCTTACCGTAGAGTATAGTTGACCAATGTAAAGGATAGTTGCCGAGGTAAATTTAATAATATAGGCACATGTATCAAAATAAACAAAATATATATTTATTATATTATGTGATTATAAACAATATATGAAATTAGATACGATTCGTACTGATTAATTATATATTTAATTTTCTTGTAACGGCATCGCGTTTGATTATTTTTCCACATTCATTACAATGTGGTGCATACACGGTGCAATTTTCGTGTGGCCATAGATTACATTTAATACAACGAATCCAGTCAACCGTTGCACTGGTTTCATAATAATTTTCAAAGCATTCTGCACAATTATTTGTTTCACAGTTATCTTCATTTTCGGTTTCATTATTATCTGTCTTCTTGTTATCAGTCTTATTTTTAGTTACAATGTTTTTAGTTTTATTTGTTTTTAATTTTTTTATCTTACTACTCGTCAATACCTTCTGGTGTGTTGGGGATGTTAGTACTTTAGCTACGTGTTTCCTTTTAATTTGTTTTTTAGTTACTGGAACAGGAGCTATTTCATCTAAATATTTTGATGGGGTGTTTTTATCTAAGGATAAAGACTGACTGGGTGCAGAAGGTAAATTAATTGTATTTAATGATTCAGACTTTTTAGATGTTGATGGCGTAAGTGTGGAGGTAACTAAATTCTGTGTATCAGTTCCTATACACTGAGAAGTTGATGCAATAGGATCGGAAGAAGGATTTAAATTTTGAGTTATATTGTTTTCAGATATGTCTTCAACAAATTTATAATTATTAATGTTTTCAAAAAATGTGTCGGGTAGTTCTTGTTCCACTGTAATGGATTCTTTATGTTCTGCTGACAAATCAGAGATAATCTAAATAAGTAAATAAAAATTCAAATTACTATATATTGTCATATTTTACTCATTTTAAATAAAAAGAAATATATTAAATAGACTATTACGCGTAAAAAAGATGTAATATATTGGGGCATTTATACCACATAATTAGTGGGGCGTCTATCCTTTTTTCGGGGTATAGACGCCCCATTGAATTTCTGAAGCGTATGTGACTAAATCATGTTCAAACAATTCTTAATAAATAGGTTAGAATATACTTTGATAAACTAATCACAAAAATTTATTATTCATGCAATAGTGCAAATGTAAAAGCTTAGTTTCAAACATACCGTACTGCCGAAATCACGCTCTTATAAAAATTCTGCCAATTTTTTTTATTTCTTGCAGCACAGCTGTTCTCCAGACCATATATGATACATGAATAAGGTTGCACACTCATTAATGCATCTACAACTACGTTTGGAGCGCACTCTTTTATATTTATCAGAAGTTATACGCAGTGAGGCTACTATCCCATGTAGGCAACTAACCCACATTTACCCTATTTAATATGTGACTAGAGGAAGAGTATTCGTAATAAAAAGTGGCTGTTCCATATTTGAATTCTTTATTTAGTTATCATCAATACTGAATTTGTATGGATAAGTGTAAATATTGTTAATTTAGACAGTTTTGAAATATTTATTACGGTACTTTTTAGAACAAATAACGCTGAAATTAAGAAACAGAACCAAAAAACATGATTAATTCTGAGAAAAATAATATTTTTGTTATTTTTGGGCGTTCATTCCGGGTTTGATCGCAAATCGTCGATGTCCACGTAGTAACATTAATTAGTATGTGGTTCTTTCTACCAGATATTCGGATTAACGTGTGTTCGGATTAAAGGGTCTCTGCCTCTTCTGTACAGGCATAGGTAGTGCGGACGTGTGTCTATATCGCTCCGTTGGTTTAAGATTTATTTTCGATTATTGCCTATCGCTAACATCAGCAAAATGGCTGAAAGACGCGACAGTTAATGATACGGATGATGATTTATGTGCAAAAATAGAGCACGCAGTGTCTTTTAGAAGTGTTCTTCTAGAAATACGAAGATACAACTAATCAACTAAAATCTGAAGTAATTGCATTGCAGAACGAATTACTGGAATGCAAAAACTTAATATTATAACCCAGAATAAATTGATCGAGAGTTTAATTTCTAAAAGTGAATCTAAAGATAATACTAACGTGCGAAAAAGAGACGAAATATTTATATTTTCGTGTTGCTCTAGGCCGGTCGCACACTTATACGACATGTTGCAGAATATTTTTGTTTTCGACGTTTTTTTTTTTAATCTAATAGGATTATAAAATTATCACAATAGAAGAAACAGGTGGTATAAAAATCAAGTTTCATAAGGCCTGTATCGCACTCATCATTTGTAAAACTCTCCGCGAAGCGACTCGTTTTCGAAACTTGACCTCGTACGTTAACAGACTGCCTAATTAAACTTGTAGTTGAATATAAGTACTATTAACAACCTAATATGAATACTACTATTACTTGGATTATATTATAACAAATACGATTTGTAACAATAAACCAACAATAATTTATTATGTATATGTATTTCAAAAGACCAAGATGATGATCGTTATGTATACTCGCATAACGCATAAAGGATTTTTTTGTAGTTGTTACTATTACCTACATGCTATTACGCATGAAAGATGCAGGCCGAACTAACCATTGCCTGAAAATATTAAGTAACAACTAATACAAAAAAATGGAATTAGATTTAATACAAATCATAAACATTTTAAATTAGAATTAAATTAATTTTTTACGCTAATACATTTTTTTTATAATTAAGCATAAAAATTCCAGAATTAATTGCATAATTTATTATTCCGTTAAATAGAATCTATATAAAAAGAACATATTTATTTTCCATAATCTTAGTGTGTGGGCACTGCGCAAATATATATATATATATATATATATATATATATATATATATATATATATATATATATATATATATATATTGTTTAAAACTAACATGTTTTAAATGAGAGAAATTAGGAATTATTAACCCCTTGAGGTAGCAACCCGCTGCACATAAGAATAGAACGGTTAACCCGCCCTGACTCTATTTAAATAAGTCAATAAATAAATGGAAATAACTGTTTCTGTTACTTGGAAAAATTAGTTATATATTTTTACGTGTTTAAGTTTAATTTTAGTATTGTTTGAAATAGCTGTAGTATCTTAAACTAATTATTAATATTAATATTATTGCATCTGGTTTCAGGCGAGTGCGCGCGCACCCCCACGCCAAGCGTAGTGCCGCACAGCATTGACCGCGCTGATCAGAGTGTCTCTGGCTTGCAAACGGTAAACACGTATCGCGTCGTCGTCCGCGAGAGTGGAATTTTCCACCACTTTGCATAAAACTTTCTGATTTTCATATGGTCAGTAAAGTAATTGGTTGTTTAATTATCGTACGCGTAGCTTGATTAGCCTAACACGACTAATTCAAGGAGTATCGTTCGGTTTTCATTTAATTTGGTACTTTATAGTCCGCGAATACTTTCCGGCGCCATTTTATGCAGCTAATAGACACATCTCAGGAATCAATTGTAAAATCGAACTGTACAATTTGATTTCTCACGGAATTCGTGTTGTTAGGGATTTGATTCATATTTCCTTGGGTGAAATTATTATTATTTCTTTGTAAACTTGTTTACACACGTCCACCTTCGAGTGACGTCATTCACAGCGCATCTGCTGTTATTGTCGACTAGGTACATTCAATGCAACAAGTTTTGCAGTCTAGTTGGTTGTTATTAAGTTCATTTAGAGTTCTTAATATTGTTTAACTACATTTGTTTGTTCATACACTTATGAAATGATTTAGTTAATTTATACAAATATCGTATTTGTTTATCTTTGGTTTATTATTGTTTATGTCACTTGTATTCAATACGCTATCACATATCTCTCAGAATTGGTTTTCAGTTGTTTGTTATTTTGTTGCAATTATATTTAGCACGTTTGTTAGTTCGTAAAACTAACTGGTCCTTCGTTCGTTTTAATTAGTACATTTCACAAATTAGTATTATCCCGTTTATTGGCCAAGTCCAGTGATGTGAACCAGCTATCGAAGGTTGTAATTATTTTGGTTTACATATAGTTTTGTTTTATTCATTGAATTTAACATCAAACACATTGTTGGTGTTTCTAGACCGGATTCGCTGATCTAGAGACATCGCATTTGGGCTTGCGAGCAGGATCAAAACA
Source organism: Harpalus rubripes (assembly GCA_963082715.1). Taxonomy (NCBI): domain Eukaryota; kingdom Metazoa; phylum Arthropoda; class Insecta; order Coleoptera; family Carabidae; genus Harpalus; species Harpalus rubripes. Next base: position 42,018,017 of record OY720448.1, on the reverse strand, counting down.
TTTTGGTTCTTCTAGACCGGATTCGCTGGTTTAGGGTTTGAACATTTGGTCCTTCGAGCCATTAGGTCCTTATTACTTAGTCCTTCGCAACGGAGGGACGCAACATTTGGTCCTTCGAGCCGGATTTGGCGGTATTCGGAGATAATTATTGTTTCTAGTTACTTTGGTATTAGTAATTGCATTTATTAGCACACTCTAAAATGGCTAAACTACTGCACAAACAATTAGAGGTTGTGACAGAAGATATTCGTCGTCTATCAGTCTATTCTTCAGAGACTGATGAAAAAAGTAAAGTGAAATTTGAGGTAACTTTTCCGTCTCTCGCAGCTTGGGAACAAGAATTCAATCGTACTTATTGTGAATATTCTTCAAAGTTAGAACAAACCAAAAATCCCGACGAGGATATATTGGCAGAAATTTCCCGAGTTAAGAATTTGTTTAATGAAATAAAAGAACTCATTTGCGACATACGTGTCAATTACAAACTTATGTTCAGTGGAGACACCGGATCACAGTCAGGGTCCGACAGAGCTAAATCAGAATCACATTCGATTCAATCAGCACAATCTTTGCGATATATGCAACCCAGCTTGCCTAAATTGAATCTCCCAACATTCGATGGGGAGAAAACAACTTTTATGAATTTTTACGATTTATTCACACAGTTGGTGATAAATCGGGACAGTTTGTCAGATATTGAACGACTTCAATATCTCAAGTTATCTTTAAAAGGGGAAGCCGCTAGGCTTATTACAAATATCCCCGTCAAAGCTGATAGTTTTGATATTGCATGGAACGCCATCACAGATGAATATTATCGTCCTAGGTTGTTGAGGTCGGTACATCTGAATGCACTCCAAGATGTGCAAAAGGTCAAGCAGGCAGACGCCCCTACACTAAAATCGTTGTTGAACACAGCACGCGAAAACATCGCTGCTCTGAAAAATTTAGAGGTTGATGTTGACTCATGTGGGGTCATTTTGGAAAACATGATTTGTCGTAAGCTAGATTCGGCTACTAGACGACAGTGGGAACTAACATTGGATTCTGACTCCAAGCCCACTCATGTAGAGTTAATTGCGTTCTTGACTAAGCAAGTTTCAAGCTTAGAGGTTGAACCAGACAGACCTGTCAAAACTCACGAGCCAATCAAAAGGCACAAGCCAGCATCGCGAGCGATGACATTGGCAACTGATACGAATTGTCCGTATTGCAGAAAATCTCACTACATCAGTCAGTGTGAAGGGTTTATAGCTCTTAAACCTAAAGGAAGACATGATGCTGCAATTAAACACAAGTTGTGCATCAACTGTCTTAGAATGGGTCACATACGCCCGAACTGTCCTAGTACAGCCACATGCAGAACGTGTAACAAAACTCACCATACGCTGCTGCATTTTGGTGAAAGGTCGAACAAGTCGTTATCACCCAAGCGTGATAAACAATCTGTGCAAAAAAATCGTCCGTCATCACCCAAGAGTGATGCAAACTCTCAAGCCAGTAGTAGTAATTCTGAAACTACTACGTCAATGTCTGCTAGGACTTATTCACTAAGTCAACACAGAAAACATACTTCGGTATTACTACCCACTGCAAAACTGCATATATTTGACAGTGCAGGAAAGGTACATGTTGTACGTGCCTTATTGGATACAGGATCGCAGAAATCCTACATCACAAGTCGTTGTGTCCACAATTTAAATCTGTCTATTGAAGCGTGTCAAAGATTATGTCAATCAGTGACACCCACGTCAAGGACACTAGTGGTATTATACATACCAAAATCAAACCATGTCGTAGAGAAACTCCAGTTCTCGATTTGAGTTGCATTGTAATCGACAACATTACAGGCAGAATCCCAGATTATCCAATATCTCGGGATACCTTTAAACAATTTGGAAATATCCAACTTTCGGATCCCGAATGCTATAAATCTCAACGAATAGACATGCTGTTAGGAGCTGACATTTGGGGTCAGATCATTCGTAACGGAGTAAAGAAAGGAGTCGATGGCACACTCACCGCCATCAAAACAATCTTTGGTTGGGTGGTTATGGGAGAATATACAAGCAAGCAAACAAGCAATGCTGTGGTGTCGTATCATACATACACACAAGAAGATACACACGAACTGTTGTCTAAATTTTGGGAATTGGAAAATGTTCCAACTCCATCGGTTGTCACTAAACCGGAGGATAAAATGGTGGAGGACCATTTTGTCAATACTACCCAAAGAGACTCCGAGGGAAAATACACGGTTTCTTTACCTTTTAAACAGTACCCACCAGTACTAGGCAATTCATACAAGAAAGCTTTGTCCATTTGTCACGCACAGCTGACTCGCTTGAGTAAAAGCCCAGAGTTACTCAAGGCTTATGATGCAATATTCGAAGAATATTTGCAAAAGGGTTACGTCACTAGACTTGATGTGCAACCCAATTTAAATGATCAGGATTCGTACTATATTCCACACCATGCCGTGGTTAAACCTGATAGTGCGACGACACCGATACGCATGTTCAATGCTTCAAAGCCATCGTCTAATGGAAAGTCGATTAATGACTACTTGTATCCTGGTCCGGTACTACAGAAGAGTATCTTCACTCTTCATTTGCGAAATAGATTTTATCCTATTTTAATTACGGGGGATTTAAAACAGATGTTCCTACAAATTAGAGTTGTACGCGAGCATCAACGATTTCTAAGGTTCATTTGGAAACCTGCGGATGCCACACATCCTATTGTGTACCAATTCAACACTATCTGCTTTGGTTTGAATTGTTCGCCGTTCTTGGCGTTGCGTACAGTTGAGCAGTTAGCTCAAGACGAAGGGGATCAATATCCCTTAGCAGCTAAAGTCCTGCAAAATGATGTCTATATGGACGATGTTGTGACTGGAGCTGAAGACATTCAGTCAGCACTGACACTGCGCCGTGAACTCACGGATATATTCGAAAGGGGAGGATTCACCCTCCGAAAATGGGCCAGTAATTCTCAAACAATACTGGAGGAACTACCAGACAATGCACGCGCAGTGAAAGATGTCCACTTCAATGACGACGAGTCAGTGAAATTGTTAGGTGTCAAATGGGTTTGCAAGTCCGACTGCTACGAGTATACGGTCTCAAAACCCGACGATTTGTGCACCAAAAGAAACATTTTGTCCTGCATTGCAAGGATCTATGATCCATTAGGCATTATGTCCCCATTGGTGATGTTTCTTAAACTCATCATGCAAGAGCTTTGGAAATCAAAGGTAGAATGGGATGAAGAACCTCCCGCTCATATTGTCTCAGAGTGGAACTTGTTTCTGAACGAGATCGATTGTATATCCAACTATTCGATACCAAGGTTAGCCTGTTTGGGTTCGAAATTCGATCTTATCGGATTTGCGGATGCCTCCGAGCGAGGCTACTGTGCCGTTGTCTATGTTAGAAGTTATCTAAACGATAAACCAGTGGTTCAATTGCTCTGTGCAAAGACGCGTGTAGCGCCTTTGAAAAAAATTACTATACCTCGTCTGGAATTATGTGCGGCGCATCTTCTCGCCAAACTTCTCGAGAATATTCTCGAAAATATTCCAAAACAACCGGAGGCTGTACATTGCTTCTCGGACTCTATGATAGTTCTTGCCTGGTTGCGCAAGGAACCACACACTCTGAAAACATTTGTGGGTAATCGAGTCGCTCAAATACAAACAAATTTTCGGAGTGAACACTGGCGTCATGTAACGGCGGAACACAATGCGGCCGACGTAGGTTCTAGAGGTCTCAGTCCTCTAATTTTCAAGACATGTACTCTCTGGATAAAGGGACCTGAGTGGTTACAACAACCTTACTCGTGTTGGCCACAAAGTGAAGTGGTTCAACTTGACGAAGATCAAACGAACTCTGCTCAGACAGAGATTGTCAAAAGCCTAACATTAAAAACTGCGAAAGGTGAAATCACTCGCCCTATAGCAAAACTGTGTCCTTTGCCAACAGCCTAAGTTTGTCTTTAGGGAGACCCTAAGGTGGCCGGTATGTTTAAAACTAACATGTTTTAAATGAGAGAAATTAGGAATTATTAACCCCTTGAGGTAGCAACCCGCTGCACATAAGAATAGAACGGTTAACCCGCCCTGACTCTATTTAAATAAGTCAATAAATAAATGGAAATAACTGTTTCTGTTACTTGGAAAAATTAGTTATATATTTTTACGTGTTTAAGTTTAATTTTAGTATTGTTTGAAATAGCTGTAGTATCTTAAACTAATTATTAATATTAATATTATTGCATCTGGTTTCAGGCGAGTGCGCGCGCACCCCCACGCCAAGCGTAGTGCCGCACAGCATTGACCGCGCTGATCAGAGTGTCTCTGGCTTGCAAACGGTAAACACGTATCGCGTCGTCGTCCGCGAGAGTGGAATTTTCCACCATTTTGCATAAAACTTTCTGATTTTCATATGGTCAGTAAAGTAATTGGTTGTTTAATTATCGTACGCGTAGCTTGATTAGCCTAACACGACTAATTCAAGGAGTATCGTTCGGTTTTCATTTAATTTGGTACTTTATAGTCCGCGAATACTTTCCGGCGCCATTTTATGCAGCTAATAGACACATCTCAGGAATCAATTGTAAAATCGAACTGTACAATTTGATTTCTCACGGAATTCGTGTTGTTAGGGATTTGATTCATATTTCCTTGGGTGAAATTATTATTATTTCTTTGTAAACTTGTTTACACACGTCCACCTTCGAGTGACGTCATTCACAGCGCATCTGCTGTTATTGTCGACTAGGTACATTCAATGCAACAAGTTTTGCAGTCTAGTTGGTTGTTATTAAGTTCATTTAGAGTTCTTAATATTGTTTAACTACATTTGTTTGTTCATACACTTATGAAATGATTTAGTTAATTTATACAAATATCGTATTTGTTTATCTTTGGTTTATTATTGTTTATGTCACTTGTATTCAATACGCTATCACATATCTCTCAGAATTGGTTTTCAGTTGTTTGTTATTTTGTTGCAATTATATTTAGCACGTTTGTTAGTTCGTAAAACTAACTGGTCCTTCGTTCGTTTTAATTAGTACATTTCACAAATTAGTATTATCCCGTTTATTGGCCAAGTCCAGTGATGTGAACCAGCTATCGAAGGTTGTAATTATTTTGGTTTACATATAGTTTTGTTTTATTCATTGAATTTAACATCAAACACATTGTTGGTGTTTCTAGACCGGATTCGCTGATCTAGAGACATCGCATTTGGGCTTGCGAGCAGGATCAAAACATTTTGGTTCTTCTAGACCGGATTCGCTGGTTTAGGGTTTGAACATTTGGTCCTTCGAGCCATTAGGTCCTTATTACTTAGTCCTTCGCACCGGAGGGACGCAACATATATATATATATATATATATATATATATATATATATATATATATATATATATATACCGTGTCTGTCTTAAAGGTGTACATAGGAGATTAACATGGGAAATCAGTTTTTTGCAATTTCCTGCTAGCCTAATTATTTTAAGCAAAAACGCGTCAAATAAAAGTTTTAGGGCATAAAATTCTGCATCTGAATCAATAAACATAATTACCTTTACATGCTTTGTAACGCCAGAAATTAAATATGAAAATTTAGAAAATTATGTTGAAAATATCGACAGCCATGGAATTGAACAAAAAATAAATAAATGCTTGACGTTTTATCAAATTGTCAGAAACGTCAAATTAGTTAAATTACATTGTGACAGATAAACCGTCAAGCATTTATTTATTTTTTGTTCAATTCCATGGCTGTCGATATTTTCAACGTAATTTTCGACATTTTCATAATTAATTTCTGTCGTTATAAAGCATGTAAAGGTAATTCTGTTTATTGTTTTACATGCAGAATTTTATGCCCTTAAACTTTTATTTGACGCGTTTTTGCTTAAAATAATTAGGCGAGCAGGAAATTGCAAAAAACTGATTTCCCACGTTAATCTCCTATGTACACTTTTAAGATAGACACACGATATATATATATATATATATATATATATATATATATATATATATATATATATATATATATATATATATATATATAAAGAAATAAAAATCTTTACTGGTTACTGCGAACAAAGAAAGTAAATGTAAACATTGCGTTTCTCTTAAAGAAATGACACTTGAAAAAGTAAAATCAATTGATACATTAATGACGTCAAGAAATGTAAATCGTTATGATGCAGTTTTGCTTCAAAAAAATATAATGCACCTATATCGATTACATGGCACAATTGAAAAGTTAAATATAAATATTTCTACAGTAAATCACTCGTATGATTTAATAGTACAACATATTAAACAATTTACAAGCAAAGTTTCTCAAAATCTGCATCATTTATTTTAAAGAAAACAATTCTCATTATTTTATAAATTTCACGTGTTTTCTATTTATACGAATTATTAACTAATTAATTCGACTATAACTGAGTAATTTGAGATCTACTATATGTAATACGAGGTTTAATCAAAAAGTAATGAGAATTTCTGGATTTTTTCGTGTTATTCCTATTCGAATGAACTCATTTCTTTTTATCACATTGGTACCTCGGTCTGCGAAGTGTATGTTGTAGACAGCTATACATATTAACGAACCATTTTGGCACGTTCTGCGATTTATTAAGACTGACAAAATAAAGAAACTTCATAAAATTTTATGTTAAAAACTGATGTGGCCAACACAATTCCTCCCGCCATTTAATTTTTATTAATTTAAATATATATCTAGATATTTACTTATACTGGAAAACCATAAGTTCCTTCCCATATATAACTATTGGTCTATTTACTATTTTCTTTTTAAAACGTTACTATTATTACCGAGATTATTACATTGAATTGATAAGTTTTTTGATTATTTATCTGTCAGTTACATACATTTGAGATCTGAACTGTGTAACCAAAGAGTTGTCTATAAAGTGTAGGCTCCAGGTTTAAATTGTAGATAATTTTATAAATTTATCCATAAAATATATTACAAAAAGTATTAATGCAAACCAGTAGATAATTTAATAATCTTTAATTTCTATAACATAAATCTCGAAAAAATAACAAAGGTATTTTTCGAAGAAAAACTATTTTGAGCTTCAAGTAAAGTGCCAATTCCGGTTATCTGATTTACACAAAAATCTAATGGCTTCTTTCCATAGTAGAATAAGGTAGAAATATACGGTTTCAAAATTTTCTGAATGGTAGTATTTGAGTTAGAGCATAAAGCGGATCCAAACACGCACATACATCATCGTGAAAATGTTGAAATCGGATTCCGTAAAACGTGGTCATTTACCAAATCCCGACGTGCAATTTTTAGCATGTTCCCTATACCTTCCTTCTCAAGGGTACCGGGAGATAAAAAGTACTGAATGATATAAATCTTGGAGAAAGTTTTCGGCGAGGAAGCTATGTCGAAACCAAGAGTTATCAAGAGGGCCATGAAGATATGGCAGATACAAGAAAAACGAGCGTCCTAGCATACTTATAACAACTATTGATGACAATGTGACAAATATAAAGATATTGTGCTTAGTAATCATTGAATCACTCTAAAGGGCGTTGCTGAGAAAGTAGGGATTTCATAAGGTTCATCCAAAAATTGTGAACAAACAACTCCTTTATTTTGAACCTCCACAAGCACAACGTACAGCCATAGCTCACAGTTCACTACTCATTTGTGAACAACACCGCCGTGATGCTGAAACCACCGTATTCATCAGACGTGCCCTCCCCTGACTTTTTTCGAAGAAGAAAAAGAAGACGAAGAAGACAAGAAAGGATAACATTTTGCAACCATAGAATAAATAAAAGTAAAATCGCTGAAGGAGCTGAAAGCTATATAACATTGTTCATCATACAAGTGTTTGCAGATTGGAAACAGTGAGTAAATTGAAAGAAACAATATTAATATTGACGAATAAAACAGGGACCTGAACGCCGGACCGATATGTATTCGCATTTATGAAGTTGGGTTTAAGTTCAAGAAATAAATGTCGGATCAGATTCAGTATCGGTTTAAGAAAATGAATATTATTATGGTCTCGTAGGTTCCTTATTGCATATAGGACGTAGATTTTGAAAGCAACACCATAGAAAAGTTTGATTGTTGTTATTGAAGTAGGTGGGACTTAAACCCGATGGTTCACAATGGAATTATAAAAAATATGAATTTGAAATTAAAGGTAAATTTATCGATTACTCGAAATCTCAATCGTACCGTATATGGTCTTATGAAACCACGTTTTGGTACGTGTATAAAAAAGTAAGGGACAAGTTATTTGGTAAATACCTTAAGCATAGTAACGGATGCGGTTTAACCTCACCACGGGGGAAAGCTGTAAATACCATATTAACCTTCAACTGGTATGGTAGGTTTAATAATCACTTAGGTACGGTGGGTCAACACTGATCACCTATTTTTTATTGTTTTTTGTTTTATTGTAAAACTGTTGACATGAATAACGCGTTGTTAGTGATTTCTTCTTTTTTTAAGGTTTTTTAATTTAGCAGGAATAACAAAATAACCTTTACTTTATAGGTACTATAAGAGCACAAATATTTACAATAAATATAAAACAATGTACTTTTAGGTAATACGCACTGAATTCAATATATCCTACTGGAATGCGCCGTCAGCTTCATATCGCGCGAAGAGAGAAAGCATGACGTTGGGGTTTTCTCGTCTTTGTTTTATATATTCTGAGTTAAAAATTTATTTTCATTGACATATGTCAAATAGTTATGGTCTTTAGTGCACTTTCGATACTATTATTTTATTCTTATACTATGTTCCGAAAGTCAACCAAAAAAAACAGTATCTTGATTCCTGGTAGATCATGGTTCCTGAATATTTTCATTTATTTCGGAACAGATTGACATTGAATTATATGACATTTAAAATTGTCACAATCTAAGAAAAATTAAAATTAACCAAATGAATACCTGCGTTCAATAAGCAAATCAAGCAAAAGGAACTAAAATTTGTTTAATGACTTTGTTAGCGCAGCATTTGCTTGATTTGCTCCCAAGCAATCTAAGTTACAAATTTCTCGCTCGTCTTGCTAGTAGCATTTTCAGCTTACACAGTGCAAATGTGCACTGAGTGCAACATATCACGTGACCACACTGAACGAGTTCTGCCCTCATCCGGTACCAGGGCAGTTTAAGCTGAAAATGATTTTTTTAGCCGCCATATTTGTACTGCCTAGGGAGTCAGTGAACAAAAGTCGCACTGAGCCAGTGCGAGATGCAACTTTTTCTTAAGCTGAAAACGCATCACCTGACTAAATTTTGCACTCAATGACAAGCTGAAAACGCTCAATGCAAAGCGCACTCAACTTGTAAGCTGAAAACGCTAAAAGTGTCAAATATAATGGCGGGAAACACAAATTATACATACATGAAGTTAACTTGAACTGTTTCTTTTTCTTTATATGGTGTGTTTGTTAACCACATGTAAAAAAGGCTTTATAAGTTTTGTGATGTATATTTATAACATTATTAAATTTGAAATATTTTGTTATAGTTAATATAACTTCTTCCAAATTAATCTCGCTGTCTGCAAATAAATGTATAAATTCATTTTCCATAAGTTCGCAGACCAAAAAAATGGTACGAGAGACACACATAACAATTATTAGTAATACAACTAATGCAGTTTAGAAATTTGACATTGACATATATCGTTTGATTTTGTTATGAAATCAGGATAATTTCGTGGTTTCCGTGGTCCGACTTTTTACCAACCTTTTTCAGGAACCGCGTTCCGAATAGAAATCGGTAAATAATTTCAGGACTTGCAGAACACTAAACCGTAAACCTGACTGAACCGGTTGCGTTACGGAATATACTATTATTGTCAACATTAAGGAATTCTCTACTTCCATTTTCAATTGTATTGGAGTCAAAACGGTTAGAAACATAATTTATTTCAAAAACCTACAAAATGAATTTCTATAATTTTAAGTAAAAATTTGATAACTTGAAGAAAGTAGGTAATATTCAAGAATGGACTCCGTTCGGATTTACAACTATTTATGCAATAACTCATTACCCTACTGCAACTTAATTTTTATATATATTTTTTTTTTTGACATTAACATATGGAGTTCTTATATTTTTTTATTTATTTAATTTTTATACAGAATAGAGCTGATGTGCCAGTACGTAAGGAGGGAAAACCCCCGTGTTACTATCGCTCTCGGCTTGTTTCGTTACTATAGGAATTAGGAATCTCGCATCTTTATGGCGCATTCGCATTCCAGTAATATACGAGTAATATTGAGTTCAGTGGTAATACAATATTAAAAAAGAAAAGTATTCCAAAATGGGTTGAAATCTAAGTGAAGTCTGATTATTCAATTTACTATTTATAATACGATCTAAAAAAAACTAAAAAAAACGGCATATATCAAAAAAAGTCTTAAGTGTTACTTTTATCTTGTTGTTGTTGTTGTTGTTGTTGTTGTTGTTGTCAATGACTACATTGCTGACAAATTGTAGTTACGATGCTGCGGGCCTTACATACCTCATTATTGCATGTAGATTAATTAAGATGTTTTCGTATTTTTATGACTCATTTCTTTCAATGTCTAGCAAATCATTTTATATTGTATTACCCCATCGTTTGAACCACTGTCCTATCCAGTATCTGATGTGCTGAGTGTGCTCTATGCATCCTCAGCAACAGAATAATAATTTATATAGACATCCTAGCCCAATATCTCTATTGTGCTCTGTAAGTGGCAATTTTGAACCCATTTTAACAAAAATTTTATTACACTAAATAATGCTACGTGTGGTATGGTGATTGGTGAGTCAAATATGACCCAAATGTTGTATAACTTCGAAACTACGCAACGTTACCCACGCATGCGGCATATACAACTAGGTATTTTAGATGTTAGGAGAATTCTGAGAGTGGCGGGAAGCTGCGCAATATAGAAACAATAGCAATAAATGAAAGAAAATTGCCTTGGGTCCCACCAAACTAGCTGAGGGTTAAGGAACATTGTATAACCTAAAAAATAAAATTTTCTTTGACTATGTTGTACTACGTTATATTGTGTAGGGTCAATCAGGGTAACTGGAAACTAGGGGTAAATGGAAACTGGTTTAAAATACAGTTTGAAAGTTCCTCCTTTTTCTGTTAAGTGGTGCAACACTGAACTACTGACTTTTGTAGTGGAGTTTATTCATGTAGTATTCTGACATTAATAATTATTACGTATAGGGGGAGTGTATTAAATGTAATTAATTATATGACTAATAGCTATGATTTTGTAGGTATTTTAATATTAAGGTATTAATGTAATAAACAGTTGTTAATAAACCATTGTACCGAACACAGGTTTAATGTTTGTACTATCCCTCGCTATACCCCCAGCCCAGTGATTTGTGGTAGTGATTAGTAGTGAGTGTCGCACAGAGTTCTACAATTCATAAATTTGATGCTCGTACACGTCTGTTGACAAGGGAAGTTTAAATGAAATTTAAATAGGAAGTATTTTAACAATCACTTGTAGTGTGATCATTTTTTTGTTGTTGTTAAAAGAAAGTCAATTAATTTATTTGAACCAACTGTGCGTTGCATTAATATTATGGTCGCATGATATTTGTTAGGTTATGCAGTTTATGTTATCATAATCAGTACCGTTTGCTGTTTTCATTTACCCCATGCAAAACACCAGTTTGGGGTAAAAAGAAACACGCCGCTAACGTACGTCAAGAAGCGTTTTAAGTTAATATCTTTTTTTTCTGATTTACAAATAAACCATTCTTGTATTTTACGTATGCCCTTTAATGACTGCTATACCT
>OY720448.1:41988670-42001170 GCA_963082715.1 Harpalus rubripes | reverse complement strand
AGCATGGGCCCCCAACTCATGGAGCATGGGCCTCCAACTCAACAATGCAACATACCGTTGTTAATGGGCAGTGTCAGCGGCATGTTGCATTGTTGAGTTGGGGGCCCATGCTCCATGAGTTGGGGGCCCATGCTCCATCTGACTACGTTGAATATAATTCACATGTATTTTCACAACTTTCGATGATGTACAACAACGTAATTCTGCTTCAATACTATAAACATTTATGTATTTATTTATAACTCTCAACATGAAAATTTGTTAGTTGCTGATGATGAGCGGATTTAGCTCGAAACGTCCTCAATATAATTAAATGAGGAATATTGGAACTTGAAGGCCTTTTATTTATTACACATTATCAACATGGTTCCCTCATGCAACATTTAAATTTATCTTATTTGCTTTGCTTATTTATTGTTAACATCAAATTGTAATAAAAATGTGTGTAAATATTGAGTTTTCTGTAAATAAGATGATATAAAACTGATTATATCCCCGTTTTTCTCTCTGTACTTTGGTTGTTTATTCCTCTGCAAATTAGTTGGTTAACTTTTCGGTTTTGGCTCACGCAGCATGACGTAGCTATAATATCTCTGCATCTACTTAAAAAAAAAATATGTAGGAAGATTATAATTATAATTGTGTATTTTATTAAAATTTTATTTATGTACCTATTTAATAGTTGTAGAAAGTATTCCAAACCAATACAAGCTGTTGACTAATAATTAACTATAATATATATTTACGAAGCGTTAAATTAAAATTTCACAGATAAGTTTATATTTGCAATCAGCTATCATTTAGGTTTTACCTATAAAATCAAATTCGTACCTTCTCAATGGGGTCCTCCACCGTAGTAACAAATTATATATTGAACTGAATCTTAGAACTATGTTAAAGACTGTCAAAGTTTAAAAAAAGTTATGCAGAAAATAACAAAAAACAAAGGATGTAAACCAAATAACAAATAACAGTTGCTTAATTTTATGATACCGCACGCCGGATTCAATGCGTTGGTATGAAAGTGAAAGATATGTTGAATGACATACGCTGCTAGTGATAATAAAAACTTGGGCTATAAATATATATATAGTTTTTTTATTAATTGTTTTATTAAATTGATTATTATCCATTTAATGCAGATGCCACACTAAGAAATTGGCAATATGCCGTGATGATTTATTTATTTATTTTTAGAATTGTTGAAAAATAACAATTTCTGTGACTCCAGACTTTCTAAAACTACAAATCGCTTTCATAAAAAAAACATATATGCCCTGATATTTTAAGAACAGGCAAAACAGATACATTTCATAAGCCACTTGGTAAATAATATTAGTACTTTAAATCGAATAATCGCAGTAGTTATAAGAACAAAACAAAATTTTAAAAACCAAGTTTCTTATGAAATATAACATGGATTGCCTATTCATGAATTTTTAGGCGGGAATTGATAAGATGGATATATGTAGTTGCATATATATATATATATATATATATATATATATATATATATATATATATATATATATATATATATATATATATATATATATATATATATATTGTAAAAATTTCAGTTATAATGAATTATGTCAATTGTTTATTTATGAGATAATGTCGCATTTTTTAATGAAATGAGATATGGTATTCGTCATTTACATAAAAATACGGTAGAATTTTATGTACCTACAAACTTCCAATAAAATAAGAATCATAGTCTGAATGTTAATTAGCTTTGAAATATAGCCATAAAACTGAGGAACATTATTGCTACAAATTTGTTTTATTAATTTCCCAAAAACCACATAATAATGACATTCCCCCTTTTTGGAGTGGGGTCTTCATTTTTGATACAAAATGATAATATGATTATATCACATAGTTCAGATTCCAAGTTTCAAAATTTATTATTAAATACATTTCTTGTTCCCAACTTATCACACTACAATCATAACTCCGAGTCTTTTTCGCTGACTTATTTGGTACCTATGAATAACTCGATCTATCATCGGATCTATCACAATGCAAGTTCGAACCGTTTTCTCTGGCTTTTAGTGAATTTTCATACTTACATTTAAGGGCATATAGTACTGACCAAAATGAGTAAAAAAGCTTAACCAACATGAGTCCGATCTTCCATAGTTTCCGAGATTTGATGCAGTGAAAAATGAGCTTTTACGGGATTTACGTTTGTTATCTCGAAAACTATAAGAGTTACGACTTTGATTAAATGGGATTTTTTGTTTACCTTTTAGAGGTAATCTTAGATGTGCTTTTGTTTTTTCTTTAAGAATCAAATAATTGTACTAGGTATGTTAAATGTTGTGGCGATCTTGGCCAATATTTAATTTTCAAATAACTTCGTAACTATTAGAAATTGAGAAAAACGTCTCATATAAAATTTTATTGTTTTATTATAGTCTATTTACTGACAGACAAAATTTTGTTCGATCACTATCTTCGTCAGTTTTTTTTCAATTTTTCGCTTTTCTCGGAAACAGTTGAATATCAGTCCTATGTTGATTAAGCTTTTTACTTATTTTGGTCAGTACTATATGCCCTTAATTTTTTTACAGTATTTTGAAACTCCCTGTATATTTCATACATGAAAAATTTACCCAATATTATGCATATATTCATCAAAAATATTTTATATTATTATACTTTTCATTTATGATTTTCAGGGCCAGATATGCGGTTTAAAGCCAACCCGGGCAAATAGTGACAGATCGGCCCGAATCAAAAATTAATCCCAATTTGGAATTCCGGCCGGGCGGATTTTAAAATTCGGACCACCGGGCATTTCCCCGGTTACCCGATGACCATATCCTGGAGCCCGATTCTAATTCAACTTTTCGACGTGAAATAATTTTAATCGTCGAAAAGCTACAAGCTACACGCAGCCATCTATGAGTTGAGTCAAGCAGGTACTAAAACTAACTTACCGACTTGGGATAGTTTTGCGTCACATACTTTTCGACGCCAAATCTCGCGCCGAATTCTTTTTTCACATCGAATAGTTTGACATTTCACACTTGAAGTTAGTTTTTTCATGATTTTGATATAGATTTGGAGGTTAGTATTATTTGTAGTAATTTGTAAATAAGCTTATAATATATATATATATATATATATATATATATATATATATATATATATATATATATATATATATATATATATATATATATATATATATATATATATATATATATATATATATATATTTGTATGAAATGCTAGTCAGGCATTTCGAATGCATTCACTGTATCTCTCAAACGCCACCTCTGAATTCTCATATAATTTCTACAAAAACATAAATTATAAAAATAACAAATTATACCTATTTTAAGAATTTTTACACTTACCGATTATGATCTAATAGCATCCCATTTAGTAAAACGAATCTATTGTTATAATTGTTATTCATTATTTCACTATTACTAATAAAAGAACCTCTGTTCCCGAAAATAAACTGACATCCGTAACTTTTACGTGAAATCTAAGTAATTACAGATATTTGTAAATATGTAGTTACTTGTAATTCCAAATTTTCTGTAGCACGTACAGATTCTATAAATTCATGCTACAGATGTACCCAGTCACTATATGACTAGTTCGAGATACTACTTCTATAGGCCCTGGATTTTCATCTCCGGTGAAACAGTCTTTTAATTTAACTGTCAGTTAGAAAAACATATGGCATAAATTTACACATGTGTTAATTTTTCGATGCCACATTGTTCTTATAACCGACAAATAAGTTAACAGACTGTTTAACCGGAGATGAATATACCGGGCACTAGTGTAATAAGGCCTTTATATTTAGTATTACTTTTAGGCCCAACTTTTCCACGTCTGGGTTAAAGTGTCAACTTAGCCATTAATTATAAGAAAAATATCGCATCGAATAATTGACACATGTGTAATTAAAAGAACTTATGCTATAATATCGATGCAATATATTTCTTTTAACTCGCGGTTAAGTAAAAATATACTTTAACCAGAGATGATAAATTTACAATTACCTGTTAACTAGAACTATGTGTAATTGATAATGTAATATCACTATTTATAATTTTATGATAACAGAGCTATATCTTCAATATAACCTGCCTTGAAATGACAACATGTATTAATTTCTTTCCAGTGACAATACAACTTTACTGTTATGTTATAAATCAGTTAGTAAGAATATGATAACATAATTTTGATGAAAAATTGTTGAATAAAATAAAACCCAAGTATAGAAATATTCATGGATTTTTTTATCGCCTTTTGGCGCCAATACTTTGCTTCGGCGAAAGATAAACTTGTTTGCTTCGATTTGTCACTAACTACACAAATAAAATTCTTGACAACTTATTGATATTCTTTAATTACTACACAATAATATAATTCATAGTAATATTATCAAATAAGTAAAGGAAATATTAATAAAATCTGTCGCAGTATCAAGAATTCAAGAGACAGTAAAAAGAATTGTATTTATCCCTTTATTAAAAAATGGTAAATGTGATAATAATTATTTGTCTTATTCATTTAAGATATAAATTTTAATATCAAACAGTAAAAGAAATCACACACAAGCATTTAAAGAGATCCCAATGTGGAATAGTATAACAGGCCTATTCTACTAAAAATATGTATAACGATATCGTTACCATACGACTGTCGCTAAGCATTTGGTTGAACGACTTTAATAACGACAAATGCCAAAAAGGTATTCTACTAATCATATCGTTATCGAGTTATCGTTATGATGAGTTTAACGATAATATCTAATTTCATGTTGATTTTGACACAATAAATTTATATTTGTTTTTCAATTCAAATTTGACATTCATTCAAATTTTAAATTTTCATCGTACATAAAAGTATTTATTATTCTCACCCTCGTTTTACAGTTTACACGCTCCATATCTACTTGCGCCGTATGAAATTTGATATAGGTGTATGTCTATAAAATGATCAACAATAATATTGCAGATTTCTATTAATGATATGATTATTAATGATTGGTGATATTTGCGTAAACAAATCCCTACATGCTTCTTCAATCATCAAAAAAAAAAAAAAAAATCTAAAATTTTCCTCCGATATAGTAAAAGGACGATTATATAAAATTTCATTAAAAAAATGTAATATAATAATAATAATAATAATAATAATAATAATAATAATAATAATAATAATATCTTGCTCATCTACAATTAATAAAATATCACCTTCAGCCATTTTTACTTTTGTTTTCAATATATATCTAACTTTACGACTTCAACGAGCCATGTGAACTTGTCGTTCATAAACGACATAAAATAACGATAAGTAACGACACGTAACGATAAATAAATTAGTAGAATAGGGTTTTGGCAAAAATCGTTATTATAACTACATGTCGCCTGGTAACGACTCGTAACGATACATATTTTTTTAGTAGAATAGGCCTGTAAGTATAGAACAAAACATAAAGGAAATTGGAGACAAGGATGGAGATACACCATGAACAATAAATTGAGAGAAATTTTGGAATACACTGAAATATGGAGAAACAGTATCAAATCACACATAATTAATTATATACTAGCACTAGACAAAACCCCTACTAGAGAAACACATATTACTTGATTGTACGAGTACAATCTATACACACTCGAATCAGAAACACCAGATTCACAAAATCATTAAAGAAGCATAGCAAATACAATTGAAGCAACATCCAAAATGTTATTTGCCATATACAGAAAATTTATTTTATAATGCAATATATGGTTCATCACTTCCATGGTTACTCACTACTGTCAAAAAGTGACAGCAATGTAATATTTGTCCATTTTAAAATTCCACAATAAATAGTATTGCAGCAAAGGAGATACCTCCAGAACACATGTCAATTCATTCTACGATCGGCTAGGATATTGTCTCAGTGTAAATGGGGGTATTTTTGAACATTAAAATTTTGAATTTTTGTAAGCCAAAGTTTGTTAAGATGTGCTACATTAAAGTGTTGATTTTATGTTAATTTGCTCAAAGTTCTGGAGTACCGCAGGGATCTGTGTTAGGGCCGCTACTGTTCAATATTTTTATTAATGACAACATTCTGTCTCAATGTCGAACATCTGCTTTATGCAGATGCCATAAAGATTTATCATAGAGTCTAAAATGAACATGATTGTGAACTACTCCAAAGTAATTTAAATAAAATTTATAACTGATGCACTTCAAATAAATTATTATTCCTGAATTTAAACAAATGTAATGTTATATCCTTCACTCGAAAACTGTGTCCAATAAAATTTGATTATACAATTGATGATTGTTAAATAGAGCTGAGCACTTTGCAGATCTGGGAGTATCATTTGACCCTAAACTTACATTCACCAAACATATTAAGAATAAGATGTTAACAGCCTACAAATGTCTAGGCTTCATAATTAGACACTCTGGATACCTCAAAGATAAAAATATTTTAAGAAATTTGTTTGTAAGTTTTAGTTCGGCTTCATTTAGAATATTGTTCTGCAATTTGGAACCCTTCCCATAAAAACGCCAGCGAATCAATCGAGTTAGTCCAGCGTAAATTTATCAAAGCAGCTTCTTTCATTATTAATGGGTTATATCCCGAAAGAGGAACTCCACAATACTACTTGAAAATTTTAATTTACAATTCCTTCAACAAAGGAGAAATATGCATTCAGCTATATTAATTTTTAAATTAGTTAATAATATTGTTGATTGTGAGTAACTAAATTATCTCTACAAGTTCCACGTTCATCATCTCGTTATTCCAATACTTTTTATTTACAAACTGCACGTTCAATGGTTTTAACAAAATCTCCTGTATATTATATGATTAGTTGTTATTCATATAATTTTCACGTGTTTTATGCACGAATTACCGTTGTTTGCAAATCCCGTTCTTCAAGTTCTCTCTTAAGATCACTTACTTTTAATTCGCTTAATTTTAATTTCAGTATTTTATTTATTTTTGTTTACACTTTACAGTTTATTAACCCGTACACCTGACACCAACTGTAACGTTTTCATTTATTTGGGTGAAGTGTAAAAATCAAAAAATTATTATTAATTAAAATAGATATTTATTAAAACGATAAAATATTAAGAGATTATACAATGCCGATTATTATGGTTATCATATACTAATTTAAGACTGAGCATATAATTAAATAAACACTAACACTATTTATTTATTTATTTAAGCAATTACTGATTATTTCGACTATTTATGTCACTATTTATTTATATTACATTCAACTGTCCGACCTACACAGCGTCTATATACTCAACTGACTCAACAGCGTCTGTATCTTCAAAAGCCCGGACAGAATTCACACCTTTTGCCTCACTGTCTATCTATTTGTGTAACTAACTGTCTAATTATCTAATTGTCCTTCTGACGGACTAACTCTCTAACTTCCACTGCCTCAGTATCACCGACTGTTTGTATGCCACAACTCTTTAACACCACTACCGAGTATCCACTTCTACTTCCCGTATAACCTAGCTTCCCAATACTCCTCAAAACTACCGAATATTCACTTCCACAGCTATCTCAGTATACCAGTAACTTCCCATACGCTCACCACGATACTGCTATGCCACTCAACTCACTGACTCCTTACTAGCTATGTAACTGTCCTTCTGGCGGACTAACACTCTCTGTGACTGTCTGTCTTCGCACACACGTACATCGCTTATATAGCAACCCTTATATTTTCTAGAGAACTCTCCACATCATAACAATGCGCCGGTAATTACGCTTACATCCCCTCTTGTTCACAAAACTTCCCGCCTCACATCGCCCGTCTATCGCGCGCTACAATGTTATCGATCACCTACCTAGGCTCCTCTTATCTACTAGAATGGTTCTATTCATAGGCGTCGATTCGCACGCGCTGGTCGGGGTTACACAGACCATATGTCGTAGGTACTATCGCGTTACAATAGTAAAATACTAAAATTAAATGAAAAAATATTTCTATAGAAACTAGTATAGTAAGAATTAGTTCTACTTATGTGATAAGTCTGGTAAACATTAAACCGAGAATAATAATTTCGACAAAAAAAAAACACATTTTATTATCATAGACATTCTCAGAAGTGACAAAGTATGGTACGAATATCAAGTACAATTATGTCAAATAGTTTTATATTCCGGATTCACTTAGAAATAATTGTAAAATCAATAGTATATACCTACGTGTATTAATACTAGTACCCGTTTCTTCTTTTCTAAAAAATAAATAAATAACACCCAATATTTTCTTCAAATTATATTTCATTTTATACGGGTTTTTTCAGGTTAACGACTTGCAACGAAACTTGCGACTTCTGCCTAATCATTTTGAGTATATCTAATCAGCACAATAAATTCACTTCTTTCCATGATAGTAAAATTACGAGAGGTCGCCTAATTTCAATGACTGCCAAAACTTAATTAGTGACAGGATCTGCCTGAAAATTTTAACGTAGACCATAAAAAGAATTTTACAAGACTTATCACTCCGTCCTCGTATAAACAAAATACAACCGATATGTCAGGAATGTAAACATTTCTAATTGTTGTTCGTAATAATAATGTGGTATGGCGTATTCTAATAAATATATCCCCAATCTCTCGAAAATGACGCTATAGGTATAATCTGAAAACTATTATAGATAAAATTATGAAACTTGATATATTTTCTACATCACATAAGAACATGTTTTGTAGATTTTTCACGTAATTTGGAACAGTGCCCTTGAATGGTTACTGAGAAGCAATGAAGGTAAAAATAGATTTTTTTATTCTTAGCATTTAATATAATTAAAACAAAGTATGTACATAATAATAATTTATGCAACAAGAGTGTAAACATAAGCTTTATGACATGAGGTTAAGTAATTGCAGAGTCAAGAAAATTATTCACCGAATGTTATAATGCTTGTTTACACATGAGTTGCCTACAAGATTTTTTATACGACTTTAAAAGCATTGCTGAAACAAATTAGAAATTTGACAGACGAGCAGACGACAACATGAACACACCAAACATCGAGTTCACATTTGACATATAACAGATCTGAAGTTCAATACTGTAGTACCAATCAGTATGATCAACATGATTGTACATAAAAAACTAATTTTAGGTAAGACAATTAAAATGCCACGCCTGTATTGAGCGTGGTAGCTCAGTAATGTGTAAAGCTGTAAAGTAAACGATTTTCTAACTTTACACTTCGGAAAATAAAAATGTAATTTATTGAAATAATCCTCCACCTATGTAAGTTATATTTGATTACCTTTTGCCAAGAGTGCCATTATTTTGAGTTTTGTTTAAAATAATACATTTATGTAGTTTTCTTCTATTTTTAATTGTATTTTACATTATCAAAAGGAATAGGTTATTGCTAATTTTAACAAACGTATTAAATGTGAAAATGCAAATATTGTGCGAAACACTGAATAGTTGAAATTTTTTACACTTTACACTGCTCGCGTCAAATAAGTTAATTAACTTTCATAAGTTATACGCAGAAGTAGTACAGTGAAAAATCCAAAAACAAATGTCAAACTTTATTAGCTTCAAGCCTATTTGATTTTATAGTAATAAATCAACAAAAGAATGACAATATGGTAGATACAGACTTGGAAAGTTAGCACTTCTACTTCCCACTCGACCAAAATCAGGGTTGAAAAATCTGTGGAACGAGGTGCTTTATCTAGAGTAAAGTCGGTGAATGTGGAATAGTCATCTAATGTGGAATAGGCGCTTTTTGAAAGAATGGTACACGTCATCTGTGATCTAATAGCACAAATGCACGTGTGTAGGGGAGTTATTACCCATATAGAGACACCAACTTAACTGCATTGTGCATAACATCAAAAACTATGAAAAATAGTATGAGTGCCTGCTGAGCTTTTTAAGCAAGTGTAAAGATATGTAGTTTTATTACTGATTGCGTAGTAGAAAGTACGATTTTTTGCAACTGCAGTATGGATAAGGGTTTGGGGATGTAGGCTAGATTTAAAAAATATTTTTCTAATTAATTCCTAAATGAAATTCGATTGCGAGAATTTGATGTCAACAAATCCGCTAATGTGGAATACCGAGGGGTATGCCAATGTGGAATATACCAAATTAGCGAAAATGTTATAATATGACTAGATAACTGTTCTTGGTTTAGGAAAATGTGCCAGAGAAGCATACCTACCAAGAAGCAAACATGCAGAAGGCAGTACGGGAACATCAAATGGGTTAAATGCGTTTACTTGATTACGTAATATAGTTTATTTTGTTACATTCCAATAGCATACTCATTTTATTTTTTTTATATAAGATAAGAAGGAATAAATACTTTAAAGAACATATTTGCATTGTTTTCCGAATTTTTTATACTGTGAAAGTATGTATGGTTATGTGGTATATATTCCACTATGGTATTCCACATTATCGTCCATTTTTCAAGAGGTGTAAAAATTTCAATTTTGAAGAAAATTGCTCTTATAAGTGAATTATTCTAGATAATCAACCTGAAAGTGTTACTATTTTGTAAAGTACATTTTAAATTACCTATATGCAATATTTGATGATTAACCACCATCTTTTCGCATGTTTTTTCAATGAAATAAAAATGGTATTCCACATTCACCGACTTTACTCTATAACTTTACTAAGTATTTGCTATGAGGAGAAACCCGGCTTTCAATTATGATAAACTGCACAATTACTAAGATGAATAACTTGCAAACCTGTAAGAAGACTTTCAAATACATAAAAGATTTAAAACAATTAATGGAATTGCTTTCCAAGAGATATTATGTGTGAAGAATTACTCGCCCATAATATTCATAAAACTTAATTTATTTCCTTTATAAGTACGTATAGAAAAAAAGTTACCACCATATTGAAAGAAGAGGAAACTAATGAACAATCATATAAGGACATTTAATAAATATGAAAGTTACAAATAACAAATTTCATTTAAAAACGAAATTTGTTTTGCAATGTTAGTTTTTTTATTGTTGACGTATGGAACAGAATATTATTTTCCGGATATTTAGGTACAGAGTAAAGTAAAAATATTGCCTGTATAATACAAAAACGTATTAAGAAAATCATGAAAAATAAAACGCAAGTAATTAGTATAGAGTAGAGAGTAGAACATTTATATGCAATATATGAGAAAAAAAATCTTCCGTTGTAGTTAACTTAGTAATGACATCATAAGGCAATAGAAATTCGATCAAGCACAAAATAATTACGCAAAAAAGCGGACAGATAAGAGAATTGCACACACAACATAAATAATATATTACATAAATTTATAATAGTATATTAAAACATAAGTTACAGACGACAATATATTCTAGAACGAGTTAGAAATTGTTCATTATACTATTCTCTGTTCAGGCTTTCATTTACATTATTTTTTTTTTAAATATATTTTACAATTTCCATAGGGATATTTTGGTTAGAATTGTTAGGTGGGTGACAGTGATTTTTGCTTTTTATATACTGTCCGTTGACCGTTGTCTAGAATATTTAGTGTATTTATTGCAGTCATGCCAATCTCAAATAACAAAACGTTCGAGAAGTTAGCGTACCCACAATAGCCCACACAGTTGAAAACTATCTTAATCGTTTGTTTTGCGTTAGTTGAGATTAGTTTTGCAAAAAATTACGATTGTTTCAAAAGTCTAGTATATTTTTTTAAAAAAACTATTTGGGTGGGCTAGTTTCACAATAACCCAACCCATCACTCGAATGTCGAAAAAAAAACCATAAATATATTGTAATTGATTAGTTAGTGTTAGTTGTGATACGTATTACGTTAGTTTTATTATAGTAGTCTAGTAAATTTAGATCGAGTGGGTGGGCCAAATATACAGTTCCCCAGCCCATTGCAAGATTTCACGCGCACATTTTGCGTATATGGTCTACATGGTTAGTTGAGCTTAGTTTTGCAAAAAATTACGATTGTTTGAAAAGTCTAGTATATTTTATTAAAAAAAAACTATTTGGGTGGGCTAGTTTCACAATAACCCAATCCATCACTCGAATGTCCGGAAAAAAAACATAAATATATTGTAATTGATTAG
The DNA here is from genome assembly GCA_963082715.1 of Harpalus rubripes. NCBI lineage: Eukaryota > Metazoa > Arthropoda > Insecta > Coleoptera > Carabidae > Harpalus > Harpalus rubripes. Next base: position 41,989,064 of record OY720448.1, on the reverse strand, counting down.
TTGGTGTTAGTTGTGATACGTATTACGTTAGTTTTATTATAGTAGTCTAGTAAATTTAGATCGCGTGGGTGGGCCAAATATACAGTTCCCCAGCCCATTGCAAGATTTCACGCGCACATTTTGCGTATATGGTCTACATGGTTAGTTGAGCTTAGTTTTGCAAAAAATTACGATTGTTTGAAAAGTCTAGTATTTTATTTAAAAAAAACTATTTGGGTGGGCTAGTTTCACAATAACCCAATCCATCAGTAGAATGTCCGGAAAAAAAACCATAAATATATTGTAATTGATTAGTTGGTGTTAGTTGTGATACATATTACGTTAGTTTTGTTGTGGTGGTCTAGTAAATTTAGATCGAGTGGGTGGGCGAAATATACAGTTCCCCGGCCCATTG
>OY720448.1:41811170-41986170 GCA_963082715.1 Harpalus rubripes | reverse complement strand
ATAATCGGATTCTAGGGACCTTAAAACGTGCTTATTCATTAAAATCTGGATATGCGATTTTTAGCATGAATACAATACCTCTCTTAGCGAGAGGTAAAAAAGGAAACAACTTTTTTTATCTCGATGTGTACGTAGGTATAATAAATGTAATTTCAACTTACACAGAGACACACACACACACAGACACACAGACACACACACAGACACACACACGCACGCACACACACACACACACACACACACACACACACACACACACACACACACACACACACACACACACACACACACACACACACACACACACACACACACCGACACACAGACACACACACACATACACACATACACACATACACACATACATACGGACATCATCGTAAAAATGTTATAATCGGATTCTAGGGACCTTAAAACGTGCTTATTCATTAAAATCTGGATATGCGATTTTTAGCATGAATACAATACCTCTCTTAGCGAGAGGTAAAAAAGGAAACAACTTTTTTTATCTCGATGTGTACGTAGGTATAATAAATGTAATTTCAACTTACCTACAAACAGTGGAATTAATTGTTCCAAATTCCATGATTTTAAGATGTTTTGGACAAATTCATCAGCCATTTACAGATACTAGCTTTTAAAAAATCCAGCAAATACACAATTTCTTGTAGTACAACACAACTGCGTACTTCCCCAAGCAACATGTGCAACGTGCAAGTCTGTAGATGCAGTTGCGACGCAGAAGCAGTGACCACCCAAGAAAAAACCGGGAATAAACGAATATAGACGAAATACAACAAAATATAATAGTTGTTTTAACAAAATAGTACTATTAGTTGAACGGAATAGTTGATAGTGTTAACAAAATTTTGTATTAAAAATCGAACAAAATGAATTTGTTCTTTTAAAGATAAGATTTGTTTAAATAACAAATAACTTTTGTTACATTTCAACAAAAGGCAAAATGTTAGTTCAAAAAAACATGTTGTTAGAATATCAAAAATATATAATTCACTGTACTAATAAAATAAAAAAATTAATTTGTTGCTTCAAATAAATAAATTCAGTTGCACTAAGTAAATTGTTTTATATTCGTTCAAAATTTTGTAAAGACAACAAAAAATTCTTTAACAAAATAAATTTTGTATTTACAACAAAATCGTTCTTTCAGTGTAGACTTGTTGTATATCATTGAAAAGCTTATAAAATAAGCAAAACGACGAGACTATTTTTAATATAGGTTCCCATTAAAAAGATCATAAGTTTGTGTGATATGTCGAGAATTATTAAGTTTTCAAAGAATCTAATTGAGCCATTTTATTTTAACTAAAAACAGTTCAAAATTTGTTAAAACAATTTTTCTCTAACCATCATAATTAATAAGATATGAGATATTTTCGAAATGAGCGAAAAAGTTTGCCTGTAGTTCAGAAACAAAAGAAAATTACTGTTAAACATTTCTCGAAAAGTTTACCCTGGAATGTGCAAATTGTTTTGCTCTATCGTTTATATTACTCGAGGTACCTTAAAAAAACATGAGACACTTGTACATATATACCTGCTGTCTACTTTTTTTGTGGATCATAGGAAATACAATGGTAAATTTGTTATATATTTGTAAATTCTGCCCTGTTAATTTTAGAACTAAAAGTGTAATTACAAAAAAATATTCAGAATTGAATACTGCATCAAATGAGCCTAAATTTATTGATATAATAGGTTCTTGTCATTAGATAAATGTAAAAAAAGTATCCGTCTTTAAGCTTTGTACAGAGTGCCATGCAAGATGGAAGACATGTTTTGACTTGTATTATTTAGGTAGGCATGTTTTAAGTTTAAAGTTTAAACAGGCTCGCATGGAATGTTATATTCTACGTATAAGGAAAGTTCAAATACATTCTTTGGGGTTTTATTACAGATTTCGTTTTCGTTTATGAAATAAAATCTTTATATTGCTTTTAAAATAATTAAAAAGTGCAATAACACCAACAGGCCTTTAAAAATTTTTGATTTTTAAAAATAAATCATGATTTTTGAAAACCCTGCACGTGACTAAAAGCACTTTCCAAAATTATGTAATAAAACAAGTGCACGTAACACAGATTGTACTAGAACAAACTGCTGGAATATTTTAAAAAGATCATGTTTGTTCTTGTCAATTTTGTTTAGGTTATGTTTGAGTTTCTTTCATTGACGTATTACATAAATGGACGTAACGTAGGTGCTGCTTATAAGCATTGACGCACACCTGAAAAAAAGACAGCGCTAGTTAGGGGCAAAGTCAAAAGATGAAAAACAGCAATAAATGACTGAATGTAAAATATAGTTCATAATCGACGTAACATAAAATATTTCATTCGTATATTAAATTATTTGTAAAAATGACAAATATAGAAAAGTACTTTTGCTTTAGCTAATACCTATTATTTATTTTATACTATTTTTATACACATTTAAGGTGTAGTCCGTCTATTGAAAATGATTGCTGCATATCACAGAATGTTTGGATAGCTTGAAATTGTGTCTTCTAACTGCAATAAGCTGGTCTATTTTTTCATCTACTCGAAAAACATTCATATAAGATATGACAGTTTAGTTTACGACGAAAAAGAAAGAATTTTATGTCCTTTTGATAACGAACTGTGCATCCATTTGCACTGCATGACATTACCATTTTAAAAGAAATTCTGAAACATAATTGAAATCACACTTTCATGCATAGCATGAATTACAGAACATAACCTGAATTGCCAGCAAGTAAAGCTATTTTCAGCTTCTAGTAAAGTGCCATTTCCGGTTATCCGATTTTCACCAAAATCTAATGGGCTCTCTTCATTACAGAAAAAATTCGAAATCCAAAGTTTCAAAATTTTCTGAATAATAGTATTTGAGTTAGAGTGGAGTATCCACACACATACACAAACACATCATCGTGAAAATGTTAAAATTGGATTCTAGGGACCTTAAAACGTGGTCATCTACCAAAATCTCGATATGCGATTTTTAGCACGATCCCTATACCTCCCTTACCAAGGGCAGCGGGAGGTAAAAATGTTATAAAACGAAGGATAAGATGGAAAATAAGACATAATTTTGCAAATATACATTAATTGAAACAGTATTATTCGTATGAAAGCGTAAGTACCTACATAAACATGGAAATATATGTAGTTATATATGTAGTTCGTCTAACCTAATTTTTTTCAGAAAAAATGCCAAAATCTCTATAAATACAGTTTTCCGCACTCAATTTTTAGCGGTATTTAGTTTTTTTAATGGTTAATCAAATATATATAACCATTAATATAAAATTCTTGAATTCTGGATAAACTGCAATTTAGCCATAAAAAAGAATATTATTTTTACTAATATTCTGACGAAATAAACTGCACTTGTACTAACTGTCACTAATGTCAGTGTCAGACCAGCAAACAAAACAACAGAACGCAACAAAGTTCTTGTTTGACGTTGCCCCTCTTATCTATATTTTCTAAGGTGAGCGTCAATTCCTCTCTTTCTACGTCAGGTCCATTTATGTAACATGTCAATGGTTTCTTTGTTTGATATACCAACGTATGACAAAAGTGATCATTTTCCATTCTATGAATAATTGCAACATATTAAGTATTGTTCTATATAGTTCCTCTAGTAAATTTGGTACATAGTTCAGTATCTCCGTCCACATATTTGTATAAATTCCTTAAATACCTACTAGGAAATAAATACTTTCATCGTTGTGTACAATAGCATCAAAATTATTGTTTCTAAATGTCAAAGTGCCTTAGTTACCTGCTGTTATCTACGATTAGCTTTGCCCAGTATCTCTCACTGACATGACAAACGTAAATATTAGGAAAAGAGAGAACATGGGAATATTATATTTTTAGACGACCACTTCAGAAAATAATAGATATCTCAATAGTAGCCTACTTAAGAAAGTTGAAAATATCGTACAACTAGCATGATATGAATATCGTACTATCACGATATGATTATATTGCAATGAGACGAAATCAACATAGTCAGGAAGCCAGGCAGCTTTTGCTTTGTTTGATTGTTTCAAAAAAGCAGTAGGTATTGAAAGGAGTATGTGACCATATCCGAATTTCAATATAGGTATGTCATAAAACATAAAAAACTAACCACTCTAGCTTCTAATCATAATAATAAAAACTAAACATTAATTTGTAATACTGTTATGAGCAATTTAATGTTTTTGAGATGGGACATATGCCGTAAGCATGTTGGAATGGTGGAAGAATATACTTAGAATATACTGCGGGAAGGAAAGAGACAGTTATAAATCAGCCTTTCAGCGTCCCGATTATGTTATAGTAGGTATGTCATGGCTATAACTATCTTATTCCCTCCCAGGCTACCCGACTTCTGCCATTTTACCATGCTCACGTCACCTATCCCTTCCCCAAATTTTTAATAATTATTTTCTCGTAAAGTACGAATCGATTTAAAAAATACGGGTATTTTTTTGTCTAGTATCATATTATGTAAAAATAAAAATTTGGTCACATACCCCATTGTCATTTGAAATAAAATTCTTGTATAGACATGTTATTCTTTGTGGTCGACTAAAAAATTGTGTTCATATCTCGCTCGAAAGTAATATCGCATTACTCGTATATTAACTCACTCCGTTATACCTCGTTCATAAAACTTCACACTCGCTCGATATTTCTCATTTTCGATACTCGTTATGAGATATAGTATTATTTATTTTATTTTATTTTATTATATATATACATATATATATATATATATATATATATATATATATATATATATATATATATATATATATATATATATATATATATATATATATATATACAGGCTGTAAATGAAATAAGTGCATTAAATATAACCAGTAATATAACTCGACGAGAACAACAATATTTCTTAATAACTTTTTCTCGAAATCGCATATTTTTTAGCATTTTTACCACCCCGTAAATTGACTAGTCGTTCCACGTATTTTTCTAATAATTGAATGAAGTAGCAATAGCCATGAAAAATTTTGTTTTAGCAATTGACAGTTTCGTCAGTTGTTGCAATTATATTTTGGCATTAGCAATAAACTTGTTTATCAATTAAATTCTGTCAAAATGCTTACGTTTACAAATAGCGAGTACACAGATATTGTAATTACTTACCTATGGTTTATTTATTTTTTCGTATCTTTACTACATTTTAATTTGTGGTTGATATAAAGACAGTATTATAAAGTTGCCAACGCATTTAGACGGAGCGTTTCCAAATCATTTCCTAATATTCGCACATTTGTTAATCTTGTACATCTTTATCACAATACGAAGTGTCACATATATGACAATTTTAAATAAAGCAACAGTTGTATCCATATCATGTGCAAAAAGATCAATGTTTTCAGCAGACTTCGATTTTGGTAATGGCTCATAATGTTCATTAATGAGACTGAATTTACTTGGGAAGGTGTATTTATTATGCACAATACACATTTCAACAGACGAAAATGCTGTAAAAATTTTCATTAAAAAATGTTTGAGCGGGAACAATAAATGGACGACTAATTATTTGTGCTCATGTACCTCGTTTAAATGGACAAAAGTTTGTAACTACATTTTTTGAATAACGTATTTAAACTATTATGATTTGTCGAAGATAAATAATCATCTCATAACCTAATAACTATGCTTTTGCTCTTCCTCCCCTCGTTCCTCCTTGTGTTCCTCTATTCACAGGTGGCCTGGTTAATACACAACTTTATAATTTTGATATCCAAAATTTAAATTTCTTTATTTTAAAAATTGTACTATTACGTAATAATTAATAATAAATGTTATTTCCGTTGATTCGTTTATTAATTACTGTGACTGCAAGTGTAACCGATAATGGAAATTTTATGAGCTGTTTGTACCCCACTTGAATACGGCAGCAGCCATTTGTTCTCCATGGGCGCGCACCGAAATATGCAGCAAATCTTTAAAGAATTTTAACTCAAAATCTAAAAGATTTAGAAAAAAATCTGATGTGGCCAGCACATTACCTTCCGTCATTTATATGAGGTATTTACGAAAATTCTACCGGTGAACTGTTACCGGTAAACAGCTTTTTATCAGGTTATAGCTACCGGAATCGATATTTTAAGAACGCAAGTGGTAAACAGGGTAGATCCATAACCTACGAAAAAATTTGAAAATTTGAAACAGGTTAGAAATTTGACGTAGTTAACAAACTGAGCAGAGTCCTACTTTGAACACATTTTCACTTTTAACGCGCGTGCTTAGCTTTGCATCAGTACCTTTTTTTGAGATTAGATCCTTCATGAATCCGGTAGATGGATCTGATAGCTATTGAACAACTTTCGAACACGGTAACCTTTTACCACTCGTGTTTTCGAACACAGTCGGTAGATGCGGTATCTACCGGTAGAATTTTCGTAAATGCGTATGTATTTTCTATAAAATCCATACAGAAAGTTCCTTGCAAAAGATTCTTAATTTCTTGTATGTACATTACCTTTCGACAGTTGTATGTATTTTATACAAATTCCATACAGAAAGTTTCGAGCAAAAAGATCCTATATTTCGAGTAAAATTATAACATAAATATACTACGAATATGTCAATTGCACTTGACACTGACATCTCTCAATCAGAATTTTCTTAATATAGTAGCTGTTTCTAGCATAGCTGGCTAATTTATGAAATTTAATATCTTTATAATTTTATAACTCTATATCCATTTAAAATGAAGTATAAAATGAAGTCAAATCGTATAGAGAATACAATATTCTTTAATATTTATAATAACATTAAATGTGAAAAAATGATATTTAACATCGTTTTTTCAAGAAAAACTGTTAAAATCTTCAAATGAGGGTACTTCCGGTTGACCAATTATAACCAAAATCTAATCAGCTCTTCACATGGATGCGACGAAGAGGAATGCGAAAGAATTATAATTTTTGGAATTGTAGTATTAGAGTTATCGTAGAAGAAAATTTTGTTACACACACACACGCGCACACACACACACACACACACACACACACACACACAAGCACGCACGCACGCACGCACGCACGCACGCACACACACACACACACACACACACACACACACACACACACACAGTCACACACACACACACACACACACAGTCACACACACACACACACACACACACACACACACACACACACACACACACACACACACACACACACACACACACACACACACACACACACACACACACACACACACACACACACACACACACACACACACACACACACACACACACACACACACACACACACACACACACACACACACACACACACACACACACACACACACACACACACACACACACACACACACACACACACACACACACACACACACACACACACACACACACACACACACACACACACACACACACACACACACACACACACACACACACACACACACACACACACACACACACACACACACACACACACACACACACACACACACACACACACACACACGTAAAAATAGTAAAATCGTTTTCTACGGACCTCAAAACGTGCTTATTCATCAAAAACTCACTACCGAATTTTTTGACCAAAGACAATACCTTCCTTACCTAAAGGTGACGGAAGGTAAAAAGTTATTAAGAAATATTGTTGCTCTCGTCGAGTTACATTACTGGTTAAATTTAATGCACTTATTTCATTTACACCCTGTATATATACATGTTTTAGGTATACGTAGGTTTTAAGAATGTTTACGTATTTTTAATTGATGTGAACTGTACTTGATAAAATTCAATATTTTTGTAATAAATATCAAATATGTAGAATAAATAAATCGAGGGGTTAGTCACGCTCCCAAATTTTGTACACCGTAATTCCCACAACGATTATTTCCCTGATATTTCCCGTATTTCCCTGGTATTTCCCGTATTTCCCTGGTATTTCCCGTATTTCCCTGGTATTTCCCGTATTTCCCTGATATTTCCCGTAATTCCCTGATATTTCCCGTATTTCCCTGATATTTCCCGTATTTCCTCGCATTTTTATTACAAAAACTCATCAAATCATCACAAATCCTTGCTTCCAAGTCCTAATTTTGGTTTCTTTTATTGAATGAAAGACTATTGCACCGATATATAGTCTAGCCACTATACTCGTAGTAATTTAAACTCAATTTAAAACATTACCTAGTCTGAATTCCGCCCTAATATAGAATAATTAGGACATTTTCCCCCGCAATCTTTCTAAACGAAACTTTTGCGCGTTTTTTTAGGTATTTTTAAGCAAATTACGTCCAAAACACTTCGTTTAAAAACGCCTATCTTGTTGAAAAGTAATACGCATTTCATGAAATGACGTATCAGTGGCGGCTCGTCAGGGGAAGCAAAGCCTCCTCATAACATATCAGGATAAAAACTTTTTCAAAACATTTTCTTTCATGTTTATTCTTCATTCTATTTTCATTAATTTTGTATTAGTTACGTGTAGGTTTAAAATGAACTTAATGCATAATTTTTCTGTATTAATCATGTTACGCCTATTAATTAGATTGTTGTGCATACAACGGAGGCTAAGCTCCTCTACATAGGGCTGTGCGATCTTAGAAATTTGAAATCGATTTTCGATCTTTTGCTAAAATCGATTTGTCGCGATTGATCGATTTGATCGATCAACAGCAAAAAATCGATATTTTTAAATATGAAATCGAAATACTATATCAAAAAATCGATTTTAAAAATAGATCAAAAATCGATTTTAATATAAACTCGTAAGATAGATTTTATTAAAATATATAGAGCGGAAATTAAAGAAAAACTTGAAAATATAAGCGATATTAAGGAATTTTGGAGAACAGTAGGGCACTTTTTTCCTCGCAAAAACTTTATAAAAAATCCAATAGATATGAAAAAATGGGAAAGCTTCTATATAGCATGGTATGGAGAAAAAATGTACCGACAAGATATTTACTTTGATGCCCGTCATCCATATCTGGACACTGAAGTTAGTAGAGAAGAATTAAATCACGCTCTTGCAAAACTAAAACGAAACAAAAGCCCCGGAAGCGACGGTATTATAAATGAACAATTAAAAATGTTACCAGAAACTTGGAAATTATATCTATTAACAATGATTAATAAATGTCTAACTCATGAAAACGTACCACAAGAAATGACAAATATTAAGCTTACGCTTCTATACAAAAAGGGTGATAGAAATGATGTTAACAACTTCAGAGGAATTGCACTGGTTAACACAATAACCAAGTTACTTACGTTTATTATAAACAACAGAATGCAAAAATGGGCAGAGAGCAACAACCTATTTCTAGAGGCGCAATCTGGGTTTAGAAAACAACGATCATGCATGGACAACTTGTTTGTTATGGACGTAATTATTAGATCTCGAATGATAACGAACCCTGAAGGTACATACTGCATTTTCGTTGATTTTCAAAAGGCATTCGACTCTGTAATTCATAGTCAACTGTGGTATAAAATTTTTGCATTAGGAGTGTCAAGCAAGATAGTCAGACTGTTAAAAAACATATATGATCAAGCAACAATGCAAATAAAAATCAATAATGAACAATCCAAACAAATACCAATTGGCAAAGGAGTACTGCAGGGCGAGTGTACTAGTCCTCTATTATTTTCGCTCTATATAAGCGATTTAGAAGAAAATTTCAGAGAGAAAAATCTTGAGGGTATCTTTGTAAACCAACAATTAGATATACTCACTTTACAATATGCCGACGATTTAATTATATTTGGAAGAAATGCAATTGATGTTCAGAAAAAATTAACTGCTCTGGAAGAATTTTGCAACTCTTTAAATCTAACTATCAATCACAGCAAGACTAAGATCGTACACTTTCATAATGGACGTCCTCCAAGACAGAAAATTAGATATTATTGCCAAAATAATGAAATAAAACTAACTTCACATTACACTTACTTGGGAATATTACTATCATCCTCTGGACTATATAGAGCACAATCAAACCAAATAACCAGCAAGGGCAATAGTATAGCAGGTGCAATCAAAGCAACAATGATAAAAGTAAAACGTACTCCTGGAATACCTGTATACAATTATTCAACTCGTTATTTATTCCATCAATTTTATACGGAGCAGAAATATGGGCAGCTAATTATACAGATAATATTGAAAAATGTCAAATGCAGTATATGAAAACCTTTTTTCACTTTCAAAAAACTACTACAAATTATATTATCGGACGAGAAACTGGATTAATGAAGCTAGAAATTGCAGTAATACGAAGAATGCTAGAGTGGTGGTACAAAATATTAATTTTGCCAGAATCCAGATATGTGAAAGCATGCTACAATAAATTAGTTGAGCTTAACAACAGATCTTCTGCAAGATTTACACAGTCTAACCAAATCAAATACAACTGGGCTAGGAAATTGCAAACTGTTCTATACCAAGCAAATTTTGAATGGATCTGGACTGAACAGAACCCTTATATCTTAAGAAACGAATTAAATAACATTATCAACTCATATTCGCAAACGATGTATGACGAGGACACAAAAAGAATAATTAATTCATCTTACAACTTAGAATTTAAATATTATAACATATCTTACAACTATTTCTCCATAAATGTTTCATTACATGCTTTACGAACCGTCGCCCAACTAAGAACAGCAAACGGGAAAAACAGTCAACTATACTTGAAAGGAACCTTATATAAATTTAACTGCGATGAAATATGTACCTTATGTAATACTTACGAAGATGACAGTCTAAACCACTTCTTGTTTAATTGTCCTATATTCAACCCAATAAGAAAAGAGTTTATCCAAAAACACTTTGACCAAAACGTAAACGGCTTTAGTATTATGTCTGACTTAACAATCAATAAGATCTACGACATTCACAATTACATAATCGAAGCATTAAAACTAAAATCATTCATAATTTATAATTAAACCAGTAGTGTGTGAAAATGTAATCGCGAATGGCCTGTATATAACTCGTATTTCGTACAAAACAAGAGTTCAGTGGCTGTGGTAGTGTTTGTTCCTGATTCGCAGTAAGCTCCAGGTCCAGAATATCGCAAAACAATAAGACTCTTTTTTGTGTATATTATGTATATGTGTATACTATATAAAATTGCATGTATTTAGTTAACTACCAACTTTCTTTGTAATAAGCTTTGCTTGTGGTACAAATATATATATATTATTATTATTATTATTATTATTATTAGATTTTATTAAAACTTCGATTTTTATTGATATGAAATTTCTACTACGCATACGCACATCAAATTACGAAAAAATACACGTAACGCGCATGAAACGCCAAATGCTGGTGAAATCAAGAGATTTTTTTATCTATCTTGGAATAAATATTAAAAAAAAGATTTTTCAGAATCTAGAAGATCGACATCATTTAGAAAGATCGGTTTTCCGGAGTTCCGATAATTGTTTTTAATTGAGAGGTCTTTTTGAATAAAATCGATTTTTCAATTAATCGATCTTTCCGATAAATCGATTTTTTCGATTGATCGATCTTTTTAAAATAAAAGATCAATCCGATTTTTACAAATAAAGATCGTTCAAGATCGATCTTTTTCGCAGCCCTCTACTCTATAAAAGTATAGTTCTTACTTCTTAAAGGCATACTCCACACTCGTGCTGCATACACGATACGTGAATCAAGATCATTATACCTGCGTATAAGTCAGCACAGGAGGCTGCCTTCCCTTGGTATTCGTGAATGCTCGGCATGATTCGTGACCGCAGCTGCTAAACCACAGATCATCTATCGATCTCGGTTCCCCAGATTCGCGACCAGACACGCAGCCACGAGACAACAACACACAAATCCACAAATGTAACATGCGCATGAGCATGTACTGACACTGACATCTAAAGTCACCTTATACAGCGTTGCCGCGCAGTTCAAATTCAAATTACTTGTATATCGTGAACATATCGGATATATTCGTGTATTATCGTAAACAAAAAAGAAATATTTCCTTCGTAATTCCCAAATATTTCCTAATAATACAAGTATTTCCCAGATATTTCCTGGTAATTCCTGTATTTCCCTAGTAATTCCTGTATTTCCCTAGTAATTCCTTCTTGTGTACACCATATTTCCTTCGTGACTAACCCCTCGAAATAAATATTGTAAAATTAGTAGAAAATTAGAAAAAATGTAATATAAGTGATACAGTAAGTATATTATATATGATTATACATAAATATATATATATATATATATATATATATATATATATATATATATATATATATATATATATATATATATATATATATATATATATATATATATATATATATATATATATATATATATATATATATATATATGTCATACCATATCACTATAAATGTTACTACGGAACACTCTAGATAGATACATATTTTTAAAAAAATCTTTTAAATTCTATGTAATTCAATTATACCAATTAACATTATATAATGCATAGTTACCTTAAATACGTCAGTAACAACTAAGTTTACTCAATTTCAACAACTTAAATCTACATGACAAGGAGCCGTGCAGAGCTTCAAAGTAATATCCAAGTATAACGAGCTTAAAACGCAACAAAAGACTTCCGGAAGCAGAAAAGGAACATATCACATAATTACCAAGTAGCAACCCTTTCAGGCGTCGTTGGTACGGTGGGACATCGCACAGAAACAATAATTGATAATTTGTGTTTGCAAGGATTACTGCCCTACTCTGACTGTATTTCAGAAGATAAATGCTTACATAATTTTTTTAATAGTTAGAGATGTATAAATAACGCTTTGGCGACTATGCCATTTATTGTTAATAAATTTCATTGCACCATTAAAAATAATCAATATAAATCTAAAAAAAGTAAAAAAAAACAATCTAAGCCATCAAACAATAAACTATTGCACAATAACTTAATTGTCACACTTGAATAATCTATCAAATTTTTCTAGAAACACGGAAATGAATTGAAAATTTCATTCACAGTATGACGTTAACATGAAAATAAAAATGAAGATACCCAATGTTATTATTTATAAAAAAATATATAATACCATGAAAATAAATATAGTTATTTCTTTCATTGTAGAACTTTCTTTCAATAAATACAAAGTGTGTGAACTCTCAAGGTCAAACTCAAAGTATATACGTACATATTCGTTCATACCTACTCGTAATCTCTCAAAGATTAGCAAAAACCGAGACTAAAACAATCAGCCAGCCCTATTTTGTAAATAAGTTGTTAAGTCTTAGCAACGTTGCTAAAATTTAACCAATAAAAACAAATTTATTGCCAGTAATTTTCATGTTTTATTGAGTGTTCGCAATTATTATTGGTTATTTGCTATACCAATGTTGCTAAGAAATAGCAACTTTCTTACAAAAACAAAATAGGACTGAATATAGGTATTTTAACAAGTACAAAAACATAATAGTTTTAGTTATATGGGCTAGTAGAACTCCTTACTATTTTTTTGTTATTGCGATCTTAATTTGTTTCCAAGGCCAGTGTACCTATTTATATACTACATTAAAGTTTAAAAAAAATATCGGTTTTGTAACGTAAAAGTACACCAAGGAGATTAATATTATTTTCCTTTTGGATGACATGATCGTAGGAAAATAAAACTCGTGTGGTTATGGTATCGTAATTCTGATACGAGACGGAATAGTAAATGTCATGTTAAAAACCTGATACAGATTTGTACATGATTATCTAACATCATTTATATTAAGGCTTATATCAATGCATGTTTCAAATTGCGAAAATTTACAAGTGTGCCATTCAATTACGGACATTTATTAGAACGATCTGAATATTCAAAAATACCAACATAGGTATTTTGAAAACTTATTTCAATCTCATAGAAGTAAAATATTACTTCATCTTAACAAATACAGGTAAATAGGTATATGTAATGAAAAATATCAAAAAATCTAAGATTATATAAATTTAGCCGACTTCGTAGCTCTTATAACTCTCGAATTAGCAATAGTGGAGAAAATAAAATAAACATACTATATATCGTAAACCAAAACTTATACTAAGTAAAGATATCACATCTAATATATGAATACAAGGCAAAATGATAAAATTATGTATATTTATAAAGTTAATCAAAGAAAATGACGCATATTTAAGCAAGATAAAAAAGCATTAAATTTTAATATTTCTACAATTACGAAGATGTTAGTCTGGCATATTTTCTTTATTTGAACAAAAGAAAAGGTTTGTTTGCAATAATTTGTGTCTATCAAACATCATATAATAAAAGATAGCGCGCAATTTTAAATCGTATATTTTTATAACTTTTACTTATTTGATTTGTATTTCTTATCTTTTTATTTTAAACAATATTTAGATTATAATGGGACAAAAGAATAATGTTTCGTAAGTACTATATTACATATAGTTGACATTGAAAACAAACAAAAATTTTATAAATTCTCACGAGTTTAAAAATAGACCAGACATCGAAAATGTTCAGGAATCAGAGTGAACTTAGCAGCAGATTCGCAGCAGCAGATTCGAATGAAAAATAGCGTTGGACAACCCTCATGTTCGATGACGTTTGCTGCCGTTCGTTGAAAATCGCTGCCGTTCGCTTAGGTTTATTTAAATAAAATCAAAGAAAGAATAAGAAAAACGTTAAATATCTAATTCAGTAAACCCAGTAAGGTATTTGGTATATTAATTCAAGGCCATAGGGTATATAATAACGATAACATTTTGAGAATATACACTTTAACAAATATTACTGGCTCATAGCTATCCTGAAAAGGATGCGGACAGAATAAATCATTTACGAAATGATTACTATATTAATAAACAATACAAAAAATATCATTTTGTTAAATAATTCAGGGGATCAGGGTACGTAACAACAATAAAACTGAAAATTTATATCTTAACAGATATTATTGGTTCACAGTTATCCTGCAAAGGATACGGACAGAATAAATCATATACAAAATGATTACTATATTAATAAACAATATAAAAAATATCGTTTTGTTAAATAATTCAGGGGAACAGGGTACTTAATACCAATAAAACTTTAAAAATTTATATCTTAACAGATATTATTGGTTCACAGTTATCCTGCAAAGGATACGGACAGAATAAATCATATACAAAATGATTACTATATTAATAAACAATACAAAAAATATCATTTTGTTAAATAATTCAGGGGATCAGGGTACGTAACAACAATAAAACTGAAAATTTATATCTTAACAGATATTATTGGTTCACAGTTATCCTGCAAAGGATACGGACAGAATAAATCATATACAAAATGATTACTATATTAATAAACAATATAAAAAATATCATTTTGTTAAATAATTCAGGGGAACAGGGTACGTAACAACAATAAAACTGAAAATTTATATCTTAACAGATATTATTGGTTCACAGTTATCCTGCAAAGGATACGGACAGAATAAATCAAATACAAAATGATTACTATATTAATAAACAATATAAATAATATCATTTTGTTAAATAATTCAGGGGAACAGGGTACGTAACAACAATAAAACTGAAAATTTATATCTTCACAGAAATTATTGAGTCACAATTATCCTGCAAAGGATACGGACAGAATAAATCATATACAAAATGATTACTATATTAATAAACAATATAAAAAATATCATTTTGTTAAATAATTCAGGGGATCAGGGTACGTAACAACAATAAAACTTTGAAAATTTATATCTTAACAGATATTATTGGTTCACAGTTATCCTGAAAAGGATACGGACAGAATAAATCATATACAAAATGATTACTATATTAATAAACAATATAAAAAATATCATTTTGTTAAATAATTCAGGGGAACAGGGTACGTAACAACAATAAAACTGAAAATTTATATCTTCACAGAAATTATTGATTCACAATTATCCTGCAAAGGATACGGACAGAATAAATCATATACAAAATGATTACTATATTAATAAACAATATAAAAAATATCATTTTGTTAAATAATTCAGGGGAACAGGGTACGTAACAACAATAAAACTGAAAATTTATATCTTAACAGATATTATTGGTTCACAGTTATCCTGCAAAGGATACGGACAGAATAAATCATATACAAAATGACTACTATATTAATAAACAATATAAAAAATATCGTTTTGTTAAATAATTCAGGGGGACAGGGTACTTAACAACAATAAAATGAAAATTTATATCGTAACAGATATTATTGGTTCACAATTATCCTGCAAAGGATACGGACAGAATAAATCACATACAAAATGATTACTATATAAATAAACAATATAAAAAATATATCATCTTGTATATGATTTATTCTGTCCGTATCCTTTGCAGGATAACTGTGAACCAATAATATCTGTTAAAATATAAATTTTCAAAGTTTTATTGTTTTTACGTACCCTGTTCCCCTGAATTATTTAACAAAATGATATTTTTTATATTGCTTATTAATATAGTAATCATTTTGTTTATGATTTATTCTGTCCGTATCCTTTGCAGGATAATTGTGAACCAATAATATCTGTTACGATATAAATTTTTAAAGTTTTATTGTTATTAAGTACCCTGTTGCCCTGAATTATTTAACAAAATGATTTTTTTTATATTATTTATCAATATAGTAATCATCTTGTATATGATTTATTCTGTCCGTATCCTTTGCAGGATAACTGTGAACCAATAATATCTGTTAAGATATAAATTTTCAGTTTTATTGTTGTTACGTACCCTGTTCCCCTGAATTATTTAACAAAATGATATTTTTTATATTGTTTATTAATATAGTAATCATTTCGTATTTGATTTATTCTGTCCGTATCCTTTGCAGGATAATTGTGAACCAATAATATCTGTTACGATATAAATTTTTATTATTAAGTACCCTTCCCCTGAATTATTTAACAAAACGATATTTTTTATATTGTTTATTTATATAGTAATCATTTTGTATATGATTTATTCTGTCCGTATCCTTTGCAGGATAACTGTGAACCAATAATACCTGTTAAGATATAAATTTTCAAAGTTTTATTGTTTTTACGTACCCTGTTCCCCTGAATTATTTAACAAAATGATATTTTTTATATTGTTTATTAATATAGTAATCATTTTGTTTATGATTTATTCTGTCCGTATCCTTTGCAGGATAATTGTGAACCAATAATATCTGTTACGATATAAATTTTTAAAGTTTTATTGTTATTAAGTACCCTGTTGCCCTGAATTATTTAACAAAATGATTTTTTTTATATTATTTATCAATATAGTAATCATCTTGTATATGATTTATTCTGTCCGTATCCTTTGCAGGATAACTGTGAACCAATAATATCTGTTAAGATATAAATTTTCAGTTTTATTGTTGTTACGTACCCTGTTCCCCTGAATTATTTAACAAAATGATATTTTTTATATTGCTTATTAATATAGTAATCATTTTGTTTATGATTTATTCTGTCCGTATCCTTTGCAGGATAATTGTGAACCAATAATATCTGTTACGATATAAATTTTTAAAGTTTTATTGTTATTAAGTACCCTGTTGCCCTGAATTATTTAACAAAATGATTTTTTTTATATTATTTATCAATATAGTAATCATCTTGTATATGATTTATTCTGTCCGTATCCTTTGCAGGATAACTGTGAACCAATAATATCTGTTAAGATATAAATTTTCAGTTTTATTGTTGTTACGTACCCTGTTCCCCTGAATTATTTAACAAAATGATATTTTTTATATTGTTTATTAATATAGTAATCATTTCGTATTTGATTTATTCTGTCCGTATCCTTTGCAGGATAACTGTGAACCAATAATATCTGTTAAAATATAAATTTTCAAAGTTTTATTGTTTTTACGTACCCTGTTCCCCTGAATTATTTAACAAAATGATATTTTTTATATTGCTTATTAATATAGTAATCATTTTGTTTATGATTTATTCTGTCCGTATCCTTTGCAGGATAATTGTGAACCAATAATATCTGTTACGATATAAATTTTTAAAGTTTTATTGTTATTAAGTACCCTGTTGCCCTGAATTATTTAACAAAATGATTTTTTTTATATTATTTATCAATATAGTAATCATCTTGTATATGATTTATTCTGTCCGTATCCTTTGCAGGATAACTGTGAACCAATAATATCTGTTAAGATATAAATTTTCAGTTTTATTGTTGTTACGTACCCTGTTCCCCTGAATTATTTAACAAAATGATATTTTTTATATTGTTTATTAATATAGTAATCATTTCGTATTTGATTTATTCTGTCCGTATCCTTTGCAGGATAATTGTGAACCAATAATATCTGTTACGATATAAATTTTTATTATTAAGTACCCTTCCCCTGAATTATTTAACAAAACGATATTTTTTATATTGTTTATTTATATAGTAATCATTTTGTATATGATTTATTCTGTCCGTATCCTTTGCAGGATAACTGTGAACCAATAATACCTGTTAAGATATAAATTTTCAAAGTTTTATTGTTTTTACGTACCCTGTTCCCCTGAATTATTTAACAAAATGATATTTTTTATATTGTTTATTAATATAGTAATCATTTTGTTTATGATTTATTCTGTCCGTATCCTTTGCAGGATAATTGTGAACCAATAATATCTGTTACGATATAAATTTTTAAAGTTTTATTGTTATTAAGTACCCTGTTGCCCTGAATTATTTAACAAAATGATTTTTTTTATATTATTTATCAATATAGTAATCATCTTGTATATGATTTATTCTGTCCGTATCCTTTGCAGGATAACTGTGAACCAATAATATCTGTTAAGATATAAATTTTCAGTTTTATTGTTGTTACGTACCCTGTTCCACTGAATTATTTAACAAAATGATATTTTTTATATTGTTTATTAATATAGTAATCATTTCGTATTTGATTTATTCTGTCCGTATCCTTTGCAGGATAATTGTGAACCAATAATATCTGTTACGATATAAATTTTTATTATTAAGTACCCTTCCCCTGAATTATTTAACAAAACGATATTTTTTTATTGTTTATTAATATAGTAATCATTTTGTATATGAATTATTCTGTCCGTATCCTTTGCAGGATAACTGTGAACCAATAATATCTTTTAAGATATAAATTTTCAGTTTTATTGTTTTTACGTACCTTGTTCCCCTGAATTATTTAACAAAATGATATTTTTTATATTGCTTATTAATATAGTAATCATCTTTTATATGATTTATTCTGTCCGTATCCTTTGCAGGATAACTGTGAACCAATAATATCTGTTAAGATATAAATTTTCAGTTTTATTGTTGTTACGTACCCTGTTCCCCTGAATTATTTAACAAAATGATATTTTTTATATTGTTTATTAATATAGTAATCATTTTGTATATGATTTATTCTGTCCGTATCCTTTGCAGGATAATTGTGAACCAAATATATCTGTTACGATATAAATTTTTACTTTTATTGTTGTTAAATACCCTGTTCCCCTGAATTATTTAACAAAACGATATTTTTTATATTGTTTATTAATATAGTAATCATCTTGTATATGATTTATTCTGTCCGTATCCTTTGCAGGATAACTGTGAACCAATAATATCTGTTAAGATATAAATTTTCAGTTTTATTGTTGTTACGTACCCTGTTCCCCTGAATTATTTAACAAAATGATATTTTTTATATTGTTTATTAATATAGTAATCATTTTGTATTTGATTTATTCTGTCCGTATTCTTTGCAGGATAACTGTGAACCAATAATATCTTTTAAGATATAAATTTTCAGTTTTATTGTTTTTACGTACCTTGTTCCCCTGAATTATTTAACAAAATGATATTTTTTATATTGCTTATTAATATAGTAATCATCTTGTATATGATTTATTGTCCGTATCCTTTGCAGGATAACTGTGAACCAATAATATCTGTTAAGATATAAATTTTCAGTTTTATTGTTGTTACGTACCCTGTTCCCCTGAATTATTTAACAAAATGATATTTTTTATATTGTTTATTAATATAGTAATCATTTTGTATTTGATTTATTCTGTCCGTATCCTTTGCAGGATAACTGTGAACCAATAATATCTGTTAAGATATAAATTTTTAAAGTTTTATTGTTATTAAGTACCCTGTTCCCCTGAATTATTTAACAAAACCATATTATTTTATTGTTTATTAATATAGTAATCATTTTGTATATGATTTATTCTGTCCGTATCCTTTGCAGGATAACTGTGAACCAATAATATCTGTTAAGATATAAATTTTCAGCTTTATTGTTGTTGCGTACCCTGTTCCCCTGAATTATTTAACAAAATGATATTATTTATATTGTTTATTAATATAGTAATCATCTTGTATATGATTTATTCTGTCCGTATCCTTTGCAGGATAACTGTGAACCAATAATATCTGTTAAGATATAAAGTTTCAGTTTTATTGTTGTTACGTACCCTGTTCCCCTGAATTATTTAACAAAATGATATTTTTTATATTGTTTATTAATATAGTAATCATTTTGTATTTGATTTATTCTGTCCGTATTCTTTGCAGGATAACTGTGAACCAATAATATCTTTTAAGATATAAATTTTCAGTTTTATTGTTTTTACGTACCTTGTTCCCCTGAATTATTTAACAAAATGATATTTTTTATATTGCTTATTAATATAGTAATCATCTTGTATATGATTTATTCTGTCCGTATCCTTTGCAGGATAACTGTGAACCAATAATATCTGTTAAGATATAAATTTTCAGTTTTATTGTTGTTACGTACCCTGTTCCCCTGAATTATTTAACAAAATGATATTTTTTATATTGTTTATTAATATAGTAATCATTTTGTATATGATTTATTCTGTCCGTATCCTTTGCAGGATAATTGTGAACCAAATATATCTGTTACGATATAAATTTTTACTTTTATTGTTGTTAAATACCCTGTTCCCCTGAATTATTTAACAAAACGATATTTTTTATATTGTTTATTAATATAGTAATCATCTTGTATATGATTTATTCTGTCCGTATCCTTTGCAGGATAACTGTGAACCAATAATATCTGTTAAGATATAAATTTTTAAAGTTTTATTGTTATTAAGTACCCTGTTCCCCTGAATTATTTAACAAAACCATATTATTTTATTGTTTATTAATATAGTAATCATTTTGTATATGATTTATTCTGTCCGTATCCTTTGCAGGATAACTGTGAACCAATAATATCTGTTAAGATATAAATTTTCAGCTTTATTGTTGTTGCGTACCCTGTTCCCCTGAATTATTTAACAAAATGATATTATTTATATTGTTTATTAATATAGTAATCATCTTGTATATGATTTATTCTGTCCGTATCCTTTGCAGGATAACTGTGAACCAATAATATCTGTTAAGATATAAAGTTTCAGTTTTATTGTTGTTACGTACCCTGTTCCCCTGAATTATTTAACAAAATGATATTTTTTATATTGTTTATTAATATAGTAATCATTTTGTATTTGATTTATTCTGTCCGTATTCTTTGCAGGATAACTGTGAACCAATAATATCTTTTAAGATATAAATTTTCAGTTTTATTGTTTTTACGTACCTTGTTCCCCTGAATTATTTAACAAAATGATATTTTTTATATTGCTTATTAATATAGTAATCATCTTGTATATGATTTATTCTGTCCGTATCCTTTGCAGGATAACTGTGAACCAATAATATCTGTTAAGATATAAATTTTCAGTTTTATTGTTGTTACGTACCCTGTTCCCCTGAATTATTTAACAAAATGATATTTTTTATATTGTTTATTAATATAGTAATCATTTTGTATATGATTTATTCTGTCCGTATCCTTTGCAGGATAATTGTGAACCAAATATATCTGTTACGATATAAATTTTTACTTTTATTGTTGTTAAATACCCTGTTCCCCTGAATTATTTAACAAAACGATATTTTTTATATTGTTTATTAATATAGTAATCATCTTGTATATGATTTATTCTGTCCGTATCCTTTGCAGGATAACTGTGAACCAATAATATCTGTTAAGATATAAATTTTTAAAGTTTTATTGTTATTAAGTACCCTGTTCCCCTGAATTATTTAACAAAACCATATTATTTTATTGTTTATTAATATAGTAATCATTTTGTATATGATTTATTCTGTCCGTATCCTTTGCAGGATAACTGTGAACCAATAATATCTGTTAAGATATAAATTTTCAGTTTTATTGTTGTTACGTACCCTGTTCCCCTGAATTATTTAACAAAATGATATTTTTTATATTGTTTATTAATATAGTAATCATTTTGTATATGATTTATTCTGTCCGTATCCTTTGCAGGATAATTGTGAACCAAATATATCTGTTACGATATAAATTTTTACTTTTATTGTTGTTAAATACCCTGTTCCCCTGAATTATTTAACAAAACGATATTTTTTATATTGTTTATTAATATAGTAATCATCTTGTATATGATTTATTCTGTCCGTATCCTTTGCAGGATAACTGTGAACCAATAATATCTGTTAAGATATAAATTTTCAGTTTTATTGTTGTTACGTACCCTGTTCCCCTGAATTATTTAACAAAATGATATTTTTTATATTGTTTATTAATATAGTAATCATTTTGTATATGATTTATTCTGTCCGTATCCTTTGCAGGATAATTGTGAACCAAATATATCTGTTACGATATAAATTTTTACTTTTATTGTTGTTAAATACCCTGTTCCCCTGAATTATTTAACAAAACGATATTTTTTATATTGTTTATTAATATAGTAATCATCTTGTATATGATTTATTCTGTCCGTATCCTTTGCAGGATACCTGTGAACCAATAATATCTTTTAAGATATAAATTTTCAGTTTTATTGTTGTTACGTACCCTGTTCCCCTGAATTATTTAACAAAATTATATTTTTTATATTGTTTATTAATATAGTAATCATTTTGTATATGATTTATTCTGTCCGTATCCTTTGCAGGATAACTGTGAACCAATAATATCTGTTAAGATATAAATTTTCAGTTTTATTGTTGTTACGTACCCTGTTCCCCTGAATTATTTAACAAAATGATATTTTTTATATTGTTTATTAATATAGTAATCATTTTGTATATGATTTATTCTGTCCGTATCCTTTGCAGGATAATTGTGAACCAAATATATCTGTTACGATATAAATTTTTACTTTTATTGTTGTTAAATACCCTGTTCCCCTGAATTATTTAACAAAACGATATTTTTTATATTGTTTATTAATATAGTAATCATCTTGTATATGATTTATTCTGTCCGTATCCTTTGCAGGATAACTGTGAACCAATAATATCTGTTAAGATATAAATTTTTAAAGTTTTATTGTTATTAAGTACCCTGTTCCCCTGAATTATTTAACAAAACGATATTTTTTTATTGTTTATTAATATAGTAATCATTTTGTATATGAATTATTCTGTCTGTATCCTTTGCAGGATACCTGTGAACCAATAATATCTTTTAAGATATAAATTTTCAGTTTTATTGTTTTTACGTACCTTGTTCCCCTGAATTATTTAACAAAATGATATTTTTTATATTGTTTATTAATATAGTAATCATCTTGTATATGATTTATTCTGTCCGTATCCTTTGCAGGATAACTGTGAACCAATAATATCTGTTAAGATATAAATTTTCAGTTTTATTGTTGTTACGTACCCTGTTCCCCTGAATTATTTAACAAAATGATATTTTTTATATTGTTTATTAATATAGTAATCATTTTGTATATGATTTATTCTGTCCGTATCCTTTGCAGGATAATTGTGAACCAAATATATCTGTTACGATATAAATTTTTACTTTTATTGTTGTTAAATACCCTGTTCCCCTGAATTATTTAACAAAGCGATATTTTTTATATTGTTTATTAATATAGTAATCATCTTGTATATGATTTATTCTGTCCGTATCCTTTGCAGGATAACTGTGAACCAATAATATCTGTTAAGATATAAATTTTTAAAGTTTTATTGTTATTAAGTACCCTGTTCCCCTGAATTATTTAACAAAACGATATTTTTTTATTGTTTATTAATATAGTACTCATTTTGTATATGAATTATTCTGTCCGTATCCTTTGCAGGATACCTGTGAACCAATAATATCTTTTAAGATATAAATTTTCAGTTTTATTGTTTTTACGTACCTTGTTCCCCTGAATTATTTAACAAAATGATATTTTTTATATTGCTTATTAATATAGTAATCATCTTGTATATGATTTATTCTGTCCGTATCCTTTGCAGGATAACTGTGAACCAATAATATCTGTTAAGATATAAATTTTCAGTTTTATTGTTGTTACGTACCCTGTTCCCCTGAATTATTTAACAAAATGATATTTTTTATATTGTTTATTAATATAGTAATCATTTTGTATATGATTTATTCTGTCCGTATCCTTTGCAGGATAATTGTGAACCAAATATATCTGTTACGATATAAATTTTTACTTTTATTGTTGTTAAATACCCTGTTCCCCTGAATTATTTAACAAAACGATATTTTTTATATTGTTTATTAATATAGTAATCATCTTGTATATGATTTATTCTGTCCGTATCCTTTGCAGGATAACTGTGAACCAATAATATCTGTTAAGATATAAATTTTCAGTTTTATTGTTGTTACGTACCCTGTTCCCCTGAATTATTTAACAAAATGATATTTTTTATATTGTTTATTAATATAGTAATCATTTTGTATTTGATTTATTCTGTCCGTATTCTTTGCAGGATAACTGTGAACCAATAATATCTTTAAAGATATAAATTTTCAGTTTTATTGTTTTTACGTACCTTGTTCCCCTGAATTATCTAACAAAATGATATTTTTTATATTGCTTATTAATATAGTAATCATCTTGTATATGATTTATTCTGTCCGTATCCTTTGCAGGATAACTGTGAACCAATAATATCTGTTAAGATATAAATTTTCAGTTTTATTGTTGTTACGTACCCTGTTCCCCTGAATTATTTAACAAAATGATATTTTTTATATTGTTTATTAATATAGTAATCATTTTGTATTTGATTTATTCTGTCCGTATTCTTTGCAGGATAAGTGTGAACCAATAATATCTGTTAAGATATAAATTTTCAGTTTTATTGTTGTTACGTACCCTGTTCCCCTGAATTATTTAACAAAACGATATTTTTTTATTGTTTATTAATATAGTAATCATTTTGTATATGATTTATTCTGTCCGTATCCTTTGCAGGATAAGTGTGAACCAATAATATCTGTTAAGATATAAATTTTCAGTTTTATTGTTGTTACGTACCCTGTTCCCCTGAATTATTTAACAAAATGATATTTTTTATATTGTTTATTAATATAGTAATCATTTTGTATTTGATTTATTCTGTCCGTATTCTTTGCAGGATAAGTGTGAACCAATAATATCTGTTAAGATATAAATTTTCAGTTTTATTGTTTTTACGTACCTTGTTCCCCTGAATTATCTAACAAAATGATATTTTTTATATTGCTTATTAATATAGTAATCATCTTGTATATGATTTATTCTGTCCGTATCCTTTGCAGGATAACTGTGAACCAATAATATCTGTTAAGATATAAATTTTCAGTTTTATTGTTGTTACGTACCCTGTTCCCCTGAATTATTTAACAAAATGATATTTTTTATATTGTTTATTAATATAGTAATCATTTTGTATTTGATTTATTCTGTCCGTATTCTTTGCAGGATAAGTGTGAACCAATAATATCTGTTAAGATATAAATTTTCAGTTTTATTGTTGTTACGTACCCTGTTCCCCTGAATTATTTAACAAAACGATATTTTTTTATTGTTTATTAATATAGTAATCATTTTGTATATGATTTATTCTGTGCGTATCCTTTGCAGGATAAGTGTGAACCAATAATATCTGTTAAGATATAAATTTTCAGTTTTATTGTTGTTACGTACCCTGTTCCCCTGAATTATTTAACAAAATGATATTTTTTATATTGTTTATTAATATAGTAATCATTTTGTATTTGATTTATTCTGTCCGTATTCTTTGCAGGATAAGTGTGAACCAATAATATCTGTTAAGATATAAATTTTCAGTTTTATTGTTGTTACGTACCCTGTTCCCCTGAATTATTTAACAAAATGATATTTTTTATATTGCTTATTAATATAGTAATCATCTTGTATATGATTTATTCTGTCCGTATCCTTTGCAGGATAACTGTGAACCAATAATATCTGTTAAGATATAAATTTTCAGTTTTATTGTTGTTACGTACCCTGTTCCCCTGAATTATTTAACAAAATGATATTTTTTATATTGTTTATTAATATAGTAATCATTTTGTATTTGATTTATTCTGTCCGTATTCTTTGCAGGATAACTGTGAACCAATAATATCTTTAAAGATATAAATTTTCAGTTTTATTGTTTTTACGTACCTTGTTCCCCTGAATTATCTAACAAAATGATATTTTTTATATTGCTTATTAATATAGTAATCATCTTGTATATGATTTATTCTGTCCGTATCCTTTGCAGGATAACTGTGAACCAATAATATCTGTTAAGATATAAATTTTCAGTTTTATTGTTGTTACGTACCCTGTTCCCCCGAATTATTTAACAAAACGATATTTTTTTATTGTTTATTAATATAGTAATCATTTTGTATATGATTTATTCTGTCCGTATCCTTTGCAGGATAAGTGTGAACCAATAATATCTGTTAAGATATAAATTTTCAGTTTTATTGTTGTTACGTACCCTGTTCCCCTGAATTATTTAACAAAATGATATTTTTTATATTGTTTATTAATATAGTAATCATTTTGTATTTGATTTATTCTGTCCGTATTCTTTGCAGGATAAGTGTGAACCAATAATATCTGTTAAGATATAAATTTTCAGTTTTATTGTTGTTACGTACCCTGTTCCCCTGAATTATTTAACAAAATGATATTTTTTATATTGCTTATTAATATAGTAATCATCTTGTATATGATTTATTCTGTCCGTATCCTTTGCAGGATAACTGTGAACCAATAATATCTGTTAAGATATAAATTTTCAGTTTTATTGTTGTTACGTACCCTGTTCCCCTGAATTATTTAACAAAACGATATTTTTTATTGTTTACTAATATAGTAATCATTTTGTATATGATTTATTCTGTCCGTATCCTTTGCAGGATAACTGTGAACCAATAATATCTGTTAAGATATAAATTTTCAGTTTTATTGTTGTTGCGTACCCTGTTCCCCTGAATTATTTAACAAAATGATATTATTTATATTGTTTATTAATATAGTAATCATTTTGTATTTGATTTATTCTGTCCGTATCCTTTGCAGGATAACTGTGAACCAATAATATCTGTTAAGATATAAATTTTTAAAGTTTTATTGTTATTAAGTATCCTGTTCCCCTGAATTATTTAACAAAACGATATTTTTTAGATTGTTTATTAATATAGTAATCATTTTGTATATGATTTATTCTGTCCGTATCCTTTGCAGGATAATTGTGAACCAAATATATCTGTTACGATATAAATTTTTACTTTTATTGTTGTTAAATACCCTGTTCCCCTGAATTATTTAACAAAACGATATTTTTTATATTGTTTATTAATATAGTAATCATCTTGTATATGATTTATTCTGTCCGTATCCTTTGCTGGATAATTGTGAACCAATAATATCTGTTAAGATATAAATTTTCAGTTTTATTGTTGTTGCGTACCCTGTTCCCCTGAATTATTTAACAAAATGATATTTTTTATATTGTTTATTAATATGGTAATCATTTTGTATTTGATTTATTCTGTCCGTATCCTTTGCAGGATAACTGTGAACCAATAATATCTGTTAAGATATAAATTTTTAAAGTTTTATTGTTATTAAGTACCCTGTTCCCCTGAATTATTTAACAAAACGATATTTTTTATATTGTTTATTAATATAGTAATCATTTTGTATATGATTTATTCTGTCCGTATCCTTTGCAGGATAACTGTGAACCAATAATATCTGTTGATATAAATTTTCAGTTTTATTGTTGTTACGTACCCTGATCCCCTGAATTATTTAACAAAATGATATTTTTTGTATTGTTTATTAATATAGTAATCATTTCGTAAATGATTTATTCTGTCCGCATCCTTTTCAGGATAGCTATGAGCCAGTAATATTTGTTAAAGTGTATATTTTCAAAATGTTATCGTTATTATATACCCTATGGCCTTGAATTAATATACCAAATACCTTACTGGGTTTACTGAATTAGATATTTAACGTTTTTCTTATTCTTTCTTTGATTTTATTGAAATAAACCTAAGCGAACGGCAGCGATTTTCAACGAACGGCAGCAAACGTCATCGAACATGAGGGTTGTCCAACGCTATTTTTCATTCGAATCTGCTGCTGCGAATCTGCTGCTAAGTTCACTCTGATTTTACAAAACAAACCGTTATTCAGTAAATAAATAATATAAATATATTATCACGGCATATTCCCCATTGCTGGGTGTGCCAAATGCCAATCTGCTTTGTATGCAGATATCGGTACCGTGCGGACGTTTGCCAGGCGTCACCTCACGGGTACTCATTGTTGGTGTGGAGAGTGCACCACAGGGGTCAATTTTGTATCATTTAAAATTCGAAATATTTGGCGTCGATCGGTATCGAACCCGGTTCCCCAGATTCGCGACCAGAGACCTCATTCAGCATCTATTTAACATAAATTCTATAAAATAAATTACATTTAGCCTAAAAAATTAACAACTAAAATGCATACAGGATATTGACGCTCAATTGGTTACATACATATTTCACATGTGATTTTAGTTTTACGCGATTTCCGGCTGTCCTATTCATTTTACGACAAAAACTGTAGGGTGTAAAGTTCGAACTAACAGAAAATTTTAACTTCTTTTTAAAATCGGGTATTCTCGCAATTTTTTTTTATTTTTTTCTTAAAGAACAAGTATATCTAAGAGTACCTGTGAAAACCCGAGTTCAAAATTCCTTTTAATAAGCGAGATATTAATTTTTAAAATTTGATTTTGTTGTGTCACGTGATAATGACGTACTAGTTATACAGTACCAGGCAGTGTGCAATCAGTGGTTCATGGATTTTCGAGAAAATGTTCAGTAAGTATTGAAAAAGATGGGAAATAAAATGTATTTAATTGTAATCTTACCTACCATTACTAAAAAACTTAAGAAATTTATAAGAAAAATCATTCTAAGTAATCGATTACATATTTTTGCTTATGCTGCAAAAACATTTTGACATTCTTAAATTATGTAGATGGCGATTGACAACATACTTTTATTGCTATTATTATACTTTGTATAAGAATGTTTAACACAAGAATTTCGTAGCAAGGTGGTAATTCTTTTGCTTCTTATGTCAAAGGTGGTGGATTCGAATCTATCAAACTTCCTTAGTTTTTTTTTATTTTTTCTTCATATTTATTTAACATAATCAGATAAAATTGGTTATATTAAATTTGATATTTACTTAAAATAACAAAATATACTCGTATATAAAAAAAATAAAAATAAAGCGGTTTGGTGTATTCGAACCCAGTACCATTCACGTAACAGGCAAAAGCATTACCACTATGCCACGAAATACACTCGGAAATACATTACGCAAAACATCGTTTAGGAATGATAATAATTATTACATTAAATTTGCTATAAATTTTATTTACTTTTTAATTATTCTTTATTAATTTTGAACAATTAATTATTAATATGATGCAATAAGTATCCATGGACATGTAAACAAAAATTTTCAGTAAATATTAAAAATATTCTAATTTCGCATGTCAAATTCATATATGTAACGGATTTCGAACACCATCCGTAAGTCGATTAGATACACAAATATGTATTTGTACGTAGTATTTAATAAATTTTTAATATTACACACATTATTGACATGTAGTTTATTATTTTGTTACCAGATGTCATATCGCTTAACAATACATGCTAAAACAGTTGTATACGAACACTCCCGAACGATCCGAAGTAGAGCCTAGTATGTGCATACTTAAGATGCGGCCTGTTATCACATTCGAACATGGAGTAGGGATTTCAACTCGTCTCCCATTGGTAGTACAACTACATAGTACATCAGCAAAATTTAGATGCTTCATATCTTTTGCAACAATCAATTTATAACAGATTTTTTTGCTTTTTCCCTCTGTTTTATCAATGAACTTTAATATTTTTAATAACTTTTTAATATTTGTAATCATGAGAGAATACCCTATTGCGAAGAAACTAGAAACATAATAAGAAACGTAAAAACTATTTTCTATGCAGCAATTAATCCTGAACTACTTTACACCCTACAGTTTTTGTCGTAAAATGAATATGAAAGCAGGAAATGAATATGAAAGCAGGAAATCGCATAAAACTAAAATC
Source organism: Harpalus rubripes (assembly GCA_963082715.1). NCBI lineage: Eukaryota > Metazoa > Arthropoda > Insecta > Coleoptera > Carabidae > Harpalus > Harpalus rubripes. The sequence continues at coordinate 41,955,612 of OY720448.1, read as the reverse complement.
CTATGTATACTATTCACGAGATTATTCCTATTGTCCAATTGAAATAATTTCAGATCAGCTAAATATATTTCGAAGATGGTGTCAAGAAAAAAAATATACTATTTTGAATGACAAATTTGCTCTCCAGATTGACCGAAACTATGCATGATTGCGGCAAAAAAAAAATGGAAACACCTACGTTCATCTAGTTAGTTGTTTTTATGAATTTTTAACATTGTAATTTGACAATGTTTTCACTATCATCACTATTTTAGCCTCGATTATATTTATCTATTGCGGAGCATGTTCTTCATTGTGTTTAATTTACCTACTATTAAATTACAAATATATTCCACAAAAATGAAAGAACAACCAAGTATGTATTAGAATTTCTGTTAATTTTGAAGTCTTAATTGACACTAGTGACTGACAAATTAAATTCAAGATCGTCTCATAGCAAAAAATAAATGTTTCCATTTTTTTGGCCGTAATTATTCGCAATTGTAATTAACGAAAGAGGCGCTGATGTTCGAAACAAGATGGCAACTATTAGATGGGTTTGACATATGACAGTTCACATTGTTCACTGCGTTTCGTTGACTGTGTATCGAGCTCTGTATACAAACCGAGTTTAAAAACTTATTTATATGAAGGCGATAAGTTTAAATATATAATTATTAAATACTACACTACTCACTCAGCTGTCACTTATTCAATATGGCGCTTGTACGATTGCTTTCCGTAGTACCGATTTGCTCCACTAGAGGGGAAATTTTATCTACGATTGCGAATATCTAGTAGAATTTTAAAATATAATTTTTTTAGCGTACAATGATTCATTTTAACTTTAATAGGTGTGCGGAATCAGTACGAAATAAAAACCTATTTCTTTAAAAAACAAAAAAATAACCTTTGGTTAAAAATTGATACAAATTCAATGTTTGGGAATAGAAACTATATATTAAATTCGATCGCATTGCATAATATTGCAAACAGAAAAGTTGTTCAACTGCCAATTCAATTTACGTGTTGCAAATCACAATAAATAATCTAGAAGAAATCAATAGCAATACATAATTTCATCAAACCACAGGTGACACTCCTGGAGCTTTTACTTTCTTAAATAAAAATGGTAAATCAACTATAGATCTGGTATGGGCAAATCTAAATTTCATTAATAACGTATCTAACCTCAAATTCACTCCTACATTGACTAACTCACCACATAGCCTAGGTATTTTGTGTTTTAATACAAACTGTATCGCGCCCTCAATAAATACAAATAATGAACTTTCTGCACTCAAACCCAGATATAACATTATCTTTAAATTTAACAGTTTGCAAATAATGCGCTATCAGAGCAGTCTAAATTACTCACGACTTTTATATATCAATAGCAATGATATCAATAAACTAAATGAAAATCTAATGTTAGCTATTAAGGACTCTGCTTGCAGCTCAGGAATGATAAAAGTTACTAAAAATTTTAAAACGAATAATTTTACTAGATCAAATAAACCTTGGTATAACAGCAACTGTAGAGAACTAAAAAAAGTTGCGAGAAAACATTTAATTAATTATCAAAAAAATCGTACTGATGAGTCACTAACAAAATACTTAAATGCAAAAAAATCATATCTACAGATGATAAAAAGCTGTAAAATCGAATATAAAAATCAAATCACTAATTCATTGTCGCAAGTCAAAGATTCTAAAACTTTTTGGGATACGGTCAGAAAATTAAAACATAGAAACTATAACATAAATGAAATTGGAATAAATGAATGGGAAATATTTTTCAAAAATTTATTTTCTAATAATATCTCTCAGATACCCATGTACTTAGATTGCCTGCACCCTCATTTGGATTACCCGATCACTTTAAGCGAAGTAGAATCAAGTATTTTTAATCTAAAAAACAATAAATCCCCAGGTAGTGACGGAATATCCTGTGAATTTTTTAAGAATCTTACGCCACCTTGGTTGCATTATATACATAATTTATTTGATCTAATATTTAGTAATGAGCACTTACCAGAATCATGGTTTGAAATACAAACAACTCTTTTATTTAAAAATGGCGATAAGAAAGATCTATCAAATTACAGGCCTATAGCTTTGTTTAATGTTATAGTAAAGATATATACTAATATTTTATATAGCCGGTTACAATTTTGGCTAGAGGAATCTGAAATTTTAAACGAATTTCAAATGGGCTTCCGTAAGAACAGAGGAACAACTGATAATATATTTTGTCTCTCTTCCATTACAAATATCCATCTTAGATTTAAAAAAAGTAAACTTTACGCCATATTTATAGACTTTAGAAAGGCTTTTGACACTTTAGATCATAATATTTTATGGGAGAAACTATACTTATCTGGCGTTTCAACTAAATACATTAGGATACTTCACAACCTATACAGTAACGCATATACACAAATTAAAAATAATGGTGAATTTTCACAGAATATTGATATTACTCAGGGTGTACTTCAGGGGGAGGTTCTGTCACCACTATTGTTTGCACTTTATATAAATGATTTAGATATTTTCTTCAGAAATGAAGGCGTTAGAGGAATTAATATCAACAACCATGATGATCTTATCATGTTAGGGTACGCGAATGATATAGTAGTGTTGGCAGATTCTCCAGTGGATGTTCGAAGAAAACTAGAAATTTTATATAGATATTCTACTTCAAATAAACTAACTGTAAATACCGGAAAGACAAAAGTATTACTTTTCCATAAAGGCAGATCTCCAAATATAACTACACCCTTTAAATATAATAATGAAACTATAGATATTACTAACAAATATAACTACTTAGGAACAATCTTTTCAGCTTCAGCAAAGTTTAATTTAGCAGCATTAGAAAATAATCGCAAAGCTACATTAGCTATTCAAGTAACTAAAAATATTCTAATTCAGGGAAAATCTACCGGCTGGGCGGAGAAGATAAAACTTTTGAACTCTATAGTAAATGCTACGGCATTGTATGCTAGCGAGATATGGGGTCTTGGACAGACACAAATTATAGAAAAATCACAACTTACATACTTGAAAAATATCCTACAGTGCCCTAAAAATACGCCAAATTATATAATGCGTTTAGAATCAGGAGTGTCACATGTGGCAGTCAGTATATGGAAAAGAACCTTGAATTACTGGAAAAAAATTCTAGATATGAATTACAACAGATTACCAAAAATTCTATATAATCGGATGTTACACTTTACAAACTCTTCCACGAACACAGGCAACAATTATTGGACATCTCAAATAAAATCCTTTCTAGTAGACTTGGGATACTTACATGTCTGGGAAAAGCAGGAAATAAATAATAGTAAAATTAAAGAAATTATTACTGCTTTTCAAAGTAAATTATATAACGAGGATTTAGAAAACTTGCGCAACTCCACGTTTTGTAATCTTTATAAACATTTTAGTATTGAACCCAAGTACGCAAATTACTTATCATTACATGTTCCATTTCTTAGACAAAGAATCATCACTCAGGTTAGAGTCTCGGGTAACAGGGGGCTTAGAATAATTTATAAAAGCATTAAATATGAGCTCGACTCTCAAAATACTTGCACTATTTGCAATACACAGGAACTTGAAAATTTATACCATTTTTTTGTAACGTGTCCGATATATATTGAAATACGTAATTTTTATATTAAGAATTATATATCTGAAATCACAAACGAAGCTGAAATATATAAACTCTTTGAAATGTTACATAAATCTAAATTAAACAGTATTTTTTATTACATTATTAATGCGTTTAAATTAAGAAGTTTCTGTACTAATGAATAGATTTACTTATTTTCTAGAATAATTGTTCTGATAGGCTTTATGTATGTGTGTACATATGTGTATACACATACATTATATTGTTATAAATTATTATTTAATTTTATTCAAATACTTTTATTACGTTACGTCTTGTATTTGCTTAAAATATTGAATGGTTAACATAACTTTTTTGGATTGTTTTGTTATATGTATATCACACTTTTAGGGAAAATATACATATATGTTTAGTTAGATATATTTGTGGGGTTTTTTTTTTTGGACTTATTTGTTATATATCTAGGTAGATTTATCTGTTTTAGAAATATAATTTCTTGCACTTGATTGCATACATCGATAATGAAATTTGCTATATATTATTGTTCAATGTTACTCAAAATCTCTTAGCATGTTATCTATGGTAATTTATGAACTTCATTGGTCAACATAATTTTGTTTTACTTGTATATATATATGTATGTTATGCTTATATATCAACCATCTTTTGTATAAAAATGTACTCATTTTTCTAACAAAATAAATATTATTATTATTATTATTATTATTATTATTATTATTATTATTATTATTATTATTATTATTATTATTATTATTATTATTATTACATAATTTCATCATACAAAAACGTTATCTTGCACATGTAATGCTTTTAAAAATTCAAAACATTTATTTAAATATATGAATATTTATGAATGATATATCACAAGATCAGAACTTTAGCAATTACAACGAATCATATAAAAATTAATTGTGGAATATACGGGAATTTATTACAAAACAATTATACAAAACGATATTGTAATGTGCAGCGCCCGTCGTCGCCACCCCTGTCGCCGCCGCTGACGCAGCCGCGTCGCAGAGACGAGCGAGTGTCTATTTTTAGCGATGACGCAACAGACTTGTCCAAACCTGCTTAATTACGCGGTTGATGAAATCTATTGTGTCTGAGTTTTTATCTGGTATAGCGCTCTAGAAATTTCTTGAATACAAATGACGGAGTATATAAGCACTGTTAACGAAGGCATTTGACAGTCTGATATAAATAAGCGTCGCGTATTGAATAGCTGGTGATATAAACAGATAGTAAACAACTGGTAAACATAAATAAATATAGTTATATAAATAAATGAGATATATTGTTTAAATAAATATTCTTAGTGTTCAAGTGTTTTATAATATTCTTAGTCTTAATTAGTGTTTAATATTCCTTTTTATATTTTGCGTTCATAATTAAGTCGCAATTGCGTATCGTAATGACCTTCATTTCGATATGCAATTTTTTGTTTTAGACGGTTGGTACTAGATCACGTTTCTTTAACCCATATATACTATACAAGAACTGGCCAACCAACGTCCAACTGTTGGGAAAACGCTGCGCCTAAGGGATAGCAATGCAGACTATCAACGGTACATCTATTACCTGGTTACAAAACCACGCTCGTACCAGAAGCCGTCGTATCGTAACCTGTGGAACCCGCTGAGCGATTTGAAGGATCATATGCTTGAGAATGACATTTTGAAGTTAGCCGTACTGAAGTTAGGCTGCGGTCTAGATGGTTTAGATTAGAGGATTGTTAGGAACATGATAGAGATACTCTTCCGTTTTACTGGTGTTGAAATTCTCGTTTGCAGCTTTAACCCTAACGGACACAAAGAAGAAATCGAGCGGACGATCGACTGTCATTTCTTCAAAACTTCGAAATGCACCAAGGATAATGCATGCAGATTTCGTCATCACGAACTGTTCCGGGACGAAACAGTCTTAAGGAGGGGGCAGTGTAATGTGCAGCGCCCGCCGTCGCCGCCCCTGTCGCAGCCGCGTCGCTGGGACGAGCGAGTGTCTATTTTTAGAGATGACGCAACATACTTGTCCAAACCTGTTTAATTACGCGGTTGATGAAATCTATTGTGTTTGAGTTTTTATCTGAAATAGTGCTCTAGAAATTTCTCGAATACAAATGCCGGAGTATATAAGCACTGTTAGCGAAGGCATTAGACTAGTGATGGGCATAATCGAATGATTTTGAGAATCGAATTATTAGTATTTGAATGAATTTCATAATCGAATGATCATTCGAGTATTCGAATGAATTTCATAATCGAATGATCACTCGAGTATTCGAGATATGAGAACTTCATTCGTTCATTCAATGAATAGTTTTGTGCTCGAGCGAAAAATACCCCTCCCTAACACAAATCATTCGATCTCGGTTCTCGGTTCGGTTGTATTCGGATTACTTCGCATCTCACATTCCCGTATCTCGTTCAGTCTTCTGTTCTGCTGCATGTCTGTAGTAATTGCAATAATACTGGCAGACTGGCAGTGAGAAACTGACAACTGATTCGAGTTTATTTTTCATTTTTCTATTTGATAAGGTGAATAATAATAATAATTATACGAGCCCCGTCTCAATGAAGTTGGCCCACTGGCTATAATTTCATACGATACGAATGAAAGCGCATTCGAGTTCACGAATAGTTTACCTAAGAAATTCAGTCTACCACATGAAATACCATTCAAGCGATAAAATCATTCGAATGATTTAAACGCACTCGAGTTCTCGACTTTAACCGAGATATTCAGTCTACACATGAAATACCATTCGAGCGATAAAATCATTCGAATGATTTAAGCGCACTCGAGTTCTCGAAATATCATTCGAGCGATATAATCATTCGAATGATTTAAAAATCACTCGAGATATCTCGAGACATTTTCATAATCGAATATTTCAATTATTTTCATTCGAATGATCCCATCACTACATTAGACAGTCTGATATAAATAAGCGTCGCGTATTGAATAGTTGGTGATATAAACAGATAGTAAATATAGTTATATAAATAAATGAGTTATGTATTGTTTAAATAAATAATCTTGTGTTTAAGTGTTTTATAATATTCTAGTCTTAATTAGTGTTGAATATTTGTTTAATCGTAGTGTTCATTATTTTTATTATCTTTTAATATCTATTTATCATTATAATAAACTTTTATTTTAGTTAATAATAACTGTCTAATATTTACACTTCACCCAAATAAATAAAAACGTTACAATATAATATAATGAATTTTTGCAACTTATTATTTTCAAACCGAGTTTCAAACTATGAATTGAAGTTAGTACACGAAGGTGTTTATTTTTCATAAATATGACCAAAAATGAAGGAATTTACTATGTATCAGGTTTCGTCATAAAAACTTTCAATAAAAACAAAATCCACTTTCTAGTACTACCTAAATATAGTAAATAGTCTTAATGACCCAAAGGATTATTCGGGCTTATTCACGTGTACATTGTTATTGAAGAAGAAATTGTTGGAAGAATTGATAACAAAATTGTTATAATTTCGTATTCACGTGTCTCATTGTTAGATGATCTATAATCCATACAATTATTGTTTAGTACCAATCCAAGTGTGACTTTACAAGTAGAGTTGTTTCAATATTTAATTCAAATTCACAATGGCGAAAAGAACAAAAAAAATGCAGCGAAAATATGAAAGCATGTTTGGTATGTTTTTATTGTTTATTACTTTATTTTGTATTTTATAATATCTTCAATTATGGAATACCATCAAGACCTTGATCAGGATGTTGACTAATCCTAAAGGAGGCTTTAGACGATCAACGATTTGATCAAAAAAATCCAACTTATAGGGCATGTTTTCAATATGTCCATTAGAACAATAGACCTTTTCAATTTAACGGCTATCTCTTTCTATCGCTGCAAATAGTAAGAAAATGGCGAGAACAACTGCCAGTTGGGTTGTCAAACGAAACGTCAAAAATATTGCAGTCATTAAAATACCTGTATTCTCAGTGAAAATTTGCATCGTTAGACATTTTAACTTCAATAAAAGCTTTTGTAACTTATTTCGATAAGATTTTTTAAAGTTATCTGATATATTCTCACATTTTACGTCTAAATTTTTTAGAAACAAACACCATAGATCTCAGGTGTTCTCACTATGCGCAGATCCCCATTGCGTATATTTTCTATCTCTTTAAATTGAAAAGGTCCATTGTAGTCTATCGTGTCATGACATATACGAAAAATTCGGCGAAATATATTTTCTTTTCAGGTAACGAAAGCGGATCACTGTCATCCATCTATTGCCGCATACTTATTTGTAATTCTTGCCTAATGGGGTAGACAATTAATAAATTAGCTACAAATTATCCATCTAATTTAAATATATAACTTATTTGAAATAGAAATTATTTGACATATCATAGTTTGTTATTTAAAGATTTTTACACACTAATTTCAATTAACGAAATGACTATTTGTTTTAGAATTTAAGGTAAATACAATAAATTTACCCTTTATGATTAATTTCCAAAGTATTTATGAACATTTGACATTTTAATTTACTCTAACAATAATTGTTGACACCTAGGCAAGTGGTCAGATACTCTTGCCTGGCTGATAACAATTATTGTTAAAATAACAGTTTTTTGACACGCGAATATAGTTATTAACGTCATAAGGCTGATATGTAGCAAATAACGGATGAGGTTGAATGTTGTAAAATCGAGGCGATAGCCGAGATTTCATAATCAACCGTGTCTGTTATTTGTATATCAGCCGTGTGACGTTCAGTATTTTTCATAATAACATAAAATATCTTCTTAAAATTCTATTTTCTATGGCATATTGACAGGTGACAGCTCTTCATGACAATTTCATGATGCTGAGATTTTTTTTAGGAACACATGATTTTTAATAATTGTACTGTTATAAAAAATAACGGCCGTGGCTGTTTTGATGCATATATCGGTTGAGCATACAGTACTGTTAAAGCACATTTAACAGTATGGTATTATGAAAAGAATTTTAACAATCATCTTTAAAATAGCAATAAATTGTTACGTAGCAATATAGATCGCATAACAAGGTACACATGAATAAGCGATTATCTAGACCCGAGAGAGTAAAATGTAAGTTACGGTGCCCCACAAATTCACTACTGCTTCGGTTTATATCAGGTACTTAAATCTTAAATAAACCCGGAATATAAATATTTTAACACCCATTACTCTGTTTAGATAAAAGAATAAAAAGGGGAACGTAAACTTATTACTGCTGTGTGAAATATATAAAGCAATAGTCATTACTTAAAAGATAAATTTAGAAGCGTGAAGAAGACTGCAAGCAAGTAATTATACAGCAATCTTTGCTCTATGTTGAATAATTCAAGTGGTAACTGGTCCTATAAGTTATGTACATCGTTGTGTATTTATTGCAATGTTCACTAAATTAGAAAAAGAAGAATGGACTTTCAATTTTCAAATTCAATGTAAAAGGCAAGTATTTCTATAATCAAATATGAGACATTAAAAGCGCCACGACAGAAACCGGTTGAATACTTATCGAGAAGGTCGTGGTTCTTCAATTTCTATTTATAAACCAACAGATAGCGCGGAGTGGATTGCCCCTGAGGCCAAAAGATGATGTATGAATGAATTCACACGTCGCGAGAAAACTATACAGTAACTATTTTTACAATTATAAACGTTAAATGTCAAAAGAACATGATTAGGGCAATAAATGTATAATAACCTTTCTATTATTTATAAACATACTTTAAGAAATATATACCGTAATCATGTAAAAAAGAACTAGCAGAATTGGAATGAATGCGGCGAAAAGTCTTGTTTTATAGTCGATATTCCTAGGTGACGTCACAAGCGACTGGAACGCATGCGGATTGTCTGCATCGGGGTATGAATAGAAACTTCATGCTGACGGTTATCGTATTAGGTTAGGAACGAAATGTCTCGAAGATTGTAATAAATAATCACAATAAATATTTTCAAATGGAAGTATTAATAAATTCTTACCTCTTCTCGCCGTTTTAACCATCTACCACAGGGGCTCTCTTCTAGAATCTCGCTCTCATCTTCTGAATCTTCGCCACTTTCCCGTGGTGATTTATGTTCTTGCTCGTTACTCATACGACTTCCTGACATTACAATATGTTATAATTTACAATAATGTACGCTGTGTAAACGTACGTTTGTGTTTATATGCACAATAACACTGAACTCAAAAACGTATTCCATCAGTGTTCAGTTCATAATATATATCACGCACAGATTACACATATACACTTCTTAAAACTTTCAGTAGAAAATAATTATATCCTAGCTTGTTCACAGCACGAAATATTTATAATTCACTTGCCACAGCACGAACTTAAATGTATAAAAATCGTAAAATATTTATCGTATTTTGAATTATAAGAACATCTAAAATGTTTATTAATTACAACAATAACAGACAGTATCGGCGGATGACACTTGAAACAACACTTTAAAGTTTGCGGCACAACCGTAACCCACAAGACAAAGTAATAGAAATGTTTTTGCCAAGCCGGCATGCACCAAACACTACTGACACTGACTTTCCCACTGGTCTATTGGGTTGGGATAAGCAAAGCATAGCATAACTGTTATTCAGACGTCTATCACTCTAGCGTATCTTCTAGAAACTATTGTAGCGTTCGGTGACTCATCAGGTGAAGTTAATAATTGTAATATTATATTGAAAAAACTAAATATATGTATTTAATGCAAATATATAAATATTAGTTAAAAATACATCATTAATTTGGTAGCATTATAATATTTGATATAATTTTAATTTAATAATTAAAAAAAAACTGAATGGATGGAGATCAATAACGAAAAAGTTATATTATTTTTAATTGCCTACTTAATTATATTTATATAAAACAAATGAAATGTTAACCATAATTATATTAAAAAAATGGAAACAGTTAAACTATAAATTAATACACCTATTTGTAGACTACATGCATGTAGGGAAGTACAATTGGTTGCGTTGGTAACAAAAATTTTATTGTTATATTCCAACGATCACAAATACAAATATTTGTATTCGCAACGAAAACAACCGATAGAGGCAGCACCGATATTACAAAATGGCGGCTCGATGGTGTAATTCATATTAGACAAGTAGTAAACAGTGCAAAAAAGTGACATAAATACCATAATTTCAAAATAATTTACAGTAAGTGTTTGACATATGAAGCTATTCTCGTCGTGTTGGTCCTTTTCGGCTTGTACTCGATGTAAATTCCTCGCGTGGCTTTGGTAAATTACGTGAAGGAATAGCATTACCTTTTAGCCGCCGTCGTTTACAAGAAATATCTGAAATTGTACATAAAATATCCTACAAGTAATGATATAAAATGACCAATTAACATATCTGGCAAAATAAAATCTTCATTTACAAAATACAAAGAACAAATTCTTCTATGTATCGTAATTTCTTTTCCACTGCGAATTTGTTTTATCCATGCAAATCATTTATCCACCAATTCAAGTTCACCAAACTACTTGTTTCTTTCACCTAAGGAAACGAATGAAAACTAATGGTTTTATTTGCACTAAACCGAGAATGGCAAAAATAGACACAACAATTTTTATATCCCATTTTTACAACCTTGAAATCCATAATTATTAGCAAATTTGTTTTTAATTGGACGGAGCTTTTACAAAGAAACAAGAAAAATATTAAAAAACTGATTATATCAAAATAAGAAGAAATGATCTTGAAAAGACTGTCTTTTCAAAAAGCAAATGATTAAAAGGTTATGTGATAAAACAGGTAAAAAATAAAAAAAGTATTAATGCGTATAACAATAAAGGGGTAAAAACAAATAAGAAATGGAATGTAATTTGATATAAAGAATATGAAACAATGTAAAAAACTCACGAAAATACTCAAAACAAACCAAACAATACTACGCACAATTATGGATTCGTCATATGATTGATGCATTACACCATCGGCTACTTATAAATGTCGTCATTAGGCGGCTATACGTTAACTTTCGTTGCGAATATGTACCACTACACGGTATGTACTGCATAATAGTACATTAAAAAACAAGTATCATAAGGCAATCTGTTAATGTACGAGTGCGTTAACAAGCCTTATAAAACATGTTTTTTATACAAATTTTTCTATTGAGGTAATTTAACAATAAAATTTTAAAAAAACGTAAGTACATCTTGTTCCATTTAAGCCATTCATTATTGCAAAGAATAGATAATAGTTTTACCTCTCTGATTAGCAGAAATTGGAGACAAAGACACAACTTTACCCAGTGTAAATTCGGCTACTTAAAACTGGCCCTGATGCGAGCGACATGTGCTGAATTGCTTAAATGGAACAGTGTTTATAGTCAAAAATATGACTTGGTGTTTTTTTTTGTCAGTTATGTTCATAGCGCTTCCCGCTAAACAAATGAAATTTCACATTTTGACAGTTTATATATTTTTAGTTGAGAATTTTGTCTAATGGACCTTTTCAATTTAAAGAGATAGAAGATATGCGCAATGGGGATCTGCGCATAGTAAGAACAATTGAGATCTATGACGTTTGTTTCTAAAAAATTTAGACGTAAAATTTAAGAATATCTGGGGTAACTTTAAAAAATCTTCTCGAAATAAGTTATAAAAGCTTTTATTGAAGTTAAAATGTCTAACGATGCAAATTTTCACTGAGAATACAGGTATTTTAATGTCTGCAATATTTTTGACGTTTCGTTTGACAGCCCAACTGGCAGTTGTTCGCGCCATTTTCTTACTATTTGCAGCGATAGAAAGAGATAGCCGTTAAATTGAAAAGGTCCATTGTATCAAACAGTGCGCTTATAGATCTTCTAAGCGACGTGTTTGCAGTGCTTTTATGGTTGAACTCTGAAATAGAAAAAAATAATTAAAAATATATCATTATCGTAATAATGATGTATAATATTTATATAATACAATAAATTTAAAGAAAAAAGAATATGTAGAAAATTATTGTTACTACTTTTTTTACCTCCCGCCATAGGTACGGAAGATAATGTTTTCGGTCCAAAAATTCGATATTGAGTATAAGCATGAATCAGGGTCCCCACAACACGTTTTTACTATTTTTACAATGATGTCCGTCTGTGTGTCTGTGCTGTGACGTTTTATCTTCCATGATAACTCATCAAACTTCCAAAAAATTCTATCTTCCGTATTTAAGCCTTCTGCATTCATAAAAAGAGTTGATTAGTTTTTCGGTAAAATTGGACTACCAGAAGTGGTAGTTTACTTGAAGCCCATAACAGTTTTTAATAAAAAAATTATTAAAATATAATCCAAGACTTTTCAATTTTAGTATTTGACTTAATATACCGTGTGTATGTCTAGGTGTACATAGGAGATTAACATAGAAAATCAGTTTTTTGAAATTTCGTACTCGCCTAATTATTTTAAGCAAAAACGCGCCAAATAAAAGTTTTAGGGCATAAAATTCTACATTTAAATCAATAAACAGAATTATCTTTACATGCTTTGTAACGACAGAAATTAATTATGAAAATGTCGAAAATTACGTTGAGAATATCGACAGCCATGGAATTGAACAAAAAAATGCTTGGCGTTTTATCTATCACAACGTAAGTTATCTTATTTGACGATTCTGACCAATTCTGACAATTTGATAAAACGTCAAGCATTTATTTATTTTTTGTTCAACTACATATTAGATTTTTGCTATAAATTGATAAACTGGAAGTAATACTTTACTTGAAGTTCCGAACAGATTTTCTTGAAAAAATATATTGAAATATGATCCAAAGCGTCTGAATATTTGATATTTAAAACAACATATTAGATTTTGACTATATGATAAGCCGGATGTGGTACTTATCTGGAAGTCTTTTTTACGATTAAAACCATAATAAAAAAAGTCAAATTTTCGTATTACACACTTTTCTATTAATTGGAACATCAAATCAGATTACAAACGATCAACTGGAAGTGATATTTTACTTAAATCTCATTGCTATTATTTCGAACATGGAACTGGAGGGAGGTCATTTGCTGGCTACATTAGATTTTTTTTTATTTGCAAAATTTTATTTATTTGGAGGCCAAAATTAATACGAACATTTAATTTTAAATAAAGATACCACAGAAATTTGGTAAGGCTTAAGGGTACCAGAAGAAAAGACACATTATAATTAGAAAAATAATTTAACTTATTATTGTGATAAAATATTTTTATACAATTAAGTAATTATATAAAATTTATAAATTCACACATGAGCATGATAAAACAATTGATATAAAACAATGAATTGTACTACGTACAACTTGAATCTGAAGCTATTACTTCCATATCTTCTCTGCATCGAGGTATATATAAAGTCACACAAGTATGTTCCCAAACATCCTGAGGATATTTATCACCTGTAGTCCAAGTATCGGTATCAATATCATAAAATTCAATTGCTGCTGTGTCTCTATCAAACATAACATCACTATGGAACCCTCCAATAAAATAAATTTTGTTATCAACGCCAACTATACCAGCGTGGTATCTGGGCGTTGGTATATGAGTGATAACTTCCCAAATATCTGTAGTAACATCATAGGCGTCTATCGTATCTACAAGTACTCTATTTCCTGTATCTAAATCCTCTCTCCATCCCCCACAAACATACAAGCGATGTCCCATGGCTAGCATAACATGATCAGCTCTGGGAGTTAACATCGGTGTTCTCAATTCCCAACTATCTGTGATTGCGTCGTAGCACCGGACAGAAGAAAGCACTAGATCTCTATCTAGCCCGCCACTTATGTATAAGTAATGACCTACTCCTCTTTGAATACTAGCACCAGCATGTTGTGTTCTGTATTCCGCTAAAGGTAATATCGAACTCCAAGTGTCGGTTTCTGGATCGTAACACTCACAGGCACTGCCATCTTCTTCATTTTCAGCAAACTCGTCGTTCTCGTTTGCACCGCCGATAGCATAGAGTCTTCTATTTACAACGTTTAATGAAAAGCGACACCTTTCTCGTTGCATTGGTGCCATCGTCGACCATTTATTGTATCTTGGACTATAACGGAAACCAAATGGATGGATATTTTCTTGTAAAGATTGATTAAAACAACCACCAACAACGAAAAGTTCGTTTTCTAATACAGCTGTTCCAAAATTACATTGTTCCACATGAGGTATAGAAGTTAAATGCCGCCATTTACGTTCATTGGATAAACAATACGTAATTTCATTTGTTATACCACCAATTCCGAAACCACCAACTTTTACAACAGCTAATTCCATCCCTCGTGAATTAACTAACGGATTATTAGAAGTAGTAAGTTTTGACGTTGGTAGATGGACTTGACGATAAGCTTCTGCTAAAACTAGACGGTATAAATACTGCTCGGAACTGTCTTTGTTAATAAATGCTTTCTGGAGAACATGTTCTACTTTCCAGTCCGATACTTCTGTAAAGTGTACTCTTCGAAGAACCCTTAATGCGAACGCTAGTCTTGTATGGTACCTGAATAGAGAAAACATACCTATTAAAAAAACGCAATTCGCTTCTATGGAAAGAAAAATTGACTGTCGTGTTCAGCAATAAAATTATAAATATCGCAATTATTCCAAAGAGGCATATCGCTCACCGTTTGCTTTATAGCATTGGATGCCAACAAGTTATTATTTGCACCGCTCTGTTGGAAAGAAGACGTATTGATGCTTTCTTTACCTGCTGTGTATAGTAAAATTATATTACTGTTCCTTTGACATAAATGCTATTTTTGTTTGAAGTATTGTCTGGAAATGCAGTTTTCATGCCTATAAGATATTATTGCATACAAAAATAGCATTTATGTTAAAGGAACATTAAGATTATTTTACTATACACAGCAGGTAGAGAAAGCATCAATGCATGTCTTCTTTTCAGCAGAGTGGTAGAAATATTAGCCCGTTGGCATCTAATGTTATTAGGCAAACAGTGAGCGATATGCCGCTTTGTCATAATATGGCTGTTACAAGAATTTTTATATGTCTTCGAAGTTCTAAATTTTAAAAGATATTGTTCTTTAAAGAGCCTCAAATTTTAAAATATCATGAAATATCCAATAGATATTTAAGAATTAATGATTGCAATTTGTGTAATATTTTGAAAAAGTCACGTGATCTGAAATAGAATGTGACGTTAGAGTTCATACACTTTAACATGTGACAAACTAAACTATAGCCTACTTTTATTTATATAAATAACTGTTTTCCTATTGGCTATGAATTACGTACTGTATGTGCTCCGACATCACAGAAGTGGGGGGTTGTTTTTCATTTCTAGCGCCAATCTTTTTATTTAATTATTTACGAAAATAAAAATAAATTATTATTATTTTTTATATTACTCTGAAAAATATTACATAAACTTTCATTTAAAATACTTTTTAAAAATGTGAAATCGGCTCAAATTGGTGAACACAACAGTCAATTTTTCTTACTACCGCATACATTTTATTTGAATTTAGGCATGTCCTCAACACTTTGAAGTGGCATGTGCACTTATATAAATAACATAAGTTCATGAGCCTAATTTAAATTCGATATACAGGCTGTTAACGGTCAGGTGCGAACATGCGGATTCAACATGGAATTTTAGTTTCTTGGAATGTCGTGCTCTCCTGTTCATTTTACGATAAAAACTATAGAGTGAGAAGTTGTTTAGAATTAAAAGTTGTATACAAAACTGTTTTAATTTTTTTTATGTTTCTAGTTTCCTCGGAATTTTAAAAAGAAATTTATAAATTTCGGCTTTAGCCAACACTTGAATCCTTTTTTCTGGTTTTCATAAATTATTTATAAACGTTAAGCGCCAATTTAACTTATGGAAAAGAAATAAAGAATTTATTGACACACCCAGCAATGGGTAATATGCCGTGATGATATATTTATTTATTTATGAACAGGAGAGTAGGAAATTGCAAAAAAAACTAAAATCGCACGTTAAAACATTCTTATGTTCGCATATGAGCGCCAACACCTTGTATGTAGCAACCATGAAAGCAATTAATTTATTTTTAACGTACTGTACGTTGGTGAGATGAATAAATTTTGAGTAAACTCGTTAATGAAAATAAAAATCAGTAATTCGTCATTATCTAGTAGACTAGGATAATTTTTGAAAAAAGAAAAGAATATCTCAAAGGCGCACCAGATGTCCCATATAACCAAAGTCTTATCGAATGAAATGAAATTCGGACATCTGTATACGGACCACAATGTTATTTATCCTCGATCGAAACAAGGTCGGTTTTATGATACCAGAATTATGACTAAAATAACATATTTTATTCAGGGGCCGAAGTAGCCACTTCTGTCCTACTGGTAATAAACAATTACTTCTTTAAAGCGAAATATACACAAAACTGGTACAATTAATTACTAATTACTTCTGTACTTACATATAATTTAGTTTAAATACTAGTAAAGTCTATATTTGGTACTATAAATAAATTAATGTAGTATATTATATATATTTTTAACGTTTGTCACGACACAAAAACATAAATTTCAAGGCTAATCACAGTTTTATAATAGGAGTTTCCAAGTCTACGGCTTTTAAAAAAATACTTATTGGATATCAATGTTCGTCATGTATAGTAATACTAAGGTGAATATCATCGTTAGTTTTTTCTGATTTTTAATACCCTAATATCAAAATGAATACATTTAAATCAAGCGCAATAAGTTCAGTATTAGCCATGTTTGTGGACACTGGCTAATTCTATTGGCTAATGGTTGTTTGAATGCACAATTCACGCCTCCGCTATTTTCTGCTCTAGAAACTGATGTTCTCGGTGTAGATGACGTCACACGCGCATTCGATTTTACAAAATACGCATCTAATATTTCTATGTACAGACTTTGAATATATAATACAATTATGTATTATATATTCAAAGGTACAGATTAACTTATTATAAAATGAAAAAAAAAAAAAATTTGAAACCCCCTATTCAAATGATCAATTACAGCTCAATCAGAATAAAAGAAATTAGTAAAAAAATAGTGGAAGTATATGCTTAATAATAAACACCTATTAATAAAGTAATAAAATGATATAATGTAAATATTTCGCTCGATATTTCGGAAATAAAGGGTTTCTTGTTATAGCGGCTCTTCACGAATATGAATTCAATATACAGGGTGCCTACTTTTTTCTGCCTTATTAATTTTAGAACAAAAGTGTAAATACAACAAAAGTTCGGAATTAAAAACTCCATCAAACAAGTCGAAAATTATTGTTTACATGCGTTTCGTTTTAAACAGTTGTATTGCTTGACTTTGACAGGTGACATCTGTCTGTTTTAATAATTATTGAATTCATTAATTTATTTAGCACTAACCAAGGATACATTTACCATCGCAGAAAAAACTCAAATGAACTATATTAACAATTAAATAACAATTAATATATTATCTGTCAAGGTCAAACAATACTATTTAGAATTAAGTTTTGTCTTGCATGGCACTCAATAAAAAGCTTAAAGATGGATATTTTATTTTACGTTTATCTAATGACAAGAACCTGTTATATCAATAATTTAGGCTCATTTGATGCAGTACTTAATTGTGAGCACTTTTTTTGTATTTTCACTCTAGTTCAAAAATTAATAAGGTAGCATTTACAGCCATATGAAAATTTTACCATTGTATGTCCTATGGTCCATAAAAAACTAGACACTCGGTATATTATTTAGAGTGGCGATTGAAAGTCTGCC
This sequence comes from Harpalus rubripes, assembly GCA_963082715.1. Lineage (NCBI taxonomy): Eukaryota > Metazoa > Arthropoda > Insecta > Coleoptera > Carabidae > Harpalus > Harpalus rubripes. The sequence goes on along the minus strand of OY720448.1, from coordinate 41,937,204 downwards.
TATAAATGTGTAACGAAGACCGAGTTAAGAGGTCTTCCTAACAATGGAACTAAATAGATTCAAATAGTTGAGGCATGGCTATCAGTCCAAAACTGCAGTTCTCAAACAATTTTATTTGAATTTAAATATCTAGCATTGAAACTTAATGATTTAAATACACTTGAAATTATAATTTATGTACACTTATACAGTGCTACAATTTTAATTTATTTTTTTATAAATATAAATAAAAAAATACATAATTATATCATCACGGCATATTACCCATTGCTGGGTTTGCCAATCTGTTTTGTACACAGATTTTGGTAATCACGGGCACTCATTGCTGGTGTGGAGAGTGCACCACAGGGGTCAATTTTGTGCTATTTAAAATTCGAAGTATTTGGCGTCGGTCGGGATCGAACTCGGTTCCCTAGATTTATAAATATAATTTAGAAATAGCATATATTTGTTTGAAAACTGATATTCGTGACGTCACATCTATATTATCATACTTTGTAGTTTGTAGGACCATAATTCGCTTATTCATAGGAATATTTTACCGGATTTTCAGCAATATTCTTAGTTTTACATATACTAACAGATGATATTATAAAAAATGGTGGAATATCCCATTATTTTAAGAAAAAAATTGTTATTCATAACATTATTGATTTAAATATTGAAATCGTGGGAAAAATATACAGTGTCCCAGTACGGGCTTACGATATCATTATTTTAAAAACTATTCAATATTATTTTACGAAATTTGGTATCTAGAGGTTTTCCGACATGCCCGTTTCAGCTAAAATATTATCAAAACTGTAGCACTTCCGGTTTAACCGGAAGTAGACTATCTTATTTTAAATGGAATACTATATTTTTTTATTTTATCATTGAATTCTGCAAAAAAATTAGATATGAAACTATAAAAAAATTACTCATAATTAACCACTTCCGGCGTAATTACACTTTTTCACTAATAACGGCCATTTCTTTATCACTCTATATCTCGAGACTGGGATTGAGTTTCTATAATCCGTAAAAACAGTTTTATAAAGAAAGCTTTTGTTTACAATAACACAAATTAATAATCGACAATTTTTGAAAATTATAATTTCTACGTCAACGTAATATTGAAGTTGACACAATTCAAAAAACTCAATTTTATTAGGTAGGTATTAAACATAATTTTCTTCTTTTTCCACCATGACCCACTTAAATTTAATTTAATAACCAATGTAAATTAATACAATTTAAATATTTTCCATTTTACTAAAAATCTTTCGACTTTCAACATACGACAAGCCACACAAACTACCTCTATTCTTTAATGAAGAATTAATAAAAAGATGGAACGGGTATGTCGGAAAACCCCTAGATATCAAATTTCATAAAATAATATTGAATAGTTTTTAAAATAGTGACAGCGTAAGTTCATCCTAGGATACCTGTACAGGCTGCCCAGGATAGTGTCCAACATGGGGATCTCGAGAACTGTAAGAGATACGAAGTCGTTTAATTCAGACAAAAGCCCCAACAAGCAGACATTTTAGAGATGTATTGTTTAACCGGAAAAAATACATAGTTCACTATATTTAGATGATAATCTAAATTTTACAACTTTTTACTTTCACAAATACGAGTAACTTCCAATACTAGATTTTGGTTTCTGCCATAATAGGCTACGACATATTATTCAAAGCTAAATATGAAAATGTTTCATTGCTGAGAAAAAAATAAGTATAAAATGAAAAAAATTAACTTGAAAACAGACATTTGAAAGAATTAGCAGATAATTTCATTCTCTATCATTATTTTTAGTCCATCAATTTGATAATTGTTTTATTTCGCTGTTTGAAGCAAATGAACAAGGACAAATTAAACATCGGTGGAAAGCAAAAATTATTACCTTTTCAATGGTCTAACTTTTTCGTTTCTCATATGACGACCATATAATTTTTTAGCGTTGACATTATTAAAAAATGGGCATCACCGTTTCATACTTGGAAGTGGCATTTAAATTCGTTATCAAATATTTAATTTAAGCTATAGGTTTAAATAAAAATAAAAAAATAGCTATTTATTCCAAATTTTTCATTTATCGTACGTACACTACACACGTAGAGAAACTGAAATATCCAATATAACATCCTCGATAACGTCTAACATATTTTTTATTGACTCGTTAAATATTTGAATTTGGAAAGTAAAAGTGTTCTCATTTATCCTATAATTTAAGAATTCTAAGTAATTTATCAATGTAGAAACTTGTTTAAACAATACGTTTCCGCACTAAATATCATTCAAATCTACCTACCCAGGTGCGTCTGGATAATTAAACCACATTAGTACAATCCTCAAGACATCCGCTTCTGAACAATCCACTGGGAAATCACAGGCCAATAGGTACTCCAGTTGTTGTGGAGCTAATCTGTAGAATTCCGAAGAGCTAGAAAATTCTTGTAGGTGTCCACTCATAAACCTATACACCCTTCTCCGTAGTTGGGCCAGGGAGTAAGTTTCCGCTATCGTGGCGATGTCCACGCAATTCTCTGTGTCTAGTTGTGACTGCAAGTAACTCGAGCAAGCTTCTACGACGGCCACCATCTGCACATGGCTTGCAGCGGAGAGCACATCTTGGATGTTGGCTAAGTTTAAGGCAAGGCGGGAGGTGTAAGCGTAATCGAGGAGTAAGCGGATGCCCTCGGCGGTTACTCCGTTGAGACAGATTTCTTGTTGACGAGATTCCTACAAAAAAATTATTGGATAATATTAAAGTACAGAAAATCCCCCCGAAAACGTGCTTCCTGCTACTATACATAGGATTCCAGAGAATTATGAAAGATATGAGGTCATTTAAATTAAACAAATATTATTTATTTTAATTTTGGGCGTCGATCGTGCAAAAAAACATAATAAGCGTTGCGGCCGGTAAGTGCCCTTCTACCGGTATCGGATGTATTGGAAATGTCGACTAGTGCAACAAAATTTAATAGTATATTCCTAAAAAGAAGTAAAAGATGTCAACATCGGTCCTATTCGTTTTAAAATAAAAAAGTTTTATAGAGCAATTAATTTTCAAATTAATATCAAGTTGTAATTCAATACAGTGTTATTTACATAACGGTGTATTTTATCGAATGTCCAACTTTTTTCTTTAAAATTGATAGGATTTCCAAATTAAAAATTTAATTCAATTTATAAGATGGTTATCTTTTTAAACTAAATAATAAGTTTCATGCATATTGTGCATGCGCTTCACTTTAGTTTCGAACTTTGTTTATTCCGTGATTTATTTTATTTTTATGTATCAGATGTTCATACCAGGGGCGTAGCAACCGCTACAGCTGCTGCATCAATAATACTGAGACGACCTGTTAGAAGGGTCCACCACTCCCTACGTCTTTACAATAAATAATATTTTTATCGAGAAGTTGGGAGAGGGGGCCTTGGCAATCCTTGATACAGGCCCCACCGAAGTGCTACGCCACTGGCTCATACGTTAAATGGTTAAAATAAATAACGGAATAAACAAACTTTGAAATTAAAGTGAAGTATACAGTACAGTATACATGAAATTTATTATTTAATTTAAAAAGATAATCAGTATCGATCACCCAAATTTTTGTATATGTTATCTATTTTTAATCGATTTAACCCAATACAAAAATATATTTACAGACATCTCTTTATGATAGACATTTATTTTATGTAAGGTGGTAGGGTTACATGAATGCTTCCTTAGTTCAGTACTGGGGTAGATTCACCCTACAAAAGGTCGGGTATTTTTGATTTTTGGATATGTTTTATATTTAGAAGCCCTAATAAAAATCCAAGTTTTCGACCTTGGTGAACTTCCGAAAGCACCACCATCTTGGAAAAATAATGCATATAATGACTTTTTAAAATATCTCACCAGTAGCTATTAGAGTAAAAATAGTTAATACCAATTTTGTTTTTAGTTTCTTTGTTTCTGTATCTCAAACAAAGGCGTCTCATATGGGGAAGCCATGAACGTTTTTTAACTTTACATTTTTATTTTTATCATTTATCATTTTTGCTTTATAAAATATTACATAGAATGCAAAAATACACAAAAAGGTACTATTGCAATAAACGCAGTAGTTTTTGATACCTTAATTTTAGAAAAAAATATTTATCCAAAATATTTGGTTTACAGTTAAAAAACAATAAAGTTACCATAGGAAATAAAACAAAATATAAAAAATAACTACAGTTAGTTATTTTTATTATGGGTATTTTTTTTGTTAATTAAAAAATGGAAAATGTTAGTGCTAGTGAATATGAAGACATGGTGTTTATTTAAGAGCCTGCTGTTACTTTCACGGTGAGGTAAGCTTGCCCGCGACGTGGGAGACAAAGACGGCAGTGGGTTGGGCCGGCAAGTACCCCCACTTCTACAGAGTATACACCCCTATTTACGAAATTGAAGGGAGACAGGCTACAGGCTAGCACTTTCACTGTCCAAGCCTTATGACTCCGCAACAACGGTTTAAAAATCAGAACTACCATTCCGGTTATACATTTCAGAGGTTAAAAGAGAGAAATCATAGACGTTTTTCTCTAAAACAGAATAACTATAATGTTTTTTTATTAAAGTTAAATTAAAATTTAAATAATAAAAAAATGTTTTTTGATCATTATACCATGCAGTATACCACTACAAGATTGAATCTGATTTTTTTGACTACAATTACCATTTTGTAATAAAGATTAAATGCGTCAAGTATATTATTCTCAGAATTTATAGTACCTATGTGTACATATTGATTGAAGGTGACATATATCATTGCAACTCTGCCACTAACTCAATAAAAATTCTTTCGAGGAATCAAGTCTCTTCGCTCTCTGTCTCATAGAAGCTAAGAATACCGATCTGGCGATAATATTCTCGGTGGCGTGGGAGTTTTCCAGTGCATTGATTTCCTCTTGGTTTCCGGATGGTACTGGAAAATCTATGTTTTATCTAATTATTTTTTTCGGCAAGTCAGGTTCTGTAGAGGCAACCTCACTGCAAATCTGTTTCCGGACATATTTCTATCCCTGGCTGAGGGTTTCTGGTACCATTTTGGCACAAACTTCGCCCATGCCTAATTGGTCATGTAATATATGTCGTACTTGTACACCGGGACAATGCTCCTGCCCACAATACTCTGGCTGTAAAGCAGTTTCTGGCTGAGGAGAAAATTATTGCATAGGATTATTCACCTTACTTGCCGGATTTGGCACCATGTAACTTCTATCTGTTTTCAATGTTCTCTTGTCCTTCGACAAATAGTTTATGCATAAACTCGAGTACGTGTCATTATATTAATATCTGTCCGTACACATCCGTCAACAGTTTCAAACACTCACTCGGCGATTTTTTCAATTTTACAAAGAATTTCAGATTAATGCGCTGTTCATTTTTAAAATTAGACATGATTCCGGCAAAACGATCAAATACTTGTACTTGTATCTTTAATTATTACTGATAACTGACTGCCTACTACAAGTGAAGCAGGCTTATTCTCATCCAGCGCATGTCAATAAATTGACCTATTTTAATAACATATTACTAATTTATTTTACACTTTTTCACAAAAGGGCTATGTAGCGCATTAAAGTGATCCTTCGTTATTCATTATGCCAAATATCAACATTTTATTATTAATAATAATGTCACAGTATTGGTCTGAAAAAAATTAATTTCGAGCAGCAACCTCTTTACAGTTCAAATAAAATCAAGTTACCTTAGCCTCAGAAAATAGAACATGAAGAAATAAAAACAAAATCTGTTTATAAATACTGTTTTTTTATCTTATTGGTAAATTTCTCTATTCATTAACAAAAAAAATGGAAAAGTTTCGTGCTGGTGAAAATACAGATTTGGTGTTTCGTTATGAATATTTGTAACGGTAATAGTATAGTTGTGCGTCCAAGAATGCATTTATATGAATTTAATCAGTAACTAGATTTTACCTATTTTTTATTTTATTGGATACTGATTTATAAAAATTTAAATGACTGAAAAACTACTGCTTTTATCAAGTTGTAGCAAGAGTAACTTTTTTTTGTGAATTTTTGCAATGTTTGTAATATTTTATTAGTAAAAATGAAAAAATAACAATCTAAAACATGAGATACAGAAACAGAAGAATTATAAACATGTACCTAAATAAGTAGTATCCTCATGTCAAGTTTCAAAATTTTAGTGCGACTAGTACCAAAATTATTTACAAAAAAGTGTCTGTTGAGGTGCACCTTCAAAGGGCTATAACTCGATAACGCAACGTTTCCGTACATGTGTTTTAACGTTTTTCGCTTTCTTTTGACCTGTAGTATCACCCATTAAAAAATAAGAAAACCGTAAACACTTGTATATTTTCTAAAATATTTCAAATTGAAATAAATGCAGAATCTAAAACGTTTGCTACTTTCTGTGATAGAAGCATGGAACGAAGAAAGAGGGGATGCTAAACCAATCACAAAATAGACGATAAAAGTGGGACGTACCCGTCCGTGTATTGTCTACGAGAGACATCTAGTAAGGAAACTACACACTAAAATTTAATTTTAAATTGTAATTACATTATAATATATTAATAAATTATCATTTTCTAAATTGAAATCTTTTTTAAACAGCATATATTAATAACTGATTAAGTCATATTTCAAAATTTCGTCATCCAAACCATAAAAAAATATACTTTAAATTTAAGAATTAGACCGCGGCCAAGAAACATTCCGTTTGAAAAAACTAAAGAAAGAAATTCTGAATGTTGCCGGACAAAGTCAGTAACGGTCAAGAAAACAATGTTTATTACTACTAGAAAGTTGTTTCTGCAGGGTACGAAATTAGAAACATCACGAATATTATAAAATGCAAATTTAATATGGTAAAAAAGCCGCATGCCTGAGTGTTTGGTCGCGAATCTGGGGAACCGGGTTTGATCCCGACCGATGCCAATATGAAATATTTCGAATTTAAATGGCACTAATGTTACCCTTGTGGTGCACTCTCCATAAGTGCCCGTGAGGTGACGCCTAGTAAACGCCTGCACGGTTGCCGGATACGACACGACCGATGGTTGTTTTCTTTGTTTCCCTCTCCGCAACAGTTTATACCAGCTCCAAAGTGTTGCAGCGGGCCATATTGTACCCGATACAGTTTAGACGTTTTAGTTACAATAGTTTTTACATAACGCATAACGTCGTACTAGATAGTGAGGTAGCTTATTTTGATTGCTGAATTAACAAATTTAAGTGCAAATTCTACTAGTTGTTCCAGAAAAATCAGATTGATGATAAAATTTTCTTAGTTAGCGGCCAAGTATATTACATTTAAACAAGCCTGTGTTGCCAGATCATAGCCCATCGACCACTTTCGTCCCTGTATTAGTAAAAAAATTCGCACTTTATTGAGCTATAGCTCTTAAACAACATGGTCAAAAAAGTTATTTTTATTTTAATATTTCTCATTTATATATTTCTATAAACAGATGTTTTTCACCAAAATTGGAAGCACTGTTTTGAAGCTACAGTGAAAAATATGACATTTACTATTGCTTTATATAGAAAACACATACAAAAAGAGCTCTTTTTGTTTGCATTTATCTCAAATTTGAGGTGGTCAATCGATTTTACCAATAAGAAAATATCTAAATATTATTGTTCTGAATAACCTGCCACTGAGGGAGTAAGCCAGGTCAACTTGGCGCCCGTTCCAAGCCCGAGTAAATGGTGAGGGCTGGTGGTAGGAAAGACATCCGACTGTAAAATCTTCACCGAAACCAAAGACGGGAAGTGTAGGATCGGAAAGTGGTAGAAGGGCTAGGGTGTTCCTCGCAAGTGATATGCAGTTGTAGGCTCGCCTGACCTCTGCGCCAAGTCGGTCAGGACTACCCCGTCATGGACGGTCGGTGTTAGAAAAGCCAGTCCTTAGGATTAGAACTCTCAATCTCGGGAGTATGAGGAAGGGCTAAGAGAAGGAGGAAGGACTGTGACGCAAAAGACTTGAGTGAGGATGTGAGGAAGGACAGTGTGAAGAAGATGTGTTGAACAGGAATGATTGGAGGGGAAGAGTAAGGAACAGCGACCCCTAAGAAGAAGAAGAAGAAGAAGAAGAAGAAGAAGCAGAAGAAGAAGATACTATCTTCAAAAGATAAGTTTTGACAATCGTTATGAACACATTTACAGAGAGAGAGATACAGTTTAAATCATTTTTTTTTACAACTACAAGACATTGTTCTGCAGTCTGAATTACGTTTGCAAGACATAATTAAAGAGTCAGGCAGAGGAGGTTTTATCATTTTCGTCGGATGTAACTTGGAATTTCGTAATTCATAGCTGAATTGGAGGAAGTTCAGAGGCTCGAACAGTGGTTGTTTGATTTTTTCCATAAATATGTTTGGGCCGCAACTCTTACACAATATAAAAATAAAGCATCAGAAGTACAAATAATTTTTAAATTTAAATCGAATTACGGGTAATTAACTTGTAGCGTATTTTATCTAATGATATTTTTTGTTTGGCGAACAAATAAGTGCAGACTTCTTCAACCTGATGAAAGTGCATCGGAGTTTCTGGGGTATTTCCAAAAGTAGAGAGAGCATCTTGAACAAATACCCGGCTTGTCGTGTTAGGGCACGCAACCCACGTAAAATATTACAAATATTTTCATTAAGTGATTCAGCTGCTAAATAAAAACTTAAAAGATTTTCTTTTTTATTCGCTCCTTCAAACCAAATACCCCGGCAACCAATGTTCGACAGTGTACGCCAGAAGTGAACGCCAAGGATGAAAATATCAGTGTCCGCACTCTTTATAACAACATCCTCAATACCTCCACGAACGGTATGACAAATATGGCTGAACATTCTACAATCCGCTTCACAGTTAACTCAGCAATCAAAATAAACTATCACACTATCTATGACGTTATGTGAAAATTATTTTAACTAAAACGTCTAAACCGTATCGGGTACAATATGGCCCGCTGCAACACTTTGGAGCTGGTGTAAACTGCTGCGGAGAGGGAAACAAAGAAAACGACCATCGGTCATATCCGGCAATCGTGCAGGCGTTTACCAGGCGTCACCTCACGGGCACTCATTGATGTGTGGACAGTGCACCACAAGGGTAACTTTAGTGCCATTTAAATTCGAAATATTTCTTTTTGGCATCGGTCGGGATCAAACCCGGTTCCCCAGATTCGCGACCAAACGCTCGGGCACGCGGCTTTTTTACCATATTAAATTTGTATTTTATAATATTCGTGATGTTTCTAATTTCATACCCTACAGAAACAACTTTTTAGTAGTAATAAACAACGTTTTCTTGACCGTTGCAGCGATTTCATCAATAATTCTTATACCCCCTATAAAAAAAATTGACCACTGACTTTGTCCGGCAACATTCAGAATTTCATTCTTTAGGTCTTTCTGAACTTAAATCATCAATCAGAATGAATCCACCGGTTTTTTCAAACGGAATGTTTCTTGACGCCTGCACTAAATTTTAAACTTAATTTATTTTGTTATAATTAACAATAATACAAATTTGGCTCTGTAGAGAACTTTTTACAGGTTTGCTTACATAGTGTGCAAAAGTAGAACGAAATCGGTACAATAATACAGTCTCCACACTGTTACGAAATTAGTAAATATCGTCAAATTGACCTATTTTAATACCATATTACTCATTTATTTTAAATTATTTTTTAAAAAAAGCCTCTGTCGCGAACTAAACTCAACCTTCATTATTCATCATACCAAATTTCAATAATATATTATTTATAATAAAGTCACAGGACTATGGAGAAAGTCACATTTCGAGCAGCAGCCTCTTAATAGATATTGTAAGGGTAATGGTTATCGTTTATCGTATGTGCAGATAATTTCAACATAGATAACCAAGAATGAATATATCTGAATTTCATTGTTTCTTAATTGTTAACTATTTTTTTTTGGATACTTGATTTTCCCAAATATTAAAATATCCCAAAAACTACATTTATCAATTTTTAGCAATAGTACCTTTTTAAGTAATTTTGCTTTGTATGTAATATTTTATAAGTAAAAATGAAAAAATGATAATAGGTAAAAAATAATAACAAAATTGTTCATGGTTACCCCATATATGAGTCTCCTCTGGTAGGGATAGAGAAACAAAAAGTATAAATATGCGTCTATACTCTATCTGGTTTAACATTGCAATGGTGTGAAAATAGGAGCAGTTTCATCTTGTTTCATTGGACAATATCGGGGTATTATTAAATCAGACAACAATCTTAAACCAGATACAGTATAAATAAGTAGTGTCCTGATACCAAGTTTGAAAATTTTAGTGCAATACCAGAGTTATTAATAAAAATGTACCTAAAAATGTACGTTTAAAGGGCTGTAACTCTCTAACGAAAAGTTTACGGATATAGCTTTATATAATTTTTTTGCCCAAATTAACCCCAGGAATAAGCTGTTAAAGTTTGTTACACTAGTCCTGAATCAACATGGGTAACTGTTTAATTTTTGTATCACCTTTACAATTTTATAATATGATTTAAAACTCTGTTTGGCTTTTGCACGCAAATGTATATATTTCAACCGTACTTATACTATACTTGTTACTATGTATGTTGATAATAAATAATAAAATAGCTATTTGTGTATTAAGAGTGCAAAATGGGACATTGTCGATTGAGAGGCTGTTGACGCGCGACGCAGGAGCGCGGCATTCTCTCGAAATCGATAATGTTCATTTGCGCTCGAAACACATAAAAAAAATTCTACAGTCCTCTACCATAACAAAAAATAATAAAATGTACACTTTGTACTTACGGTACTATTCAATAGTTTTGCAGTGAAGATAGGAACGTATTCAAATATGACTTCAAGATATTGTTTTGGCTTTCGTTTTTACAAAAAATTAATGCCAATTTTATAATGAATATTATAAGTTTCTGTATAATTTATTTGTTTCAAGTACATTAAACTAGTATAGTGGAAAAGTGGATGTCCATTGTGAGCGCCAAACTTTTGCAGGTGGCAGCACAACTGTTCACACGATTTATTTTATATTTAATTTTAATTTATCGTTATTTTCTATTCTTCTTGAGCTATTGCTTCAGTCTAATACTTTCGTTTTTGTAAAAAAATGCCTTATTTTATTTTCACAGCAGTGCGGCATTTCTTTGGTTATGTAATATTCCGACAGACCAGTTATGTCAGATTGACTTGTGAAGGTAAATGGTAAATGTGTAACTACCTCCAACTACAGAGCCATTAGTTTCTGATTAAACGTTTCTATTAAGAATGTAGACAAGGGACATTTCTCAACATTGTATAGCTAGAAATTTGGACAGCGAGCGTTTTTTCTACTTTGTCGCGCATGAGCGGCAAAGTGACATTTTGCGTTGACAAAAGAGAGCGCAAATGGCTAGTTTGTATATAGACTGTAGAAAAAATTATATTTTACATTTTTTTTTTACTAACTACACCCTAGAAAAATTAAATGTAGGAGAGTAAGAAGCACAGGATTTTTGTTCTTGAAATTGGCACGGGTTGTGTAAAGGTTGGGTATTCCTTTTCTAGAGAATACCGTGCAGAATATATTAACAACGACATCTGTACACATAATTAAAAGGTGTATTCTACTGTATGTTTATTTCCTATTTTTGTGTAATACCTTCATGGCATCAGTGAACATAGCTCTGAAATAATCACTACACGCAGCTAATACAGCCCTGTGTGCTCGAAAGGATTGTCCTTCAGCCAGTAAGGTGATATCAAACAGTTGATCCTTGGTGCGTAACGAGTCCAACCCTGCCAGCAGGGTGCCGCAGTGCGACGGGCACTCGAAGTGGACTGTGTTCAACGGCCGGTCTTGCAGGCACCACTCCTTCAGCCGTGTCATTATACCAGTTTACGAATCTGCAAGAATAGAGCGGTCAATTATTTATGTAAAAATGTAATAAATTTGGAAGCATAACGTGTGCCTTGTCGTATGGTAAATTACAATAGATTTTATTTTTAATGTTTATTTTTTTTACATGAATTTTGATACCTTCTACCTTATTCTAATATGGAAAGAAGCCATTAAATTTTGGTGTAGTGTACATCAGGTAACCGGAAATGGCATTTTACTTGAAGCTCAAAATAGTTTTTCTTCGAAAAATACCTTTAAATATTATTTTTTCGAGATTTATGTTTATGTTTTTCTGTATATTTTATGAATAAATTTATAAAATTATCTATAATTTAAACCCCGCAGTCTACGCTTTGAACAAACACAACTCCTTGGTTAAACAGTTCAGATCTCAAATGTATGTAACTGACAGATAAATGTCACTATCAAAGAACTAATCATTTCAAATTAATAATAGTTACGTTTTAAAAAGAAAAAAGTAAATAGAACAATAGTTACATGGAAAGGAATTCAATACAGTTTCCAGCATAAAATATGTCGGTATGTATTTAAATTAATAAAAATCGCGGGAGGTATTGTGTTGACCACATCAGATTTTTTTAAATATATGATTTCTACCATATAAAGTTTACTGTTTTTTCTATTTTTGATGATATAAATGTTAAGTATTGTATTTGTATTTGTTTACTCCCAAAATTTAATTTTTCACATTTCTCCTGACATAATTTCCCAAAAAACTTTATTATTTTTATGAATTAAATTTTATTTAATTTATATTAATTTTATTTATGACTTTCTTGTTCGATATTTTTATTCTAAACCCATGTTTACAAATCAGATTTTAATGTCAATAATCGCGTTTTTTTACATGATAACTCAGTTAGTCTTAGCTCACCTCAGCTGTCTCAATAATTTTGCCCGTTCTTTTTGTGGTAACTGAAGTGAGATAAAGTGAGAAGAGTTCCTAGCCCCCCCCCCCCCCTGCCCGATTCTTAGTCACCTCATGAGGTTGTACTTGTAATTTTTTAATCTTAGATGAACGGTGAGATGAATGTTTTGCTGTCACATACAATTAGTTTGGTTATTGAAAAGGTTATTTGTTTATTCCTTTAATATTATTATTTTATTGGTTATTTGAAAAAAACTTACCGATAATATTTAAGATATTGTGTTAGAATTTAAATAATGATTATTCAATAGTATATTACATCCGAGGTGGGAAATATTTTATTACAGCCGAGGGATTATGTATATTACCGAGAGGCGCAGCCTCTAGGTGAGATAAAGCGCGTCATGAAACTCCCACCGAGGTTATGTATACTATTTTATTCACAATCATCCTCTTTTTAAATCAATAATTTTCAATATAAATAAATGATTTATAACCTTTAATTTTATCACTATTTTTGACAGCTCTCTTAAAATTTGTTTAGCCTACTTAATTATACGGTTCTACGGCAATGTTGCTAGGCTAGGCTACATAAACATTTCCAACCCGTGGGTGGAAGAGTTTTCAGTCATTTCCAACCCAAGATACAAAGATACTGTCATTGCAGTTAGGAATGACGCAGGTATTTACCAACCTCTAAAAGGTTAGGAATCGACATACTACTATAACGATTGTCAATAAAATATAATGTTTTAAATTTATTTTTAGGGGCAATTATTAAATGATGACATGAGTGATATGGACAATTTGTTATTATCAAAATAACAGTAAATTTAATATAAAATCAAAGAAAAAAAAATCGCAGCAAAAGAAATACACAATAACCCTTACACCGTTGAAAAGAAAAAAAATCTGATGTGGCCAGCACATTACCTTCCGTCAGTTCTATGTATTTTGTTCAAATTTCATACGGAAAGTTCCTTCCTAAATTAAATATTCTATTTCTTGTACATTATCTTCCGGCAGTTGCATGTATTTTATGCAAATTTCATACAGAAAATTATTATTTTATGACGTTTTCTATATACAGTCTATCTGCAGAAATAAAAGATTTATTATTATTATTATTACCTTAAAGCAGTTGTATGTATTTTATACAAATTCCATACAGAAAGCAAAAGATCCTATACCTATTTCCAGTAAAATTATAAGACAAACACACTATGTCAATTTCACTTGACACTGACAATCAAATTTTCAAAATTTTCTTAATATAGTAGCTGTTTCCACAGCTATGGCTACTTTATGAAATTTAATTTTTTTATAATTTTTTAACTCTATATCCATTTAATATTAGGTATAAAATGCAATCAAATCGTATAGAAAATAAAATATTCTTTAATATTTATAATAACATTAAATGTGAAAAAATGATATTTAACATAGTTTTTTCAAGAAAAACTGTTAAAATCTTCAAATGAGGGTACTTCCGGTTGTCCAATTCTAACCAAAATCTAATCAGCTCTTCGCATGGATGTAACGAAGAGAAATACGAAAGAATTATAATTTTTAGAATTGTAGTATGGAAGTTATCGTAGACGAAAATTTTGTTACACACACACACACACACACACACACACACACACACACACGGACACACATACATACATACCCACACACACACACACATACACACACACACATACAGACATCATCGTAAAAATAGTAAAATCGTATTCTAGGGACCCTAAAACGTGCTTATTCATCAAAAACTCACCACCGATTTTTTTGACCAAAGACAATACCTTCCTTACCTAAAGGTGACGGAAGGTAAAAATGATAAATTTTATAAGGTAATAATCAAATATGCATTCCATATAAAAATATTGAAGTTTGTGCATAATATTCTTAAAGTAGCTTAAATTGTAGTAGTCAATGTCAGTTGTAAAACAGTGGAAATTATAACATATATTTTGAATACAGATAAACATTTCCTTTTAATTTGTAAGTTTGTAATTTGTAAGCTTAAGGACAAATTAATAGAAAGATAGTAATAGTAATTAACATTTATCATTCTAACGAATATATCATTTTGTATGCGGAAAAGAGTTTAGGTAAATTTAAATGCTAAAGACAAATAATTAGGTAAAGGTCATACGTGAAATAGGATTCAATTTTTATTTAAATAAAAAAGAAAGTAAAATAAATAAGCTTCTGAAAGAGAAATATGTGAAAATTGTTTCATATATAAAATATAGTTATTTATTATACACGACGATAAAGACAGACATACTTTATCGTCAAGTGTAAGGTGTTGTTAGTTCATGAGTGAAAGTGAGTGAACTACACTCGTGGCCAAAAAAACCGGACACCAAAAAAAAAAGTATTTTGCTGACTTGTAACAACCGAAATATGGGTTTATTTATTAATTTTTTGTTAAAATATGAATAACTGATCTGTAAACTAAGATTATAAAATAAAAAATCTGATATGGCCAACATATGACCTCCCGTCAATTCCATGTTTGAAATAGTAATGAGTAAAGTATCACTTCCAGTTGATCGTTTGTAAACAAAATCTAATTTGTTGTTCCAATACACAAAAATCTGTAATACCAAATTTTGGATTATATTTTATGTATTTCCTCGAAAATATGTTAAGAGATCCAAATTAAGTACCACTTCCGGTTTATCATATAGGTATAATCAAAATCTAATGTTGTTTCAAATTATACACGAGTTTTAAATACCAAATTTGAAAAGTTTTGAATCATGTTTTAATATATTTTTTCAAAATATCTGTTTTAGCTTCCTGTAAAGTAGTTTAATAGTTTATCAATTTTAGAAAACTTCTAGTATGTCGTTCTCATTAATATAAAAGTCTTAAATACCAAATTTGAAAAGTTTTAGATTGTATCAATTTATTTTTCACGAAAATCTGTTCAGAGCTTCAAATAAAGTATCACTTCCGGTTTATCAATTTCAGCCAAAATCTAATATGTTGCTCCTCTTTATATAAAAGTCTTAAATACTAAATTTGACAAGTTTTGGAATATATCCTATTAAATTTTTCGCGAAAATCTGTTCAGAGCTTGAAGTAAAGTATCACTTCTGGTTTATCATTTTTATAAGAAATCTAACATGTCGTTCTCATTAATAACAAATCTTAAATACCAAATTTGAAAAGATTTGGAACATAATATTTTTCACGAAAATCTGTTGAGAGCTTCAAGTAAAGTATCACGTCTGGTTTATCAATTTTAGAAAAAAATGTAACATGTCGTTCACATTCATATAAAAATCTTAAATAAGAAATTTGAAAAGTTTTGGAATATATCATAATATATTTTATCACGAAAATCTGTTGAGAGCTTCAAGGAAAGTATCACTTCCGGTTTATCAATTTTAGAAAAAATCTAACATATCGTTCTTATTCATTAAATAAAAATATTAAATATCAAATTTAAAATGTTTTGGACTATATCATAATATATTTTTTACGAAAATCTGTAAAGTATCATTTCCGGATTATCAATTTTAACCAAAATTTAATATGTTGTTCTTCACATAGAAGTCTTAAATACTAAATATGACAAGTTTTGGAGTATATCATAATATATTTTTCAAGAAAATCTGTTCAGAGCTTCAAGTAAAGTGTCACTTGACAAGTTTTGGATTATATAAGTAATGGAGTGTATTGTCTCCCCGAGCTTTAAAGACTTCTACCATATGGCTTGGTAAACTTTTAATACAGTTGTGTTAATTATTTTTCCATTCTTCAGAAAGCGGTACTGTTAGATATTACTGATTTTAGTAGGATTATCGATGCTGTACTCTTTGCCTTAACGTAATCCCATATTTTACGCAGGAATTGAAGTCAGGGCTGCGACCTAACCATCGCAATAAACGACTATTGACATATTTTGAATGCAGCTTTGTTATATGTCAAAGTTAAGACGCATATTATCTTTTAAGATGAAATTCTCGGGAACAAATGGAGCAAAAGATACTACGGAGTCAGCTGGCAACTTCTAAGATGAAATTCTCGGGAACAAATGGAGCAAAAGGTACTACGGAGTCAGCTGTGCATGTTTTAATTTACAGAACTTCCGTCAAACCACCATAATGAACCAAAACAAGGTCAATATTTCAATACGTCGAAATACCAGCCCATACCATTTTACTATCACTGTCAAATGGCGATTTCAGGATAGAGTTGCCAGGCGTCCCGTATATACGGGATTGTTCCGTATTTCAGCTAACATTTGAGCGTCCCATAAGGTACTGTTCGGGACGCCCAATTGTCCCGTATTTTGGGAGGAACGCGATTTAATTAACATTTAATTATTATACATTTTATTTTGAGCAGTTCAATAGAATAATTATATTGTTACTCAGTAATATAATATTTTAATGTTTTCTATTTCTGTAGTTATTGCTTATATCCACGCATCATAGTTATATTTCAAATACCTACTAAATGTCTTGTAATGAATTCGCAAATTTTATTAGAAAAAATAAAGATGCAAATATAAATGTAAAAATGTTTTTTTTAAATATAATATAATAATATTTAATAGGCTGACAATGTTACTTTTGTTATATAAGTTTTTTTAGTTTTATATTAATATTTTTATTTTAACGTTTTATTTTGTAGCTGTTTCCTTACAATAAAATAAATTATTAGTTTCTTCTATCCGATTTTATTTTTTTATCATCTTATTGTGCATTAAACACGTTTGACCTTGAAAATTTTCTCACAAATTTTGAATCCATCGATATTTGTCCCGTATTGTGAAATTATAAATCTGGCAACCCTATTTCAGGATATTCCATATCCTGAAAACGAAAACGGTTATCGTGATCATCTACACGCGCATTCTTCTTTATCTAATGACAGAAATGGGTTTCATATATGAACAATAAGGAGCTCCAATGCTCCATATTGTAATCTATATGTTCTCGCGCAAAATGTAGCCACTATACTCGATGTGCTAAGACTACGAGCAAAACTGAGCAACGGGCATTCTAGGGCTTAGAGCTTAGACAATATTCGCATAAGCGAACGGTTCGTGCAGAAATTTCAATTGCACGTGCCTCTGCCTCTTGGTAACAGACATTGGTAGTAAACTGCATTTTTGTAGTACAAATATTGCTGTAAATCGATGTTTATACGGATTTGTAATGAATAGTGTTCCTGATATTCGTTATTTGATATAATCTCCCGTTTGATAATACCGCCGAGTTACAATTTGGGCAGTACTTCTGCGAATAATCAAGGCTACAGCGATGTATTATATAATGTGATTATCTTCACCTAAAGTTTCTGCTCAAGTTTATGTTCCGATTTAATTATAACAAATTTCTTTACAATCAGTACTATAAGTACCTACTAAGAGTGCAATAAAATACACTCCAAGAGTCGTTAACCAATGATAATTTAATAATTTATTGTTATGATTGAATTTTTGAAAACAGATAATTTTACACAAATTTCCTTTTTTTCTTTTTCCTTAATAAATGAAGTGTTTGCTACACTTTTATTTTCTAATCTTACTTTATATATCAGTTATTCATATTTCAACATAAAAATAACAAATGAACCCATATTTTGTTTGTTACCAGTTGACAATAGTTATTTGTATCATTAGGCCCATAGGCCAGAAACTGAACATTTGCGAGACCGAGTTTATTTTGACAGGCCGAGCTGAAAGCGAGGCCTACAAATACGAGATCCCGCAAAACAGTTTCTGGGCGTGTGATACACAAGATTTTTTGTACCGACGTCTCCATAAATTCTTCGTATATTTCTCTACACTTTAGTCTATGTTACATAACCTATAAAAATGAAGATATATATTATTATCAATTTTGCATTGCAAGTTTAATTATAATTACTTACATTTGAGCTTTAAAATGCGTAATTATTTTATATCTATTGAAAATATAACATACAAACAATAGTTATATATATTTTATATACTTTCGCATCTTTTTAATGACAGATAGCGGAAACTCAATTGTATAACGTGAAGTTAGTTGTAGTTACAAAACAAACTAGTCCTAAAGTTGGAACTTATAATTAATCCATATGAGATGTCAGTATTAACAGCGTATTATTTTTATAACAAAATTTAATTATTTAAGTTACAACAATTAAAGATTTAGCCCTAAAATTTGTAAACATTTTGCTAATTCTTGTGTTGAAAATAATCTTAAATTGACATATCACCAGAACAGTAATGCCAACTCCTTTTGCCGGCCAGGTCACCAACAGCGCATTTCTGGACGATTTTGAGTTCTGTAATACTAGTCAAAATGGACGGAGGCACGAATTTTTTTTTTTTTTTTTTTGGTGACCGGTCCTTTTTGACCCCAAGTGTATCTTTCACGAATCGATAGAGACTCTTTATCGTCGTAAATAATATATTATTTTATTTAGTACCTAGTAATAATAAATAATTCATTTCGATTATTAACAATAACTTTACGCGGGTTTATCAGAATTATAAATTACAACTTTTCCTTACATTATGCATTATTATTATTTTTATAAAGTGTAAGTGTAGATAAAAATTCAAAGTGTAGATAAAAGACAAAGTGTGGATAAAAAAAAACACTTTATCTACGGTTAATTACTTTATCTCCTGTTGATGCTGAATTGTTAATTTATACTTTATCAACAAAATATTAACGCACAAAGCCTACTTTTAACATCAGGTATACAAAATAAAATAATTTTTTGAAGATTGCGACGATTATTATTATAAAATCCGTATAATAGACAGGATTTTTACTATTTCATTGGATCTCCTATCATTTACTAGTTATATAATTTCATTATGTACCTACTAAAATAACTAACAATAGTTTTTATAAATTCAATTATTATTTGTCAATTAACCTATCTATAATAAACATATGTAGTGTATCCGTGTTTTCATGTTATACTTCATGAACAGTTATACTCGTATGTATTGAAATAAATAAAACATATTTATTATAACAGGTTTTCGGTAAAAAAATATTGAAAAGAGTATTTTTTGTAGCGTTTTAGGTCGGCTATGTAACCAATGCTCAATAGATGGTGGATGATGGTAGTCTCTAGTACACTCATCTATCAATTAATGGTATACTTACATTCTTCTATTACAGATTTCTTGAATTAACATACATAAACTCACAAATTATTTGGAAAGCTAAAACGTATTTTCATAAATTTTATTTTTATATAATATTATTATTAATTATTATTATATCATGTAAAAGAATGTTTTATACATTGAACTTTAAAAGAATAAAAATAAAGAAATTAGCAATTAATTTGTATAAAAATTGACAATATCGAATATCACCACATAAAAATTAACAGATTTGGTGTGTTAAATAAAATTACTTTAGTGAAAATTATGCCACTTGACATGTGTTTGTTCTTTGAGGCTTAAAAATATGTTTGGTAACATTTACTAAAAAATTTAGTCACCCTAACTAACTAATTAACTATCTACATTGGTATGACTAAAAAACTACTGAATTAACAGTAATGACTACAAGTCATGATTGGTAGTATTTACTGAAAATTTTAGTCACCCTGGCTAACTATTACTTAAAAAAATATTGGTATTACTAAAAAATAAGTGAAGTTTATAATAACAACTACTACTACTACTACTAACCTTCAATATTTTTAAATATAATGTTGCAGTTTGCATGTGCTGCCGTCTATTATCACATAGTAAGATATTGAATATATTTAATGTAGGTATGTAGGTAAAATCGAATACTGTAAACTACTCATATCATACACACATGTTGACAGGTAACAGAAACTGTAAAATCGAACCGGCATGTGACGTCATCGACCAGCAGCGTTTAAACGCAGGATAATGTGTTCATGCGTTTAAAAAAAATAGGATCATATTTAACATTCAGTTAGGGTTTTCATTTTTTTTATAATATAATTTACTGTAACAGTGTTATTTTTCACTATTTTGATTACGGTGGAAACCCCCATTAATAATAAAATAATATAGGTATGTACATATTTATTTTTCTGTACTTGCAACATCGTACTTGTGTCATTACTTTATGCTGTTTCAACAAAAACAAGCAATTTGTATTATTACTCACATTCAATAATTATTAATTTTCCGTTTATTATTTAGCTATTTACAAATGTTCAATTTTTTTTACAACAATTAAAAACGTATTATACAAATGAAAAATAATAATTGCACGAAGTGGCGAATGGGTAAGCGATGTATGAAGACAGTGAAAGTTTGGGATTTATTGAATTGCATATTGAGGAGCTTATACTAGCATCTGATTCCAAGCAAGATTGTGTGTGGGAGAATGCTATAATATTTGCATTAGTCACCTGTAGCAACAGTGAAAGTTGATGACTAGTTGAATGAGTGGAATGAAACGCAACTGTATTTTTTTATTTTATTGTATTCAATGACAAAGAAACGTGGAACTACTTGAATTATTGTTAACAGTTGAACTTATAACTTTTTACACGTATATTTTGTACGTGAAACCAACGTTAAAACAAAATCAACATTGATATTTTAAATTGAAACAAGAGTCCATTTATTCTGGTTGGTGACGCCATATCGTTCGATTCAGGTTTTCCGTAGCGGCACATTATGAGCAACACGAGGGGTGAACCACCTAGTAAAAAATGTACAGGGATTGCCATTTTTGGCAGTACTGAGGTATTTAATGTCAGTATTACCTGTATTTCAAAAATACTGCCAGTATTACTAAAATACTGCCAATATGACCAGAATAATGCCAATATTGCTAAAGAATTCCCAAAATTGCCAGTATTGTTAACGTATTTACTGTATTGCCAATGTTTTCGCATTATATTTTTTTATATATAAATAACGATTAAGATGACAAAAACTTTTTTTTTAATAATTACTTTGCGATATAACAATTTATCAGTGCAACTGTGACGTCATAACTATTGCTATCTTTCTCGCGCAGCCTAGTATAGAAACTGGTGCGAAAAGGATAGCAATAGGTTTCGTTAAAAATCAAATGCAGTTAAACAAAAACAATTAAGACTTTTTAATATTACGAATTGCTTCAAAATTAATTGAACTGTCATTTAAAATAATTTAAAAATATTGAGTGCTCCATTGCAGATCAAATAAATTTATACTTACATAGATCTGTACTAATTTCATTCAAATCTTGAATTCTATTTAGGCGCCTTAGAATATTTAGTAGATCAAAATTAACGATAGTTGAAAACGTACTTGTCATAGACCTGGTTTGACGAAATAGTTTCTCACAGGGTTGACTGCTGTAGAGCCAAGGTAAAAAGGGAATTTTGTTTTCTCGACATTTATCTAACATAATAATTAATTGATGAGCATGTAACTCTATGTGTAACTATTTAAAGTCAAGAAATTTTTCTCAATACTAAATTTGTTTTCTTTCAGCCATTGTTTCCTAAGCCTCAGAAAAAAAACTGAATACCACATAATAGTATATTATGTGGCAAGTGTGTGAAGCTGAAATTTTTACATGAGGAAGAGATTGCGGCCCGAGCCGAAGGCGAGTGTTGCAAACCACCCGAATGTAAAATAGGCTTCACACACGTGTTACATACTATACTTTTTCTACGACCTTGCAATAAAGTATAATTTTTTCTTCACATTGTCATTCTTTTAACTCTGTATCACTATTAAAATATTAAAAAGAAATATAATAAATTTATATTTTGTAAGTGACAATCTGTAAGATCATAAAATTTGTATTAGATTGCTTAGAAATTTTTATTTATAGCTTTTGAATGCTTACTGGACTGGATTTATATTTGACATAAAGCTGTAAATTTAGAATTACAAAATTTTATTATATGTTATTTCTCCGAACCATTTACAAACACATGATTTACATATATATATATATATATATATATATATATATATATATATATATATATATATATATATATATATATATATATATATATATATATATATATATTCATTCTGCATGTTAAAACTGAACTATTTACTTTACCCACACTGTGCGTGAAGTATCACTTCACGAACAGTGTACAAAAAATCAAACTTCACGCATAAAAATTGATACGTGAAGTACTTACTTCATGCATGGGAGTAGAAAAAGTATTTTCTTTGTTCAATATTTTTTATTAAATGAGTCATGTATATAACGTGTAACAATTAAATATTGTTGTATTTTGTGTTGCTTGGCTGTCAGGAATTTGTTTTAATAAATCTGTCACACATAAAGCAGATAGTTTAATTAATTAATTAAAATTCATTTTATCTGTATCTGAAATTTTATTATTATTATTAATTGTAAAATTAAGATAATAGAAAGGAACATCAAAAGATGCAGTTAAATAACATGTAAACTGAAATTATTTTTCTTCCGGATTGCCGGAAACAACCAACTTTTTATTTTAAATGTAACATCATGTAATAATAATAATAATAGTTTATTTATACTGTAAATATACAGAAAAATTCCCAATAACATATTTACAGTTTCTGATTCAATAATGATAATACACATAAAATACATAAAATACACAAAATACCAATACAAATGAACACATGTTAAAAAAATAAATTAATAGCTTGAATTAAAAACATATCAAAGAAGAGCACGAATACAGTTTTTATTGGAACAAAACACATCTAGATTTTCTATGGTAGAACATATTTCATTCACTATATGGAATGCATTGTTTAATGGCGAGCAAGTGTTATTAACAACATGGAATATTTTCACTCTAGGTCTTAAAACGACAGATGGTGCATAAAAAAGGCAAGCTTCTAATAAGGTTGGTGAGTCAATATTAGAGTTAATAATATTCCATATAAAGGTAAAAATGATCATTCTTCGTCTTTGTTTCAGGCTTCTAATATCAAATGCATTTAATTGGTCTATATATGAGATCATTCTAGGTCCAACATTGAATTGTTTGTAAAATAGATATCTTAAAAATCTCATTTGTACTCTTTCAATTTGTTTTTCTATAATTTGGGTCGTAGGATTCCAAATTATACATCCATACTCTAATACTGACCTAACCAACGAATTAAATAAAACAACAAGTGTGTCTACCGTTAAATTATTGGCATTTCTTAGAATAAAACCCAGGGTTTTGTATCCCTTGTTAACAATCTCTTTACAATGATTTTCAAATTTAAAATTATTTTGGAATAACAGTCCTAAATCTTTGAATTCATGTACACGTTCTAATTTATTGAAATTTATGTTGTAATTGTATTCCAAAACATCCTTTTTTCGTGAAAAAGATAAAATTTTGCATTTTTTAACATTAAATTCTAAACTATTATCCTTGCACCAGTTGCTAGTAGCATCTATATCTTTTTGTACATGAATACAATCAATTACAGTTTTAATTTCTTTATATATTTTGAGGTCGTCAGCATATAAAAGACATTTGGTATAATTGACATGTTCTGGCAAATCATTAATAAAAAGAATAAAGAACAGTGGTCCCAATAATGAGCCTTGAGGAACACCAGAGGAAGGAATAAATTCCTTTGATTTGCATTTATTATATTCAACGTATTGCACTCTGGCTGATAAGTAAGATTTAAACAGGACTAGTAGATCATTATTAATTGCAAATGAACTTAGTTTTTTTACTAAAATTTCATGACTAACTTTATCAAAAGCTTTACTCAAATCAGTAAATATTACGTCTAATTGATTGTTATTGTCAATAGCTGACGAGATGTCCTGAGCAATTGTAGTCAAATTGGTTATTGTAGATTTCTGTTTAACAAATCCATGCTGTTCAACGGCTATGACTGATTTTACATGGTTATATAGCTTGTCGTACAATATTTTTTCTAATACTTTTGAAACAGATGGTAAAATTGTCACCGGTCTGTAGTTTGTTACCAATTTAGGATTTCCAGATTTATATATGGGACACACTCGTCCCAGCTTTAATGAATTTGGAAATATCTTATATTGAATTGCAGAATTAAAAATTATGGTTAAAGGTTTAACAAGTAAATTTGCACATCCTTTAAGAATGAAACTGGGAATGTTATCTGGACCAGTAGCAGATTTACCATTAATTTCATTAGTAGCCTTAAGAACATCTGCCTCAATTATTTTTTTTATTGTGAGTACATTAAATAAATTATTATTTTCACTAACATTATTGTTCACATTGATATTTTGTTCATCCGAATTATACACTGAAGAAAAATACTCTGCAAATGCATTTGAGATATCTGAATCTTTATTATATTGTTCATCTTTGTAACTAAATAATGAGGACATAGTATTATCTTTACGTTGTTTATTAATATGTGACCAAAATTGCTTTGGGTTACATTTAAAGTTACTGTTAATATAGTTTATGTGATCAACACGTGCTTGTTTTATAAGCGTTTTTAATTCAGATCTTAATTTTTTATATTTAAGCAAATATTCTGATTGTTTTGCTGTATTTTGTTTAGATTTTTTTAAATATTTTTGTTTTAATTTAATTTTATTTTTTATGTCAGTAGTGAACCAGCTAGGATATTTATTTTTCTTAACAGTGTATTTCGGTACACATTCATCAAATATTTGGTAAATGGTGTCATAAAATATGTTCATGTTTACATCTGGATTGGAATTTTCATCCAAGTTACTCCAGTCACAATTTTGTATCATATTATATAATTTTTCATAGTTTGCTTTTTTGAAATTATACTGTCTTGCAACTATTGTTTTGTACATTTTATGCTTTACTATAGGCACAGTGATTAGTAGAGGTGGATGATGTCTATCTACTCTGACAAGCGGATGATCGTTTATTTCTAATTTAGCATCACATACGTTGGTCAAAATTAAATCTAGTGTAACATTGTTAATGTTGAGACAGTGATTCAAAGAAATTAAACTAAATTTCGAAATAAGTTCGTTCACTATTCTTGATTTATTGTTTCCATTCGCGAAGTTAAATTTTGCAGAGTTTATTTCGTTGATGTTCCAGTCACCCACAAAAAACACATTTTCACATTCGATAATGTCTGTCACAGAATCAATTTCTTCTATGAAGGATTCATATTCTTCTACCGATGTTGCAGGACAAAAATAAACGCACACTATAATCACTTGGGTTCTATATATTTTTGCTTTCACGCATATCCAGTCATAAGAATTATTAGTTCCTGAATTACTATGGATTAACACTGGATTGTACGATTTTTTTATTGCTACCATAACACCGCCACCTTTTACTGTAGACACCAAATGTCTGTCTTTTCGAAAAACCGTGTAACGGCTATCACAAAGCTCACTGTTTGAAAACCCACAATGCATCCATGTTTCAGTAAGAGAAATGAAATCGTAGTTTTCAGCGAGAAGATTATTACGGAAGTCTATCAATTTTGTTCTTATCCCATTAACATTTTGATAGTATATTTGTAGGTTTTTCTTTGGATGAATGTTGACAGACGAACTGTTTGCATCTCCTACTATTTTTGTATCTGTTTCTGAGGCCTCTTCTGAAAAAAAGAAAAACGTCTGACTACCACCCCGGTTGGCCAGAAATCACTCTCATTCACTTTGTCCAAGTGATCCATATCTACTCCAATTTTGAACGCCGAAATAGATGCATCCGATTTAGATATCTTTTCAATAATTAATTTATTTATCTTCAATTTTGATTCCATATATTTTTTTATTTCGTCATTAGACACATCAGTAGCCACTCTGCCTACAAATAGCCACGCTAATTTAGGGCATGATCTAAATTTCGTTTGTGTCTCATTCGGATTCGATGAGCCTACAACGGAGTTGGTTTTGTATCTTTTTCTTTTTGACTACTAAGATAAATTCATTTTGAGTCTCATTGGCCTCATTATTTTTTGTATTCAAAATACGTTTTGGTAAAGAAGTTGGTGTTTTTTGTGCCTCCTTGTGACATCTATTGTTGGGAGTAGGTAAATTTGAACATGAATTTACTATTTCTTTATCGTCGTCTGTTTTATCGGTTTGGCTTGAGTCAGTTTTATCTTGCTCTGACTCAACGCATGGGCGTATGACCTTCGCAAAAGATGGTTTAGCAATTTCAAGGTTGTTCAGATTCGAATTGTCTTTACAGTTCTTAAGTATATTTACTTCTTTTGACAACTCCATTATAGTTGTAGACATTTCTTCCATTTTAGTTAATAATTTCATAAATACTGGTGAAAAACTCACGTAATTTTGTTTCTCCGAAGAATTAACACTTATATCTCCGCGAACATCGAATAGAGCACATTCACAGGCTTCGCAAAAATATTTGATGTTTTTTATGTTACTGGTAAGTGTATTATATTCACGTTTACCCAGTTTAATGCAGGTGATATGGAACACATGTCCACATATTCCCGAACACTTGACTTTTAAGTCGTCTTTATTATTTTTACAAATATTGCACAGTGTACTAACATTTG
Source organism: Harpalus rubripes (assembly GCA_963082715.1). Lineage (NCBI taxonomy): Eukaryota > Metazoa > Arthropoda > Insecta > Coleoptera > Carabidae > Harpalus > Harpalus rubripes. Next base: position 41,909,947 of record OY720448.1, on the reverse strand, counting down.
AATCTCCACTTTCCGCCATATTTATATTACACAGGTATTTTAAAAATACGGATCCTGTAGAAAATTATGACTTCCATCTTACATATGAAGTTATTTTAAGTTGTAAACTATCGTACAATTTTTTAAACAAACATACAATTTAGTCATTTTTCCTGAAAAGATTATAAAGGTAAAGTACCTAATGACTTCACTCTCATGAAGATATTTTTCATATTTTCTTAGTAAATACATAAATAACTTAGTTACTGTAATACTCAGGTTTAACTATATTTAAGTCACTGCACAGTCTATCCACTCAAACAAGTTAAAGCTTCAAATTATAAAAAAAATCGTCTTTTCGCCTTGCTTTTCGCAGAGAAATGATGATGTATCTCTGTATTGCTGTACGTATTGCCACTTATTGCCGAGTATTTCACAGTATTGCTACGTATTTCCAAATACTGCCTCGTATTCCCTAGTATTCCTAACTATTGCCATGTACTGATAGTATTTCCAAATGTATTCCTTAAAAAATGTACAGGGATTCCCACCAGTGGTTCACCCCTCGGAGCAACATATCAAAAATCAAATAAAGCACGGTAAATGTAAGGGTGCTGTATGTTTGTAAATGTACAAGAACCAAATTATTAATCCCCTGTTTTTGGAAATATTTTCGTAAGAAGTTTGAGATTTTTTTAACTAATAATAAAGTTTAATAATTTAAATTTCATATTTTAACATTTCCTTCTTCATTTTCATAGGGAAAAAAACAATTTCCACAAAGAACATTTTTTTTAAATTGATGGATGTATGAAATGATATAAAATTTTATGCTTGTTATTTATACACCCTGGACGTGCCCTGGACACAAAGGACAGCAAACTCCACCTGATCCAGCTCGTACTCGGTTGGTCTGCCTCCGCTTGTATTATAATTTAATTGTACAGGTACAGTGCATTCCAAGCACAACCGACGACAGAAAACAGAAAAAGCTAAACTTCCAGTGGATTCCCCAAATTTTAAAGTAAATATCAATGTGGTGGTGGGGTGACTTTTTTAACGTGAGCTACTACTCGTATTTGTATAGTTGGTACTTGATGTTTAGTGAGGTGGTGGTAATTAATCATATGGTTTCGCCTAATTTGAGGTAATTCCTTAAGGTACCTAGTAGTATTTGAAATTTTGAAACATAATTTTCTTCAGGACTTTTTCTCAGTAGTTCATCTTTTGCGATTTCTTCTTGTGACGCTAAACACAATATTATTTATTTGAAACATGCATATTGCTTCATTGTAGATATTACAATCACGCTAGTATTTATCCCGAACACGGGGGCATTGATCCCGAACATGGAAGCATCGATCCCGGACATTCGATTTACCTACATAGGTGTTTCTTAAAATTGTTTCTTGCAATTCAACTAAATATAACAATAACCTCGCCTAACGCACGAAAATCACCCCCAGTTCACCAAGAGTGATTTCTGTGCGTTAGGTGAGGTTATTGTTGTTGTGTTTGGGTGAATTGCATGCCGACCGACTGTCGTTTGTGTTCGGGATCGTTGCTAGCGTTTTTATATGCAGTATAAAATAAAATTGTTATAGAGAAAATAAATATTTTAGCATAAATTTTCTATTTAAAGAATATATGTTAGGGTAATTCCGGGAGAGATGGCTCACCGGGTGAGATGACTTTTGTGTCAAAATTCAAATATATCTTGGAAATTATAGATCACATCGACCTACTATTATTTGGATTTTGACACAGAAGTCATCTAACCCCAAATCCAAATAATAGTAGAACACATCGCTCTACTATTATTTCGATTTTGGCACAAGAATCATCTCACCCGGTAAGCCATCTCTACCTGACTTACCCTAAGAAAATATAAATTTTATGTCTAACTATTAAATTTCATAGGTATTTTTCGCTTTAAATAATACATATACACATGTATACTCGTATTCATACAAATAAACAGACACAAATAAATGTAATATTTTTTGTATGTGTTATCCCTAATCACAACAATAAAACATAACAAAAGTTATGTGATCAGGGGTATTATCATACTACGATTCGAATAGATGTGGTCGGTTATTAATAAATGTAGGCCCCCGAAAAGTACACTGTTGACCCTAAGCATTATTGTCCTTATAACACCCTTGATACGTTAATTACTATTTCACTTCGTTTCCACGTGCCATAGAGAGGTACAATATGTTGATAATGGTTTAGTCATACTAATGTCTTAGTAATTCTGTTTATACTCCCTTTTTAGTAAACTTTAACTTGCTCGCTAAGGCCTCCGTGCCGAAAAAAATAGACACTTCAATTTTTGCTGAAAACCACATATTAGTAAATCAGTTTAATTTCTATGTAGGGAAGCCTCTACGGTTTATTCGTGTCACTTCAACTTTTGCTATATAGTTTATATTTTAACTTTTTTTTAGTAATTCAGTTTAAAATACTTCCCCTTTTTTGTTATTATGTGGTACTTCCTCCGTATTCTTTTAGTCATTCATTCGGTACCTCCATCTTTATTGTGATCATCATTCATTGGGTTTCATCGAGGGTTTCATTATAACTAAGAGTACACCGACGTTCAGACCAACTGCCACTTACCTCCATCCTATACCAGTATGAGTGGTGAGTGAATAGGATTTTTATTTATAATTTAAAGCAGTTTTGTTTACGGTCGCGTACGCGAATTTAATAAAAAAAATTGTTTGCAATCCTTTCGACAATCATTTATTTTTGTCTTGCTGAGTTTTCAGTTGTTTTTCTATTTGTTTACCACTACAGATATTCTTAGAATTGTTTTCTTTACTGGTTCTGTGGTGAACAACTTTCGTGAGGATTTAGAAAAATTTCTCTGCATGCTTCATGTGGTTAATCAGCCCGTTTTTTCCGCCGAATACTACATTGCATTTTGCGATCATTTTCTGTCCTTTCAGATAATCATCACGATCATCATCACTTCATATTAGCTAAATTTTTGTACTGGTTAGGTAGTCTAGTACTGCGCATCTTTGCATTTTCATCTCATCTAATTAATCGACATTTCTATTTGTATTCTGGCTTTGGTAGACGAGTATTTTGTGTATTCCTTATTTTGCCGTGCACTTATTTTGGTATTATTTTACAACTTGGTCTGCTTTATTACTGCAACCGCAAACGTTCATCCACATTTATTAATTTAGCGGTCATGTTGTGTTACTTAAGTCCCTCTTGGAAAACGAATTTACGATTACAAGAATAATACTGTTATTTTTATTGAGTTATCTGCCGTTGCTTTTTATTTTCGTTTATACGGCCCTCCAGGATTGGGGAACCGAGCTCGTTTGGTGGTGGAGCTCTCAGAGTTATCGCTGGCCCCGAGCATACGCACCAGGAGAAACAGTAACCCCGAGAGGCCGTAAAACGCGAGCAAACTTCGTTCTGTCTGATGCAAGCTCACAAGTCAGGTCACACCAACAAGGCTTCCTGACTAAGCCAAAGAGACGAACCTTCTGGACCGCTACCACTTTGTGGGCCAACCTGAGCTAGCTCTAAGGTTAACAGCCTGCTAGGATCACCTGCGTGAAGCTGGCCCCCCATAGTTTTGTTATAATTTAAAAAATAATGCTAATCGATTGTGATCCGGTAGTGAACGATTGCACCACAAATTATTTCGTATGTACCTTAACGGTTAATTAGTTATAACGATTTTTAATTTGGGAAGCCGGCGTCACGACAGCCCACCTCAAATTATAATTTGTGGTTTTTTCTTCATGGAAAGTTTGTGATTCGTTAGTGAACGATTGTACCATTTCTTTTGTACCTTAATAGCTAATTAGTTATAACGATTTTTAATATGAGGGGTCAACTTCACGACAGACCCCCCCCCCCCAATATTATAATTTCTGATTTTTTTCTTCCTGGAAGGTTTGTGATTCGTTAATGAACGATTGTACCACAAATCATTTCGTTTGTACCTTAATAGTTAAATAGTCATAACGATTTTTAAACTGGGGGGGGGGGGGGGGGGGCTAACTTCACGACATCTTCCCGTATTACAATTTATGATTTCTTCTTGTTTAGTCGGTTTGTGATTTGTTAGCAAATGATTGTACTATAAACCATTTCTTTTGTACCCGTGTAGTTATTTAGTAATAACAATTTTTAATACGGAGGTCCAGGTTCACAGTAGACTTCTTAAATTCATATTTGCGATTTCTTGTCTATTCGATTTGTGATTCATTTGTTAAAGATTTTAGCACTAAATAATGTCATTTATATTTTAACTGTTAATTATATAATTTTATGAGAAACCAATTTGAATATGCTAGTATTAATGCAGCCAGATAATTATTGTGATACATTTAAACGTTTACGAAATTTACGCATTCTAAATCAGATACTTCGATAAAGCAAGGACCTGGTACACCGAGAAAATTACTAAGAAAAAGAGGTCGACCCGCTAAAATTTATAAATTGATAGAAGACCGCACCGATCACAACGTCGATATAGCTGATGTTCCTTGCGAAAATGAAATTTCCAGACCGTCAAACAAGTCAAAACAAGTTGAATGAATACTCGAGTCATGGTAACGTTCAAAATAAAGATAATGACATTTATGATGTTAACTTCGCTATAAACATATCAGAGATTTCTTTCGAACGGGCCGGATCAAGGTGAGTGGTTTTATAATATCTATTCAGAAATTAAAAGTTTATTAGCGAATGACATTTGGGAATTAGTTGACAGACCGACCGAATGTAAGGTGATTGATTGCAGAACAGTTCTACGAAATAGTCGCCAAGATGGAGTCATTTCGTTTACTTATAGCTTTATCGTCCACCGAGGCGGAATACATGAGCCTCACTGAAGCCACAAAAGAAGCCTTCTTCTTGATAAAATTCGTAAATAAATTCAGTTTTAAAGACTTATCTAACATTGTCATTTTTAACGACAATCAATCAGCCGGTAAACTACCTCAAAATTTAGTTTCCATTCCAGATCCAAACATATAGTCCGCGAGCAGACACGTCACTCGGGCATCCTTGACGTGTTTGGAATCAGCTGATTTGTGTGCGCATGTCATTTTGACAAGAACAGTGTCATTTTGGCAAGACCAAAGTTTTGACTTATTTTGATTTTGAACTGCTAAAATATTACTGTACAATTTTCAGGCAGTAAAACACATGAAATTAAAAATAATTACTTATCAACAGTTCAAAATTAAAATAAGTCAAAACGTCAAAACATTGGTCTTGTCAAAGTGACATTGTTCTTGTCAAAATGACAAGCGCACGCAAATCAGCTGATTCCAAGCACGCCAAGAACGCTCGAGTCACGAGTCTGCTCGCGCTATATAGATATCAAGTTCCACTTCATACGTCAAGCACTTATGGATTATCCATTGAAACTTGAGTATCTTCCCACAGAAGACATGATCGCAGACGTCTTGACGAAACCTCTTTCTGGACTCAAGCACGAGAACTGCATGAACGGTCTAGGTCTACCGTCTACCCGATGAAATTTGAATTACGGTTCAAGATTGATAGGGGGTGTTGGAATTCTAGTCGACAGAGACAAAATGTTCATTTGTCGTTGTTATTCATGTTAATATACATGTGACAGATGTTTATATCATTCTCATACATTCAGTGTGTTCAAAAAAATTCCTAACTCGGAGTAGGCTATGAACAAAGAAACGTATGTCAATTTAAAAAATATTTAATTAAATATCAATTTGACATGAGATACTGTCAAATATGTTATCATACTGCAATTTAATGACTTTTCTCCTTAAAATTACATTTCAAGATCATTTTTGACATCTTGACTTTTGAATTGAATAATGATCAGACATACGTTTCTCTGTTCATAGCCTACTCCGAGTTAGGAATTTTATTGAACACACTATCTTATTATTAATAAACCGTGTTAGATTTACCTTGGTCGTGTTGTTTGAATTTAGCCACAACCCAATAAAAATAAAGATATCATCACGGCATTGCTGGGTATGCCAATCTGTTTTGTACATACATTTCGATAATGATGATGACATATTTGTTCCGTGCGGGCGTTTACCAGGCGTCACCTCACGGACACTTATGGCTGGCGTGGAGAGTGCACCACAGGAGTCAATTCTGTACCATTTAAAATTCGAAATATTTGGCGTCGGTCAGGATCGAATCCGGTTCCCTAGATTCGCGACCAGACACTCAGGCACGCGGCCACGAGACTTTTATAATACATATATTATTTTTTCTACTACCACTACTGTACGTGGGTACCAGGTGATTTGTTAACTACTGGATGGAGCAAGTGAATCTTCGTATGTACCCGGCCAGATCGACAGAGATAGTCATACATAATTCCAATTTGTTGTTTTTGTTTCCGTTACTTGTCAAAACTTTTGTTTGACAGATTTTAGGTTATTCTTGATATCGTCATTGAAGTATAATTATTTTAATATTTGATAATGATTCGGAAGTGTTGTGTTAAAAATTGTGTATCAAAATATGTAATGAACGGTGCTGTGTCGTTTCATTAGCAAGTTATGATTAAAATTATTTATTCTAAAAAAAAATACCTTCTCTCATTGAACAGAATGTAATCATTTACAATCCTTGTTCATTACACAAATAATTATTTTAGTATGCCTGATCGTTTAAAAGGAATGGCTACATTGTTTAAATTTGGAAGAAGCAGAACTACAAAATCAACATCAGTGTGTAGTAAACATTTTACTCCTGACTGCTTCTATACAGGATTGGAAAAGAAACGTTTACTAAAACGTACTGCAATTCCTACAATATTTGAAGGTTGTTCTGTTGTTCGTAACGTATTGGATATGGAACGTTTCTTGGAAAATACTACAATTACTACAACGTTTGAACCTAATTCTGTTTTCCATGATGTTACTGGAGTAGCAATTGAAGGCATTAAACGACAAAAAATGCAAGAACAATATAATTAACCAGTACTGTATTAATTAATTCTATATCTACTTTACCCAATTCAGAAAATACAGCAAATAATTCGCAACTTGCTAATTCACCTCAATTTTTGAAATTCCGAAACGTACAGTACACAGACCAAGATACATGGGACAGTGTCAGTTAAGTGATTTTGATTTAAGCTGCATTCAGAGCTACCGAATTATAATTAGCACTTACAATTAATGCGAGCACTTTGACTTATGGCAAACAACGATAGCGTTCACAGCGACGAAATTAAGACGTTAAGTGTAAGTGATAAGTATACAAACCCCAAACTTTTCACTTACAATTAGTGCGACAGATATATCATCATGTTTCTTTCTGTCAGAAACGTCAAACGGCATAGCGCATATAATTTGTTTTAAATGTGGTATATGTTGCAGGATATTGTAATAAATATGAATATACAAAGGCGAAGAATCACATGTACCTATACTTGTCACTTTTTACTGAATGTATTTCATTTGTAACCATATTTTTATCACAATAGAAAATATTATGATCCGAAATATTTTTATCCGTCAATTATAGTGTTCAAGTAGTGCTCAAACAACAAATACTACTCTCTACAATTTATTTACAATTGTTTAATAAAAATCATTTAATTTTTTTATTTATATAGATTGCTTCATCGACTTATCAAGAAAAAGTAGAAGGAACTGGCGGAGACGTATAGTAAAACAACTACAAAAAAATTAAAGCTTTGCATAGAATAAATAGAAGACTGCTCAAGAAAATAAAAAAATTAGAAAAAAAAAACTGTTAAATCATTTACAGAAGAAGAATTTAATATCAGAACAAGCATCCAATATATTGTTGTAAGTTTATGGCCATATGGCCTTGGTCTGCGTAACCTACCAGTTTTATGGTGCGATTATGGTCACTTCTGTAAATACAGCTAAATTTAAATAGCTCTTTAAATTTGGAACTTAAATTATTTATCTTTGTGTTATTATGGTCAAACAAATTTAAAAAGTTTATTTAAATAATGAAAGGTAGCTATGCAACTAACTTCACTATTTACAAACTATCAAAAATTTAAATGTTTTGTTAGGTTAGAATTTTTTATAACACGGATACACGAATGAAATAACATGTGTGTAAGTTTTCATATAAATAGTTGTGTTATTCATTTAATATTAATTTTCATGTAGAACTAGTATTGCGCCCAAAAAACGCCGAGCCGCAAAAACATCAAATGAACAAAGTGAAGAATATGTTTAATTCATTGAAAAATATTTTGTCTTTAGAGCAGGAATTAAAAATTTTACACTTCCAAATGGTTACGTAGACAAAAAATGGGAGGAATTAACAACTGATAAATGTAAACAAGTCAGTTTATATTTCTATAAATGAATGATTACTTTTAAATATATAGGGCCGACTTGAGGCAGGTGTGAACGGTGCAGCCGCACTAGGTCCTGCGATTTGTAAACAATTCATATTTATTTAATCCAAAATCAAATTATTGTACTTCAATATTTTTGTGTTCTTTAAAATGATAAGGCAGAAGTTATGTCTTATAGCTCATGTTATAGAACGAAAAATTTTATTACAACAATAAAATTATTGATTACAATAAAACAAAATTGAATACATAAAAATGACTAATAACATAAATAATTCTGTATGTATTTTAGTTATCAATTTTTGACGCCCTTCTTAATTTGCCCGCCGCAGTTGCTTCAGGGAAACTTGAAACTGTATAGAAAAATAACCTTTAACTGAATAAAGAGTTTTTTAAAAAGCCGTTTTATCTTTGATTGACCTTTGAAAAATTTGATTTTCAAATACCCCGCGGTAAAATTATCAAATATCACATTCTTCGCCAATCATTTGTAGTATTATTGGTATGAATTTCATATTAGAACAACTTTTTGAGTGAAGTAAACATTTAATATAACCTCAAATTTAGTGTTACGGGGAACATTTTGGGGATGTAAAGTTACAGAGGAATTTACAGTAAAATTTAATTTTAAATTGTGACCATAATAACTTTGAGATTTAAATTATGTTACCTTGGTACTTACAGCGTTAAATTTTTAAATTTATTGACCATAATCGCACCATTAAAATAATTGTAATATAGTTATTAAAAAAAAAACTATCATAGCCACTCTATTTTTCGTTATTAGTATTTGCTTATAATAGTATTCATTTAAATTACAGGAAAGTATACCCGACACTACAAAGGCCCTTTTCAAAACAATGTTGAAGGTAAGAACAGGGCTGTAACTAGCTATTCTTCCGCCTGGGGCGGAATATTAAATTGCGCCCCTTCCCCTTTATTTTTAGCAAATTATTATTTAAAAAAATATAACTACATAAAAAGGTAATTTCGGCTCCAAAATTATCCTCTTTTGACCAGCATAACGATTTGTGTCTGTTCAAGAATTAGTTCCATATTCTTTCGTCTTAGTTCCATATTCTCTCGTCTCGGCGAATGGACTATATAGTTTTAGTATTAATTAACAGTATTTAATGTATATTTCAATTACAATAATTATAAAAAACAAAATAAAGACAACATTATGTCTGACACATATCAGTTGGACCATAACTGGAACGCAGAATTAGAATTACATATGTTGATCAACACAAAGATGCGTTTTTTTCTTCAAATATATTATTGATTTTGCATTAAGAAGCCAATTAAAACTTATTTTTAATGCAGTACGATTGTTAAAAAAGTAGGTTCGCGGAAAGTTTTTATCCTTTAATATACGAAATTCTATTATTATTGCGCATAAACTGAGCTTTCTGGGCAAAAAATTGTAAAAAACTTAAGAATTCGTCAGGAACGACGAGAAACTTAATTTTGCAGTTTAAAAATACCGGAAATATTGAGACAAACGTTAAAACTGGGCGTTTTTCGATGATTGCGAAAAGGGATGACGGGGCACTTATAGAAGATCGCCGAGTGTACGCGGTGGGGGTGCCTTGCGCGCGAACTTTAAAAGTCACAGTACACAGAAATACAGTATTAATTCGCAGTGTGCAATAAGAAATCCAAGAGTGTGCTTGGCTTATATATAAGAATTTTTCTGAGAATTATCAAATGAAGAACTTATTTCTGCGCCCGGGGCAAGAACCCCGCTCGCCCCACCCTAGTTACGGCCATGGGTAAGAACAAGAACAAAATGTAATGGAAAATTTTCTGAAGATCTTAGAATAGTTACAACTACTCTTCAATTCAATATGTTAAAAATACTGTTTTGAAATGTTTACCACATGTAAAAAATTGAGATATGGTATCAGAAAGTGGATGGTTCTCCGGGAATTACCTACTTTACAATCTCTACGAGCACTTGAAGAAAAAGTAAAGGATGCCAAAAAAAACTTGGACAACATGTATATGCCAGTATGATAATAGAAGAAATGGCCATCAGAAATAAAATAGAATGGACAGGAAAGAAGTTCGTTGGATTGGTAGATTTAGGAACTAATATAGATAGTAATGGATTTGTAGCAAGAAAAATTAAGAAAAACATTAAATGTATATGTTCAAGGAAATTAGAAGGAAAGAAGACAGAAAATAAATTAATAATTGCAAAAAACAGAGGAGGCTTAATACAACCATCTGATGATTTAGTAAGAGTATACCAGGTTGGGGAAAAAATTTTCAGGAATCATTCTAAGTACGAAGTTTTGCAGGAAAGAAATATAATGGAAAAAAATGATTGTTGAGGCAATAAAAAATATGCCACATACCATTTTTCAAGATGACCAACACATGAAAAATCAGGAAATATTATAGGACCATCGTTTTAAATTATTAAAACAAAATATTACTTTCATATTTTAAAATAAAGTTTCATTTTGTTGGAGAGGGAGACTTAATGAAAAGGCAGAGAAGCAAATTTACAAAATTAACATTATTCAAAAATAATGGGTAATAAGCCGTGATGATATATTTATATTTATTTATTTTATTTATAATTAATTTGACAAATAAATATGACATATTCTTATATGTGTTCTAATTTAGCGTTGTATTTTGTATTGGTTGTATTCGTACTTATTTCATGTTCCATGATCAAATATACTTAAACCCTGACTTAACACAATTAATTTTTGACGTGAATTTGACAGATGTGAATATAAAATTCATTTGTCAAAATTGGAATTATCTATCTTTCTCACACTTCCTGTGTTCTCTTTAATCTGTCTGGGTACACAAGTAATACATGTATCGATATACACTTGCTCCATCCAGTAGTTAACAAATAGGTACCTGGTCATTACAGATCAGACTATTAACAATGTAAGTTCGTGATTGTAAATAGTGGGCACCTTCACTTACGATGCAGCGATGCGAGCGCTGAAATGTAGCGCTTCAACTCGTCAGTGAACGGCACGGAGCGGTAACCATAATATTTGAACAACAAACCTCTTTTTCCGCTATTTGTCAGCTTATGTCAAATTCATTTTTTATATAAGTGTACGTAAAAATACATTAAATTAAGGATATCGACAGCATAGACAAGTCAATTTCATAATTTTCGTAGTTATAAGTGACACCCACATACTGTTCTGCCGCCATTTTTTCACAAAGTGACAGCTGATAACTTCGCTGCATCTCCGCTGTGAGTTTGCAGCGTAGAAATATTACGCTACGTTTTTCTGAAGCGCTGGAAAGTAGCGCTACATAAAAAAGCGTTCACTGCACACATCGCTACGTAGCGCTAGCAGCGTTCGCATCGCTGCATTAGGGTACCTTTATAATCAGGGTATGGCCATGGGCCAAGATCGCCGCCATTGTCGGGCTCATATCAAACATACTGAGAATTCCTTTCCCGATTTATTTGTAAGAAATGTGATATTATATTATAAAAGAGTATTAAATAATCACACTATGGTAAGCGCCCGCACGGTGCAAATATTTCATCATTACCGATATCTGTGTACAAAGCAGATTGGCACACCCAGCAATGGGTAATAAGCCGTGATGATATATTTATATATTTATTTATTATGAATTTATAAAGGTAATAAAAATTTGTTAATTTTTAGTTTTCAAAATTGTCAGTAATCGTGGTAGGTATGTATCTTAACTACACAACTAAATAAAATAAAAAGATTATTTACACTTTAAAAACATATTAAAATGATATGTAAATATGTTTTTCATTAAAATACAACAAATATCTACGAAAATACCCTAATTATAAAGATACCCTTACCCTAACACTGCATCTCAAGTGAACGCGCCCCTCAGACCAAACATAAATTACACTCCGCATACTACCTGAGTGTCTGGTCGCTAATCTGGGGACCGACGCCAAATATTTCGAATTTTAAATGGCACAAAATTGACCCCTGTGGTGCACTCTTCACGCTAGCAATGAGTGCCCGTGCGGTGACGCCTGGCAAACGCCCGCACGTTACAAATATGTCATCATCATTACCGATATCTGCGAACAAAGCAGATTGGCACACCCAGCAATGGGTAATATGCGATGATACATTTACTCGTATTTATTTACTTTTATACTAGCATTTGTTGTGATGTTGTGAAGTAGTAACTTAAATGGGCGTGCTGTGCCGGGCTAGCTACAGGCGTTCTTGAAAAGTGGATTGCATTTTCAACAGTTTCAAAGTGACAGCAGCTGTCATTTAGTAACCTATTAAGCGATTTTGGTTTCTAAAAGAAAAGTATTTACAATGTGATCAAATATTTATACCTATTTTGATAATAAAGAAATATTATCTGAAGAAAATTAAAATATTGCTGTATAATATGACAGAAATATAAGTATATAATTATATACTATAGATAAAGTGTTATTTTTATTGTTTTGAAAAATGAAGCACTAAATAAGAAAAAAATATTTTTTCTACAGTCTATATACAGAGAACAAAGTAGCCATTTGCGCTCTCTTTTGTCAACGCAAAATGTCACTTTGCCGCTCATGAGCGACAAAGTAGAAAAAGCGCTCGCTGTCCAAATTTCTAACTATACAATGTTGAGAAATGTCAATTGTCTACATTCTTAATGGAAACGTTTAGTCAGGAACTAATGGCACTGTAGTTAGACATTTACCACCTTCACTAGTTACTCTGACATATAACTGCTCTGTCGGTATATTACATAACCAAACAAAATGCCGCACTGCTGTGAAAACAAAATAGGGCATTTATTTACAATTGCTCAGGACATCTCGTCAGCTATTGACAATAACAATCAATTAGACGTAATATTTACTGATTTGAGTAAAGCTTTTGATAAAGTTAGTCATGAAATTTTAGTAAAAAAACTAAGTTCATTTGCAATTAATAATGATCTACTAGTCCTGTTTAAATCTTACTTATCAGCCAGAGTGCAATACGTTGAATATAATAAATGCAAATCAAAGGAATTTATTCCTTCCTCTGGTGTTCCTCAAGGCTCATTATTGGGACCACTGTTCTTTATTCTTTTTATTAATGATTTGCCAGAACATGTCAATTATACCAAATGTCTTTTATATGCTGACGACCTCAAAATATATAAAGAAATTAAAACTGTAATTGATTGTATTCACGTACAAAAAGATATAGATGCTACTAGCAACTGGTGCAAGGATAATAGTTTAGAATTTAATGTTAAAAAATGCAAAATTTTATCTTTTTCACGAAAAAAGGATGTTTTGGAATACAATTACAACATAAATTTCAATAAATTAGAACGTGTACATGAATTCAAAGATTTAGGACTGTTATTCCAAAATAATTTTAAATTTGAAAATCATTGTAAAGAGATTGTTAACAAGGGATACAAAACCCTGGGTTTTATTCTAAGAAATGCCAATAATTTAACGGTAGACACACTTGTTGTTTTATTTAATTCGTTGGTTAGGTCAGTATTAGAGTATGGATGTATAATTTGGAATCCTACGACCCAAATTATAGAAAAACAAATTGAAAGAGTACAAATGAGATTTTTAAGATATCTATTTTACAAACAATTCAATGTTGGACCTAGAATGATCTCATATATAGACCAATTAAATGCATTTGATATTAGAAGCCTGAAACAAAGACGAAGAATGATCATTTTTACCTTTATATGGAATATTATTAACTCTAATATTGACTCACCAACCTTATTAGAAGCTTGCCTTTTTTATGCACCATCTGTCGTTTTAAGACCTAGAGTGAAAATATTCCATGTTGTTAATAACACTTGCTCGCCATTAAACAATGCATTCCATATAGTGAATGAAATATGTTCTACCATAGAAAATCTAGATGTGTTTTGTTCCAATAAAAACTGTATTCGTGCTCTTCTTTGATATGTTTTTAATTCAAGCTATTAATTTATTTTTTTAACATGTGTTCATTTGTATTGGTATTTTGTGTATTTTATGTATTTTATGTGTATTATCATTATTGAATCAGAAACTGTAAATATGTTATTGGGAATTTTTCTGTATATTTACAGTATAAATAAACTATTATTATTATTATTATTTACAAAAAACGAAAGTATAAAAAATGCTTAAGATTAGATTGAAGCAATAGCTCAAGAAAAATGGAATATAACGATAAATTAAATATAAAATAAATCGTGTGAACAGTTGTGTTGCCACCTGCGTGAACGCTCACATATGGATATCCACTTTTTCACTGCAATGGTTTAATGTACTGGTAACAAATAAATTTTTGTTATGGTAGAGGACCCCATTGTGGCGACTGTAGAAAAAATCATGTGTGTGTTTCGAACGCAAAATGAACATTGTCGATTTCAAGAGAATGCCGCGCTCCTGCGTCGCGCGTCAACAATCTCTCTATCGACAATGTCCCATTTTGCGCTCTTAATACACAAATAGCTATTCTGACTTATTTATTACATATTTATATTTTTTATGGAATAGATATAAGGTAGATAGATATTTTGTATATTTGTAACATTTATTTTTGAATATCTATTTTATTTAAATATCAAGGACTTGCTTATTTTGTATTTTTTATTTCCTTATAGACGAAAAATTTTAGTAAATGAAAGGTATTTGGAACCAAGTTTGGAATCTTTAGTTGATTACCAAGGAAACAAGTTTCATGAAAATGTCGAGAACATACTGATCAGAGTGAACCTAGCAGCCGATTCGAACGATAAATATTTTGAACAACCCTATACCACGGACAAAACATACCAAAATGAAGATATGTAGACAGTAATATAAGAATATAACATACTGAGTACAATTTAGCAAATATTAACATGTAAATATTCAAAAAATTATAGAACAAAGTATACATTCAATACAAAAATGTAAAAATTATTTAAACATTTGTCTTGTTTCAAAGTTTTTATTAAAAAAAAAAAATTACTAGTAGCTGTAACAGAACCATATTACCGCCAGTAATTACTACACACACCCTGAATACAAATATGTAAAATTTATTGAAATATTCATGGGATGAGGGTTAATAATATAAGTTTAAAATCAGTTTTTGCTGTTTCTAATGTTTGTAGTAATTACTGACGGTAATATGGTTCTGTCACAGCTACTAGTACCTAATTTTTTTAAAAAATAAAAACTTTGAAACAAGTCAAATTTTCGCTGCGTCTGACTTTAAACTTATATTATTAACACTAATCTCCTGAATATTTCAATAATTTTTGCATTTTTGTATTCAGGGGGTGTGTAGTAATTACTGGAGGTAATATGGTTCTGTCACAGCTACTAGTAAATTTTTTTAAAAATTAAAACTTTGAAACAAGACAATAAATATTTCAAACAAATTTGCAGCAACTATTTTTCATCATATATCCCTACACTCAATTTGGGAGTAACATTATTGCGCAGTCATTTTCATAAATATAACCTTTTTTGACGTGTTTCTAATTGCTGCTTTTTGTGTGTGATTACATACCGGGTGGTGAATTGATTTATGCAATATATGAAATTCAATGCTAATTTTTTCATATGGTGATATTTCGTTCCCTATTTATTTTAGAGAAATATGCTTCAAATAAAACTTGTAGATAATTCAATTCTACAAATCACTCATCACATTTTATTTTACATTTTTTGTAACGTGTAAAATTGGGATTAATATTTTTATAAAATTGCCCATTTATAGCGATAGCCGTGGAATTTAAACAAAGATACACACAAAGATATGACCACATAAGCCGTTTGAAATGTCAGATAAGTTAGTAAGTAGTATAACACAGATTAATATTAAAAAAAGAGCAATAAGTATTGATATTGCAGGTAATAGGCCGATCGTGATATACAGTACTAAATAAGTCTCTAAATACTTCAGCTTGGGAGTTTCCTTCATAAAACCATTATATGCTTTGATTTTTTTCTTGAATGTTGTGCATATTGTTTTATATTAAAGAAAATTACCATAAACCAAGTTATAAGCTTCATAGTAATCACTTGCGCGAATTGTCAAACTACTAGAAATTATTTTGCATTTGTTTGTACCTTTGTTTAAATTCCATGGCAATCGCTATAAATGAGCAATTTTATAAAAATATTAATTCCAATATGACACGGTGCAAAAAATGTAAAATAAAATACGATGTGCTACCCAAAAGTTCCCGAACTTATTTTTTTTTTAAAAGCTGCAGTTATTAAAACTTACCGGTGTGAAGTTAGCAACGTTTTTGTAGCAACGGAAACGGTTCGATCCATCATTTAAAGGAGGCGGCATATTGCCCGTATACATGCAACCTGTACACCTTCTAGCAAGTTTGATGGCCTAGTATACACAACATACTTAGATGAATTTACCGGTGAGGCAAGGATTCAATGAAGTAGTAGGTAAATACAAGAAAGTCAAGCCTACAAATCCACTAATTAAGAAAATTCAACCCCTCTCCCCTCTATTCACGATTGCGCAAATGATAAACTTTCGTTAACACAAAAATTATATAAATTATTTAAAAAAAAATAAGGGGATGCCATACCAGAAAAAGAACTTATGTTGGTCAAGTATAGCTACAACACATACTCCTATTGTATGTGCTCTGTCCCCCTTATTTGTAATTGGGCCACTTTGACATTTACACGGTATAAACCTAGCAAATTAATCATAACAAAACTAATATAAATTATAAACAAATCAGGGGATGACATATCAGAAACGTAACTTATGTTGGTCAAGTGTAGCTGCATCACATATTCCTACTAAATGTGCTCTGTCCCCCTTATTTGTAATTGAGCCACTTTGACATTTACACGGTATATACCTAGCACCTTCAAAATAATAAAAATAATATAAATTATAAAGAAATCAGGGGATGACATACCAGCTACGGAACTTATGTGTAGCTGCAACACATATTTCTACTAAATGTGCTCTGTTTCCCTTATTTGTATTTGAGCCACTTTGACATTTACACGGTATATACCTAGCACCTTAATAGTAATAAAAATAATATAAATTATAAACAAATCAGGGGATGACATACCAGCAACGGAACTTATGTGTAGCTGCAACACATATTTCTACTAAATGTGCTCTGCCCCCTTATTTGTATTTGAGCCACTTTGATATTTACACGGTATATACCTAGCACCTTAATAATAATAAAAATAATATAAATTATAAACAAATCAGGGGATGACATACCAGCAACGGAACTTATGTGTAGCTGCAACACATATTTCTACTAAATGTGCTCTGTCCCCCTTATTTGTATTTGAGCCACTTCGACATTTACACGGTATATACCTAGCACCTTAATAATAATAAAAATAATATAAATTATAAACAAATCAGGGGATGACATACCAGCAACGGAACTTATGTGTAGCTGCAACACATATTCCTACTAAATGTGCTCTGTCCCCCTTATTTGTATTTGAGCCACTTTGACATTTACACGGTAAATACCTAGCACCTTAGTAATTATAAAAATAATATAAATTATAAACAAATCAGGGGATGACATACCAGCAACGGAACTTATGTGTAGCTGCAACACATATTCCTACTAAATGTGCTCTGTCCCCCTTATTTGTATTTGAGCCACTTTGACATTTACACGGTAAATACCTAGCACCTTAGTAATTATAAAAATAATATAAATTATAAACAAATCAGGGCATGACATACCAGCAACGAAACTTATGTGTAGCTGCAACACATATTCCTACTAAATGTGCTCTGTCCCCCTTATTTGTATTTGAGCCACTTTGACATTTACACGGTAAATACCTAGCACCTTAGTAATTATAAAAATAATATAAATTATAAACAAATCAGGGGATGACATACCAGCAACGGAACTTATGTGTAGCTGCAACACATATTCCTACTAAATGTGCTCTGTCCCCCTTATTTGTATTTGAGCCACTTTGACATTTACACGGTAAATACCTAGCACCTTAGTAATTATAAAAATAATATAAATTATAAACAAATCAGGGGATGACATACCAGCAACGGAACTTATGTGTAGCTGCAACACATATTCCTACTAAATGTGCTCTGTCCCCCTTATTTGTATTTGAGCCACTTTGACATTTACACGGTAAATACCTAGCACCTTAGTAATTATAAAAATAATATAAATTATAAACAAATCAGGGGATGACATACCAGCAACGGAACTTATGTGTAGCTGCAACACATATTCCTACTAAATGTGCTCTGTCCCCCTTATTTGTATTTGAGCCACTTTGACATTTACACGGTAAATACCTAGCACCTTAGTAATTATAAAAATAATATAAATTATAAACAAATCAGGGGATGACATACCAGCAACGAAACTTATGTGTAGCTGCAACACATATTCCTACTAAATGTGCTCTGTCCCCCTTATTTGTATTTGAGCCACTTTGACATTTACACGGTAAATACCTAGCACCTTAGTAATTATAAAAATAATATAAATTATAAACAAATCAGGGGATGACATACCAGCAACGGAACTTATGTGTAGCTGCAACACATATTCCTACTAAATGTGCTCTGTCCCCCTTATTTGTATTTGAGCCACTTTGACATTTACACGGTAAATACCTAGCACCTTAGTAATTATAAAAATAATATAAATTATAAACAAATCAGGGGATGACATACCAGCAACGGAACTTATGTGTAGCTGCAACACATATTCCTACTAAATGTGCTCTGTCCCCCTTATTTGTATTTGAGCCACTTTGACATTTACACGGTAAATACCTAGCACCTTAGTAATTATAAAAATAATATAAATTATAAACAAATCAGGGGATGACATACCAGCAACGGAACTTATGTGTAGCTGCAACACATATTCCTACTAAATGTGCTCTGTCCCCCTTATTTGTATTTGAGCCACTTTGACATTTACACGGTAAATACCTAGCACCTTAGTAATTATAAAAATAATATAAATTATAAACAAATCAGGGGATGACATACCAGCAACGGAACTTATGTGTAGCTGCAACACATATTCCTACTAAATGTGCTCTGTCCCCCTTATTTGTATTTGAGCCACTTTGACATTTACACGGTAAATACCTAGCACCTTAGTAATTATAAAAATAATATAAATTATAAACAAATCAGGGGATGACATACCAGCAACGGAACTTATGTGTAGCTGCAACACATATTCCTACTAAATGTGCTCTGTCCCCCTTATTTGTATTTGAGCCACTTTGACATTTACACGGTAAATACCTAGCACCTTAGTAATTATAAAAATAATATAAATTATAAACAAATCAGGGCATGACATACCAGCAACGAAACTTATGTGTAGCTGCAACACATATTCCTACTAAATGTGCTCTGTCCCCCTTATTTGTATTTGAGCCACTTTGACATTTACACGGTAAATACCTAGCACCTTAGTAATTATAAAAATAATATAAATTATAAACAAATCAGGGGATGACATACCAGCAACGGAACTTATGTGTAGCTGCAACACATATTCCTACTAAATGTGCTCTGTCCCCCTTATTTGTATTTGAGCCACTTTGACATCTACACGGTAAATACCTAGCACTTTAGTAATTATAAAAATAATATAAATTATAAACAAATCAGGGGATGACATACCAGCAACGGAACTTATGTTGGTCAAGTGTAGCTGCAATACATACTCCTGCTAAATGTGCTGTCCCCTTTATTTGTAATTGAGCCATTTTGACATTCACAAGGTATAAACCTAATACCTTGATAATAATAAAAATAATATAAATTATAAACAAATTAGGGGATGACATATCAGAAACGGAACTTATGTTGGATAAACTTGCATCGTTTACCGAAAGATAAAATATGCTCCAAACTCGACATTTGTTTGCTCTCAGCATTTTGAGAAAATATATTTACTCACAGAAAGTTATAATACATGTAAGATTTTCGTGAAGCTTATAAATATCTAAAACTTGTTTAAGTTAGGTAATTATTTGTAAATGAAATTTTTAGGAATGCGTAATACATGGAGAATTTTGAGAAGAGGTGCATTCCCCATAATATTTCCCCCAAGTACAAAACAAACAAACAAAACAAAAAAAAATCAGTAAAATTTCACCTTACATAGCCAAAACAAAATGACCTGCCTCTTAATTAAATCACTTTTTCTTCCTCTTACACTCGCACCACACACGGCATCTTAATGCAGTTTTCAGCGTTTCTAATTTCTAATTTATAATTATCTTTATCCGACATTCTCAAAATTTTTAAATAGCCTCACAACAAAAGTTTGTACATAAACGAACGAAGGTACAAAATGAACTATTACAAACTAATTAAATTGAAAATATAATATTCAAAAATAATATATTTATTCAAATTAATATTATTTATGAACTAAATACACAATATATATTCAATAGTTCACATATTATTAAGTTAAAACTTTGATGATACCAGTTTAAATATTCCCGGGCGTAGTAAACTAGTTCGTTGCTGCCATCTACGATTAGCTTTGCCCAAAAGCTCCCATTGCAAAAAAAAAATCAATTTATGCTGTAAATTTCAATGTATAATGTATCGCATAAAGTGTTATGGTATAGATAAGATTTGAGAACCGTTTCTTATGTTATTCTCGTGATATCATATTCATCTGCGTAATGTAATATGTAAATCAACCTTTATGCCACAGTGATACGAATTATAAAACAAACGTAAATTCTAACCTATATTGAGATTTAAGCAAAAAAAATATAGAGCGGAAAGGGCGATATTTTCAAATATACTGAATAATTGTTATAATACATATTATTTATTTATAATAATTTAAATGCGTATAGTGATATAAGTAAATAAAAATATTTTTTTAATTGAAAGTCACACTTTTCAAGGCAAATACGTATCATGCTGAGACAGATAGTATTATTATAACGTAGAAATAGGGTCTATAAATAAAATAAATGGAAACATATTAATTACATACTTTTTATTTTACTGAATAATATTTATATGAAAGTGTGTTTTCTAGTGTTCGTCAAAATATTGTTTACATAATTCACAAAAAAAATTACTTATTTTTTGGGATTATTTTTATGTAATACTAGTACTAGCGGTCTCAGCATGCTACCCTATAAGCGACAAAGTGGCTCAAAGACCCCTCTGGGTTTTATGAATATTTTTCTTCAAAACTGTCTGATATTATATGAAAAAATTAATTTTTGCTTCCTTACACCCCTGTTTTTGGAGATTATTTTTATGTAATACTAGTACTAGCGGTCTCAGCATGCTACCCTATAAGCGACAAAGTGGCTCAAAGACCCCTCTGGGTTTTATGAATATTTTTCTTCAAAACTGTCTGATATTATATGAAAAAATTAATTTTTGCGCCCTTACACCCCTATTTTTTGGGATTATTTTTATGTAATACTAGTACTAGCGGTCTCAGCATGCTACCCTATAAGCGACAAAGTGGCTCAAAGACCCCTCTGGGTTTTATGAATATTTTTCTTCAAAACTGTCTGATATTATATGAAAAAATTAATTTTTGCGCCCTTACACCCCTATTTTTTGGGATTATTTTTATGTAATACTAGTACTAGCGGTCTCAGCATGCTACCCTATAAGCTACAAAGTGGCTCAAAGACCCCTCTGGGTTTTATGAATATTTTTCTTCAAAACTGTCTGATATTATATGAAAAAATTAATTTTTGCGCCCTTACACCCCTATTTTTTGTGATTATTTTTATGTAATACTAGTACTAGCGGTCTCAGCATGCTACCCTATAAGCAACAAAGTGGCTCAAAGGCCCCTCTGGGTTTTATGAATATTTTTCTTCAAAACTGTCTGATATTATATGAAAAAATTAATTTTTGCGCCCTTACACCCCTATTTTTTGGGATTATTTTTATGTAATACTAGTACTAGCGGTCTCAGCATGCTACCCTATAAGCGACAAAGTGGCTCAAAGACCCCTCTGGGTTTTATGAATATTTTTCTTCAAAACTGTCTGATATTATATGAAAAAATTTGTTTTTGCGCCCTTACACCCCTATTTTTTGGGATTATTTTTATGTAATACTAGTACTAGCGGTCTCAGCATGCTACCCTATAAGCGACAAAGTGGCTCAAAGACCCCTCTGGGTTTTATGAATATTTTTCTTCAAAACTGTTTGATATTACATGAAAAAATTAATTTTTGCTTCCTTACACCCCTGTTTTTGGAGATTATTTTAGTGTAATACTAGTACTAGCAGTCCTAGCATCCTACTCTTTGAGCTAAAAACGGCTCAAGAACCCCGAAAATTCCATTACATTAACGTGAATGCCGCCTTCATGAAATAGTGTTCAGAATCGTTTCCGTTGCTAAAAAATCGTTCCTAACTTCACACCGGTTTAAAACTTCAAACCAACAAATTATCTCCTTCAAAATAATCCCCACCTACAGTTATACACTTGTCCCATCTTTTTTCCACTGTTCAAACACTTTTGTAGTATATATATACATATATATATACATATATATATATATATATATATATATATATATATATATATATATATATATATATATATATATATATATATATATATATATATATATATATATATACCGGGTGGAACATCATACCTGTGTACATAGGCGATTCATATGAGAAAAACAGTTTTTTCGTGCCCATTGCTCCCCAAATTATTTTAGACAAAAATGCTTCAAATAAATGTTGTAGAGCATAAAATTCTGCATCTAAATCAATAAACAGAATTACTTTTACATGCTTTGTAACGACACAAATTAAATAAGAAAATATTGAAAATTACGTTGAAAATATCAAATAGCCATGGAATTGAAACAAAAATAGAAACAAATAAATAGGTAAATTAAATTCATACAAAAATCTCCATACCTATTATTACGACAATTGTACATTTCAATGAAATATTTATTTTTTATACGATTTTTATTGAAAATCTTTTTAAATTGGAAATAATTCATGTAAACATTAAGACCTATCTACTACAATTCAAATTTCAAACAGTAATTCTCTGAATAAAATAATCACTACAATTTATTATTATAACAAATATTCGAATAATCCTCCGTTTTCAGCCAAGCAATAACCAAGTCTATTGTAGAATGAATTTCTTACATTAGCGAGCTGCCTATTTGTGATTAAGGCGCTCTCCTCCATGATAGCTTCTCTCAATGAATTAATATTTGGGTGGCGCTGCTTATAAATTTTACATTTAAGATGACTCCATAAAAAAAAGTCGCAAGGTGCTAAATCAGGAGATCTGGCTGGCCAATTTAAAGTTCCACCACGACCAATCCAGCGATTTGGAAATGCTTGGTTTAAATAATCTCTAACACTTACTCCGAAATGAGCTGGGCAGCCATCTTGTTGAAACCAAACCTCCTGATTTTCGCGCGCTACGCTGTCTAATGCAGGGCCGATCTCATTAATCAAGAGTTCTAAGTATGTTTCAGAATTTAAGTTGCCAACGATCTCAAATGGTCCAATAATATTGCTATTAAAAATGCCTGCCCAAATATTAATTTTTTGAGGATATTGCGTTCTGGTGGTAACATTTAATCTTGGATTTTCTAGAGCCCAGTGCCTATCATTTTGAACGTTTGGTTCATTGTTTAATGTAAAAGTACACTCATCGGTAAAGCAAATAGATGGAAGAAAATCACGATCCCGATTTGCTCGTTCTTGCATATCTTCACAAAAAACTCGCCTACTTTCTTCATCAATGGGCGAAATGTCCTGATGGCATTGCATCTTATAAGGGTGGTATTTATGTTTTTTAAGAATGCGCAATACAGTAGAATGAGCAATCTCACATTCCTGCGCTATTATTCTTGAACTTAATTTAGGATTAAAATTTATTAATTCCAGATCTCTTTGTTCGTTTTCTAAATTAATGCGATTATTTTTATTTCCTATAAATAAAGATATGATTTGTTTGTAAATCTCTTAAAAAATATTCAAATTTAAATTTACCTGTACTATTTTCCGCCGCAACACTTGCCGTGGATTCAAATTTTTGAACATACGCGCGTATTGTTGTAGCGCTTGGAATTGGCCTATTTGGAAATTTCACGGCGAATAAATCTCTAACTATACGTAAAAAATTTCCACTATAAAAAGTTTTTATTATAAAAACCCTTTCTTCGTTAGAATAAACTGAATTCATTTTGATATTTCACCGTCAAATTAGTTATTTATCTGTCAAACGTCAGACATTTATTTGTTTCTATTTTTGTTTCAATTCCATGGCTATTTGATATTTTCAACGTAATTTTCAATATTTTCTTATTTAATTTGTGTCGTTACAAAGCATGTAAAAGTAATTCTGTTTATTGATTTAGATGCAGAATTTTATGCTCTACAACATTTATTTGAAGCATTTTTGTCTAAAATAATTTGGGGAGCAATGCGCACGAAAAAACTGTTTTTCTCATATGAATCGCCTATGTACACAGGTATGATGTTCCACCCGGTATATATATATATATATATATATATATATATATATATATATATATATATATATATATATATATATATATATATATATATAACATTTTTTGTATTTACACTTTTGTTCTAAAATTCATAGGCAACGAACTATCGCATAATGAAAATTTTAACATTGTATGTCCTATGTCCTATAAAAAAAGTGAACACCCGGTACACATATATATATATATATATATATATATATATATATATATATATATATATATATATATATACAGGGTGTAAATGAAATAAGTGCATTAAATTTAACCAGTAATGTAACTCGACGAGAGCAACAATATTTCTTAATAACTTTTTTTTCTAAGTCTTTTAGATTTTGAGTTAAAATTCTTTAAAGATTTACTGCATATTTCGGCGCGCGCCCATGGAGAACAAATGGCAAGTGAGATACAAACAGCTCAAAAATTGTCGGTTATCGGTTACACTTGCAGTCACAGTAATTAATAAACGAATCAACGGAAATAACATTTATTATTTATTAATTCGTAATAGTGCAATTTTTAAAATAAAGAAATATAATTTTGGATAACAAAATTATAAAGTTGTGTATTAAACCAGGCTTCCTGTGAATAGTGGTAGACAAAGAGGGGCGAGGCAACGAGAGGAAGATCAAAAGCATAGTTATTAGGTTATGAGACGATTATTTATCGTCGATAAATCATAATAGTTTAAATACGTTATTCAAAAAATGTAAGTACAAACTTTTGTCCATTTAAAAGAGGTACTTGAGTACCTATAATTAGTCGTCCATTTATTGTTCCCGCTCAAATATGTTTTAATGAAAATTTTTACAGCATTTTCGTCTGTCGAGATGTGTATTGTACATAATAAATACACCTTCCTAAGTAAATTCAGTCTCATTAATGAACATTATGAGCCATTCCCAAAATTGAAGTCTGTTATGTGCTGAAAACATAGAACTTTTTGCACATATTATGGATATAACTGTTGCTTTTTTTAAAATTGTCATATGTGACACTCCTTATTGTGATGTGATAAAGATGTACAAGATTAATAAATGTGCGAATATTAAGAACAGAATGATTTGGAAACGCTCCGTGTAAATGCGTTGGCAACTCCATGACACTGTCTTTATGTCAACCGTGATGTCAAGTAAAATATAGTACAGATACGAGTAAAAAATAAATAAATAAACCATAGGTAAGTAATTACAATGTCTGTGCACTCGCATTTTGACAGAATTTTACCTTATTAACAAGTTTATTACTAATGTCAAAATTTAATTGCAATAATTGACAGGGCTGTCAATTGCTAAAACAAAATTTTTCATAGCTATTGTTACTGCATTCAATTATCACAAAAATATTTGGAACGACTCGTCAATTTACGGGGTGGTAAAAATGCAAAAAAATATGCGATTTCGAGAAAAAGTTATTAAGAAATATTGTTGCTCTCCCCGAATTATATTACTGGTTAAATTTAATGCACTTATTTCATTTACACCCTGTATATACCGTGTGTCTATCCTAAAGGTGTACATAGGAGATTAACATGGGAAATCAGTTTTTTGCAATTTCCTGCTCGCCTAATTATTTTAAGCAAAAACGCGTCAAATAAAAGTTTTAGGGCATAAAATTCTGCATCTAAATCAATAAACAGAATTACCTTTGCATGCTTTGTAACAACAAAAATTAATTAAGAAAATGTCGCAAATTATGTTGAAAATATCGACAGCCATGGAATTGAACAAAAAATAAATAAATGCTTGACGTTTTATCTGTCACAACGTAAGTTAACTTATTTGACGTTTCTGATAATTTGATAGAACATCAAGCATTTATTTATTTTTTGTTCAATTCCATGGCTATCGATATTTTCAACGTAATTTTCGACATTTTCATAATTAATTTCTGTCGTTACAAAACATGTATAGCTAATTCTGTTTATTGATTTAGATGCAGAATTTTATGCCCTAAAACTTTTATTTTACGCGTTTTTGCTTAAAATAATTAGGCGAGCAGGAAATTGCAAAAAACTGATTTCCCATGTTAATCTCCTATGTACACCTTTAGGATAGACACACGGTATATACCGTGTGTCTGTCTGAAAGGTGTACAGGGTGTCTCATTTTCGATGTTTTTTTAAGGTATCTCGGGTAATATTAATGATAGAGCGAAACCGTTTGCACATTGCAGGGTCAACTTTTCGAGAAAAGTTTAATAGTCACCACAGGAATTTTCGATCTTCTTTTGTTTCTGAGCTACAGGCAAAAACTCGTTTTTTGCTCATTTTGAAAATGTATCATATCTTATTTATTATGATCGTTAGAGAAAAATGTTTTTAACAAAATTTTACCGTTTTTTAAATAGAATGAAATGGCGTAATTAGATTTTTTGAAAACTTAATAATTCTCGAGATATAACACAAACATATGATTTTTTAAATGGGAATCTATATTGAAAATAATCTCGTCTTTTTGCTTATTTTATAAGCTTTTCAATGATGTATAACAAGTTTACATTCTTTTGTTTTAAACATTAATAAAAGACGAATTATTAATTTATTCAGGTGAAAATATTAGAAATTATGAAGAAACAAATGAAAAAATTTTTTACAAATCATCATTTGTTCATTTTGATTCAATATCTATTAATTATGTTCTCAAAATTATTCTTAACCAATTATTTTTGGGATAGTAAAATTACTAGTTATCGACGTTACAGTTGGCTTTGACACAATCCGAAAAAGATGGTTTATTATGCCTTTGAAGTGAATAAATTGAAAAAATGAATTGAAACAAATACAATTAGAAATACACAAATGATGATTTGTAATAAATTTTTTCATTTGTTTATTAATAATTTCCAATATTTTCACCTCAATAAATTAATAATTATTTCTTATTCAAGTTTAAAACAAAAGAATGTAGATTTGTTATATATCATTGAAAAGCTTGTAAAATAAGCAAAAAGACGAGACTATTTTCAACATAGGTTCCCATTTAAAAAATCATAAATTTATGTTATATCTCGAAAATCATTAAGTTTTCAAAAAATCTAATTACGCCATTTTATTCTGTTTAAGAAACGGTAAAATTTTTGTAAAAACATTTTTTCTCTAACTATTATAATAAATAAGATATGAGATATTTTCAAAATGAGCAAAAAACGAGTTTTAGCCTGTAGCTCAGAAACAAATGAAGATCGACAAAAGGGGCTAGTATACCTACAGCAAAAGTGTCGTTCGTACTTTTCTAATATCTTATTTTTGGTGCACTTTAGAGAAGAATGTTATTCGAAAAAAGGTTTTAGAATAATATTGTTAACATCGAACTGTTTTTGAAATTTTGATTTTCTCAAAAAATTAAGATTTGAATTTTGGTTTTTATTTTTTTATTCAAATTCCGAAACATTTTCGAAAAAAATATGAACAGTTCAATGTTGAGATTACATGTAAGAATAGATATGATTTTTTTCAGAACAAAAATCCTACGCATAGAAGAGTTATTAGAAAAGTACGATTTTTCGTAATGTTTACAAGTTACCATCACTCGGATCAAGTGGGGAACGACGCAAGAGGCGCTACTAGAGCTTGCTACACTGTAACAAAAATTTCTGAGTTTCTGTATATATAAAATTGTATTATGTATTTATGAATAACTCATGTACAAATAGAAATTTTATTATATTTTAATTTATTTATAAATATACATCTTCATTAAATATATGTATAGGTATTGACTAAAATCACAGTCTAATTTTTAATTTAATAATATAATTATAAAATGACGAACATCATAATACAAAACGAAAATAATAATCCCTTTCACTGACGTGCAACCGTTAACTGCCGAGTATTTGTAACAATAACTATAAACGTGTTGATTACAACAAATTATATTTTGATTATAGCCCAAGAATATTGATTACAGGAATGAATTCAATATACTTGCATTTTCCGAAGAAGCAAATGTTTATGGTACAATAGAGGCTGTTGTAAGAATTTTTATACGACTTAAGTATTAAATTTTTAAAAATTATGTTCTTTATAGCCTCAAATTTGAAAATATCTATTTGATATTTTACAATTAATTAATTAATTAATCTTAGATTTTTCCCTCAATTTATCCCGACCGACGACAAAATTATTTCGAATTTAAAATGGCACAAAAATCACCCCTGTGGTGCAAGTTGATCGCCGGTAAATTAATCACTGGAAAATTGATCGGGAGGTTAATAGATCATCGATAAACTGATCGTGTAGAAAATTGATCGAGGGAAAATTCATCGCCTGAAAATCGATCGCTAAGAAAATTGATGGCTAGAAAAATTGATCGCCAAAGTATAGATCGCGTGGAAAATTAATTGCAAAAAATATTTCACGAGGGGTAGAATGGTAGAATATTTCCCGAGAAAAACTTCACATTCGATATTTTTAATTATTTTTATAAATATTTAATATTTATTTTAATGCCACATAAACGACAGTTGTCTGATATGTAATACTGTAATTTTAATAATTAGCTAATTTCTTGTTGATGCTTTTCTTGTGTTCACCGTTATTTTAAATATTCCGGTATTGCACTTGTGCAAATGCCCGGGTATACGCAGTGTAAATATTCACTGATATTCGATTGTCATTGGTCGAAAATCAAAAAATACTGTAACGTGATTGGTTGAAATTTTTCGAGTGAAATATTCATGAAACCCCCCCCCCCCCCCCCTTTACGTCGGAGTACATACAGTACGACATTTATAGCCAATAAGGGAACTTGATCAACACTCTCGCTATTTATATAAATAAAAGTAGGCGATGTTAAACGTATGTACTACAGCTACTAAAATAGAAAATACATAGTTGACTCGTCCGCCATATTGGTGCCAAAATCAATGCAATAAATTATGAAATAAAAGTGCATTTCTTATAAGTTTATGTACTAACTATTTTTCATAATTAAATATATCTTCCATATTTGCCATTTTATACTTATTTAAAATAATAAAAGCAAGAAAAAATACGGTTCGTTAAGATTTTTGAGGTTAGAGAAAAATATATGATTTGTATAAATACCTGTAAAAATTATAACCATTTCTCAAATGATTTGCACAATTTGGAGCAGAGCAACCCGTTGTTATGGATAATTTCTATGATTAATAATACTGTAACAATGATATTGCATGATTTAAGTGGCTCCACAATGGTGGACGAGTCAGCTGTAATTTGTCTACTAGCTCTAGTATGTAATGTGACGTCACATTCTGTTTCAGATCACATGACTTTTTCAAAATATTACACAAATTACAATAATTAAGAATTAAATCTTATGAATATTTCATGATATTTTCTAATTTGAGGTTCTTTAAAGAACAATATCTTTTAAAATTTAGTACTTTTAGGAGTCATTATATAATTTTTTTGCAACAGCACTATTCGGGCTGAATTTTGTGCGTCAGGCTAGGTTATTGTTGTTATATTTACACAAGAGTCATACTTGGAAAATTCGGGCCGAATTTTGTGCGTTAGTTTAGGTTATTGTTGTTATATTTATATTGGGACACCTTTTACTCCCGCATTTCTCAATATGCACAACAAAATATTGTACAGTAGGGAAGGACGGTTGTCTGAGTTTACGCTACAACTCAGACCGTCGGTGGTGCGGGAGAGAATTTATTCTAATATATATTAACAGTGTATCTATATGCGGCAAGCCAAACATTTCCCCTCATACCACCACACTTCAGTTACGACTATTCTGAAATCGAATTTTTGCTCTAGGTATACTAGCCCCTTAAACTTTTCTCGAAAAGTTGACCCTGCAATGTGCAAACGGTTTCGCTCTATCATTAATATTAACCGAGATACCTTAAAAAAACATCGAAAATGAGACACCCTGTACATAGGAGATTAACATGGGAAATCAGTTTTTTGCTCGCCTAATTATTTTAAGCAAAAATACTCCAAATAAAAGATTTAGAGCGTAAAATTATGTATCCAAATCAATAAACAGAATTACCTTTCCATGTATTGTAACGACAGAAATTAAATATGAAAATATCGAAAATTACGTTGAAAATATCAACAGCCATGGAATTGAACAAAAAATAAATAAATGCTTGACGTTTTATCTGTCACAACCATGGAGGGTCACAACGTAAGTTAACTTATTTGATGTTTCTGACAATTTGATTTTGTCTAGTTTTATTGTCTGAAATGATTAAAAAATGAACATTTATACGAATGAAGAGCTAAATTCGTGACAAAATTTGAAGACTGTTAATGTGTCTTCAAAAAATACACGTGAGCCGCGTAATCAGAATATAGGACGCGCAGAAGATGATAAGTGTAGACTCCTTCTGTAGTACTATAAGGTAGATGTATTGGAAATGAGTTGAGAGTACATAACAGCATCATACGTTGTTACGCAATGTTGAATTTTTGATTATATTGCAAAAAACTGATTTCCCATGTTAATCTCCTACGTACACCTTTAAAATAGACACACGGTGTATATATATATATATATATATATATATATATATATATATATATATATATATATATATATATATATTATACTTGTTATTATCAACACGTTTAGTTATAATAATATTGTGATTTGTACTCGTAAGTATTGTAATAAAAAATAATGATTTTGTGACTACCTATCTGAATTTTGTTTTAATTTAGAAATAATAATGAGTGGTCGTAGAAAAAGTATAGTACATAATTCGAGATGTAAGGTAATTACCCACTAGTAAAATTACAAACTCGACGCTGCGCGTCTCATCAATCTTTTTACTCGTACGTAATCTGCTTCTTACATCTCTCGTTGCGTATTATTACAATTATATATTACCGTTTACAATACGTGTAAAAATGTATTTTTACAATAAATAAATATATTTGTTACAACAAAAAATGAGAGGTAGGGTAGATTATAATTTTTTTTTCAGTACCTACGGTAAATTACGGACTTTTCCAAATGGTAGCAGGAAAAATAAGTTTATATTTCTTAGATTAAAGCAGAATAAACATTTTAATCTAATTAGGATTAAAGAACAATAATTAATTTCTTAGCACAAATAAGTATTACTATTCATGATACCCATAGAGAATGTACGAGTATGTACGCAGACCAGAATGCAAATTTACCTTTGTTATTCATATGTAATTTAATATCCATAATTAATTGCACTTCAACATATGAGTACCGGTATGCAAGAACCCAAGAGCCAATGTAATTTAATTAACTGTATAATAAAACAAATGCAACTTATATGTGAACAGTGCATTATTATTCACAACAATGATATTCATTAACAATGAGTTAATTAATTATGAGAAGAAAAAGAGAACAGTTAAACGAACGCAGATGACCTTATATAATTACAGTATGTAATGGAACTTGTTCTCTGCAATCATATTTACGAGTAGAATACAATCAATATTCATTTTAGAAATACGAAATACAGTTAGATCGCTGAATAAACACTTGAATACTTAAAAATATGAATTTGTGAATATAATCATGACTCATGAGTTATCATTATTGTAAATTATTCCGCTATATATTTTATGCTATTTCAGAAAGTTGTATATCTGTATCTACCTCTGATCTGTTTCACTGTGTGACTGTCTTCCAGGATATAACACTGGCACTAGAAAGACATAAAAAAGTCGCTGTCGATAAGTCGAATATGGACTATTTCGACTTCGACTTTTATACTATTTCGACTTTATAGACATTTCGACTTTTTCGACATATTTATGATTTCGACTTTTAGATTATTATGACTTTTACACTATTTCCACTTTTAGTTCAATTCGAATTTTAGACTATTTCGACATTTAGACTATTTGAACTTAAAAATTATTTCAACTTGTTAGATAATTTCAAATTTCATTTTCGATTAGACTTAATTATTTTACATATTTCATTTCAAGTTGAACCGTCAGATGTCAGGTCAGATGTGTGTATATGGTGATGGTGTGGGCTGTGGCCGCTGTTCTTTTGTGGTTTGTTGTTGTATGCGTGCCGTAGTCTATCGTGCTGTTCTTATGTAAACTGCGAGAAAACAACGCACCACGCGACGCCTGTCTACTACTAAACTCCCTGAACAGAGCTAGTGGGCGTTTGGATTTAGTTAACGTTAATATTATTTATTGTTGTATTTCTTGATATCTTGAGCGTCTTCAATTATAGTTGTGCCTTAAAAATGAATCGAAGAAGCAAAGTTTGGTTGTTTTTTGAAGATTTACGTAGTACAGGACAAAAGTCAACGCAGTGTATATTATGCAAAAAAAACTTAAGTACAACAAAAGAAAGTTTTGCATTTGGTTTTTAAATTTTTCATATACTTACTTGCAATTTAGCAGTTCCTTATTATTATTACTTTTTGTTTGCGTATTTAGATAAAATATTTTTGATTGTTTAAACACGTTTCGAAAAAGTATAATCCAAAATCCAAATATTGTTTTGTCTCTGGCTCTGAAAGCTTTTTAAAATTTAGGTTTATTCGTAGTGTAGAGTTTATATTTTTTGACAATTTAGAGATTAGTTAGACAGATTATTTCGACTTATTGACTACGATTATTTCGACTATTTCGACTTTTCAATATTTTGACTTTCCATTATTTCGACTTTTTTATATATTCGACTAGTCGATAAAAACCGACTATTTCGTCTTTTCAATTATTTCGACTTTTTTTATATACATATTCGTCTAGTCGGCAAAAATCGATATTTTGAAAAATCGAAAGTCGACTTCCATATGTCAAAGTCTACCAGCCCTAATATCGACGTCCTTAATCGGATTTAAGTGGATTTAGGATTAGAAACCATATTTAAGACAACGATGTAAACCAGCTGGATTGGATTTAGAATCGGATTCTAAATCGACTTTACCAACGAGATTTACTTTCGCGAAATAAACAGAGATTTAACAGAAAATTCAATAGTAGGTACTGAAACAATGAAAAAATATCTTCCATCTCTTTAAATTGGAAACGTCTATTTCTACAAAGGATATAAAATTAATTTTGCTTATTTATTCAGATGTAGAATTTTATGCTGTAGAACTTTTATTTGAAACTTTTTTTACCTAAAATGAGCCGGTTTCACATTGTTTAAAAAGTATTTTAAATGAAAATTTATGCAATATTTTTCATAATAATATAAAAAATAATAATTTATGGTTATTTTCGTAAATAATTTTAAATAAGAAAATTGGCGCCAGAAATAGGCATGAAAAACAATCCCCCACTCCTGTGACGTCGGACCACATAGAGTACGTCATTCATAGCCAATGAGAAAACAGTTTAAGTATTTTTATAAATAAAATTAGGTGATAGTTTGTCACATGTTAAACTGTATGTGCTCTGACGTCACATTCCATTTTACATAACGTGACTTTCGAATTATTACACATATTTCAATAATTCATTGTAAAATATATAATGGATATATTCCGTGATTTTTTTTAATTTGAGGCTCTTTGAAGAACAATATCTTTTAAAATTTAGTACTTAGAATTCATATAAAAATTCTTGTAACAGCCCTATTAGGGAAGCAGGAAATTACGAAAATCTGATTTTACATATCCTATGTTCGAGTGTTCGAGTCACCACCCTGTATATGAATTTGGCAGACTGCACGGACAAGAACTGACGATCGTAGTAAGTGCAAGAAAGTGTGCACTTAGTAAGGTTTATTTAACTCGAAGAGTAAAAATGGGAGAACCTTATTTCTTGTTGTCTTCTAATATATTTTGAATGTCTACTGGTGGTCACGTGATCCTAGGTTGAAATTTTGCACCGAGGAGCCAAATACCCTTGCCCACCCGTGAACACACCTTTTTACTTCTCTGAACATAGTAAAGGAAGTATTGCAATTGCGAAAAATTTCGGTTTTCAGATTTCAACGGAAATATCCATTTTGACCATCCCTGAATCTATTTTGACTAATTTCGTCGTGACGTCTGTACGTACGTATCTCGTATTACTTAAAAACGGTAAGCCGTAGAAAGTTAAAATTTTGTATTTAGGACTGCTATAACAACTAGTTGTGCACTTCCCTTTTTGGTTATTACATAATTTCCAAAAGTGGTACTTACTATTTTAAAATATAATCCAAAACTTTTGAAATTTGGTATATAAGACTTTTATGTCAATAGCAATAACATAGTAGATTTTGGTTAAAATAGGCTAACCGGAAGTGATATATTACCTGAAGTTGTTAACAGTATTTCTTATATAAAATGGTTTTATTTTGATTTTAGAAATAAATGCTTCAAATAAGAGTTTTAGAGAATTAAATTATGCGTCTAGCACATCAAGTATTATTAAACTAACCCTTTGTATAAGCGAGATATGTAAATTTAAAAATTATATACTTTTTGGTTTTTGTAATAAAGCTTGCTATGGATTAGGTCAAAAAATAAAAAAATAAATGTTAATGTCAAATTACGTCAAAAACATACAATTTTATAATTAATTGGGTCTATACTTCATATTGGTCTTGCGTACAATGAAGTCGTGTGGTGTCCAGATCAGGCTTTTTATTTATTTTAAGTTTTGAACCAGTATAGATAAGAGAGGTCTTAGAGACGAATAAACGAATAATTGACTCAAATGTTGGCAAATCTTTCTGAAGATGATACTACACACTTTTCTGATGACACAATAGCAAAATTTATTGCCAGAGATGAAGTAAATTATTTTAATTTATATAAAATTAACTTTTTATATATTTTATAAAATAACAAAAAAATATAAAAATGTTATAACATGCTTCATTTTTTTCGATCTACAAAAATCAATATGCCTGTCCTATATTCACTGTGGCCAGCCCACGTAGAACTCTGTTGTTCCCTAGGCCTGGTACCACTAGTTTTTTAAGAACTGCTTGTTTTTGAATAAAAGAGGTTATGTGATAATGACTAAACGTCAACATAGAAAAAAAAATGTATTTTGGTGTAAACATGGCTAAGCAGTGGCCAATCAATATATGACCTATATATACTAGGGAAATTTTTAATTTACTCCTCTTAGTTTTTAAATGGACTATACTCGTAGGTATTTTTGCCTATTCTATAATTCAATGGTTATTTTTTAACAACTGGTTAAAAATTTTATCCAACGGATATTGATTTGACAACTGAAAATCCAATTTTTTGTTATATATCAATATACTTGATTGCTTAATTTTTCTAGCCAGCTGTTAAAAATCAACAACTGAGTTACAGAATAGGTCTGTTAGTAAGTTATGATAACAGCCTGCACAAATTACTTATTTTATTTTCATTGTTATTAACAAATATTAACACAATACTTTACGGTTAAGATTATTATTTATTCTCTTGTTAGTAACAAAAATTAACATGTTAAATATCACTGACAATTCTAAATATGAACAAATGATAAATGTACATATCTCTTTATTCTATGAATTTTTATTGGACATTGCCGATGTATCAAGCACAATACCGAAAGAAAAACAAAATTTTGAAGTGTGAATGTGTGCATAAAATAACATTGTCACTTGGAATATTTTTTGGGAACCCCCTTAGGATTTAGCGTCGAAGTGAAATGTAAGTTAAATAGTCATCTACATGACTACTTTATAATAAAAACCTGGAACAGTAAGACCAAAATAAGACGCTAAATAACATTGTTACATAAAGATAAAATGAAACTTAAAACGACATTTTGTTGGAATGCGAATAAAATTAATGATAATGATCATACTATCCAGCAAATTTTAATCACATGTTCGTGATAAAAAATAATATGTACAGTACTTGTTTTCAATAGAATAAAGAAATACGTTTCACCTATTTAACCAAAGCCGAAAGATTTATATCATGTGATAAATTTCTCTTGTACATTTAAACAACAGCATTATTAACATTACAAATTAATTACAATGTTATGCTTGCTAACTACAACAATTATTTTATGAAACAACGTTGTACGGTTTGATTTGCGAACATATTTGTTCAAATAAAAGCGCATTTCCTTTTATTTCGAAATTTGCAATAACCATCGAAGGAAATAATAAGTAGTATAATACAATAAACTTTTAGTGAAAATAAAAATACTCAAACATTATCATCTTATGTTAAATAAAACAGATTCTGTAAATTCGTATATGCCCATTTGCCAGTGGCGTGCGGTAAAATTTTAGTCGGGTATGCGCCAAGGATAGGAAATAATTTATAATTTTTGTAATTACGATATTTATTGCATACTTTAATATAACAGAAAAAAATCAATATTAATTAGTATAACTATTTGTAAATAAATTCCATTCTTCTTTCTTTTTTACAAAATTCTTGAATTATTGCAGAATGAAAATTATCTTTAGTTTGATTTCGCATAGTTGAGATTTTTCAATAGACAACAGTCCTAAGCTTGATAATCTGTCCCTGGGATGATCTTTTGTATGATTTTATGCGCTTCAAAGCCGAAAATGAGCGTTCAACCAAAGTTTTAGAACTCGGAAGTGTCAGAAATAGCGAATGTTTTTGAATTGCTACTAAATAATAATTTCAGTTTTCAAATCCTTGTTTGCTCCAAACAGTTATATCAAAATAATTTTCCAAATGATGCTGATCCACATAACCAGGAAACTTTTTTCATAATTTGTTACATGAAAATGTCGCGTAAATCTTTTACCCTTGTCCTTATGAATCGTTTTTAAATTATTTAAATCAGAAGTAGGTTTTCCACTTTTGATAATTTCATTTTTCTCGTTAAATGCTCTTCTCGAAAATGAATTTTTTTATAATGCAATCCATAGTTACCTAAAAATATGTGCTATATTATAATATTGTAGAAGATAATCATTAAAAGCAAAATAACTAATAATACCTATGTTCATGTGCCTGTAGTATAACAAAAAAAATATTTAATTCTAATTCTGTATGGTGCATGATGCTTATACAAAAATTACTACATCAAAATATACCCGGGTAAGCGATGAATTTAGCGCTTACCGACTCACCTACAGCGCGCACTCTCCTCTGCTTATTTCTCGCAGTTCCTCAAGCGTCGCCCTGCCCCGATCCGTCCACAAGTCATGCGGCAGAGCCTAGCGCTATCCACTAACATTTTTCCAGTGTTATTCAGTTATTCATATTATACAAGTAGAACTAAATAAAATTTAAAAGTAATAGAATTTCTTACATATAATTTAAAGTATTTACATGTAGTATGTAAAAAAATAACATTATAAAATTTAATTAATTTCTAAATACGAATGGGTATGCGCCGCATGCCCCGCATACCCTGACCGCACGCCACTGCCATTTGCATAATGTTAAACTGCATAAATGCATATACACTTGCAACGAAGTACTGCATTTCATACCAGGGAAACAGAAAATATAGAATGTAGGTAATTCTGTGTTATATTTATGCACATACAATAAAATTTGTTTTCTAACAGCTGCACTAAAATACACGTTATAACTTTTTAAATACCTATTTATTTAAAACTTTTATTGCTTTCTTTAACTTGAGTTCGACATTAGAATTTAATTTGCCTTTTCCTTTATCAGCTCATAGGCGGATACAATAAAAAAGAGAATATCCTTTTCTGGATATCGACACAAATATATGCATTTGTTGTAAGTACTGAATACTTGAATTATGGTAATTAATAGTTATCAAGTAGTAAACGAAGTAACATAATTAAGGGCCGGTTTCATAAAACATTTAATTTCCTGTGCTTAGGTATATGATAATAGTTATTTATTATATGAATGTGGAATGCTCGGTGGAATGTATCATATTAATCACGAAAGAAAAAGTTTTTTTTAATATATATATATATATATATATATATATATATATATATATATATATATATATATATATATATACAGGGTGTAAATGAAATAAGTGCATTAAATTTAACCAGTAATGTAACTCGACGAGAGCAACAATATTTCTTAATAACTTTTTTTTCTAAGTCTTTTAGATTTTGAGTTAAAATTCTTTAAATATTTGCTGCATATTTCGTTACCCGCCTATGGAGAACAAATGGCTGCTGCCGTATTCAAGTGGGATACAAACAGCTCAAAAATTGTCGGCTATCGGTTACACTTACAGTCACAGTAATTAATAAACGAATCAAGGGAAATAACATTATTATTAATTAATAGGTAATAGTACAATTTTTAAAATAAATAAATTTAAATTTTGGATAACAAAATTATAAAGTTGTGTATTAAACCAGGCTTTTAATCACCTGTGAATAGTGTAACACGAGGGGGGTGGTCTCTGAAGCTGACTGATAATAAAGATACTAAGGATGATGATTCCCAACGATGATACACTTACTGACTGGTGGACGCTTTGATGGCTGGCGTCCACGGCTTGTGAGAAGGAAGAACACACAGACACTTTACTTTTTTCACTTTACACTGATGAACACTACGGACATGAACACATACTTGTGATTTATTTAAAAACTAATACTTTTTATTTACGCGGTTATATTATTATTAATTAATACTAAGCCTAACATACACAACTAACAAGTGTTACATTCCGTAACCCAGGTGACGAGCGTCGCCCCAAAACTAAAGGACACTACATGTCCAAACCAAAACACGTCTTTCCGACGCCACGTACTAATTTCGACTCTCCCATGTTTATCCCATGGCTAACTAATACCCACTGACTTAAAACAAAAACGCTATCTCCAGGATAGGATTATCTTTAGGGATTTGGGGTGCATAGGCGAGGTCATTCTAAAGTCAAGCACGTATATAATAATTTCTAAAACCTAAGATCAACAAATAAATGTCGTGACTATCATAATATGATAAGAATTTCTAAACTGAATTTTGACTTAAATAGATAAACAGAGTTAAAATATGAATATTGAAACTATAATTTAGAAGAGTTTATAAAAAGTTATTTATCTGTTATTGTGCTTACCCTCGCCTTGTCACAATAGTGGAAGACAAGGAGAAACGAGGTAACGAGAAGAAGAGCAAAAGCATAGTTATTAGGTTATGAGATGATTATTTATCGTCGATAAATCATAATAGTTTAAATACGTTATTCAAAAAAGTACAAACTTTTGTCCATTTAAAAGAGGTACATGAGTACCAATAATTAGTCGTCCATTTATTGTCCCCCAAACACTTTTTAATGAAAATTTTTACAGCATTTTCGTCTGTCGAGATGTGTATTGTGCATAATAAATACACCTTCCCAAGTAAATTCAGTCTCATTAATGAACATTATGAGCCATTCCCATAACTGAAGTCTGTTATGTGCTGAAAACAGAACTTTTTGCACATGTTATGGATACAACTGTTGCTTTTTTTAAAATTGTCATATGTGACACTCCGTATTGTGATGTGATAAAGATGTACAAGATTAACAAACGTGCGAATATTAAGAACAGAATGATTTGGTGATGATATGGAAACGCTCCGTGTAAATGCGTCGGCAACTCCATGACACTGTCTTTATGTCAACCGTGATGTCAAGTAAAATGTAGTACAGATACGAGTAAAAAAATAAATAAATAAACCATAGGTAAGTAATTACAATGTCTGTGTACTCGCATTTTGACAAAATTTTACCTTATAAACAAGTTTATTGCTAATGTCAAAATTTTATTGCAACAATTGACAGGACTGTCAATTGCTAAAACAAAATTTTTCATAGCTATTGCTACTGCATTCAATTATCACAAAAATATTTGGAACGACTTGTCAATTTACGGGGTGGTAAAAATGCTAAAAAAATATGCGATTTCGAGAAAAAGTTATTAAGAAATATTGTTGCTCTCGATGAGTTATATTACTGGTTAAATTTAATGCACTTATTTCATTTACACCCTGTATATACAGGTGTCCCATAACTTCAGGTACATATTAGGAGGGCATACAGTTCTTAATGTCCTGATTGCGGAACAAAAAGAATATTTTCAAAATTCAAAAATAAGTTTTTGAGGTTTTTGAAGGAAACAGTTTTGGGACACTGGTTGAATAGGTTGTGTGTTTTTTTCATTACATACACATCTCCAAAACTTAATTGGTGTGACAAAGCTTTACGTAATTGCATAAATTAATTTCATTGTTAAATTATTTTATGTATCTAATAGTTATAACTAATTTCACTATTCCAAATATTATAGTATCCAGGGGTACAAAAAATGTTCTTCTTAAGTGAACTACCATTAATAATAGGAATTTTGAAAAAAATCTTTTTGTTCCGTAATCAGGACATTAAGAACTATATGCCCTTCTAATATGTACCTGAAGTTATGGGACACTCTGTATATATTCCATACCACTTTCTTAAAAACTTCTTAAATCATTTTTATGTTTTCATTCATCGTTTGACACTGACAAGTCAAATAATGTAATATTTTAAATTACAAAGTAGCCATTGAATGGATTTGTTATATGTATTGTTATTGAAAAAAAATTTGCTGTAATAATTATTGTCTGTCATTGGGAATTATTTGAAAGAAAAATACATTAAAATGGGTGAAAATGAGGACCTTTCTTCAAAACGTATTGACTTAGAAGCACAAGCAGAGCATTTTTGAATTTAATTCCTAAGCAAGTAACCATTAACTCGTTTCTCGGTCTTGTTTCATCAGGCGTACATGACAGCTGTCGTTGTGCAGTGATAAGTAAACTAATTTTGCACAAATGTTAATATTAATTTAAATAAATAAGTTTCATAATGTTAAATTATTTCAATAAT
This sequence comes from Harpalus rubripes, assembly GCA_963082715.1. Classification (NCBI taxonomy): domain Eukaryota; kingdom Metazoa; phylum Arthropoda; class Insecta; order Coleoptera; family Carabidae; genus Harpalus; species Harpalus rubripes. Next base: position 41,868,373 of record OY720448.1, on the reverse strand, counting down.
AAAATAATTGTTTTTTATTTATATTAAAAAAAAAAATCAGTAATAATTCCTCAGTGACTTCTAAAATATTTTCTCACGGAGTGACTAATATTGTACATTAGTTATTTCAAATAACCATAGTAACAAGTATAGTATGAGTCGGTGTTGGATAAAATTAATTTAGTTACCAACTAAATTTTAATCGTAGATTAATTTTTTATGAAACCGGCCCTACATGAACAAAATATTTACTTTTATGCAATTAAGTTCCTAATTTATCTACATACTTCAATTTCAAAAATGGAACCATTTTACATTTTCTGACATTCATAGTTCTGTCAGATAATACCATCATGTATGTCTTCTGTGTTTCTGTCACACAGCTGCAAAGTAGCTTTCTCTTTTAGAATACATTACATTATAAGCAATTCCCAAAAGATTTATCAAAATTGAAATAGAACATTTCCAAAATCATTAGTCATTTCGCGTTTTCCGAGACATTTTCTATTGTTTATTCTCTTATCCTTTATTAAACAAAATAGTATGAACTTGCTTTCTGAAGTAATTTGAAAGAATATTTCCAACGATTAGAATATATTTTTTTAATTATGATATTTTTAACCCTTCAGCACACCCACCCGGTCTCAGGAACACTGATAGTTTTTATTAATTCTGTAATCTCAAATGTGATCTAAAAAGAATGTATTAATAATTTATAATTCTAACATATTTTATAGATTCATTGTATTTCTTTTACAATTACTGGGATCTGTGATAGGACTTACTTTGTCGATAAGACCATAAGCCTCGTTTTTTAGTCGAACGTTCCTCAGCCCGGTGCGTGTGTTTGTGTTTCAAAATTTAGCGCGTATTTAAATGTGTTCACAAAGAATAAAAATTAAATGACGGAGTGTCACATCATATTTGTATTTGTTGTATCTCTGTTCGTACATTACGCGAATATGGTGTTGATAAAAAAATAATATTCGTTTCTTAATCTATTTTCACATTGTTCACTAAAATAATTTATTTATGTACATGGTTTAAAAAACTTATTGTTATTTTGTTTAACTTTTAATTATTTACGTACAGTACAAATTATTGATCTAAGCCGTTTTTCATTCAAGTTATTCGTCACTGACCATTAAAGCAGAACTTTTCTATTACCTAATTGCATAACTCAGCAAAAACTCTATTTCTATTAATTTTCAACGGTACTGTCATTTTAATGTTGTAACAGAGTTAATGAACTATCAACATCACATACTAATCATATCCATTGTTCGATTTGAAAAAGATTAAGGTCGATAAACTAGAAATACATGTTTGCCAGCAGACCACTCGCTATGTACATACATGGTCTGGCCATCACCCACATAAATCCTAAACGTCATATAACAAACAGCCATGTTTGCTAAACCACCAGCAAAAAATAATTACCGAATTATAACGTTAGATACGCTATAAAATTACTAAATTTAATGTCTGATTATTTAATGGGTCGGTGAAGTACGCACGCCCAATTTAAGTACAAAAAATATATTTTTTATGGAGCATCAGTATCAGATTTGTATTGTTTTGTAACACTAAAACGAATGTAGCACGTCTTATCATTTTCCAGTTATTGCGTGTGGTAAATGGCGTGCTAACTTCACACCTAGCACGCCTTTATGTAGTACTAATTATAAGAGAGATACTATAAGTTAGTATTCCTTAAGTAGACTTTTGTGACGACTCTAAAAAGATATCTCCCCTCAACCTTTTTTAATTATTACATGTGGTAAATGGCGTGCTAACTTCACACATAGCACGCCTTTGTACAGTACTAATTATAAAAGATGTACTATAAGTTAGTATTCATTGAGGAGAGTTTTGTGACTATTCTAAAATTGTGTCTCCCCTAAAGCCTTTCTACTTATTGCGTGTGGTAAAACGTGTGCTAACTTCACACCAAGCACGCCATTGTGCAGTACTAATTATAAAAGATGTACTATAAGTTAGTATTCATTGCGGAGAGTTTTGTGACGATTCTGAAAATTTAACCCCACCCACCCCTTCTTACTTATTGTGGACTGCAAAAGGCGTGCTAACTTCACACCTAGCACGCCCTTGAGCAGTACTAATGATATTTGATATACTATAAGTTAGTATTCATTGAGGAGAGTTTTGTGACGATTCTGAAAATTTAACCGCACCCACCCCTTCTTACTTATTGTGGACTGCAAAAGGCGTGCTAACTTCACACCTAGCACGCTCTTGAGCAGTACTAATGATATTTGATATTCTATAAGTTAGTATTCAGTAAGGAGAGGTTTGTGACGATTCTGAAAATTTAACCTCTCCCACCCCTTCTTACTTATTGCGTTTGTATAAGACGTGCTAACTTCACGCCTAGCACGCTCTTGAGCAGTACTAATCATATTTGATATTCTATAAGTTAGTATTCAGTAAGGAGAGATCTGTAACGGTTCTGATAATTTAACCCCACCCACCCCTTCTTACTTGTTGCGTTTGTATAAGACGTGCTAACTTCACGCCTAGCACGCAGTACTAATTATAAAAGATTTACTATAAGTTAGTATTCATTGAGGAGAGTTTTGTGACGATTCTAAAATTTAACCCCACCCACCCCTTCTCATTTATTGTGGACTGTAAAAGGCGTGCTAACTTCACATCTAGCACACTCTTGAGCAGTACTAATAATATTTGATATTCTATAAGTTAGTATTCAGTAAGGAGAGATTTGCGACGATTCTGATAATTTAACCCCACCCACCCCTTCTGACTTACTGCGTTTGTATAAGACGTGCTAACTTCACGCCTAGCACGCAGTACTAATTATAAAAGATTTACTATAAGTTACTATTCATTGAGGATAGTTTTGTGACGATTTTAAATATTTAGTGGGAAGCATTTCAAATAGTTTCAGGCAACTTAATACAGTTCGAAAGAGTCATAAATAAAATAAAGACATTTGGGAAAATTTTTCAAACGAACCCCCCGTGAAATTTAATGTAAGCAACATTTTTTCCTGAAGATTGTTGCAACCAGAAATGATATCACACCAAAAAAAAAAAAAAAAATGAATGTAGATACTAACTCAGCGTACCTCGATTTTTGAATTCTACAGGTCCAGTTAAGTTTGCATTACATTATATTGTTTTTGTCTAGATTCTAGTTCGAGAATTTCTAGTCATTTCTAACATAATTGTTATGTATATTTCTATAGTAACTTTTTAAAAAATAATCAATTGATATATGTCATATAAAAATGTCATACGTTTTATAATATGTAACATAATCAATAAATAATAATTATATTGCGTGCAATTTTAATCTCTAGTACATAATAAATTGGCGACGAAGAGAAAAACCATGAATGCAGAACAATTCAAACAATTTTTAGCTCACCAACAGCAAAATTTTCAAACTATGATGCAACAGATATTACCAGAACATGCCTCTAATCCTCAAGCTGTCCAGTCACCAGCTATAATGTATAATTTTTAAATCTTCGACAAAAATAAAGAGCAGTTCCAGCAAAAGATTTGAAAATTATTTAACATTGAAAGGTAAAGGAGAGTCTGCTGCTAAATTATTATTGTTAAATAGTATTGCAGCAGAAAATTTTGAACTATTAAAAATTTCTTGTGCTCCAAAAGAAATTTCAGCTTTGAAATACACGGAAGTAATACAAATACTTAAAGATCAATTATCAATCAAGAAAAATGTCATCGTTGAAAGACACAAGTTTTTATCAACTGAACAGGAAAATAACCAGTCCTTAAATGAGTATATTACACAATTACGTAAATTCCTACCAAACTGTCAATTTCATTGTGAATGTGGTAAATTTATTTTTACAGTCACAATTTATTAGGGGAATTTGCGACCAAACAATTTGTGTAAAAATTCTAGCCAAAGAAAAATTAACTTATGTAGAAGTATTCAAAGAAGCTCAAATTTTAGAAGCCTCTAAAATTGATAATAAGGAAATATCAGGATATTTAACAACGAATATTCAATCGAATAATATCAATCGTGTCTCTAGGTCTCAATTAAGAACGAAAAACAAATATTTTAGAAGCAATCCAAATAATAAATCACAGCAATGGTCAAAAATGTTCAAGATCTACATTGAATTTTAAGGATTTGGGTTTAGAAGGTATTTGCATACGTTGTGGACGAAACAATCATACTATAAAAGACTGCAAAATAAAGCCGAAGAATATTAAATGTAGGTACATACTGTAATAAGGATGGACATCTTGAAAAAGTTTGTATTCAAAAATTACTTAAAACTAAATTAAACGTCAAATTTATCGAAGATGAAGTCTATATGTCAAATATTACAGAACATTGTAATAAATGTCAAATAATTAATATTTCTCAAAATCAACATTTCAAAATTATAGATACACAAAAATATTTTGCAGAAATTAAAATTAATGGTATACCTCAACTATTTGAAGTAGATTCAGGAGCAGGGCATATATTATTACCACAAAAAGATTTCAATCGTCTAAAAATTAAAGAAAATCTTCGATCAACGAAAATTCGTTTCAGGTCTTACACAGAAGGAATTTTTGCCCCTGTTGGTGTAACTGAAGTTCAAGTGGAATACAACAATATCAAATCAAAAGAAATTTTATTTGTAGTTCCAGATCATTCCTCACCTCTTTTAGGCCGTTCCTGGATACGTCATTTAAACATCAAACTTGAAGATTTGGACAATTACAAACAGTCGTCTATTCAAGATAATTTTATATCGAATATAAATCCATCAAATATTATAAAGGAAATATTTTCAAATTATGTAGACATCTTTGTTCCATGCATTGGTTGTACGTCGAAGTTTAAATGTTCTTTGAAGTTGAAAGAAAATGCTAAACCAGTACTACATAAAGCTAGAGGAATTCCATTTTCACTGTAAAGAAAAGTAGAGGAAGAACTCAAGAATTTAGAAGAACAGGGAATAATTTCCAAGGTATACGAAAGTGATTGGGCATCACCTTTTAGACGGGGAGCCCAGCTATCAAAAGTCACGTTATAAGGTACGAAAGGTTTGACCTTGGGGTAGGGCGCGGATTGGCTCCCCATACAAAAATAATCGTGTCTTACAAGTCGGACCGGGGCCTTTACGCCATGGTAGTATTTTCAAAATTTAAAAAAGGGCCAAAAATTACGTGATGAGGTACATTCAAATTTTTTGTGCCATTCAATGCGGGCTTGTGTCTAGTTTGCTAATATACAGGGCCGGATTTACGGTCCGCGGGGCCCCCAAGCAGATCGCGTATGTGGGGCCCACCCATAAAAAAAAACACTGCCAAACGGGTGCCGGGCTAAGGAAAAAATATAATACATATATTATAAACATGTAAAAACATGTATTATTACACATTACTATATATGTAATACATATCTTTTCATTTTGGGGGCGGTTTCGCACAAACAAAAAAAAATTTAATGTAATTAACTGCCGTAAATACATTTATTGTTAAATGTTAATGAAAGAAAAAAAAACATTAAGTTACAGACGGGCTCTCCATTACAAAAAAAGGTTCAACCTCAGCGTTGGGGTCGATGATAAGGTGCATTCAAACATTTTACGGTATTTTATGCACCATTATCCAAAGAGCATGAATACACTTTGTAAGAAATAAAAATCGGGGGCTTAATGCATTTGACAGCCAAAAGTCAAAATGCTGTCCAAAACTACATGATGACGTACATTAAAAGATTTTGTGTCAGTCGACGCGGGTATTTGCTTAGTTTGCTAAAATTCATTTTAATTGAATTAAAATTTGAAAAATGGTTGCAAATTACGAGATAAGGTACATTCTAACTTTTTGCGGTTTTTTATGCACTATTATCCAAAGATCATGAATAGACATTTTAAGACATAAAAATCGAAGGCTTAATGCACTTAAAACAACCAAAAGTCAGAAAGGTGTCCAAAAACTATATGATGAGATACATTAAAACTTTTTGTGTCAATCGACGCGGGTATTTGCCTAGTTTGCTAAAATTCATTTTAAGACATAGAAATCGGGGGCTTTTGACTTTTAAGACACAAAATTCATCTGAGGTTTTTCTGTAATACCCAGAGATATAAGTGCGTCTTGAATACGTGCTGTTTTATGACACAAGTAAAATCTCAGATGAAATATCTACATAAGTCATTGGAACGGGTTATATGTGAAATTTATGGACAAAAAACTTGTGAAGATCTCAACAAAGCTCGTCTAAAAATCTTCAAATCTAGTATACCAAAGAGCTCAGATAAACCGTTCCAACATATCAAAATACCCTGCTTTATTTCCTCCATGTTAAAGCGTATTTGAACAAAAATTGTTAAGATGCAATTATGTCTGCAAAATGAGAAATATTGCAAGTAATACCAACACTTTACCTTTAGTAACTCCAGAGAGTGGTAGGACATGGAAATCTTTACATTCCATCTTGGAATAGTAAAGACTCTCTGCCGTAGTCACTAAGCGAAATCGAAGAATGTGCAATAATCGAATCAGATGAAGAAGAAGAGGCTCAATCCGAGTTTAATGACAAATTATTCGACGATATGTAACATAAATATTGATTTCATTTTTGGCTTTAATAAATATCCCAGTTCTTATTCAATAAGCAGCTTTTTTAATTTCATTTTTATAATACCCAATTTTATACCTACTCATGACTTTAAAAGTATTACCATTTGTATTTATTTGTGATACGCAAAAAGACTATTTCGATTATTTAGAATGTATTGCGAAAATTAGGCATCAACAATTTTTAATTCATCTCATATTGGGTAATTTTTTACATAAATTCTTTTTTTTAATAGTTCACAATTTTCTGCTCCAATATTATTTAACAACAATAATTTAGCTGCAGACTCCATTTTTTTAACCTTTCAAGGTTAAATAATTTTCAAATCTTTCTATATATTGCTGGAACTGCTCTTTATTTTTGTCGAAGGTTTCAAAATTATTCATTATAGCTGGTGACTGGACAGTTTAGCACGCCTTTTACAGTCCACAATAAATAAGAAGGGGTGGGTGGGGTTAAATTTTCAGAATCGTCACAAAACTCTCCTCAATGAATACTAACTTATAGTAAATCTTTTATAATTAGTACTGCGTGCTAGGCGTGAAGTTAGCACGTCTTATTCCATCGCAATAAGTAAGAAGGGGTGGGTGGGGTTAAATTATCAGAATCGTTACAAATCGCTCCTTACTGAATACTATTTTATAGAACATCAAATATCATTGGTACTGCTGAAGAGCGTGCTAGAGCACGCCTTTTACAGTCCACAATAACTAGGAAGGGGTGGGTGGGGTTAAATTTTCAGAATCGTCACAAAACTCTCCTCAATGGATACTAACTTATAGTAAATCTTTTATAATTAGTACTGCGTGCTAGGCGTAAAGTTAGCACGTCTTATACAAACGCAACAAGTAAGAAGGGGTGGGTGAGGTTAAATTATCAGAACCGTTACAAATCTCTCCTTACTGAATACTAACTTATAGAATATCAAATATTATTAGTACTGCTCAAGAGCGTGCTAGGCGTGAAGTTAACACGTCTTATACAAACGCAATAAGTAAGAAGGGGTGGGTGGGGTTATATTTTCAGAATCGTCACAAAACTCTCCTCAATGAATACTAACTTATAGTAAATCTTTTATAATTAGTACTGCGTGCTAGGCGTGAAGTTAGCACGTCTTATACAAACGCAACAAGTAAGAAGGAGTGGGTGGGGTTAAATTATCAGAACCGTTACAAATCTCTCCTTACTGAATACTAACTTATAGAATATCAAATATGATTAGTACTGCTCAAGAGCGTGCTAGGCGTTGAAGTTAACACGTCTTATACAAACGCAATAAGTAAGAAGGGGTGGGTGGGGTTAAATTTTCAGAATCGTCACAAAACTCTCCTTAATGAATACTAACTTATAGTAAATCTTTTATAATTAGTACTGTGTGCTAGGCGTGAAGTTAGCACGTCTTATACAAACGCAATAAGTAAGAAGGGGTGGGTGGGGTTAAATTTTTAGAATCGTTACAAATCTCTCCTTACTGAGTACTAACTTATAGAACATCAAATATCATTAGTACTGCTCAAGAGCGTGCTAGATGTGAAGTTAGCACGCCTTTTGCAGTCCACAATAAATAAGAAGGGGTGAGTGGGGTTAAATTTTCAGAATCGTCACAAAACTCTCCTCAATGCATACTAACTTATAGTATATCAAATATCATTAGTACTGCTCAAGGGCGTGCTAGGTGTGAAGTTAGCACGCCTTTTGCAGTCCACAATAAGTAAGAAGGGGTGGGTGGGGTTAAATTTTCAGAATCGTCACAAAACTCTCCTCAATGAATACTAACTTATAGTATATCAAATATCATTAGTACTGCTCAAGGGCGTGCTAGGTGTGAAGTTAGCACGCCTTTTGCAGTCCACAATAAGTAAGAAGGGGTGGATGGGGTTAAATTTTCAGAATCGTCACAAAACTCTCCTCAATGAATACTAACTTATAGTATATCAAATATCAGTACTGCTCAAGGGCGTGCTAGGTGTGAAGTTAGCACGCCTTTTGCAGTCCACAATCGTAAGAAGGGGTGGGTGGGGTTAAATTTTCAGAATCGTCACAAAACTCTCCTCAATGAATACTAACTTATAGTACATCTTTTATAATTAGTACTGCACAATGGCGTGCTTGGTGTGAAGTTAGCACACCTTTTACCACACGCAATAAGTAGAAAGGCTTTAGGGGAGACACAATTTTAGAATAGTCACAAAACTCTCCTCAATGAATACTAACTTATAACTAACATCTTTTATAATTAGTACTGTAGAAAGGCGTGCTATGTGTGAAGTTAGCACGCCATTTACCACATGTAATAATTAAAACAGGTTGAGGGGAGAGATATCTGTGTAGAGTCGTCACAAAAGTCTACTTAAGGAATACTAACTTATAGTATCTCTCTTATAATTAGTACTACATAAAGGCGTGCTAGGTGTGAAGTTAGCACGTCATTTACCACACGCAATAACTGGAAAATGATAAGACGTGCTACATTCGTTTTAGTGTTACAAAACAATACAAATCTGATACTAATGCTCCATAAAAAATATATCTTTTGTACTTAAATTGGGCGTGCGTATTTGACGGACCCTTATTTAATGGGGTGTACATGAGTGATTGGTCGCGAATCTGAAGACCAGGGTTCGATCTCAACCGACGCCAAAACTTATTTTGGCCACAAAATTGACCCCTGTAATGTACTCTCCACGCCGTGGGGTGACGCCTAATAAACGCCCACACGATATGAATACGTCTGCGTACAAAGTAGATTGGTACACCCAACAATGGGTAATATGCCGTAATGATAGTTTTTTTTTTATTATATAATTTATTGTTTTTATTCAATTATTATTCCTAAACATAATTTTGTGTTATGAGAATTAATTTATTGTTTAAATAAAACGCGATATCATTAATAAATGTATAGTTTCCTCGAAAGTTAAAAAAACGGATGTAGGCCAATCTTTTCGGCGCAGGGTTCGCATTATATATATATATATATATATATATATATATATATATATATATATATATATATATATATATATATATATATATATTGTTATGAAGTGTGCTGGGAACAATGATAAGTGATATGTATGTGACGTAGAATTAAAAACGTTAGTTTTGAGGGTAAAAATATATTAAATATTATGTAGCACTTGTATTCTCTTAGTTATTGTGTATAAATAAACCCCTTCTTTAAAAATATTACATTTGGTACCAGAAGTGGGATAAGCTGTTGCATGCTAATAACCAGGACTATGGCTGCGAATTCTAAAAAACTGGAAGAAAACTCCAATACACTACAGAATTAATTTGAGGAAATAGTACTCAGAAATAAACAAAATGCATAGAAGACGCAAGTAAATTTTAAGAAGCTGGCAGAAAATTGTAGGAAAGTAGAAGAGCAATTTATGGACATGAAGAAAATTTCAAAAGAATAGAAGAATTAGAGGGAAAAGAAAGTGAAATTAACAAAAAAGTTGATTACGTACAAGTAAAATTTGAAGTGAAAAGAAGATAACAGAAACGTGTAATCGAAATGAAGGACATTTTAGCTATGTACCTGAGAGTGAACATCACATAATATCCTTAGAGTAAAGCCATCAACTTTCGATAGCACTAATGCTTGGTCTATGTATCGTAAGCAGTTTGAAGCTATGGCGAAAATGAATCAGTGGCGAGATGAGGAGAAAGCAACTGCGCTTTAAAAGGCCAAGTTCTTGAATTGCTTCAAACTATTCCAGCCAATGAAGAGCAGTATTGTTAAAGCACTAAAATTACGATATGTTAATCAACACCTGCAGGATATTTATAGGACACAATTGAAAATAAGAGTACAACAAAATGAAACGCTGCAAGAGTTTGAAGCGGCTATTGAAAAGTTAACACGTTTCTCATCACAAAGCTTTGTTGATCAACTCAACACGCTCTACGTTTGGCTCGTTTTAAAACAAGCAGGGAAGCACTTAGAAATTATGGCTGCCAAACAAGCTTTCAGAAATATCCGCAAAGTTGACGTCAACTTGGACAATGACCAAGTTAAAAAGCTTCAGAAAACCGTAGAACAACTAATCGAAGCGCTTCGAAACAGTACAACACAATTTAAAGCTAAAACAAGTCCGGAAATACGTTGTTGAAATTGCGGAAGAAAAGATGGGAGTGAAGTTAGCGACGCGTCGCTCAGCGACGTGGCAGTGTGTATCTACCGTTCCATAAAACTGTCGGCAATATAAAAACGCGTACAAACATCAATAAAAAAGATTAGGTACCCAAATTTGTGATGTATGGGATCAAATTAGATAGCAGTATACATATATTAGCTAATTATTTTAATAAACTATTAAACGAGTTAGCCAGCAATTCTAATGTACAGGGGTGGTTAACAGGACCCCTAACTATCTTATCAAATTAATTTTGAAGTGTTACAAATAAACAATTTTTAATAATAAATTATTTCATCTGCTGAGATTACGTTTTTGACAATCAAGGGTAATTTACAACACCCGTACGGGTTAGCTAGCAATTTTAATTTACAGGGGTGGTTAACAGGACCCTTAACTATCTTATCAAATTAATTTTGAAGTGTTACAAATAAACAATTTTTAATAATAAATTATTTCATCTGCTGAGATTACGTTTTTGACAATCAAGGGTAATTTACAACACCCCTACGGGTTAGCTAGCAATTCTAATGTACAGGGGTGGTTAACAGGACCCCTAACTATCTTATCAAATTAATTTTGAAGTGTTACAAATAAACAATTTTTAATAATAAATTATTTCATCTGCTGAGATTACGTTTTTGACAATGAAGGGTAATTTACAACAACCCTACGGGTTAGCCAGCAATTCTAATGTTCAGGGGTAGTTAACAGGACCCCTAACTATCTTATCAAATTAATTTTGAAGTGTTACAAATAACAATTTTTAATAATAAATTATTTCATCTGCTGAGATTACGTTTTTGACAATCAAGGGTAATTTACAACACCCCTACGGGTTAGCTAGCAATTCTAATGTACAGGGGTGGTTAACAGAACCCCTAACTATCTTATCAAATTAATTTTGAAGTGTTTCAAATAAACAATTTTTAATAATAAATTATTTCATCTGCTGAGATTACGTTTTTGACAATCAAGGGTAATTTACAACACCCCTACGGGTTAGCCAGCAATTCTAATGTACAGGGGTAGTTAACAGGACCCCTAACTATCTTATCAAATTAATTTTGAAGTGTTACAAATAAACAATTTTTAATAATAAATTATTTTATCTGCTGAGTTTACGTTTTGTCAAAAACGTAATCTCAGCAGATGAAATAATTTATTATTAAAAATAGTTTATTTGTAAAACTTCAAAATTAATTAGATAAGATAGGTAGGGGTCCTGTTAACCACCCCTGTACATTAGAATTGCTAGCTAACCCGTAGGGGTGTTGTAAATTACCCTTGATTGTCAAAAACGTAATCTTAGCAGATGAAATAATTTATTATTAAAAATTGTTTATTTGTAACACTTCAAAATTGATTTGATAAGGTAGTTAGGGGTCCTGTTAACCACCCCTGTACATTAGAATTGCTGTCTAACTCGTAGGGGTGTTGTAAATTATTTAATAGTTTATTAAAATAATTAGCTAATATATGTATACTGCTATCTAATTTGATCCCATACATCACAAATTTGGGTACCTAATCTTTTTTATTGACGTTTGTACGCATTTTTATATTGCTGACAGTTTTATGTAACGGTAGACACACACTGCTGCGTCGCTAACTTCACTCCCATGAAGAAAAGGTCATGCTAGGAATGACTGCAGAAAGCTGCTTCTGCAGATAGTGGAATGAGTAGCGCTACCAACCTGGGAAACGAATAAAGGCTGACATCGTGGGTCATATGTCGGCTGGATGGAAACAGGCCCCCAAGTCTTCAATCACTCTGTCCAGATTAAGTCGCAATACAAATAGTTTTGTAGTGTTCGGATTCAAATTCATTCATCAGGCGCGACATGGTGAATACCAAGATTATAAAATCTTTAAATTTGGAATTAAAAACTGCCAGCGGCGAAAGAGCACCAATTTTTGGAGAAATTTCAGTTAAGTTGCAGTTAGGTCAACGAATTGTAAAATCCACAGTTTACGTAGCAGATATCTCCGACGAATTTATTTTGGGACTAGATATTATGAGCCAGTATGGGTTCGTAGTCGATGTAGGAAATCGTCTCTTGAAATTTGGCAGTGAGAAATCGCGTTGATGGGATCTTTTGACCAACTGCCGTCGTGGTTACAAATTTGAACTTCATTGAAGATACAGGACTTGTCATTGCAAGAATATTAGTTAGTATGAATCCTATCCGAATAGCGAATTTACATGGACACGCGAAAACGATAAAAATTTGTACCAAAACTAGCTATTAGGTTGGTAAATGAAAACAAAGTATATGTTAACAGATTAAATAATGAATGTCAACTACCTGAAATTCTTCAAGCAATGGTGGAATCAGCGAGTAAACATCTGGGTACAGCAGAAACTAAAATGTTGCTACAACAATTGCTCAAATATAAAGATGTGTTTGCAGTTATCGAAGAAGAATTTGGAAAAACAGACCTAGTTCAACACATAATTAATACTGGCGACTCTTAACCACTTCAACAGCCTTTGCGACGACTACCTTTTGCTAAACGAGAGGAAGCAGTCAACTTGATACAAGATATGCAACAAAGAGGCGTGATTGAAGAATCAGCAAGCCCGTGAAATTTACCAGTAGTTCTCGTACGAAAGAAAGACGGTAGCCTAAGATTCTGTGTAGATTATAGAAAGTTGAATGATGTGACTAAAAAAGACAGTTATCCTCTTCCACGCATTGACGATACTCTAGATATGTTGTGGGGTTCGAAGTGGTTCTCCACATTAGACCTTAAATGTAGTTACTGGTAGATCATGATGCACCCAGAGGACAAAGAAAAAACCACATTTTCTGTAGGTGGGAGTTTATGGCAGTTTACAAGAATGCCCTTTGAGTTGTGTAATGCCCCTGCAACTTTTGAAAGGTTGATGGAGATGGTTCTGCGGGAACTATCTTGGAAGATCTGTCTGATATATTTGGACGACGTAATCGTGATTGGCAAATCCATTGAAGAACATTTTCAAAATTTGACTGAAATTTTCGAAAGGTAAAAAAGTGCAAATTTAAAGTTAAACCCGAAGATATGCATTTTTTTCCATAAAGAAGTTCACTATCTTGGATACATCGTGTCGTAACGTGGAGTTTCTACCGATTTAGGTAAGATTACTGCGATAAAAGAGTGGCCGGTGCCTCGAGATAAAAATGAACTGCGTAGTTTTCTTGGTCTTAGCACTTACTATCGTCGATTTGTAATTTTTTTTACAAACATTGCTAAACAACTCACCAGATTGACAGAAAAAAGCAAGAATTTAACTGGACTATTGACTGCATGGAAGCTTTCATTCAATTGAAGAAGGTTCTATGTCTAGCTCCCATACTTTGTTATCCGCGTCTTAGTTGTTAGTTTATTGTCGATGTTGATGCCAGCAATTCTAGACTTGGTAGAGTTCTCTCACAAATGCACGACGAACAAGAAGCAGTGATATCATATTACGTAAGTTGTAAGTTATTGGCAACGGTTCCTACTACGAACTGATCATGCAGCATTAAAAAGGTTGTTAAATTTTAAGAATCCGGAGGGACAAGCTGCTCGTGGAAATGCTGACGCACTATCAGGTAGATCATGTCCGATTGATTGTCGATACTGCAACAATGAAAAACGTCGTGAAACTACGATGTCCGTAAAAGGAGTTCAGGTGATTGACGGAGGTAATGGTTGGAATTTGAAAATTCTGCGAGCTGATCAGCTGGCTGATGAAGAACCTTGGCCAAGTACTTAAAGACGTCGAGCTTGAAAAACGCCCAGCATGGAAGGATATTGCCCAACAAAGTGTGCCGTATAAAAGTTACTGCGGGCACAATGGGACTCACTGGGAGTCTCCGGATGGGAAATCTATTCGATTACAAATAGTTTTCCCAAAAGGTAAAATAAATGAGGTCCTAAATGAGATTCATGGTGGCGCATCTGGCGGACATCTAGGTGTGACTAAAACTATCTCTAAAGTAAGAGGAAGATTTTCTTGGCTAAAATTACGCTATGACGTCCAATTATGGTGTAAAAGATGTGACACCTGCGCTGCCAGCAATGGACCGAAGAAGAGAAATAGAGACAAACTTCAACAATATAATGTAGGAGCACAGTTTGAGCATATTACTGTGGACATTTTGGACCATTCCAATCAGATGGTATGGTAGAGAGGTTCAATAAAACATTGCAAGAGTATCTTCGAAAAGTCGTCGGTCCAAATCAAACAAGCTGGGATCGTCATCTGCCGCTGTTCGTAATGGCCTACCGCTCGGCAATATATAGTAGCACGAACACGACAACAGCAGGTCTTGTTTTCGGCAGAGAACTACGTTTTCCTTGCAATCTTTTATTTGATATACCTCCAGACAAACCTAAATCTAGAAATGAGTACGTAGAAGAGTTAGAAAAGCGACTCGTTTTGGCACATAATGCTGCACGTCAGAGTTTAGCAGTTGCTTGTGGAAAAATGAAGACACGTTACGATTTCCGTTGCAACTCACCTAGATTTCATGAAGGTGATGCTGTGTGGCTGTACAACCCGACACGAGCGAAAGGAAAATCGCCAAAGCTCCAACATGCCTAGGAAGGACCGTATAAAGTTGTTACACGAATTAATGACGTCGTGTATCGCATCCAAAGAACACCGCGAACAAAGATGAAGATAGTCCATCTGGATAGACTGGCTGCATATTTTGGCAACTCTGTTCGGGTTGAACAGGCCTAAGGAGGGAATAATGTTATGAAGTATGCTAGGAACAATGACATGTGATATGTATGTTTTGACAATGAAAAACGTCAGTTTTGAGTGTAAAAATATATTAAATATTTTGTACCACTTGTATTCTCTTAGTTATTGTGTATAAATAAGCCCCTTCGTTCAAAATATTACAATATATATACAGGCTGGTGACCGCGACCCCGGAACATAGGACTTTAACATGTAAAATCATACTTTTGTAATTTCCTGCTTCCCTAATTATTTCAAGTAAAAAAGCTTCAAATAAATGTTATAGAGCATAAAATTCTACATCTGAGTCAATAAGTAAAATCAATGTTTCATGCTCTATAACGTCAGAATTAAGTATGAAAATGTCGAAAATCACTCAAAAAATAGCGATAGCCATGGAATTGAATCTAAAAATTAACAAAATGTTAGCGATTTATCGTCAATCTAGCTTATTTCAATTTTTATTATCATTTGTAATTTCTATTAAAGTGAAGAATTTATTATTTAAATTAATAAATAATTGTTAATAAAAATATATCAACCTAACTTGACAGGTAAAACGTCAAACATTTGTTAATTTATCTGATTCATTTCCATGGCTATCACTATTTTTGGGGTGATTTTGCATATTGATAATGTAATTATGAAACGCAAGAAATATAGACGGTAAAATGAAACAAAGAACGTAACAGATATTTGAAAAAATATTTGTCAGATTGACAGAACAATACACGCCTATGAATTGCGCGCAACTGATAATACTTGTTTCCGAGGAGTAAAATATTGAGAACTACTCAGATCTCGTGACTATCAAATGGTTTTGATCAACGACCAAATATAACTAGACAAAACATTCCCTATCCCGTTTCACGGAATGTTTTGATTTCGTTTGGCTTGACAGAGAAACTAGAGATAGAGATACGTCTTGTCTAGTTCGAGTATTTCTCACTAGAGGCAACGTAGAGTGTCAGTGTATAGTCTCGTGTTTAGTTTGAACACTGCTCACTAGAGGCCACGTAGAAACATGTGTATTTTGTCATTGTTTTGTAGTTCCAGTGGTTTTGTGAGTCACACGTTGGTTTTTCTTTAATTAAACCTTATAAATTCTTTAATGTTAACCTTAAATGGGTAATATGCCGTGATGATATATTTATTTCTTTAAATGTTAACCACAAAATTTTAACTAAGAACACTTTCGCCTCTAGTGAACAACGTTCAAACTAGGCACTGATACTGTAAGTGGCTTCAGTGGTGACCTCTAGTGAGAAATACTCAGATTAGACAAGACATATCTCTATATCTAGATTCTCTGTCTGGCCAGCCGAAATCAAAACAAACCAACTGAAGTTTTGTCTATTTATATTTGGTCATCGGTTTTGATCACTTTGTATATACACACACGGTGTCCCAGGACGAGCTTACGCTATCGTTATTTTAAAAACTATTCAATATTATTTTACGAAATTTGGTATCTAGGGGTTTTCCGACATACCCGTTTCTGCTAAAATATTTTCAAAATAGTATCATTTCCGGTTTAATCGGATGTAGACCCTAACCTTCTTATTTTAAATAGAATGCTATATTTTTTACTTTACCATTGAATTCAGCAGAAAATTTTGCATATGAAACCATAAAAAATTTTTACTCATAATCAACCACTTCCGGCGTATAAACATTTTTTCACTAATAACGTCCAATTTCTATAAGTTTAGTACCTATTTATTATTTTTTATTTTACTGAATTTTTATGAATTACTATCATATGAAATGTAAAATACGAAATAAACAGAAATAGAAAATATAACATGAAGCTAAAACAAAATGTTCATAGCCTACTAAACTAGACTTATAAACAAATACATAACATTTTACCGTGGTATGTGTATAGTATGGTGTGCTTACGCGCAACCATTTTTAAAAATTATTACTACATTTCAAGCAAGACCGGTTCAATGAGAGTGACTCCCGGTAAATATCATCGAATTAAATAAAATATACAAATTGATAAAGAAGTGAAAAATTTTACTTGACTGTTTAAAGTAAAATATAGTGGATATTCAATGATTCTTATTTTATCCGTTTAGTTCATTTATTTAATTTTGTGATCATTACCTACTAAACGCTAATTAATATTAATTAATAATCTTTTTTTAAAAATCGGCATGAAAATCCTCATTTCCGGACTAATTTGAGTCTTGAAAGTAAGATTTCCATGACAGGTACATATTAGAAGGGCATATAGTTCTTAATGTCCTGATTACGGAACAAAAAGAATTTTTTCAAAATTCAAAAATTAGTTTTTGAGGTTTTTGAAGGAAACAGTTTTGGGACACTGGTTGAATAAGTAGTTTTAATATTAAATATTACGTTGTATTATATCTAATTAATAAGAAATGTTTGCATAATACAATCATTTCATTAGGTTTCTAGTAGCCGGCCACATAAATTGTGTTTCTTATAACAGTTTTGATATTGCTCTTCTGATTATTGTTACAAATATGAATGGTTACAGTAACAATGAGTTAGTGGATATGTTGCTAATGTATGGCGAAGCAGGGCAAAACTGTAGATTAGCTCAGCGTTATTACGCTGAACGTTTCCCAGGACGACGGCATCCGAATTCTCGCATATTTGTAAGCCTTACTCAACGCCTTCGCGACACTGGTTCTTTGCAACCTAATCGGGGAAGAGACGGCGGGACTCATCGGAGACCAGTAAATGTTGAAAATGCTGTCTTAGATTTGGTACGCAATGTCCCAACAATCAGCATAAGGAGAATATCTCGTCGACTACCAGGTGTACCACGAATGACAATTTGGAGAATTTTAAGGAATAATAATTTACATCCTTATCATTTTCAACGGGTCCATGCGTTAATTGAACCCGATCATTACTCTCGAGTAAGGTTTTGTGAATGGCTCCTAAACCAACATGCTCAGGATGGCAATTTTACGTTAAAAGTAATATTTTCCGACGAAGCGATATTTACTCGTGATGGTATACATAATATTCATAACTGTCACTACTGGGCCGAAGAAAATCCACATGCTGCTGTCAGGAGTCATTTTCAGCACAGATTTTCACTAAATGTTTGGGCTGGGATGGTAAACGGATCGTTACTGGGACCATACATACTTCCTAACAGAATGTCTGGGAATGATTATTTACAATTTTTGCTGAATAATTTGCTTGAATTATTAGAAGATATTCCTCTTAATGTACGTCAAAATGCATGGTTTATGCATGACGGTGCGCCGCCACATTTTGCTAGAAATGTCAGACATCATCTTGACAGAGTATTTGAGGACAGGTCGAGGAGGTCCCGCGTCTTGGCCCCCTAGATCCCCGGATTTCAATCCGTTAGATTTTTATTTGTGGGGTAATTTTAAATCCCTCGTCTATGATAATCAAGAGGCACCTGAAACCCTTGAAAAATTACGGCAACGAGTTGAAAATTGTGTTGAAAGAATTAGACAAGAGAATGTAATTCATCGGGCTTGTTCAATTTCTTTAATTCAACGTGCAGAATTATGTTTAGCTGTTAATGGAAATAATTTTGAATTGTTTTTGTAAAAATAAAGTAAATAATTTGATTTTTTTTCATTACATACACATCTTCCAAACTTAATTGGTGCGACAGAGCTTTACGTAATTGCATAAATTAATTTCATTGTTAAATTATTTTATGTAATAGTTATAACTAATTTCACTATTCCAAATATTATAGTATCCAGGGCTACAAAAAATGTTCTTCTTAAGTGAACTACCCTTAATTATAGGAATTTTGAAAAAATTCTTTTTGTTCCGTAATCAGGACATTAAGAACTATATGCCCTTCTAATATGTACCTAAAGTTATGGGACACCCTATATATATATATATATATATATATATATATATATATATATATATATATATATATATATATATATATATATTAATGTTAATGTTTGTATTTTGAGCATTTGAGACATTTATCGTAGGTAAGGTAGCTTTTTTATAATAATAAAATTTGTTACTTTGTTTACTTGTCATGACAACGTTTTCTAAAATTTGTCACAGCTCTGATGATTTATGCAAACCTAATTTTTTCTATAATTTCAAGCTACTATAATTACCGATTTTTAAAAAAATAGAATACATCACGCGTCATAAAAATGTCTTTGCTTGACTCGGAGGCTTTGAAGAAATGCTCGGACGCTGCGCATCCTCGCATTCTTCAAACAAGCCTCCTCGTCTGCAATGAAACATTTTCATGACTTGTAATGTAATATACTATTTATTTATTTTTCATTTACGAGGAGCTTTCTCGGAAATTTAGATACATTGTTTTTTTTCCATATTGCATAAATTAATTCTACATCCGGTAGTTTAACAAGAGAATATAAAAAAGATATACCTAAGTAATTAAAAAATTACAAAATTTAATTGTTATAGGTACAATTTTTATTTTTCATCTGTAAATTTTGACATTTTCCTTTGTAGTTTTTGTTTGCAATTTTCAAACCTTATTTTTTTATTTAGATGTAAGCTGATATATGTCCTTTCTCTGATAAAACACAATAAAATTCTTCAGAATATTTATTTGATATTTCACCACAGACTATTCTAATTTTCAGTAGTAGTTTATTAAAAATTTGGCATTCATGGTAAAAGAAGTTTTTATGAAATTTGAATAATTGAAATCCTATCTGGGGCCTGCCGACTTTCAAAATCATTCTTGGTTTGAATTCTTCGGGATCGAGAATTTGTCAATTCAACATTACTACTTTGGTTTAGGAAGAAATAAGGTTGGAATGACGTCACACTTTAAATTTCTAATGGCCAGTTGCACAGTTTATAGTTGTTACCTAATATAGGGTCACAAAAAAGTGCGTGTCAAAATAATGCGAATAATATTTAACAACTTATTTGATATTTCGTTTCGATATGATATTGTAAATGTATAACCAACAGTTAAGAAGTTAACCATAAACGGTGGAACTGGCCATAAATCCTTTTGGCGGTTTTATTTAGTAAATTGTACTTCAAATTGTTTATAAAACATTTACTTTCAAACTGTTTGGAACAAATAACATCTGAAATTATTTGTATTATAAAAGTTCTTGATCTAAAATGTTTTTAAATTTACCGTTTTTACGATAACTTTATCTTGTTTGCCACAAGCGCGAATCAATTGCAATGCCAAATCTTCATTGTTTGGAAATGTGTAAAATTTTATATCGGCTGCTTCCTTTTCCTTATTTTGGTTATTACAACCAAAAATATCATAATGTGGCATTATATATTCGTCACAAATTTAAAATAAAAAAGGAACTTTTTTAACAAACGTAAAAATAGTTATTTATGTTGTAAGTGTTAAAAGTGACATTTTATTTTGTGAGAAGGAAGTTTTCAAACCTTCGAACAAAATAAAATCACTTTTAACACGTATATCACACACTATTTTTTCTACAAACACTATTTTTTAATTTAAATTTGTATTTTTAATAATTTTTTGACATTCATTTTTAACACTAGTGTCAAAAGTAATAATGATCTGTCACTTTTAACACTGGTGTCGTAAAATGACATTTTTAACGTTAAAAACAAACATTAAAAAGCCCACTTTTAATAGATTTGTAGAAAAATACTATTATATACGAGTATAAGGTAAGCACAGTAAAATATTACAATTATTTATTATATTGACGTGAGTTACTCTATTTATAATATCTATAAAATACAGGTCGCGAATCTGGGGAACCGGGTTCGATCCCGACCGACGCCAAATATTTCCAATTTTAAATGGCACAAAATTGACCCCTGTGGTGCACTCTCCACGCCAGCAGTGAGTGCCCGTGAGGTGACGCCTGGTAAGCGCCCGCACGGTGCAAATATTTCATCATTACCGCATCTGTGTACAAAGCAGATTGGCACACCCAGCAATGGGTAATAAGCCGTGATGATATATTTATTTATTTATTTATAAAATACATAATATGTGTTTAATTCTTTATTTATAATGAAGGTGAGAATAAAAATAATAATAAATAATAATAATAAATAGTGACAGTTATTTTGATGTAAATAAAATATCTAAACTTAAATAGTGAAATCTCTCGGTTGAGTCAGTTTAAATGTTCATTTTATGTTGATAAACAATTTTGTTCTAAAATATAGCTGTACTGCCGTAACTAATGGCTATGTAGAGAACATTCTATCTTTACAATAAATCTTTTGCGACGCGACATCTAAACAAGTATTATTCATGGACAAGTTTGTGTTTAACAACGTTCTTTTTATTATATAACGAGGCACAAATAATACCTGTTCACAAAATATAATAATAAAAAATCTACAGTTCATAGTAAATTAATATTACTATAGGTTGTTTTAATATTTAGTTTCCGGAAAAATACATTTCACTTAGTTTAATGACTCCTTAACTTCTAGTGGGTACTAATAAACATTATTCGATATGAAAAATGTGTTTAAATACAAAAGTATGGAATAACTGCAAGTAATATTGTTATTATTTTCACAGACACAATTTTGCTGCTGCTAACCACTGTCAGTGCAATATGAGTACGTACGTTCATGCGCCAAGCGACCGTTCTTCGGTATAATAAATTTTTCGTGATTCAAATGATTTCTTCACTAAAAATAATTATGAACCTTTCTTCACATTTATTCCGCTGTATGTATGTAGTATAAAATTCCGAACTGGACGAGATTTAGTAACGGAGTACTTAATTTCTAACTATGTACATGAATTTTACCAATAATACAATTTTTTCTAGTCCTGTAAAATATATCCCCATTTCAATTTTTTCGATGAATTATAGTAACCATATTCCACGACAGTGATTCTGGATTCAATTTACTCTTCTCGTCCAATCACAGAACAAGAAATCAATTATTCACGTTTATTTTAATTCTGCTGCGATAATAATAATAATAATAATAATAATAATAATAATAATAATAATAATAATAATAATAATAATAATAATAATAATAATAATAATAATAATAATAATAATAATAATAATAATAATAATAATAATAATAATAATAATAATAATAATAATATAATAATAATAGTAATAATAATAATTTATTCCGGAGATCATAAGTACATGACATAGGAGACGTCAACAAAAGAATACATAGTGCATAAACATGCCAATACGCATTTAATCATACATACATATATATATATATATATATATATATATATATATATATATATATATATATATATATATATATATATATATGATTTATCATTAAGGAATTCTTCAAAATGATAATAGTTTTTACACAGTAAATACTTTTTTAAGTGACATTTAAATTTACTTTTTGTTTTAATATCTTTTATTTCCTGCGGCAGTTTATTATAAAATTTCAATCCGTAGTAGTTAGGATTGTTTTTGACTTTGTCTAATTTTATGTGAGGGATAACTAAATTTGATTTTCCTCGAGTATCGTACCTATGTATGTGACTCTGCGTTAATAGGTTATATTTAGAATATCTATTGTGTAATATAGTGTAATAAATGTAAATACAAACAAGATTTAATATACTTTCCTTTACAAGTACTTCTTTACAATTAGTTAATAAAAATATATTTCTTACTGCCGCTTTTTGTAACCTAAAAACGCGTATAGCTGAGGGTGAACAACCCCAGAAGATTATGCCATAGCTTAGTATGGAATGAAATTTTGCGAAATAGAAAGTTTTTTCTGTGTTGACATTACAAAGTAATCTTACTCTTTCTATAAGAAGCAATATGTTCATCTCACATTAAGTTCTCTTGAATTTTGAGGCCCAAGACTTTAACACTGGTAACTTGGTCGTTACACCTTACAGACAGACATTCGTCTTTTGTGCTCCTAGAGAAACTAATTACAGCTGATTTACTTACATTTAACGATAAATTTAAGGAAGCAAACCAAGAAGATAAATTACTTGCAATTTCTGAAACTTCATTTGGATCATTCAAAAGAACAGATACGTCATCAGCGTAAGCGACGAAATTTTTTGATTTTAATAAGTTTGTAATACCATTGATATATAAAATAAATAAAATAGGGCCCAATATGGAGCCCTATGGTACTCCCACAAGAAATGCCTTGGGCAATTGATTTTTGATTATTGTAGATAACTACCTGTTTCCTGTTATGAAGATAAGAAAATAGCCAATCAGTGCAAGTTCCTCTTATGCCATAATAATTTAAGATATTCAGTAGTTTCAAATGGTTTACGCAATCAAAAGCTTTTGACAAATCGATAAATAGTCCATAAATATTACTACCCGATTCAAAAGCTTTGTAAATTGTGTCTAATAAGCTGGCTAGAGCTGAAATAGTACTTGAACCTTGTCTGAAACCATGTTGTTCGCTGATTAAAATCTTATTACTTTCAAGAAAGGATAAAATTCTCGACAATATTACTTTTTCGAAAAGTTTATGAAACACCGATATTAGTGTAATAGGTCAATAATTCGAGACTAATTCTTTGTTACCTTTCTTATATAATGCTATCACTTTAACATATTTAAGAGAGTCTGGAAATGTACCTTTAGTTAACGATAAATTTATACAATAAGTTAAGGAATTTACGAGCATTTCATAGCAACTTTTTAGTAAAGAGTTTGAAATTTCATCAATGCCTATGGAAAATAAATTTTTCAGTGATAATATCAGCGAAACCAACTCCGCTTCTGTAACATGATTCAAATATAAGGAATCAGAGCAGAAACTATTCAAATTTGTTTGTGGATTAGTGGTAGAAGGTAAATTATTTTGAATGTTATGAGGTATTTTTGTAAAATAATTATTCAACATGTTCGCAATATCAGTAGAGTTAGTTACTGATTCACTGTCATCTGATAATTTGTCAATTGTTCTTTTATCTGAATCTGCATTTACATAATTATTAATCAATTTCTATGTTTTACTTGTATTGTTGTTACAATTTTGAACCAATTTAGAATTATAGTTATTTTTGGCATCGTTTTGAAAAGTGTTAAACTACATTAAAATGAAAACTGAGAGCTATGAGGAGAACTGCACCCCGCCAAAAATAGTTCAGTGAGAAATTAACAATGGATATTACCACCTCGTCTCTGAATCTTATCAATCATTTTCATGTCCTCTTTGATAAATATTGTTCCAATAAAATGTGAATTTTTAAAGTTGTTTCTAAAATTTTTATTCGTTATTTCCGAAACTACAGGAGAAGAAAAAGTTTGGTAGCTTTTATCGTGAATTTCAGCTAATAGCGGTTTTATATTTAACAATAAATCGTTCAATTTATTGACGGATAAATCGATCAACTTATCTTACAAGTCGTTGACAATTTACACTTCACGATTTTCTATCAACTTATTTTTGTTGAAATTAGGACTACCAACTTCTTAATATTATCTTATATATTTGTGAGGTTAGAGATTTACGCAGCAGTGCTTCAGGTTTCTTGTAGTTTTTTTGGCGTATAGTTTTGCTTGTAAACTATTATTCACGAAAGAAGAACGAATACACAACACTTTATAGCCGTAGCTTAGCAACATTTTGTATTAGAAAGAGAAAGATTAGTTGACGTATGTTTATTTAATTTATGTAGTGTGGCAGATATAAGTAAATGATACCATTACTTTCTAACATACTAAAAATAACAGTGACGTATGTCGTAGAGTTACAGATATGTAATTATCTACTGCACTGCCATCTGTCCGAATGTTTATCCAGTGACGTTGACATTTAAATCAAATTAATATTTTATGGTTTACGTCAAGTCTATATTTCTGTTTTATGTAAAAACGTAAGGAGAAGATGAAACTTTGAGAAAAATATTATTTAAAAAGAAACAAAATTTTCAAATAAAGTACATTTATTTTTTCAGTTAAAATGTATCCATAAATATTTCGCGTTGCACGTCTATGGGTACAAAATGCAATGCAGTTATTTGCAAGTAATCTAATAGTTCATAAATGACCTTGAATGACTATCTTTCGTAAATAATACTATAGCGTACTTGTTTAAAATGAGTAAAACTAGTGAATATGCGTAATTATAACCTTGGAAACAAGCACACATCAAATATAGTTTAAGATCTCAAATACTATAGAGTTGGCATTAAAAAAGTAACCAAAAATTCCCCAAAAAATTGACGGAAAATGGGACGCGTTCTATTTCATCAATTTATTTTCGTAATTAAATCAATAGATTTTACCGTTTTACACGTACCGATAAATTAAAGGTCGCAGTCGATCAATAAATCGGTCGATTTACCGTTAAGTGTACTACAGCCATAAGATGCAACATTATTGTATTACTATGGTCACTAGTTACTCATTCTGCATCGTTCCAGATAAAATGCAACATAGGTTGTCAAAAATGTTAATGTCAAATGCACTTGGCATAACGTCTTAAAGACGTTTACTAAAGAAGAAACAATTCGAATGGTTAGGTACTTGGTACGATGCTGGTTATGGTTTGAGAAATGTTTGTGAATTTATATTCTAAACGTCCTAGATCACATCCTTCTACAGTATCGAGAATATTTACAAAATTAAATTGATGGATGTTTAGATAAGAATCATACGAAAAGGGCACGAACAAAACTGCGCGAAATGAAGAAAATAAAAATAATTTTCTACGTGCAATATAAGAAAATAATCAGCTGTCTACAAATTTTTGGCGAATCAATTAAATATTGTGATAAAGACGAGGGTAAGAGCTATAACAAATAAATAACTTTTTATAAACTTTTCTAAATTATAGTTCAGGAATAATATTTCAACTGTGTTAGTCAAAATATGTTTATAAATAATTATCAGTTGAGAATAGCTGTCAGAAGACTTTGACAGTTATGTGTTGACAATTAAGCATGTAAGTTATTACAAGCTTACGTGCAGGGTCGATAATTTGTTATGGATGCCTTACCCTGTGCTCTGCACCCCCTCGAGATATCAACTCATGAAGATAACGCTTTGTTTTTGATAGTTTGTATTAGTTTGTCACGTCGTAAAGACGTTTGTTGTCGAAACATGTACAGCCGTATTCATAGTAACGGTTGACTTAGATCTAGTTTAAACCTAGTCTAAAATTTAGACCGAGCGTACCCCTAGTTTAAACTAGGTCCAAGTCCTGTCATTGTAACGAATATATAGTGTGCTTTAAAAAAATAGCATTCGTAAGACAAAAAATATTTATTTCTTGTCAAATTGACAATTTTGATACTTAATGAATAAAATTGAGGATATTTAAGATATTTCTGCAACATAAATGATTTAGAAAATGAAGAAAAGATCAGATGACAATGTTAAAGGTACTTTTATCATATCTGCAAATTGTAAGCAAGTAAGCAATTAAGAAGTTTAGGAGACCCCCCCCTCGTGTTACAATATTGCTTATTTAATTGTTAAAGGTGCAATTTTAGAAAATAAGTTGTAATTTGTGATTTGAAATATATATATATATATATATATATATATATATATATATATATATATATATATATATATATATATATATAAAATATACAGGGTAGTGACTTGAACGACGTAGCATAGAGATTTCAATGATAAAATCTTAATGTTCAGTTATTTGCTCCCCTAATTATTTTAGAGCAAAATTGTATTGAGATTATTGTTACAGAAAAAAATATTGCATTCGACTATGCTATTGTTTATAATTTTTCAATTTCCGGAGCTGTAAAAATAGTCGAAAACAATAAGAACATTTTTGTAAAAATCATTGATGCCATGGAACAAAAATTTAAACAAAAATGCAAACATCTGTCATAGATTCTTCACCGTAAAGAAATCTTAAATTTCGTTCTCATCAAACTACATTGTTGTAATCAACTATTGCATTGTTGTTATCAACTACAATAAAAATGTTTTTATTTACCTCATTTTGAAAAAAGTTTAAACGTCAAGAATCTATGACAAATGTTTGCGTTTTTATTTAAATTTTTGTTCCATGGCATCAATGATTTTTGCAAATTGTTATTCTTTTCGACTATTTTTATGGTTCCGGAAATTGAAAAATTATAAACAATAACATGTTCGCATAACATATTTTTTTCTGTAGCGAAAACCTAGATACAATTTTACTCTAAAATAATTAGGGGAGCAAATAACCGCACATTAAGTTTTTACCATTTAAAGCCCTATGCTGCGTCGTCCAAGCCACCAGCCTGTATACTGATCTTATTACTTTCCTAAGTTCATCTGACAGTGACAACTTTGACACATATGTTGCATTTTATCTGGAACGATACAGTATGTGTAACTAATATCCGTAGTAATACATTAAAAACAGAATAGTAAATATAGCATCTTAGTTGATACTGATACTTACGATATGATTTGTATCACTCGGCTACGGCTCGTGACGCAAACGTTATCTTCTTGAATAATGACAGCAATAATCCCTCATATATGTACAATAATATATTATTTATTTATTCGGTTATTAAAAACATTTTTCCATTTTCAATAAAACTTTGAGAGACTACAATTTAGTGTTATAAGGATGTAAATATTAGTAAAATTACAGCCGCTTGGCGCTCGGACTAGAGGTGGGCGCGGGCCGTGATTTTGTCGGGTCACGATGGGTCACGACGTGACCCGCGTGATCGTGAATATAATTTAAATTTTGCGTCGTGATTGGACGTGAGCGTGAGCCACTAAAAAATTATCGTGCGTGATCAGGCGTGATTGATATTTAATCGGGCGTGAGTACAAGTTTTCTTGTATTTTTTATTAAAAAAATTGTCAATATCTTCTTTTACATTACATTCTTGTTATTATTATTATGTCCAAATATGTCATCAACAGTATTTTTTTTGCATAAAAATAGTGTTATTGTTGTACCCAAAATTGTATACACAGTTACTCCCATTTCACTAAAGATATACAAATCTTCAAGCCCGTTTGACACGATCATAATTTTGTTAACAAATTTGTTACTAATGCTGCAATTCTGAACAAATCTGTAAGTCTTACAGATCTGTAAATCTGTAAACAACTGACAAAAATGCATCTATTTTTGTTGATTAATATAAAATTATACGTAAGAATGGCAGTTTTCGTTGCGGTTTTGTTCATTATTTACAGATTTACATATCTGTAAGACTTACAGATTTGTTCAGAATTGCAGCATTAATTTATATGATATGAATAGAACAACCTATTTGTCCATAAACATTCGTTTCCAATGAAACCAATCTGTTACCTAACTTATTACCAATTTGTTAACAAATTTTATAACAACTTATGACTGTATTAAGCAGGCTTAAATGTACATAGAAACAATTACGTGACACGAACGTGACCCGACGGGCGTGATCGGGCGTGAGTGCCAAAATAAAATCGTGAGCGTGAGTGATCGTGAATCAAACATAAAAAGTCGTTCGTGATTGGTCGTGATTACATTTTTAGTTACGTGAGCGTGCGTGATCGTGAACAAAAAGTTACTCACGCGCCCACCTCTAGCTCGGACTATTAACTGATGATTTCATTTTGTTTTGTTAATTTAATGTGTCGCATTTTTGCTGCTGAAAAGCAAAAATATTTTCTTCCAATGGGGTAACCAACATGTAACTTTCTATACCCTGTTTTTGAACTAGGAGGAGTACTTTAAATTTTAACCGCCAAATCTGACGTTTCTGATTGGCTAGTGCTTCGTCAGGTTTACACTGCACAAAGATTTTACATTTGATGTATTAGTTGTCATTCGTTTGGAGGTTATCTTTTTCTGTTTTGGTTTTTCGCATTTCTGTGACTTTAAAATAAATCAGTTCTTTTAAGAACTAATAATATTGATTGTATCGATATTATTTGTGTTTCTTTCATTTAGTTTCTTATATTCGAGTTTTGTTTTTGCTCGTGTTTTTTCATTTCGGTTTTCTTATATTCGAGTTTTCTTTTACTTGTGATTTTTCATTTAGTTTTTTATATTCGAGTGTTGTTTTACTCGTTTTTTTCATTTAAGTGTTTTATATTCGAGTTTTGTTTTTACTTTTTTTTTCATTTAGTTTTTTTCATATTCGAGTTTTGCTTTATATTTGAATTTTATTTGAACTTATTTATTTTGAATCTTGGATGAAAAGCCTGGTACAAGTACGGAATTTTCACCTATAAAGAAATGAAAACGTCTTGATTTGGGGCATTTATCTGTCGCCGAAAAGCAGAGCATATTAAATAATAAATATGTTCAAAAGTTTGAAAAATTCCGCCGGTAAGAACATGACAGCTATAGTAAGCGAAATTTCTCGTACATTAGGTAAGAAAATCAAATAAAATTATATATTTTGGTGCCATAATAATGATGAATTTCTTTCTGTAGGAGTAGCAAAATCTATTGTTTATCGGGTAGTTAAAGAATATAAGCACAAAGAATTTGTTACATCTTCTAACCATTATGGAGGAAGGCCTCAACTAGTTGCAACATTTAACGAATATGTAAAGAACTCAGTACGGCGGATAGTGCATGAATTCTTCCATAGGAACGAATTGCCCACTTTGGATAAAATTTTAGAAGTAGTAAAGCGTCGCCCAGATTTGCCTCCATTTTTGCGGTCTTCATTGTATAAATTAATGAAGCTAATTAATTTGTATTTGGTACTGTATTCTATTGTATAAATTTGTAAATAAATAAATTATATATATATATATATATATATATATATATATATATATATATATATATATATATATATATATATATATACAGGGTGTTATATTTTAATGGACCCAGCAAATATCTCGCTTATTTATTAAGTTGGCAATTTTTTCATATAACATGATTTATACAGGAACATGTAAGCTACTTGATGACGGATGTACATTCCTGATACCACTTCCGGTTTATGAGTAATTAATATCTACTTTGAAATTTCAAATGGAACTTACTATATTTTTTTACAAATTTGAAAAGTGCATCAAATTTGCTTTACAATCATGTAAAATAATCCATATGTTACCTTATTAAAAATTAAAATGGCGGGCACTTTTTTATACACCTAATTGGAGAGAGAATAGTGAGCCATGACTGTGGCTTGTGTTCCTTATTCTTATTTTCTGTATTATTATGACAAAAAAATATTATTTCGTTTAATAATAATAGTTAAAATTGTTTTAGTTAATTGCTTTATTTCAAGCCACAGTCATGGCTCACTATTCTCTTTCCAATTATGTGAAATTTCAAAGTAGATATTAATTACTCATAAACCGGAAGTGGTATCAGGAATGTACATCCGTCATCAAGTAGCTTACATGTTCCTGTATAAATCATGTTATATGATAAAAATTGCCAACTTAATAAATAAGCGAGATATTTGCTGGGTCCATTAAAATATAACACCCTATATATATATATATATATATACCGGGTGGAACATCATACCTGTGTACATAGGCGATTCATATGAGAAAAACAGTTTTTTCGTGCCCATTGCTCCCCAAATTATTTTAGACAAAAATGCTTCAAATAAATGTTGTAGAGCATAAAATTCTGCATCTAAATCAATAAACAGAATTACTTTTACATGCTTTGTAACGACACAAATTAAATAAGAAAATATTGAAAATTACGTTGAAAATATCAAATAGCCATGGAATTGAAACAAAAATAGAAACAAATAAATAGGTAAATTAAGTTCATACAAAAATCTCCATACCTATTATTACGACAATTGTACATTTCAATGAAATATTTATTTTTTATAGGATTTTTATTGAAAATCTTTTTAAATTGGAAATAATTCATGTAAACATTAAGACCTATCTACTACAATTCAAATTTCAAACAGTAATTCTCTGAATAAAATAATCACTACAATTTATTATTATAACAAATATTCGAATAATCCTCCGTTTTCAGCCAAGCAATAACCAAGTCTATTGTAGAATGAATTTCTTACATTAGCGAGCTGCCTATTTGTGATTAAGGCGCTCTCCTCCATGATAGCTTCTCTCAATGAATTAATATTTGGGTGGCGCTGCTTATAAATTTTGCATTTAAGATGACCCCATAAAAAAAAGTCGCAAGGTGCTAAATCAGGAGATCTGGCTGGCCAATTTAAAGTTCCACCACGACCAACCCAGCGATTTGGAAATGCTTAGTTTAAATAATCTCTAACACTTACTCCGAAATGAGCTGGGCAGCCATCTTGTTGAAACCAAACCTCCTGATTTTCTAAGTATGTTTCAGAATTTAAGTTGCCAACGATCTCAAATGGTCCAATAATATTGCTATTAAAAATGCCTGCCCAAATATTAATTTTTTGAGGATATTGCGTTCTGGTGGTAACATTTAATCTTGGATTTTCTAGAGCCCAGTGCCTATCATTTTGAACGTTTGGTTCATTGTTTAATGTAAAAGTACACTCATCGGTAAAGCAAATAGATGGAAGAAAATCACGATCCCGATTTGCTCGTTCTTGCATATCTTCACAAAAAACTCGCCTACTTTCTTCATCAATGGGCGAAATGTCTTGATGGCATTGCATCTTATAAGGGTGGTATTTATGTTTTTTAAGAATGCGCAATACAGTAGAATGAGCAATCTCACATTCCTGCGCTATTATTCTTGAACTTAATTTAGGATTAAAATTTATTAATTCCAGAACTCTTTGTTCGTTTTCTAAATTAATGCGATTATTTTTATTTCCTATAAATAAAGATATGATTTGTTTGTAAATCTCTTAAAAAATATTCAAATTTAAATTTACCTGTACTATTTTCCGCCGCAACACTTGCCGTGGATTCAAATTTTTGAACATACGCGCGTATTGTTGTAGCGCTTGGAATTGGCCTATTTGGAAATTTCACGGCGAATAAATCTCTAACTATACGTAAACAATTTCCACTATAAAAAGTTTTTATTATAAAAACCCTTTCTTCGTTAGAATAAACTGAATTCATTTTGATATTTTACAGTCAAATTAGTTATTATCTGTCAAACGTCAGACATTTATTTGTTTCTATTTCTGTCGTTACAAAGCATGTAAAAGTAATTCTGTTTATTGACTTAGATGCAGAATTTTATGCTCTACAACATTTATTTGAAGCATTTTTGTCTAAAATAATTTGGGGAGCAATGCGCACGAAAAAACTGTTTTTCTCATATGAATCGCCTATGTACACAGGTATGATGTTCCACCCGGTATATATATATATATATATATATATATATATATATATATATATATATATATATATATGCATTCTATCGCTATGTTCAATACAAAAATATAAATCAAGTATATATATATATATATATATATATATATATATATATATATATATATATATATATATATATATATATATATATATATATATATATATATATATATATATGTGCATTCTATCGCTATGTTCAATACAAAAATATAAATCAAGTATATATATATATATATATATATATATATATATATATATATATATATATATATATATATATATGTTATGTGCATTCTATCGCTATGTTCAATACAAAAATATAAATCAAGTAAGTGTGTTTATTTAGACCACAAATTATTTTTATTCACATAATCAAATACGGCGTGAAAAATAAGAGCTTATAATGTCAGTTTTATTTTAAAATAAGTTCCATGCGAAGTATACAGTATTGATGTGTACGGAATTTTTGTATTCGCGCGAGAAAAATCTAGTAACTTTTTCTGATAACTGTCTATAGTGTAAATCAGGCTTTCGTATTTACTCCTCCTAGTTTAAAAATAGAGTATAGTTCACGTATGATGCCTGCCTGTGTAAACATTATAACATTGATACTGATAATATAGAGCATAAAAAGCTCTGTAGAAGTTCAAAACATAAACCAGTGTTATATTATACTTTTATGGTAATGGCAAAAAGAAACTACATTACCTAATTACATTTTTACCTATATCCAGTGACCAACGCATTTTTTTAGGGTAAACAATTTACCACTATGCTAAGATAGTCTCCAATAATGGGACTTTTCCCTAATGCCAATGTTGGACATGTTATCTTAGGCTGGCCTTCTGTATACCGTACTCTACCTTCCATTCTATTTTCAATAACCGTTTTTTTTAATCCATTGTCACCTGTGTGATAGGCAACTTAAACTTTGTAAAAAAACAAGAGGGATCCCGAGGTCACTCGACACAACACGTGAACGTCCCTTCACCACGACAGCCGTGACTTCCATTCTAGCGAATAACAAGTCATGTCGCTGATGGTGTGACAATGAGGTAATGATGGAATGATGAAACCACTTGCGCTAATTATAAACTTAAATGAGGGAAAGCGTAGAGATTAGATGGAAATTTCAATTTAACAGTCATTAAGGAAATAGTCAAATAATAGTGAAACTTCTTCCTGCCTAACAATAAAAATTAGGAGATTCAAAAATAAATTTAACAAAGATATACCAGACGCGGAATAAGTCAAGTAAAAGCCTCCGGCTTTATGTTACTAATAAACATATCATAAACATAACTAACGATAAATTGAGCGATAAATTTAATATGGATATTTATAATTAGGGACCTAAAACTGAACTCAAACCTAAACCGAAAACCCACACCCGGATTTTTTTTTGTCAGTCAATAAACCTGAATCGAATTTAAATTCAAATTCGGATCAAATCAGTTACATATATAATGAAAAATAAATTTTGAATACGATTTTAAAATAATAATGTAACGTTTTTTATTTATCTGAGTGAATTGTTAATTAAAATTAAGTGTTTATTAAACTATAATGAAAGTTACTTTTACTAACATTAAACAATTATAAAAAACTAATTAAGACTAGACTATAATTAACTAGATAACACTAACACTAATACTATTTATTTAACCAATTACCACTACTATTTATTTCCACGATATTACAAATTAATAATTTCAGTACGCGTTCCAATCTTAGACTGCCGGTCTGTTGCAGACTCTTGTAGACTGTTTACGCGACATTTATATCACTATATACTTATATCACGTTCAACTGTCCGCCTACCGACCTCCACCGCGCCTATATACTCAATAGCGTCTGTATATTCAACTGCTCGGACAGAAGTCACCTCTTTCACAACACTCTGTCTATTTATGTAACTCTCTGTCTAACTCCCACAGCCTCAGTATCACCGACTATCCATATGCCACAATTCTTCAACACCACTGCCGAGTATTCACTTCCACTTGCCGATACTGTCCCCATATACCTAACTTCCCAATACTCCTCAACACTACCGAGTATTCGCATCCACAGCTATCCCAATATACCAGTAACTTCCCGAGTACCTACTCGACACCAACTGCATACGCTCATTACGATACTGCTGTGCTGCTCAATTCACTAACACTTTACTCTCTAACACTGCATGTCAATGTCTCTATGACTCTATATGTAACTAACTGCACTAATGTAAGTGTCCGTCCATCTTTACTAATAGAACTGAACTATGTAATGTTGCATGATCAGGGACTCAACTGAATTAACTAACTAACTAACTGCGTCAATGTAAGTGTCTGTCAGTCTTCACTAATGGAACTGAACTATGTAATTAACTTAGCTGACTGTGTAAGTCAATCCCAGACCACATAACTAATGTTGTGTGATCAGGGACTCAACTGGACTAACTCTCGAGCATAGCTACGTCCCTTTTATACAGCTGCCATTATTTTCTAGAAAAGCCCTAGAATGTTCGACCGCATAATAACAATGAACACAAAAGGTTCAGGAGACCGCAAGTAATTAAACACCATAGAATAAGGAGTACATAACATTAAGGTTTTATTTTGTCTATGTTAAACACGTCGCGACCAGTTTGTTTACATCGCCCGGCTGCTAGCGCTATTACGTAATCGCTATAAATAGACCCTCGCTTACAGCGGCGGCGACGGCAGGCGTTCCACGTTAAGCTTAATTTACATGGAACGTTGTCGCCGTCAGCCGCTGTGGCCGTTCTCGACTCTGATTGGTTAAAATCAAACATGAGTAATGGCGCGAACGTTGCAACCGTTCAAGGTCAAATTAGAACTGTGTTCTATTCCGCCGGCCGTCAAGACCGCTGCGGTTGCGTAGATTGAGTTAGTTCTATATAAATCAGGTTAGCCAACTGGGTGATATAAATGTTTTCGTATTTGTTTTGAACTGTATAACCTAAAATGTCATCGTTGTATTTACTATGGATATAGAAACAATCGCGGTACTTTATATTTTCTTAAAAAATCGAAAATCAAGAAGACAGCGAAGGCGCTGTTGGATTCGACAAATTTATAAAAAAAGAAAACAGCAAGGAGCATTTCGATTTCACCACCGATTTTTTTCCTCCCTCATATCGATCGCTAATGCTGTTCCACTATGTTTGAATTGTGGTTGCTTAAATTTTTCAATAATAATAAACCATATACAGTACATTATAGCGTAAATTGTGTAATATCAATCTTTTTCATTATAGTTGCGCGCGTGGAGTAAAAAAATCGGGTGTTAGAAAAAAGTATTGCACTACTTGGTATAGGTATAACGTCTACCCTTATCGATACGATTAATTTTTAATTAATTGCTGCAAATAATCTAATCTAAAAACAATCATACCATTAGTAGAAAACAACAGAGTGCACGTTCAGTAAAAATGGGGTCTTAGAATTATTAATAGTTCTAACTCAACCTAATGAAAACATGAAAAGGGTTTCCCTACTTGGTACAACCTTTACCCTTATTGATCAAAGGAATTTTTAGTTAATTGCTGCAAATAACCTGAACTAAAAGCATTATAGTATAATATGTTATTAGAAGTAGACAGCGGTCTTTTTATGTTGAACCCAGCTATTGACAGGCAAGCTGGGTAAAACACGAAAAGGGCGTTCTATTCCAAATGACATATACATTTTAATAAAGTAAATATGGGTCCTGTTAAACATCCCAGTACATTAGAATTGCAGGCTAACCCGTAGGGGTGTTTTAAATTACCCTTGATTGGCGAAAACGTAATCTCAGCAAATGAAATAATTGTTTATTAAAAATTGTTTATTTGTAACACTTCAAAATCAAATTAATAAAATAGATAGGGGTCCTGTTAACCACCCCTGTACATTAGAATTGCTGGCTAACTCGTAGGGGTGTTGTAAATTATTTAATAGTTTATTAAAATAATTAGCTAATATATGTATACTGCTATCTAATTTGATCCCATACATCACAAATTTGGGTACCTAATATTTTTTATTGATGTTTGTACGCATTTTTATATTGCTGACAGTTTTATGTAACGGTAGACACACACTGCCGCGCCGCTGAGCGACGCGTCGCTAACTTCACTCCCATTGGATAATAATACATTGTTATTTTTCAAATCCTATTTGTGTAATAGAATACAATTTGTAAATTATAACAGCATACATTCCAACGAATTCACACCCGTTTCTGGGATACACCAAGGATCCTTGCTTGGTCCATTATT
Source organism: Harpalus rubripes (assembly GCA_963082715.1). Classification (NCBI taxonomy): domain Eukaryota; kingdom Metazoa; phylum Arthropoda; class Insecta; order Coleoptera; family Carabidae; genus Harpalus; species Harpalus rubripes. The sequence goes on along the minus strand of OY720448.1, from coordinate 41,831,476 downwards.
GTTTACACTATTTGTTAATGATTTACCCCAATTATTACGTAACTCTATATGTTTGTTATATGCAGACGATTTAAAATTATTCAGAGATATTAGTAATACTGACGACGCAGTACACCTACAAAATGATATTAACCTGCTAGGAGAATGGTGTAAAAGTAACAGTATAAATTTTAATATAAAGAAATGTAAAATCATGACATATTCAAGAAAAATGGTTAATTATCATCATACTTATTTCATATGTAATGAAAAGTTGGATCGAGTGACATTATTTAAGGCTCCTTTCAAACAGTCAGATACCATCTAAGGTTTTGGAGGCGAGCAGGGGGAGGAAGTTCTGAAGAGGCTAGTGGGTGAGGCTAAATGTTCCCCACTCTTAAAATTTTACATTTGCCGATGTCATTGAATGTGTTGGCCTTAGTGGACATCGATAAGAGGGAGGGTGATGTCGCTCAGCGACATATAATTATGTACGTAAATATTGAACAATAAACTTTATGCAAGACCGACTTATACATGTTATTATGGTTATTTAAAGAATAATAATTGAGAAGTCTCGGAGAAATTTTTATTTATTTTTTGCTTTTTTTAAATAAATATAAAAAAAGTAAGTTTACAAAATTATTTTATTATTGAGAACATGAGAACACAAATATAAAATCAAACAATTATGACTGGTTGCAGAAACGTTCATCAACGCTATGTTAAATTAACGGATCATCAAAATGAACAAATGCAACGAGATTTTTTGACAGCAATGATTTCAATATTATAAGAGCAAGGAAACTGATTCGAATTTGTTCATTTTGATGGTCCGTTAATAAAACAAAGCGTTGATGACGTTTCTGCAACCGGAAAATAGGATAACAAATAATTATAAAAACAATGATGCAATTTCATATATGCAATGCAATGCAATAAATAAATAAATATTTTTTTTTGTTTATTCTTTTGCTCTAATTTAGTGGAAGAGTATTCTGAATTAATTGAGATTACGAACTGGTCTATAATGAAATCTCCATCTATGATTGCAACCACGTCATCTACATACAAGATACAATAAGTTTTTTCCGAATAATTACAAATTAAAAAATCTGATGTGGGATTTTACCTGGTTGAACGCATCAAACAAAAAATATTTTTAAATACAAATACATATATTCATGTCTCACTACAAAATAATTATCACATATATTTGCATTATCTATGGGATATTTTAATATAAATTTTGTAAAATACATACATTTTCTTTATATTCAATATCCTGAAATATTCTTTTTCTACTTTCCTTTTCTTTTTCTTTATATTCGTAATTTTTTTGCAAATTTCTTTTATATTCTTTTTTACGTATATTCTTTTGCGTTGTTGACTTTTTTTTTCATAATCTTCATAATGATGTTCAAATATTTTTCACAGTGGCATACAAATATTTTTGACAGTGACATTTATGTGTCAATTACAAACATTTGAATTTTTTGCCTTGAAGTAGTTTGATCTTAAATTTTTTACATCAAATTATTTTATATACATTTCTTTATCTCTAAATCTATAGAAGATATAATAATGAATTTATATTTATCGAATCCACACTCACACACACACACGCACACACACACACACGCACGGACATCATCGTAAAAATGTTATAATCGGATTCTAGGGACCTTAAAACGTGCTTATTCACTAAAATCTGGATATGCGATTTTTAGCATGAATTCAATACCTCTCTTAGCGAGAGGTAAAAACTTAATAGCAAACAATTTAGACAAAATCGAAGTGAATATGAAATTCGGAATTTATTCCATTACTTGTTCATACTGTACTAAATTATAACAAACAAAAAGAAACAATCTAACTAGGTTTAAAGAACATTATGTACTATGAAAAATGTAAAAATATTTTCAAGTCCATAAACTTGAAACAAGGACATAAATTTGAAAAATCTAACTTGATTGATTAATAGTTGCTACAATAAGAAATATTAAAATATGTTGGATGGTATATGCAAGAAAAACAAAAAGATAATTTGTTGAATTTTGACCGGGCACCACTGGATAAACGGTTCTTAAAATTAGTTAAATAGCCAAAGATACCCGAATTTGTTATCTTTCCCGTCATTAGCTCAGATTATAGAATTGCAAGTAAATACCGTAACCTGAGGTCACCAAAGTTCAACTTTTGTAACCACAACCAACCACTATTTTAGGATTGGCCAATATGTTTAAGATGTAATAATTAATAATTTGTTAAGTATATAAAGTTTCTTATTTGTAATTATTAAAATTGTACTCCGATGATGGGTGTTTAACACTTGAAATGTACATGAGTATTTCGAAAGAAAAAATAAAGTGAAGAAAATGAATTGTGTTTATTTATTTACTGAAATCTAATATTTAATTATAAATATAAAAAATCGAAATAGGAAAAATATTTTATAATTTTTTAAACGTGGTCTAGGAATCGAAAATCTAAGATATCTATATGAATGTCATGCTGCCAGAGGCTTATGGGCGGAGCTTGTTGATTGCAAGGGATTGCCGAGTGGTGGCACCACATTTCGATGCGACAAATCTGTGATTATAGATGCTTATTGGTTAGCTTTTTTCTAGTTTAATTCTAAACATCAAGTATTTTTTCTAAATACATTTGAAAGATAAAGGTTTATACTTTGTCGCTACGCTGAAAATTTATTAAAAAAATATAAATTAAATCATTTTTTATCATGATGAAAAAGTGCATTTTTTCTAACTTTTTAACACTGAAAATGTTTGTTATAAATAAGTAAATGGATTTAATTTTGGTTAAGCGCCATTCCTCAAGGCTTTTATAACAAGGAAATCAAGTTTTCAAATTAATAATACCATAAATAAAGTTTGAAAACGCAAACTAGCAAAGGTGTGCGTAGCGCACCAATCTCGTCATTCGAAAAGACTTGGAAATATTATTTCAAAGTAACTTTAAATTTGAAAAACAATATGAAATGATAGTTGAAAAATCTTATAAAACAGCGAGTTACATACTTAGGGTAGGCAAATTTTTTAGTGTAGATACATTAATAACCTTATTCAATTCACTAGTCAGATCGATTTTAGAATATGGTTGTATTATATGGCACCCAAGTACCGATGTAGCGACAAATTTGATAGAAAAAGTGCAAAAAAGGTTTGTCAGATACTTATATTTCAAACAATATAATAAGTCACCCATGTATATTTCCGAGGGGTGAATCACTCCTACAATCATTGTACAAATTGCTTATAATCATAGATACATTCATTACAATCGCTGCCTACAGTCACTACATTCCTTTAAAATCAATACAATCACGTTACAGTCAGTTACAATCCTTACAATCATGTACAGTCGCGCTACAATCAGGTACAGTCATCATTACAATCATGTACAATCTTTACAATCACATACTATGCGCAATGAAAATGCGCAAAGCCATAAGCCGTAGTGGATAGTGTTTGCCTTAGTGAGGTAAACATATTCAATATTTTCGCTAGTATTTTTGATTTAACTCAATTTTAACTGTATAATGGTAAAAAATTATTGATTTCGATTCGGTCACTGTTAATATAAAGTCAAATATGTATACAGAGTGTCCAGGATAACTTGACGAACATGGGGATCTCGAGAAATATAAAAGATACGAAGTCGATTAAATTAAACAAAAATTTTGCCCATTTAGGAGAACATCTTAATGTTAGATTTTTTTTTGAGCAAAAATGCGTAGATCACTGTCATTAGATATAGACAATTTGTAAATTTTACATTTTTTATTCTTACGAATACTTTTCAAATCTATAATATTTGGTTTTGATATGCACATCTTTAGGGGACTAAAACAATGTTTGTTACATGGCACAATTGAAAAACACCATTAAAAAATGATAATTTAGATATTTTCATTGATAATTTCTTTATTCAGTTTTCAAAATTTATAAAATCTTGTGCTTCAAGTAATTTTAGTATTTTTTTAGGCAACAACATATTTATAACGAAATTTAAGAAATTTTAAGTTCTATGTATGTTAAAAATAATATTTATAAATTTAATAATTGTTATATTTTTGCTGTTTGAAACAAATGAATGTAAAAATAAAAAAAATTATATTTTTGCCTATATCTAGTGACCTAGGGATTATTTCTCAAATAACAAATCACCATTTAAATGGCCTCCTAATAAGGCAATTATTTTTTTTCTTTCTTAAAGGTGATATAGTTTAATTTAGATTATCAAGATATAAAAAGAATTTTAGTGAATTCTGTAGTCAAATATTATATTAAAAATTGTAAAATAAAGTAATACTGATTAGTAAAATAAATAATATTACATTCCAATCTTTGTAAATATTGTACATTCTTGCATACAATCATTGCAATCGTCTTACAATCCCATGATTGTACAATCTTTTGTACAAAATTGAAGGAGTGATTCGCCCCTCGTATATTTCATATATAACACAAATAAAATTGTTTAACATGTGTACACTTCAATGTAGACGTGAACTTATTATGATATGATTTATTTGGAATATGCAATTGATGTACCTGAATTATTATCGATGTTACCAATTCATGTGCCTAATATAAAATTAAGACCTAGATGTACAATATTTAATATCAAAGAATCAATTTCGCCAATATATACATGTCTTCGTATGGTCAACAAACTGAATGATATAGATAATACTGTAGATATATTTTATTATAACAAAAATACTTTAAAGAAACAATTTGTCAATAATATGTCACTGTATAAATATGTAATTAGGTTTACCTGTATATTTTCAGTCTAAATAAATATTATTATTATTATTATTAAAATGGGGTGTTCGAATTAATTGTTATAGCTCAACCTAAAGAAAAGAGTTGCACTAATTAGTATAACCTTTACAGTTTGTTCATATAAGGGATTTTTAATTAATTGCTGCAAATAAACGCGCACTATGCTGTTGTATTAATGCTTTTAGTTCAATTTATTTGCAACAATTAATTTAAAATCCCTTGCTTCAATAAGGGCGAAGGTTATACCAAGTAGTGCAACCCTATTCTTTAAGTTGAGCTATATCAATTAATTCTGACACACCATTTTTTATTTTACGCGCACTATGCTCTTATATTAATGTTTTTAGTTCAGTTTATTTGCAGCAATTAATTAAAAATCCCTTGTATCAATAATTTCTTTAAAAGTACAAATAAGAAATGGTACAACGAAACTACTGCAACTCTCCGAAGAACAACAAGAAGTCACCTCAGAAACTCTAGAAAACATGGATTCAATAAAGAATTTTAGCCTTATACACAAGGGCAAAAAATAATATAAGAATCATATAACGGAGGAAAAAAAATATGTACTGGAAGTGAAAAATAAACTACAAAATATTAGGGATCAGAGAGAGGTTTGGAAAACTGTTTCAACACTGAATCCCTCCTCCTGTTCTAGTAACCCAATCAATATGGAAGAATGGGTTAGTTATTTTGAACAGTGGCACACCGACAATATTATCATTGCAGAAACCTGGTTTGACATATACAATCTTTTTCTCGATGACTAGATAAGTGAACGTGAACTAGAATCTGCACTGACTAACTTAAAACAAATAAAAGCCCTGGATCGGGTTGCATAATTTATGAACAACTAAAGAACTTACCAGCTGTTTGGCGGGATTCCCAAAAAAATGTTAAATAATTTCTTTCAACAAGAAGATTTACCTCATTAATTAAAATCTATTAAACTTACATTGCTACATAAAAATGGAGACCGCAATGGCAAAGCAAATGGCATCTCCGCACTAAATGCAATAACAAAATGACACATATTCTAAACACAAGGATGTAAATCTGGATGGATAGCATGAATTTACTGCCAGAAGCACAATTTTTTAAATTAATTTATATTTATTTCTTGTATTTGGTATTTTCAGTGGGGAAATTTTTATCTTTGTATTGACACCACAACCATTGTCGTAATTTAAAAGGGGGGGGGGGTTGTCAACGGTTTGTAAAAAACTGATTTCCCATGTTAATCTCCTATGTACAACTTGAAAAAAAATCACCTTTATATATATATATATATATATATATATATATAAAGGTGATTTTTTTTCAACAGATTTGTCGCATCGAAATGTGGTGCCACCACTCGGCAATCCCTTGCAATCAACATATATATACATATATATATATATATATATATATATATATATATATATATATATATATATATATATATATATATATATATATATATATATATATATATATATATATCAAATCAGGAGATAGAATGCTCTATAATAAATATGAATACTTAGGAATAGTGTTTACATCTTCTGGGACGTTCAATGAAAACACAAACAAAACAAGAATTTGTGTAAAGGTAATCGATCAGCAGGTGCTGTAAAAAATATAAGTAATGTTGAAATCAAAAATACAGTTCTGAGATACCATCACTCATCTATACCGGGTGTCTTAGGCCGACCGACACATGGGCGATTAACATGTAAAATTAGTTAATTGTGAATAGTATCTCCCCAGTGCAAGATATTAAGATGAAATTTTGCATGCTTATCCGGGGATACTATTTCTATGGATTTCAATTCAAATCAGTCAATTTACAAGTGTAATATTAGAATAAATTAAGAAAAATTGTAGAAGTACCATGAATGTTATTCATATCTTGAAAATAATAGTATCTAAGCAACAGCTCTGATAGAGTAGGGGTAACGTGCGCGCTTCACAATTTAGAGAGTCGGGTTCGAAACCAACCGACAGCAATATTTATTTTTTAATTTTTTCTTTTCAAAATAATTTTTATTATTAGTATGTTTTTAATCTTTTATTAATATTTAATAATAAAATATTTTTTAAATAAATAAATCTTGTTACGTACAATGTATCCACTTTATTAAATTAAATATTAATAAAAGATTAAAAACATATTAATAATAAAAATTATTTTGAAAAGAAAAAAATAAAAAATAAATATTGCTGTCGGTTGGTTTCGAACCCGACTCTCTAAATTGTGAAGCGCGCACGTTACCCCTACTCTATCAGAGCTGTTGCTTAGATACTATTATTTTCAAGATATGAATAACATTCATGGTACTTCTACAATTTTTCTTAATTTATTCTAATATTACACTTGTAAATTGACTGATTTGAATTGAAATCCATAGAAATAGTATCCCCGGATAAGCATGCAAAATTTCATCTTAATATCTTGCACTGGGGAGATACTATTCACAATTAACTAATTTTACATGTTAATCGCCCATGTGTCGGTCGGCCTAAGACACTATCAATACCTTCAGTTCTATATGGTATCGAAATATGGGGATCATATCAAATTGATGCGGTAGAAAAAGCCTCCGAAAAAGCAATGATCCAATTCTTCAAAATTATATATTCCTGGCGAAAAACAACTCCGAATTGTATGATTAGAAGAGAGACGGGAACAGATAATATAGAACTCGATTTAGAACTTACAATTTTTGAAAAGACATTGGTTTGGTGGTATAAAATCCTAACTACGCCAGATCAAAGATATATAAAAATCTGCTATGATAAACTATATTCTTTAAATGATTCCTCGAGTTTAGAGGACAAGCAAATGAAGTAGGTATAATTGGATAAGACTGCAAATAATGTTTAACACAAATCATTTTGATTGGGTATAGAATGAACAAAGCTGTATAACTCTAAAAGCTGAATTTTCAAATATAGTTATGGCGTACAAAGAAGAGTTGTACAAAGAAAACACCAGAAGAATAATAAATACTTCCTATAACCATTTTTTCCCTTTTATGACAGATCATTTAATTACTTGTCCTTGAATATTCCTATATCTATCCTGAAACTTATTGTAAATTTTCGAACTGCTAATATAAAGAATTTTGTTTATTACCACGAAGGTTTGTGTCACAGTTTCAACCACGAAGATACCTGCAGCATCTGTAATCTATTTGAAGAGAACGACATAAATCATTTCCTGTTTCGATTCCTGATGTACGAGCCCATCCGCAATACATATGTTTCAAAATACATTGTAAATGGCTACTCCATCAGCGCCAATGTAGCATTGCTTTCAAACATGTTAAGGGAAAAGATGTTGGACATTTTTAATTATTGTAAATTGCCATTTAAATTAAGAGCATTTATTTTAAATGTATAAACTATTTCTGAGCTCTTTATATCATTACATACTTACATGATAAATTGGAATGGAAGCTGCAAGGAAGAAATTAGAAGCAGAATTGGACAGGGAAAGGCAGCACACAGTAAAATATAAGACTTACTAACAGCCAGACGCATTAATATTGAATTGCGGAAAAGATTTGCAAAATGTCTAATTTGGAGTATAGTACTGTATGGCTGCGAAACGTGGACCATCCGAAAGCTCCATCCGAAAGAAGGAGACAAAAGTATTTAGAAAGTTTTGAGATGTGGTTGTGGCGACGGTTGGAATAGATTAGTTGGAAGGAAAGAGTTAGAAACGAAGAGGTGTTGAAAAGAATAGGTGAAGAAAGAAGAATTTTGAAAGAAGTAAGAAAGAGAAAAGCTAACTGGATTGGGCATATTTTTAAGCGGAATGGGATACAGAAAATTATTATTGAAGGGAAAATACATGGAAGAAGGGAAAGAGGGCGAAGAAAATTTAAGGACGGACAAAATTACGAGACGATGAAGAGGGACGCGCAGGACAGGTTTATTTGGTGACATTTCCGTTGGGACAGATTCTACATAATGATGATGATACTTACATATTTATAATTAAATATCAATAGTAGTACGTTGTCACCAATCATTTTGTATGAGCAATTTTCTTTAATAAATAAACATTATTATTAGTTCAATTTATTTGCAGCAATTAATTAAAAATACCTTGTATCCATAAAGGTATAGGTTACGTCAAATAGTGCAACCCTCGTCTTTAGGTTGAGCTGTAGCAATTAATTCCAACATCCCAGTGTCTACTCTACGCGCAAAAATTCAATGGCGAGTTTTCAGTAAATGAGCACGAATTAGGGTCCCCACAACACGTTTTTACTATTTTCACGATTATGTATGTCTGTCTGTCTGTCTGTCTGTCTGTCTGTGTGTGTGTGTGTGTGTGTGTGTGTGTCGCGTGTGTGTGTGTGTGTCGTGTGTGTGTGTGTGTGTGTGTGTGTGTGTGTGTGTCGCGTGTGTGTGTGTGTGTGTGTCGCGTGTGTGTGTGTGTGTGTCGCGTGTGTGTGTGTGTGTGTGTGTGTGTCGCGTGTGTGTGTGTGTCGCGCGTGTATGTGTGTGTGTCGCGCGTGTATGTGTGTGTGCGTCGCGCGTGTATGTGTGTGTGCGTCGCGCGTGTATGTGTGTGTGTGTGTCGCGCGTGTATGTGTGTGTGTGTGTCGCGCGTGTATGTGTGTGTGTCGCGCGTGTATGTGTGTGTGTCGCGCGTGTATGTGTGTGTGTGTCGCGCGTGTGTGTGTGTGTCGCGCGTGTATGTGTGTGTGTGTGTCGCGCGTGTTTGTGTGTGTGTCGCGCGTGTATGCGTGTGTGTATGCGTGTGTGTCGCGCGTGTATGCGTGTGTGTCGCGCGTGTATGCGTGTGTGTCGCGCGTGTATGCGTGTGTGTCGCGCGTGTATGTGTGTGAGTCGCGCGTGTATGTGTGTGTGTTGCGCGTGTATGTGTGTGTGTCGCGCGTGTATGTGTGTGTGTCGCGCGTGTATGTGTGTGTCGCGCGTGTATGTATGTGTGTGTGTGTGTCGCGCGTGTATGTGTGTGTCGCGCGTGTATGTGTGTGTCGCGCGTGTATGTGTGTGTGTCGCGCGTGTATATGTGTGTGTCGCGCGTGTATGTATGTATGTATGTATGTATGTATGTATGTATGTGTGTGTGTGTGTGTGTGTGTGTGTGTGTGTGTGTGTGTGTATGTATGTATGTATGTGTATGTATGTATGTGTATGTATGTATGTGTGTGTATGTATGTGTGTGTATGTATGTGTGTGTATGTATGTATGTGTGTATGTGTGTGTATGTGTGTGTGTATGTGTGTGTGTGTGTGTGTGTGTGTGTGTGTGTGTGTGTGTGTGTATGTTTGTGTGTGTGCGTGACGATTTTTTCGTCCACGATAACTTTTACAACAAACTTCCGAAAATTTCTATTTTCCGTATTTTAGATTTCTACATTCATATAACGAGTTGATTAGATTTTGGGTAAAATTGGACAAACGGAAGTGATACTTTATTTGAAGCCCATAACAGTTTTTAATGAAAATTTTTATTAAAACATAATCCAAAACTTTTCAATTTTAGTATTCAAGACTTTCATATCAAGGGGAATAACATATTAGATTTTGGCTAAAATTAATAAACCGGAAGTGATAGTTTAAAAATATATTATGATATATTCCAAAAATGCCAAATTTGGTATTTAAGACTTTTATATGAAGGGGAGCAACTGGCTAAAATTGATAAACCAGAAGTAGTACTTTATTTGTAGCTCTGAACAGATTTTCGTGAAAAATATAACATGATATATATTCCAAAACTTATCAAATTTGGTATTTAAGACTTTTAGATTAATGAGAACGGCATATTATATTTTTTCTAAAATTGATAAACCGGAAGTGATACTTTATTTGAAGCTCTGAACAGATTTTCGTGAAAAATATATTAAAACATGATCCAAAACTTATCAAATTTGGTATTTAAAACTCGTGTATAATTTGAAACAGCATATCAGATTTTGACTATATACTTATATAATAAGTGGTACTTAATTTGGAGCTCTTAACATATTTTCTCCATAATAAAAAAAATCCAAAGAATGTCAAAAAAATTCTTTGAAACACTTGAAGAAAAAATAGTATATGCCATTCGGAGTAGAACGCCCTTTTTGTGTTTTACCCAGCTTGCCTGGGCTCGGCCGTAATAGCTGGGTTGAACACAAAAAGACCGCTTTCTACTCCTAATAACATAATATACTATTTCCGCGAGTATTTCCGCTATTTAAGAACTCCAGACCAATCTTACTGAAGAATGGGCAAAAAAGTCAACTGGGTTAGACAAGCGATGGGCTCGGTGATGGACAACTGGGCGATAGCCAAATGCAGGTCGCGACATCTGGGACATAAAAGAATAGATGTGTAGGATTGTGCCCTCGGTTGGATTCTGTTAAAGTTTGTTTAGAAAAATAAGTGTCATTTTTAACTATTTTGGCTGTAGCAAAAATAAAACAAATTGTTAAACTAAGCGTCGCCCACTTGACTATCGCCTAGTGGTCGTGTATCGAAAAATTTCACACTCCGTAACATCTTCGAGTAATGAAACCAGTGGCGGATTTTTTAACGGTAAGCAACAGCACACTTGCTCGCTAGACCCTCGTCCGAAAGAGCCTTAGGTCCCCATCAAACAAAATTTACAAATATATTTTCATTAGACGAGCAAAATTAAAGTATCCAGGTAGGTTGATATTACTCGTTAAAAGTAAAATAATATTGATACAATTTCTAGTCGCGAAGGTGAAATGCTCATTCTTGATATTTAATATACCCCGTGTACGGATATATTCGATCTTTAGCTTCGGCCCAGCCCGATTTCGAGGCGATCATCGAATCGGGCCTATTTTCATTTTCGGTCCGATCATTTGGCAAAGTTGAGCCGACGAGCCGAGTTGGACTTACCATCTTGGTCCGGCTCGAAATTATACTTAAATCACATGCATAGTTTCTTTAATATTTTAATGAAAATTGATGGTTTTTTAAACCAGATCATAGTGATTTAATAACATCCTAATAAAAAAAGAAAACAGTTACTTTACTCCAAGAATTCAATGATCGCCTTTACAACCGTTCCAAGTTAACATAGAAGTCAGTCAACAACGAATGACAAAAGATTGATTTTTGTTTCTAGCATAACGATAAAATATATTATTTTCAGTAGAAACAGAAAGTTAGAAAAAATGTAGTACAAGATATGTTAAAAATATTTTATAAAATTTCGAACCTTTACGGTAAACACCCTGTGTTAAATACAATTTATAAAGAAAATTGTTTGCTCAAAAAGCTTACACTAAAAACGTCTCATTTATGTTAACCAATGTGGAACGATTTAGTTACACATAGTTTTTTTTATAAGTTTGACACGAAAAAAGTTAAACATATATGATCTTATATCAAAATCAAAATTAGGAATGCCGAATGTACTCAATTTCAAGCTTTCGCCCGGTCCGGCCTGAAGTCAGGCCCGATCTCGAGCCCGGCCTGCTTATTTATTGTCGAATCGATCTTCGAGTCGATTTTTTTATCGAATCGAAGCGAGCCAAATCATCCTAGCGATTTTCGACCTTATTGAACTGTCGCAAAAGGCTAGTCGGCCAGATGTGTTACATACGTGTGCAGTCGAACGAATAAGTTTTCAATCTCAACAAGCGTCACCTAACGTTTTAACTTGTCAGTTATTTACATTACGTTTTTTTTTTTTTATTAATATTCTTACGTATTTATTTTAGTTTTATAAAACAAAATCATGATAATTTGTAGTTATGGATAATCAAGTATTTATTTAGATTTGGCCAACTGTAACATAACAGTATTTAACTGGTCGACTAGCCTTTTGCGGCTGATTTTGACATTTCAATAAGGTTCAAAATCGCTCAGATGATTTGGAAATACATATACGCCTTGTCTCCCCAACTATTCCTGGTCTAAGGTCCCAATACATCCCTATTGGGAGTAGGGCGGTAACCAAATAGGCATTAGGTATTCAATTTCTGAGAACCTTTTGTAAATCGAGAACTTAAAGACATAAAGACTATTATTTCTAACCACGAATATTGCTCAATCTTACTTCTTTCATTGTTCAATGACAAATGTTTCTTATTTCATATGAATTTTTCGTTAACCTAAATCAATTGAAAGATAATAAAAAAAAAGGCCTGGGCCCCAGAAATACTTTGCGCCCTGGGCCCTTTTCCTTAAATCCGCCACCGAATGAAACTCAATGTCTACGGCTAATGGAAGCTGTAAATAAAGCCTACTAAATATTAAAATTTAGGAGGTACCTGTATATTGTTAAATAATCTTATAACTATAGGTTCCTGCCTATACGAATAATATTCGATATTAATTTCTATATATTTTTGGGTTTTGTTACAGTTTCAGAAGGTATACTAATCATTTCCTACATTCGATGATTGTTATTCTATTTGAAATATTAAAGAAATAGTACCATTAAATTTTTAAACTGTAGTTTTAGTCGTCGAAATAATAACACTTAAATGTAATAATTTCTTTGGTGTAAAGATTATGTGATTTAGACACATACTATTTAAAAAGTAACACAGAGTATATTTTCATAATCAGAGCAGTAACAGCGTGTTACGTACTTGATTAAAAAGTTCCTCCTTGATTAAAAATGTAATTTACTGCTAATAAAAAACAAAAATTAATTGATAGGATGCAAATAAACAAGATTTTTTGAAGCTTGACAGTAGTATAAAAGCGGCCAAAGAAAAGTTCAATCAAGAAATTTTAAAAGCATCGATTAAAATTTTTTCCACCTTACCATTTTAAAGCATTTATCAAACGTGCTATTTTGTTAACCTCAAATTCTATTTAACTCCACAAAACAGTTTATAATCAGCATTATTTATAAATTAAACTAATACAAATTAGCCATGTGTGTATTTTATAAAAATTTCTAATCTGGCTAAAGTAGGATATTTTAACCATACTTTTGTTTGTGTTATACGTGCTGCCGGCAGTTTACATTATATACTTCCTAGTTACAAATTACTTTATTTTCTCTCAGCTATTATTCAGATGATACAAAAATGCACATAGATAATATGTAATGATAATAAATAAATAAATATATCATCACGGCTTTTGAATACTGCCAAAATGCTTGGCTTTTAAAATATCTATTTTCATTAAACAATAACTTTTAAATTAGATTTCCAGTTAAAATAATAACTCGTTTTACATTTTTCTGAGAAGCCATTTTAATTGTCACATCCTTCCATTTTACATACACTTTACTCATTAATTATTATTGTAAACAAAAATAATTCATTACAAAGCCTTCCATACTTATTATGTCAACATCAACGTTTTGTCAATACTTTACCTCTGATTGGTAGGGGTGGTAATCCAGTGTAGGTTGCCAGATGTGGAAATGAGATCAGCCTCCAGACATTACAACAGGTTTTCAAGAGCACTGTAGCACACCAATCACCAATATTATATCACATCTCACAACTACTACAACCTACAACTACACGTTGAGCTTGAGCAACTGACCGATCTTGCCTGCCTTTTGTTTGGCTGCTGCAGCTGTTGGCGTAACACTACCTGTATGGGGGATATGTACACTAGCAGAGCAGCGTATATGACAGACATCTACGGACGAAAGCATGAATTACAAAGTTGACTGTATACAACAACAGATGCCAGTGCATATGAAATATAAATTATTAACTTTTAAGCACGACCACGCCTGTGCAACGACGACAGAACAATATAGCAAGAGCCAAAACAAAGTAACTGACATGATGGCAAAATAAAATATTTAGGTCGTAGGAAAAATATTGTGCTGTCATATAGGGTTATATAGTAAACGAGAACCCAAAATGAACAGCAAATCGAAAAGATATTGTGCTGTTGCGCAGCGCAATAATTATGCAAATAGAGACATAAATATCCGTTCCCGTTCATATGACAAATGACACCTAGGGTACCTTTATAACCAGGGTATGGCCATGGCGTGGCTCACGTTTCGTCCGCCATTACCGGGACATCTGTTATATGTGTTGTTCTTGCGCAAAGTATTATGTATTTTCGTGGCTATTTGTTTTATTTTAATGAAAAACACATTTAATTATCATTTTAATATGTATTTAAAGTGTAAGTAATATATTTTATCTTATTTACTTGTGTAGTTTGTTAAGATACCCACCACGATTACTGTCACTGAAAACAACTAAAAATTGCCAATATTAAGCACAATCATTTAAATTTTTAAAAGGTAAGTTTAGAATATATAATTATTATGTAATTAAGAACTAGTGATATTAAATTAGATGTGATAATAACAACACACATCATATATTCTACATAACCTATAAATGTATGTCTTAATAATAATTGTATATATCTTAAATAAATTCATTTTTATTACCTTTTTAAATTCACAGTGTGATTATTTAATATTATTTTATAATATAATATCACATTTATTACAAATAAATAGGAAAATCAATTACCGACAATGGCGGCGATCTTGGCCAAATCAATTACCGACAATGGCGGCGATCTTGGCCCATGGCCATACCCTGGTTATATAGGTACCCTAATGACACATAGCGCCGTGACATCTAGCGG
This sequence comes from Harpalus rubripes, assembly GCA_963082715.1. NCBI lineage: Eukaryota > Metazoa > Arthropoda > Insecta > Coleoptera > Carabidae > Harpalus > Harpalus rubripes. Next base: position 41,816,106 of record OY720448.1, on the reverse strand, counting down.
CATAATTTGCAACTGTGTGATGTAGTACTCTGGCTGATTTGACATTAGAACTTGTATAGTAAAAATGGATGTAAATAAAAAGCAAAACTTATTGTTTGTTGTACGATCGTAAGTCACGAAGTGGACTGTTGGCATTCAAAATTATCGTAACTTTGGTGAAAATATTGTAGTTATCACTAGTAAAATGAGGGGCAATTCTATTTTACTGACCAGCAAAAAAATATTTGCTGACTGGCAATTTAGAATTAATGGAATTGCTTTAAAATCAGACATCTACCTTATTACAACAATGGTCATCTTCCTGTAACGTATCAATCTTGTGCTCTCCTTGAGAGAGGTACTTTACTCTAGTGAAATATAACAAAATTTTGCTGACTGGCTATTTAGAATTAATGGAATTGCTTCAAAATCAGTAATCCACCTTATAACAACAATAGTCATCTTTCTGTAACGTATCAATTTTGTCATCTCCTTCAGAGAGGTACTTTACTCTAGTGAAATACAACAAAATTTTGCTGACTGGCTATTTAGAATTAATGGAATTGCTTCAAAATCAGTAATCCACCTTATAACAACAATGGTCATCTTTCTGTAACGTATCAATTTTGTGTTCGCGTTCAGAGAGGTACTTTACTCTAGTGAAATATAATAAAATTTTGCTGACTGGCTATTGAATTCCACAGATATCCCACTATATTAGAAACTTCCCGAGTACTCCACTCGACACTATACTGCGTACGCTTACTACGATACTGCTAGGCTTTATGCTACCAAACTCAGTAACTGCCTCTCCCTAAGTAACTGGCTAACAGAACTCCCACAGCCCACTGGCGGATCCACCACTGCCACAGCCTCTGTATACATAACATAACTGCCCGAGTTCGCCTTCCCTCACGGGTATTTCACTCGTCAGCACACTCAGCTGACCGTCTTCCCTTAACTATGTAACTAATTCTCGGGTATAGCTGCGTTCCTTTTATATAGCTGCCATTACCTTCTAGAGAGTTCTAGAATATTCGACCTCATGACAACAGCGAACATAAAAGGTTCAGGCGACCGGAAGTAATTCAACACGTCGCGACTCGTTTGTTTACGTCGCCCAGCTGCTTGCCCGATTACGTCATCGCTAAACTTAGACGCTTGCTCAGCGCAGCGGCGGTGCTCACGCTTTACAATATTGATTCCAACACAGTTTTTAGTTTTGGAATGTGTAGTTCGAAAATAGTGTTGGAGAAACTTAATTTCATGTAAGTATTTACAAAAAATTATACTTCATAACATTATGGCCCGTATTCCGAGCGCACTTTTATAATAAAAGCGCTTTTATGGAGCACACTCTTCATAAGAATGTAATGTAAAAGTGCGCTCCATAAAAGCACTTTTATTATAAAAGTGCGCTCGGAATACGGGCCTATGAGATTGTTTTTATAGTCAGGAAAAAAATATTTAAAAAAAAATGCTATCCCAAGCCAAAAATTACCACAAAGGAAAATTTGCAGAACCCGTGATACAGAGAAGAAAAGTAGAGAGACTTGCAAGTTGTAATTATTATTCTTTACATTATATATTTATTTTAAATTGTTTATAGGGAAGATAAAGTATAAGCAACGGTATAAATATCAGAAATCGAGCCACAGCAAGAGGAAGTTGTGCAAAACATAATAAATTTAGATCGTTTTTTTAATAAAACAAAATACAATTATCTTTCTAAATATAATAATAAAGCAACGCTATTTTTTACCTTCCGTCACCTTTAGGTAAGGAAGGTATTGTCTTTGGTCAAAAAATTCGATGATGAGTTTTTAATCAATAAGCATGATGTGTGTGTGTGTGTGTGTGTGTGTGTGTGTGTGTGTGTGTGTGTGTGTGTGTGTGTGTGTGTGTGTGTGTGTGTGTGTGTGTGTGTGTGTGTGTGTGTGTGTGTGTGTGTGTGTGTGTGTGTGTGTGTGTGTGTGTGTGTGTGTGTGTGTGTGTGTGTGTGTGTGTGTGTGTGTGTGTGTGTGTGTGTGTGTGTGTGTGTGTGTGTGTGTGTGTGTGTGTGTGTGTGTGTGTGTGTGTGTGTGTGTGTGTGTGTGTGTGTGTGTGTGTGTGTGTGTGTGTGTGTGTGTGTGTGTGTGTGTGTGTGTGTGTGTGTGTGTGTGTGTGTGTGTGTGTGTGTGTGTGTGTGTGTGTGTGTGTGTGTGTGTGTGTGTGTGTGTGTGTGTGTGTGTGTGTGTGTGTGTGTGTGTGTGTGTGTGTGTGTGTGTGTGTGTGTGTGTGTGTGTGTGTGTGTGTGTGTGTGTGTGTGTGTGTGTGTGTGTGTGTGTGTGTGTGTGTGTGTGTGTGTGTGTGTGTGTGTGTGTGTGTGTGTGTGTGTGTGTGTGTGTGTGTGTGTGTGTGTGTGTGTGTGTGTGTGTGTGTGTGTGTGTGTGTGTGTGTGTGTGTGTGTGTGTGTGTGTGTGTGTGTGTGTGTGTGTGTGTGTGTGTGTGTGTGTGTGTGTGTGTGTGTGTGTGTGTGTGTGTGTGTGTGTGTGTGTGTGTGTGTGTGTGTGTGTGTGTGTGTGTGTGTGTGTGTGTGTGTGTGTGTGTGTGTGTGTGTGTGTGTGTGTGTGTGTGTGTGTGTGTGTGTGTGTGTGTGTGTGTGTGTGTGTGTGTGTGTGTGTGTGTGTGTGTGTGTGTGTGTGTGTGTGTGTGTGTGTGTGTGTGTGTGTGTGTGTGTGTGTGTGTGTGTGTGTGTGTGTGTGTGTGTGTGTGTGTGTGTGTGTGTGTGTGTGTGTGTGTGTGTGTGTGTGTGTGTGTGTGTGTGTGTGTGTGTGTGTGTGTGTGTGTGTGTGTGTGTGTGTGTGTGTGTGTGTGTGTGTGTGTGTGTGTGTGTGTGTGTGTGTGTGTGTGTGTGTGTGTGTGTGTGTGTGTGTGTGTGTGTGTGTGTGTGTGTGTGTGTGTGTGTGTGTGTGTGTGTGTGTGTGTGTGTGTGTGTGTGTGTGTGTGTGTGTGTGTGTGTGTGTGTGTGTGTGTGTGTGTGTGTGTGTGTGTGTGTGTGTGTGTGTGTGTGTGTGTGTGTGTGTGTGTGTGTGTGTGTGTGTGTGTGTGTGTGTGTGTGTGTGTGTGTGTGTGTGTGTGTGTGTGTGTGTGTGTGTGTGTGTGTGTGTGTGTGTGTGTGTGTGTGTGTGTGTGTGTGTGTGTGTGTGTGTGTGTGTGTGTGTGTGTGTGTGTGTGTGTGTGTGTGTGTGTGTGTGTGTGTGTGTGTGTGTGTGTGTGTGTGTGTGTGTGTGTGTGTGTGTGTGTGTGTGTGTGTGTGTGTGTGTGTGTGTGTGTGTGTGTGTGTGTGTGTGTGTGTGTGTGTGTGTGTGTGTGTGTGTGTGTGTGTGTGTGTGTGTGTGTGTGTGTGTGTGTGTGTGTGTGTGTGTGTGTGTGTGTGTGTGTGTGTGTGTGTGTGTGTGTGTGTGTGTGTGTGTGTGTGTGTGTGTGTGTGTGTGTGTGTGTGTGTGTGTGTGTGTGTGTGTGTGTGTGTGTGTGTGTGTGTGTGTGTGTGTGTGTGTGTGTGTGTGTGTGTGTGTGTGTGTGTGTGTGTGTGTGTGTGTGTGTGTGTGTGTGTGTGTGTGTGTGTGTGTGTGTGTGTGTGTGTGTGTGTGTGTGTGTGTGTGTGTGTGTGTGTGTGTGTGTGTGTGTGTGTGTGTGTGTGTGTGTGTGTGTGTGTGTGTGTGTGTGTGTGTGTGTGTGTGTGTGTGTGTGTGTGTGTGTGTGTGTGTGTGTGTGTGTGTGTGTGTGTGTGTGTGTGTGTGTGTGTGTGTGTGTGTGTGTGTGTGTGTGTGTGTGTGTGTGTGTTAAATATAATTTTTTCACATTTGATGTTATTATAAATATTAAAGAATATTTTATTCTCTATACGATTTGACTGCATTTTATACTTAATATTAAATGGATATACAGTTAAAAAATTATAAAGAAATTAAATTTCATAAAGTAGCCATAGCTATGGAAACAGCTACTATATTAAGAAAATTCTGATTGAAAGATGTCAGTGTCAAGTGAAATTGACACAGTGTGTTTGTCTTATAATTTTTACTGGAAATATAGGATCTTCTGCTTTCTGTATGGAATTTGTATAAAATACATACAACTGCTTTAAGGTAATGTGCAAGAAATAATAATAATAATAATAATAAATCTTTTATTTCTGCAGATACATTACACTGTATATAGAAATCGTCACAAAATAGTAATTTTCCGTATGGAATTTGCATAAAATACATGCAACTGCCGGAAGGTAAAATACAAGAAATATAATATTTAGCAAGGAACTTTCTGTATGAAATTTGTACAAAATACATAGAACTGACGGAAGGTAATGTGCTGGCCACATCAGATTTTTTATTAGTAATTTTATTTACAACTGTCCTTAGGAATGCCCAACCAGTAAATGTGATACATTTATAACATAACTTAAGTGAGGTAAATATCCAGTGATATTTAGTCTTAATATTAAATTTTTTTGACAAAAATAACTTATAAATAATTATTTAACTAATGAATTTTAAATCCAATAATTTGCTTTTCTTGCGCTTTTCTCCGTGTCAGCTACACACACAATTCCACTCTGTGACATTTGTGTTATTGTTTTTACGATAAGAGTTAGGTGCCCCTTTCACTTTCGATGTTTGTACAAATAATCCGTTTATTTATACATTATTAACTTTATCTACTTTATATCCGCATAAAAAGCTATTTTACCCTTATACACAGCTTCTCCGTCGACCGTAGGCTGCACAACACCTACTAAATAAATTTATAAATCTCTCATTGTCATAAACATTCTGAATTTAATAAAAAATAACAGAATACTCGGAAAACAAAGCATCAAACAACAACGACCACAAGTGTAAAATTCAATGTTTTCCCTATAAGTCTGCCTTTAGTGCTGTTATGTCTTGGAAGTGGTTCCCCCAGATCAATTGAT
>OY720448.1:41703670-41808670 GCA_963082715.1 Harpalus rubripes | reverse complement strand
TATCATTATTATCATTATTATCATTATTATCATTATTATCATTATTATCATTATTATCATTATTATCATTATTATCATTATTATCATTATTATCATTATTATCATTATTATCATTATTATCATTATTATCATTATTATCATTATTATCATTATTATCATTATTATCATTATTATCATTATTATCATTATTATCATTATTATCATTATTATCATTATTATCATTATTATCATTATTATCATTATTATCATTATTATCATTATTATCATTATTATCATTATTATCATTATTATCATTATTATCATTATTATCATTATTATCATTATTATCATTATTATCATTATTATCATTATTATCATTATTATCATTATTATCATTATTATCATTATTATCATTATTATCATTATTATCATTATTATCATTATTATCATTATTATCATTATTATCATTATTATCATTATTATCATTATTATCATTATTATCATTATTATCATTATTATCATTATTATCATTATTATCATTATTATCATTATTATCATTATTATCATTATTATCATTATTATCATTATTATCATTATTATCATTATTATCATTATTATCATTATTATCATTATTATCATTATTATCATTATTATCATTATTATCATTATTATCATTATTATCATTATTATCATTATTATCATTATTATCATTATTATCATTATTATCATTATTATCATTATTATCATTATTATCATTATTATCATTATTATCATTATTATCATTATTATCATTATTATCATTATTATCATTATTATCATTATTATCATTATTATCATTATTATCATTATTATCATTATTATCATTATTATCATTATTATCATTATTATCATTATTATCATTATTATCATTATTATCATTATTATCATTATTATCATTATTATCATTATTATCATTATTATCATTATTATCATTATTATCATTATTATCATTATTATCATTATTATCATTATTATCATTATTATCATTATTATCATTATTATCATTATTATCATTATTATCATTATTATCATTATTATCATTATTATCATTATTATCATTATTATCATTATTATCATTATTATCATTATTATCATTATTATCATTATTATCATTATTATCATTATTATCATTATTATCATTATTATCATTATTATCATTATTATCATTATTATCATTATTATCATTATTATAGTTATTATCGTTATTATCGTTATTATCGTTATTATCGTTATTATCGTTATTATCGTTATTATCATTATTATCATTATTATCATTATTATCATTATTATCATTATTATCATTATTATCATTATTATCATTATTATCATTATTATCATTATTATCATTATCATTATCATTATCATTATCATTATCATTATCATTATTATTATTATTATTATTATTATTATTATTATTATTAAACAAAGAAATTTGACGTTTCTTAAAACAGAGTTTTTAGTTACAACAAGGGTTGTGGTAGCAGCCAATGTATTTATAATTTATTTAAAACAATTGTAGTTTATTTTTCCACCAATTAAACCAATGATGTAACCAATAATGTTTTACTAGATTTGAAAATTTATACGTTTACATGACAAGCATCGTCGAGTGGTGTTCTGTATGACAATAAATTTTAAAGGTTATATTTATATTGAACAAAATTCCTATAACGAATTTTCGGTACCAGAAACTGGAAATATATTCAGTTTTAATAAATCAATTAACTTGATCGAAAAAATTAGCATCGCACGTAAATACAATTATGCAACTAGTGTTTCATCAAGACAAGAAATCTTGTCTTGATGATCAGTTCTTGTCTTGGCTTGATTTTCAAGACAAGAAAATAAAAATTTCTTTTCTTGCTCATTTCTTGGCGACGTAATTCTTGTCTTGTTTCAAGAATTCTTGATATTTATTGTTTCTTGGCATTTTAGGGGAATCCCCTTTTTTATCGATTACTAGTTGTTGCTTATTGGTTATTTATTTTTTGCATTTCTATATTCCGTGCTTTTTAATTAAGACAATGAGCGTTAAAATAAAACTAAATCAGTTTCGGAATCCCTCTCAAATCTAATAAAAATATGATATGGCCAGCACAGCACAATACCTCTCATCATTTAATTATTATTATATACTATTATTAACGAAAGATGACTATTCAAGGTCATTTGTTCGAAGGCACAATACATAACACTTTGTATAGCAGAAACAAAGAAACAAATTTTCAAATAAATTACAATTATTTTTTTTAAATGTATTGCACGTCTATATGGGTACAAATGCATTGAAGTTATCTGCAAGTAATATAATATCAGACGGGTCATAAATGAGCTTGAATAGTAATTTTTCGTGAATAATACTATACTTCATATCACGTAAGAAAATAGTATTGGTTTAGGTAGGGACATAAATTCTGAACTCTGCTCTTGGCTACTAGCTTCTTTCTTTTTTCCATTTTAGAATAAGGTAGAAATACATAGATTCGAAATTTTCTGAATAATAGTACTTTTTTGAGTTGAGCGTTAAGAAGATCCATACACATAGAGCATACAAATGCAGATTTGCAATATGCTTCACAAGAAATCTTGAATCTTGATGATACTTTCTTGTCTTGTCTTGGAAAATAAAATATACTTCTTGTCTTGATTTCAAGACAACATCAAGAGTATATCCTGATTTTTGTGAAACACTATATGCAACACACATTACATTTTTTTAAATTAAATTAGTATACCATGTAAACCTAGTAATTTCTTGTCGTCATTATCTATTTACAAACTTTAATGCTGTGCGTCCTCTACATAAATATTTTTACTATTGGCGAAAAAACTGAACTATAGGTGGCAGGCTGGACGGTAGCAAGATGGCGGAGGAATAAGGAAAGTTCTCTCATTTTTATTGCTGGCAATATGCATTTCAAAGTGCAAAGTATTTAATATGGAGAAAATGAACATAGTTAGGTAATATTTTTGAATACATGGCTTCTGCACGCCCTATAAAGAAAGGCGAAGTAATTTTTAAGGCAGGACATATATTGCTTTGTGGAATAATAGTTGATGGATCAGGTACAATATTTTGATCTTGTTTAGAAAACAGTCATTTGTGTGGAGATCCTCATATAATTGAAATTTTATTAAAGGAGAATACAAATTACTGGAAAGCAAAATTTTGTTGTAGAGCAGGATTGGGAGGCAAATGCAAACATATTGTTGTAGTTTTGTGCATATAAACAGGTTAGTAAAAATAAAAACTATATTTATTGTTTTACAACAAAAGTTATCATTATTATTATGCTAATAATTTATTTGTTTATGGGTTTGTGTATTACAGAGCATAAGAAATAGAAAAATTAAGTTGTACCGATTTGGAACAAGTAAGGGGAAAACTTGTTAAAAAGAATGATAAACAGTGTATAGTTTGGCTATAAAACTAGAAAAATTTTACCATCCTGTTTTAAAAAAGAAAAAAATTGAGCCGATTGGAGACGTCAAAACTATTTGGGAAGAAAATTTCGAGATCATATTTTGTCATTTGGGATATATTGTAAACTTACACTTTTTCACTTGTAATTACTGCATTGTGGCACCGAGCACTGTCTATGACATTTACTGATCATTATTTAAATCTGAAAATGTAATATACACTATATATCTCACTTTCTTTTACAACAAATATAAATTAAACCTGTTTAAAATTACATACGTTTCAATGTATGCTATCAACGTTTCCTTATTCCTCTAGTACACAAATCTGCCGCCAGACGTCACCCACTTTGAATTTTTTCGTCATATACTAAAAATGAATAAGCAGAAGACGCATGTCATCAACCTGAAAAAAAACCATATAAAATGAAATATAACTTGTAGAAATTACTGGGTGTTATTTATTTTTTAAAGAAGAAGAAATAGAAAACAGTAGTATCAAGAAACGCATAAATAATTAATTTTACCTTTATTTCTAGGTCAATCCATAATCCTTTTAGGGAATATAAAATTAGTGAAGTAATGAGACGGTTTCAATAAAAGTTTATGCAATATTTTTCTTAGTACTATAAAATATAATAATAATAGTAATAATAATAATAATACTAATAATTTATTGTTATTTTCGTAAATAATTAAATAAACAAATTGATGCCAGAAATAGTCATGAAAAACAACTCCCTACTCCTGGACGTCAGATCACATACAGTACATCACTTATAGCCAAAAGAAAAACAATCTACTATGGCACGCCGTTTCCACAAATATTATTCTTGTGTTATAAAATTTATTTTCTCTAAATATATATTTTAAAATAAATTTTTCACGTTAAAATATATAAATCTGCTGCATAAAAATTATATATCAGTGAAATAAGAATAAATCGCACGTAATATATATATATATATATATATATATATATATATATATATATATATATATATATATATATATATATATATATATATATATATATATATACGAGGTGTGTTCAAAAAATATCGCGAATTTTGTGTTTTTTCAAAAATTATTTATTTATTCATGAATATCTATTTTGTCCCCTTCAAAGTAATCCCCATGAGATATTATACACTTGTGCCAACGGTTTTTCCAATCTTCAAAGCACTTCAAAAAATCATTTTTTTTTATCTTGTTCAGCTCCTCCTTCGATGCCGTCTTTATCTCGTCAAGCGTAGCGTAACGTCGTCCTTTCATGGGCCTCTTTAGTTTAGGGAACAAGAAAAAGTCACAGGGGGCCAGATCTGGGGAATACGGTGGCTGCGGCATCATTAGTGTGTTGTTTTTGGCTAAAAAGTCGCGCACAAGCAACGATGTGTGAGCAGGGGCGTTATCGTGGTGCAAAAGCCAATTTTTGTTCTTCCACAAATCCGGGCGTTTCTGGCGGATTGCTTCGCGCAAATTGCGCATAACTTGCAGGTAATATTCCTTATTGACCGTTCTACCATGTGGCAAGAACTCATGATGCACCACGCCCCTGCAATCGAAGAAAACTGTCAGCAAAACTTTCACATTCGACCGAACTTGGCGCGCTTTTTTCGGTCTTGGTTCGTGCGGCAGCTTCCATTGAGATGATTGAACTTTGGTTTCCACGTCATAACCATAAACCCACGATTCGTCACCAGTTATGACCCTCTGGAGCAAATTTGGGTCGTCGCGGACAGAGTCCAACATCTCATTAGCAATGTTCATGCGATGCTGTTTTTGGTCGCAATTGAGCAATTTTGGTACAAATTTCGCGGCGACCCGTCTCATGCCCAAATCATTGATAAAATCGAATGGCACGAGCCAATCGATATGTTTAGGTCCTCAGCAACTTCTCTAACGGTGATTCGACGATTGGCCGATATCATTTTCTCCACTTCATTAATTTTTTCGTCTGTTGTTGAAGTGCTCGGGCGTCCGGCACGCTTTTCGTCGTTCACATCTTCTCGGCCTTCTGAGAACATTTTGTACCACCGATAAACGTTGCTTTGGTCCAAGGTAGCTTCTCCGTATGCCACAGTCAACATTCGGAATGCATCCGCGCACTTAATTTCGTTTTTCACACAAAATTTGATACAGGTTCTTTGTTCCATTTTTTTGAATAGGTAAAAATCGAAGACGATCCAAAACACGTGCAAGCAAAGCAGCTGTCAACAATTAAGTGAACATTCAAAATGGCCGAGCTTGTCGACATAAGTGAGAGACATGAGTACCAACATAAAGCCACAAAAAGATCGAAATTCGAATATACGTAACCCGCGAAAATTCAAAATTCGCGATAGTTTTTGAACACACCTCGTATATATATTAACACTTGAAAATTTTTATCACAAAATAATTTTTGTGTGTACTGCGCGGCGTGTGATATATAAATTTGAGCTTCTATGTCGGACTGATAGATGGTGCTTAGTGAGAACCACAGAAATAAAAGAATCAGAATAAGCTGATAGTTATTGGGAGCCCTTATAATGACGCAAGTAAAAAAGTGCAGGAGTTATAAATATATAAAATTATGAATAATATTGGTTTTTTATATACAACGCCATAAAATATGAAGTATTGTTTATAATATTTGATTTGAATGTACATAACAATTTGTAAATATCAATTAAGTACGTTTATTATAAATACATTAGTGTATTTATAGATACAATACAATGAATCTAAATATAATATGACACTGAAAATTTCCAAAATATCTAAATCCAGGCAAATCTGTTTTAATTATCAACCAAAAAGTTGCTGACTGGGATATTTAGAATAGACAGATTGGCTTTTAAACTAAGCGCCGACTTTTCAATCACCGGTTAGTTCCAATCATAATGAAAATTAACCATAATTACTTTCTCGATTCTATTAATCACGATTAATTTAGTTAATGCTTAAGGCCCGGTATTTTCATATCTGGTTAAATAGTCTGTTCACTTAACTGTCGGTTATACAATGTGACACCGAAAAATTTACACATGTATAATTTTGACAACTTATGCTATAATAACGATGAACTGTTTAACCGGGGTTGAAGATATCGAGTCTTAATCATTGATTGATAAACTGGCGCTTAGTCTAAAGGCCAATTTGTCTATTCTAAATATCCCAGTCAGCAATTTTTTTACTGGTCATTAAAATAGATTTGCCCGTATTTATATATTTTGGAAAATTTCAGTGTCATATTATATTTAGATTCATTGTATTGTATCTATAAATACTGTCATTGAATAATAAATAAACTTTGTTACAAAAATAATGGCAAATACACTGTGATCTATATTATTTATACTATAAACATTTATGTACTCCCGCAATTTTTTACTTGCGCCATCTATTAGTGCTCCCAATAACTATCAGCTTATTCTGGTTCTCTTTTATTTCTGTGGTTCTCACTAAGTACCATCTATCAGTCCAACATAGAAGCTCAAATTTATATATCAACACACGCGATGCCGCACACACAAAAATTATTTTGTGATAAAAATTTTCTAGTATTGTATAAATTTTTTACGTGCGATTTATTTTTATTTTACTGATATATAATTTTTATGCAGTAGATTTATATATTTTAACGTGAAATATTTATTTTTAATATATATTTAGAGAAAATAAATTTTGTAACACAAGAATAATATTTGTGGGAAAGGCGTGCCATAATCTACGGTATTTATAAAAATTAAAGTAGGCTATAGTTTGTCACCTGTTAAACTGTATGTGCTCTGACGTCACATTTTGTTTCAAATCACGTGACTTTTTCAAAATATTACACAAATATCAATAAGTAATTGTAAATATTTAATGGATATTTCGTGATATTTTCAAATTTGGGGCTCTTTAAAGAACAATATCTTTTAAAATTTAGTACTTAGAAATAAATAAATAAAATAAATAAATATATCATCACGGCATATTACCCATTGCTGGGTGTGCCAATCTGCCTTGTACACAGATTTCGGTATTGTTGATGACATATTTGTACCGTGCGGGCGTTTACCAGGCGTCACCTCACGGGCACTCATTGCTGTCGTGGAGAGTGCACCACAGGGGCCAAATCATATGAATATTCTTCGAACAGCCTGATTGTAGTTGGTTTTCGTACCATAAAGGTAGTACTACTGAGAATGTTTATATTGAATTTAAAATCGATCCTGTTCCTGTCACTTGATTGTCAACTCAACTCATCCAGGCTCGAGTGGCATGAATTAATAAATAATTGTTAATATCCAAGTAGTTTTGTTTTATAAAAAATATATAGAACTGTCAATAAAATATATCAATATAAGTCAGCCTATCCGGTAATTGGGCATTGCAGTAATACTGTAGCAGACCAAGACACAAATACTTAACGAAGAAGAAACTGTTGTAATTAAACCACACTAACTAAAATAAACAGAATAGAAATGAGATCCCTAACATGGTTCGGTTAATTAATGAGGATGGAGGAAAATCGCTGGCCAAAGCGTATATTCCAGTTGGTACCACCGGGAAAGAAGAAGAGATGACGACCAATCTTGGAACGATGGGGTGGGAGGAACGACGAGAGAACCACAGACCAGGAGACAACGGAATCTGGAAGAAGATCTAGCGTATGACCGGGAAGCTTCGCGTTGGGAATAGGGAAAACAGCATCTAGCTGTATAATTACGTATTGTATTGAGTACTATGAAATATGTTGAGTACCTACATACATTTCTGTATTTTAAATTGTAAATAATTAAATCCAAATACATATTAAAAGAAGGTTATTATTTTCACATTACGTATGCTTATTATCATTGTATTATGTATATTTGGATTGATGTGATGTGATTGATGTGAGGAAGAAGTGCCGGTGTCAAATGCAATAATATCTACCAAAACCAACGATTTAATTGATAAGTATTCCTTATATTTATTAAAAATCTAGTAGTAGATACATATAAAATCTAGTGTAGTTGCTAATAAGATACGGAAATATATTAACTTTTGAAATTAAAAACGTGTGTGTATAGTTTGTTTCAAAATATTTGCAAACGTACCTGCTTCGACTTACGCAGTAGGTGGCTTCTTAAATGGGATTGATGGGTAACATGACAGGGTTGTAACAAAATATTTGAAATCCAGCACATGAAATATTTGTGTGGAATTTAATATTTCACTCGAATTTTACGATACACAGAACAAAGAATGTGACATACACCAAATTTTTTACATATTATAAATAAGTGCAGGTATGTTAATTAGCAGGGTTTTGAAAAAATAACGCTACATTATTTTCTCAAATATTGGTAATCCTCCCCTGTTTTGCGGTGTACCGCGTCATTACGAAGGCAGGTAGATTTGCAAATATCTTGAAACACACCATTCTGCTATTACAGTCGACCAGAGTCTACAATCAGTCAGATAAGTTTAGAAATTAAGTACAATAATAATTATAACAAAAATATAATACCAATTAATAATACATAATATATATCATTATTATTTATAATTTCAAAAAGCAGGCAGAATCCAATTAAAACTAATTAATTAAATAATAGCCAACAAGAATAAAGAACAAGAGTACAAATGGAAAAAGGAAGAGAAATATCCCAAAGAAGACGAGACGAATATATTTACAATAACTAAAAAAATTATTAGGTCCCCAGAACAACGTCTTAGAGAGCGAACAAAATCAACATCTAATATGAAAAGATCATAACAAAAACCTTGCAGAAGACATGAGAGAACTAAAAGGCATGATGAAACAAATCCTCGACACACTTCAAAATAACTCGGAAGAATTTAAAGAACTTAAACAGGAATTTAAAAATAGGGAGACAGAATGGAAAACGGAGAAAGATAAACTCAATGTGAGGATTTGTACCTTGGAACAAAAACTAGAGAAAAAGCGGATAAAAACGGAATAATATAGTATTCAAAGGAACCGATATAAACATATGTCAAGCAAATGGACAAATTGAAAAATTCTTATAGGACCACTTAGAATTACACATAAAAATCAAGGATGCATGTAAACCAAATATTAGGTTACAAGAAAATGTACTAATTGTAGAACTACCTTCATGGAAGGTAAAACAGCAAATATTAAAAAACAAAAGTAAACTGATAGGTACAAATTTATTCACAGAAAATGATATGGCATATGAAGAGCGAAGTATACAAAGAGAGTTAAGAACTACAGCTAAAGAAGAACGGAAATATAACAGTACTGCTATAGTGGGCTATCTGAATACATTAATAAAGGGGAAAAATACGTATGGAATCATGAGCAACAAGGAGTAGTATTAGCAGAGAAAATGTAAAATAAAAATCCAGGTAAAACTCATATTATTCCAAAAAACTGATAGTAGAAAACAGGATCGATCAAAACGGTGACAAACGGCATAGGACAGGAAAAACGAATATTGGTATAGATACAAATAATAGAATAGAAATATGAACTAAAAACAAACCAAACTAAAGGATATAAGAGCTACAGCCAGAAACGATAAATTTGAATTAGACACTAGGAAACAAATTTATATTGGATGTTGGAACGTAAACACTATGTCAGAAACAAATAAAGCACACGAAATAGCAGAAATGATCAGATATAATATAAATTTTTTAGCACTGACTGAAACAAGATGGAACGGGGTAAATAATATGAGTTAAATAATGGAATTAATATATTATATTAGTCAGGTAACGAGGACGTTAACGCAAATAAAGAAAAAGGAGTAGCGATAATGATTGATAAAAACACCAAAAAAGCGCTGCTAGACTGGGAAGGGATATCAGAACGAATAATGTGGGCAAGATTTTCATCAAAGTTTCGTAACATAATTATCTTGAATGTATATGCACCAACGAATGTCAGACAAGACGAAAAAAATGATAATTTTTATTACAAATTGCAATCAACATTCCAGAAAATAGACAGAAGATACAAGCGAGACATTATAATATTAATAGGCGACTGAAACACGAAAGTTGGGCAAAACAATGAAGATATGGAAGAAATAATGGGGAAACATGGTATTGGGGAACGGAATAACAATGGACAATGATTAATCGATTTTTGCGCTATAAATAATCTAGTAATTGGTGGTACTAGAACATGGAAAAATTCCATAAAAGATGTCAGAGCAATGAGAGGTGCTGATGTCGCCTAAGACCATATACTAGTGAGGGCAAAAATTAAAATAAGCTTTAAGACAAATAAAACAAAAACAGGAAACAGGATGAAATTCAATACCCACTTGCTAAAAGAGGATGAAGAAACTCTAATAAAATTTCAAGACAATTTTAGGCTAACCATTGGAAACACCGAAGATTTGTAGACATATAACGTCGAAACAATATGGGAACTATACAAAAGCGCATAAATAATTACGGCGAAAAAATGTCTCAGTAAAACAGAAAGAAATGATAAACCATGGATATCGACAAACACAAAACAAAAAATAGAAGAAAGGAAAGTAATAAAAACAAAAATTCTAAGAACAAAAGACGAGAACCTAAAAAGAAGATTAGAGGAAGACTACCGACAAAAACATAAAGAAATAAAGAAAAGCGCACGTAACGATAAAAAACAATATATTGAAAATCTGACACTCTAAGCAGAAGAGGTAGCATATGAAAAAATAGCAAGAAATTATACGAAATAGCAAGGTGGCTAACAGGAAATATCTTAAACATAAATTAAGAAGTTTAAATCGTAGAATTGGGCTTCAGGATCCAGGACAAATTTATTTAAACGAAGAAAGAATTGCAAAAAATTCATGGACCTCGCTGGGATTTGAACCCAGAGCCTCCCAATTGGTTTGAATCTCAGCGAGGTCCATGAATTTTTCACAATTCTTTCTTCGTCCTGGATCCTGAAGCCCATTTCTACGATTTAAACATTTAGGTTGGATCTCAAATAAGTATTCTATAAATTAAGAAGCACTTACAGAAGAAGAAATAAAACAAGCAATATACAAACTTAAGGACCACAAAGCTGCAGGGATAGATAACATCACAGCCGAACTTTTTAAAGCAGACTTAGAAACAACAAGCAATGTAATGTTAATTCTTTTAAGTAAAATATGGACAAATGAATATATTCCAAAAGATTGGATAACAGGAATTATTATAAAACTTCCTAAGAAAGAAAACCTGTCACACTCCGAGAACTGGAGACCAATTACGCTTCTATGTACAGGAAGTAGAGTGTTTACGAGAATAATGTTGGAAAGGATGAAACACTAAATAGAAACATGCCTCAGAGAAAACCAGGCAGAATTTAAAGCGTAGAGATCATGCATCGACCATATATGTACAATACGAATTATCCTAGGACAAGTTAACGAGATGCGAAGTGAAGTACATGTAGCATTTATTGATTTCCTCAAAGCATTCGACAAAGTCAACAGAGAAAAAATGTGGTATATTTTACAAATTTACAATATTCCGGAAAAATTTATAAGAGTAATTAAGTTATTATACCAATATTATAGGGCAAAAATAGAACACGAAGTAAACTAACAGAAAATATACATACAGACATTGGAGTCAGACAAGGATGCATCTTATCACCCGTTCTTTTTCTTATAATAATAGATTGGATAATGAGGAAAACTGTAGACAACAGAATATGCATTACCTGGAGTCCATTCTCTAAATTAGGAAGACCTAGAATTTGCTGACGACCCATGTCTCTTCGTAGAAAATAAACATCTACAAGACAAAACAGATCGACTGATCAAAACAGCTGCAAAAGCAGGTTTACAAATAAATGGAAAGAAAACAAAAATACTGACAAAAGACACAAGTAACAACGAGAGGATTAGGATAGATTTAGAGGACATTGAAGAAACATAAGAATTCTGCTACTTAGGTAGATATTAAAGGAGGAAGTCAGAGGGACATTGAAAGAAGAAAAACAGAAATACGAAAAGCGCTTAACATGTTAAGACGAATAGATACAGCACTATCTAAATTCAGAGGGACGGGTCGGGTGGAAAGGGGTCCACTCTAATTGAGGTAAAAGGCGGAGCTAAGCAATGAACAACTCAGGTAGTGGGAGACGACAGACTACAGGGGGACAATACACGGACTGAATTTTATTTCACTGCAACTCCAGCATATACATAGAGGAATGGAATAAGGTGATAACAAAACATGGTTTAGTTATCAGTTGACACCTTAAAATCAGATCTAAATGTTAAAATATTTTTTTAATTCTTTTTTATTTTGTAGATGTGAGTTGGTTACATGGTATTTGAGTGTTAAAATTTTAAATTTTTGCCTTAATTTTTATTAATTTCGTTATAGACTTATATTTTAAATATAAAAATTGTACAATTCAAAATACAACACAGTTAATCCGAAATAAAATAAAAACAGGTGAATAAACCTTAAATGTAAATATATAAATTAAAATATTTTTAAATGAGGTATTCTACCATTGCAAACAAATAATAAACTTCAATAATTATAAGGTAGCATATGTACGTTAAATTAAAAGTTTTAGTAAGAAGAAAATGATGAAATATTACTTTGTTGTAATAAAACTGCTTAATTATTGTAAACATGACGTCATATTCCTTGGGGAGGCCCTGAGCCTTCTAATTGGTTATTTTCGTAAAATTTTGGATGAATTCGCGTGAACTAGACCTATTATTCACAGATTTTTTTACCTTCCGTCACCTTTAGGTAAGGAAGGTATTGTCTTTGGTCAAAAAATTCGATGGTGAGTTTTTAATGAATAAGCACGTTTTAGGGTCCCTAGAATACGATTTTACTATTTTTACGATAATGTGTGTGTGTGTGTGTGTGTGTGTGTGTGTGTGTGTGTGTGTGTGTGTGTGTGTGTGTGTGTGTGTGTGTGTGTGTGTGTGTGTGTGTGTGTGTGTGTGTGTGTGTATGTGTGTAGGTGTGCGTGTGTGCGTGTGCGTGTGTGTGTGTGTGTAACAAAATAACTCTAATACTACAATTCCAAAAAATATAATTCTTTCGTATTCCTCTTCGTTGCATCCATATGAAGAGCTGATTGGATTTTGGTTATAATTGGTCAACCGGAAGTACCCTCATTTGCAGATTTTAACAGTTTTTCTTGAAAAAACGATGTTAAATATAATTTTTTCATATTTAATATTATTATAAATATTAAAGAACATTGTATTCTCTATACGATTTGACTGCATTTTATACTTAATATTAAATGGATATAGAGTTATAAAATTATAAAGAAATTAAATTTCATAAATTAGCTAGCTATGCTAGAAACAGCTACTATATTAAGAAAATTTTGATTGAAAGATGTCAGTGTCAAGTGCAATGACATATTCGTAGTATATTTGTGTTACGATCTTTTTGCTCGAAATTTTCTGTGTGAAATTTGTATAAAATACATACAACTGTCGAAAGGTAATGTACATACAAGAAATTTATAATCTTTTGCAAGGAACTTTATGTATGGATTTTATAGAAAATACATACGCATTTACGAAAATTCTACTGGTAGATACCGCATCTACCGACTGTGTTCGAAAACACGAGTGGTAAAAAGTTACCGTGTTCGAAAATTGTTCAATATCTACCAGATCCATCTACTGGATTCATGAAGAATCTAATCTCAAAAAAAGGTAGTGATGCAAAGCGAAGCGTGCGCGGTAAAAGTGGAAATGTGTTCAAAGTAGGACTCTGCTCATTTTGTTAACTACGTTAAATTTCTAACCTGTTTTAAATTTTCAAATTTTTTCGTAGGTTATGGATCTACCTTGTTTACCACTTGCGTTCTTATAATATCGATTCCGGTAGCTATAAACTGATAAAAGCTGTTTACCAGTAACAGTTCACCGGTACAATTTTCGTAAATACCTCATATAACTGACGGAAGGTAATGTAGTGGCCACATCAGATTTTATTCAATTTAATTTAAGAACTAGCAACACTAGTCATCCTAATGACATTGCCAAAATATTTCATGATATAGATTGAAATATGTATTTATCTTATTTATTTGAACATTTTTCGTTATTTATGTATTCATTAATAATTAATTTGACAAGGGAAAATACATTTAATAAAAATAAATGAAATATATGCTTAATGCAGACAATGCAGATACCCCTAAAATTAACTGTTTGAGAAGCACAAAGCAACTCAGGACTATGACGTCACAAAAAAGCTGTGATTTTTAGACATTCGAATAACATAACCCTATAAACTGAAAAAATACGTGTAATTTTATAATTTAGTCTAAAGCTTAAAACTTTAAACGTGTTTGCATAACTACGTCCGTTTGGTATTGAAATGGCTCAGAAACACGTTATAAAATTTTCTTCTATTGTAAATATATACTAACCTGACTAAATTTTTAAAAAATACAAGTTCCACGTTCTCTATAATGATTGCAGTTTGCTGCGAAACACATCACCATGGTGAAACATATTTCAAATAAATCCTTAAAATATGCACTGTGCAAGTTACAAGACATAACAAGTACTAATAAAAATTACTTTCTTTCATCTGTGCCCTTTAAAAAGCCTAAATTTTAAAGAAAGACGAAAGGGAAATCTCTACCACTTTAATTTCACGGTCAATTTTAAATAACATAGCAACGGTTAGCAAGGCAGCGGCAATTTTCTTGCTTGGAAACCTGGCCTCTACGTCATCACTAAACGGGTCTATTATTGTACCAGAATACGGATTTCATTCTAATATTTTTTTTATAGAGGATGTTATCGCCGTCTTCTATAATTTTTGTGTATTTTACTCCATGCATGCTTATACTTTTTGCAAATCCTTCAACTAATATTGATGCTCCTATACTTGCGGATGAGCCT
Organism: Harpalus rubripes; assembly: GCA_963082715.1. NCBI lineage: Eukaryota > Metazoa > Arthropoda > Insecta > Coleoptera > Carabidae > Harpalus > Harpalus rubripes. Next base: position 41,793,380 of record OY720448.1, on the reverse strand, counting down.
TCAAAATTTTTAATACAAATATGATTAGGAGTGTCTTTATTATTTTTTTCAGAATTAGAGAATTAATAGAAAAATGTTATAAATAAAAAATATTCTTGCAAAATGTAGTACCAATTATGTATAAATACATTATTGTTGCTTAACCTACATATTTCGTTATAATCGAGAATTATTGCAATCCTTCGCTGAAAATGTTGTCATATGCGAGCATTCGCTATAAACGGGTTCGTTATAAAAAATCGCGAATAAGATTTATATTCACGGAAAATATTTTTGTTCATTATAGGCGAGCTTTTTTATATCTGGGGTACGTTATATCCGAGTTAATCTGTATTTGTGTTTTTATTATTCCTCACACACTTCACTGCTAATTTGATAAACGTTACATTATGTGATAAACAAACTGATCTTGGTAATTAAAACTACGATAACAATACCTAGACACAAATGTATTTCATATTAGGTACTATTACTGATACTGAACATAAATATACAGAATATTGTATCGAATACAACCCTGAATTGGAGGCGGAGCTTAAATGAAATTCGAATATTTAACATTAGAGGCGCCACTGCTTGAACCAATTTTTACGTAGATAATGCTTTTTCTTTTCACCTTAAAATCGGATCTATTTATGCAAATATTTTTATAATTCTTTTTTTATTTTATAGAGGGAGATTGATTGTATGCCATTTCAGTGTTGAAATTTTAATATTTTATGTACAACATTTTTAAATGTGTTACAAAGTTGGCAAAGTTAACAAAGTTCAGAACGTTATTAATAAAATAGGGCAAATATTTAAAATTTCAATACTGAAATGTCATACAATCAATCTCTCACTATAAAATAAAAAAAGAATTATAAAAATATTTTAATAAATGGATCCGATTTTAAGGTGAAAATAAATCCCGATTTCGCCCTGCCCTTCCCCCAGTAGCCATTACTCGTAAGAAAAATCTTGTCAGCATCAAATATTTCAGAACACATAAATTTAAGACTATTTAAAACAAATGTGAAAAATATACTATTGTACGGAAGCGAAACACGGAATGACAACGGGATAATGACAAATAAATTACATAGTTTTATATATAAGTGTCTAAGAATTATAGGCATAGTACACTGGCCACAAAAAATCTGTAATGAAAAACCATTGGTTATAACAAATGAGAAGCACATTGTCAAAACAATTACAAAACAAAAGTGAAAATGGATAGGCTACATATTAAGAAAATCACCAAATAATATTACAAGACAAGCCATGTATTTTAATACAGCAGGTAAACGGAAAATAGGAAGACCTGTAGAAACCTGGATGAGAACAATAAACAAAGAATTGTGTACCCAGAAACCAGAGATTAATGGAGGTTGATGGTTAATAAAATCATATATATATATATATATATATATATATATATATATATATATATATATATATATATATATATATATATATATATATATATATATACGAGTATATGATTGAACCCGGTTCCCCAGATTCGCGACCAAACACTCAGGCACGCGGCATAGCGTTAACTTACATTTTAATTAAAACTTTGAGAATACTGATATTTACTGTAATGTAGAGGTGGGTCGTACTCGTATGATTCGTATCTTTGGTACGAATCTTTTCAGTGATTCGAATGGTACGAATCCAGCAAAAATAAATGATTCGTACATTTCATTTCGTCATTGTAATCATCGTATAACAAGAGTGTAGGAACGAAATACGGTCGACCGCGGGCAACGGGCAGATACGAATGAATCCGATGGTACCGGTATTGCAATGTGCAATGTGATGCGAATGCGGTACTGCGCGTACTGACTCACAGAGATGCGGACGCTCATATACTAACGCGGGAATTCGGTATCGGTATAAATAAACTAAAATATTTTTTAAACCAAATTAAATTAATATTTATTATAGGTATTTTATTATAAAATAATAATCATTATGACATTAAATATTAAATAAAACATTACAAAATAAATATATAAGTATAAAAGCAAACAAGTGTAACGTATAATATGGCTAATAATTGCGCATAGGAACTATGAAATAAAAATAAATAAAATAAATAGCAAAGAAATAAATACAAAAAAATTAAATATATACATGTCTTGCATTAAAATTTATGAACAATAGTTGTGAAACTTTACTTGCACTTAATCTTGAGCGTTTTTCTTCAATTGTTAGACCCCCTTGGATTGCGCGCGATGCGATATGATGCGAATGCATGAACGACATGTAAGTATCGAAGCGGAGTGGGAGCGAGGAAGGAAAGCGGTACGAAACTACGAAATGCTGCGGCCGGCGGTAGCGATACGAAATGAACGAATCCTTTGATACGAATCTTTTCTTGATACGGATTCGTTTGGTACGAATCACTAAAAAGATTCGAATCGCCCATCTCTACTGTAATGCAGTGTTGTCATATATCGGGCTACACAATAAGATCCTAAAAGTATTATTATACATATACACTGTGTGACACGCCATCCACAGTGAATGCATTGAACAATTCATTATATTTGTATGGGTAAATTGCAAGTTCTAGAGCCTTCTCAATATATCTTAGCATTAGGGGTTACCGTGCATATAACCTAATGAAAAATGAAGATATACACGTAAACGTTATTCGGCCCGAAGGTGGGCTTAACGTTAACTGTGACCCTTGAGTAATTTATTTCAAGTCCGAAGCGAGCGCTAGTGTTCTGTATTTTGAAGCAAGTCGATATAGAAGAAACCTTTATATTTGCTAGTCGCAACTATTGGGTAACTGCCGTACTTATATCCAAGACACAAACCAAAATTCAAAGAGTACCCAAGTAATAATTTTTATTCGTTTCAAATTTTGAAAATGTTGAAATCAAAACAATACATTCCAGAAATATAGAAAATGTACGAAAATAGATACATACTTTATCGTCATTAGATAAATATCTTCCAACTATCGTTCAATTTTATTTTGTATTAGTTTGCAATAATTTAATATATCTTTACTGTAAAAGTAGGTACATCAATAGTTTATGTTTAAAGTAGTATTAAAAAATGCAAATTGCGTGAAACGAATATAATAGTAAAAACATTATTGATATAAAACCAATCAACTTAAAAAAATCCAAATTATACATATTATTTCAATTTAAGTTTCATTTCCGAACCTACACCTACTTATTTTTGTTAATTATGCTGCTGTTGAAAACATTATTGGTGTATATAAAAGTAACATACTTGAACGTTGCACTATTTAACAATAAATAAAATAGGTATTTATTTCCGATGAAGATAGGAATTCAAAAATATAGTTATGTGATTCAAGATTGCATTCGCAACTTCTCCCTCTACTTTTCAAGAAACATTATCATTATTCGGTTTTCTCCTTTTAGTACCTGTGTACTAACATGCTTCTATCTTTGTTCAACATAATAGCCTGCCAGTACAATACGCCAGTTCACTTGAATCACATTTTCCATTCTATGAGTCACAAAAACAAATTGACTAATTGTTGATTCCCAACCCTTTGCGAAGCAATTCTATCGGTGAAATACAAATATTTCTGTAAATAGTTGGCCGGAGTTTGTACATATTAATTCAGTAAAGTAGGATACTTTGGGTTATATTTGTCACACAGTGAAATGAGGGATGAAAGAAACGTTACAATTCCTTATGTTATTGTATTACATAATATTATTGATTACTTATTTTCATTACATAATGATATAAATGACACAACAAAATTTTTTTTGTTTAAATATACAAGGTGTTGACGGTCAGGTGCGAATATGGGATTTTAGAAATGGTGAAAATTCAAATTGTGAAGTGTAAAAACCAAAGATTATTAAATGTAATATATAAAAAGGGGATATAGGTTATTGCTAACAACAATAAATAACATTATTGTCAAACAGTCATAATATAAGTGGAAAAATAGCATAATTATTAAACAAGAGCAGGTCAAAATAAAGAAATTTTAATAAAATAAATTCATTTGGATTACATAGGTTACAATTCAATTTATTTCGATTTTTCATTCAAAAATAATAAAAATTTGTATTAAAAAATATTCGCTCACAGTAAATAAAACAAATGACAGTGCACCCACTTTTTTCTCATCTTTGTAAATGCAGAGAAGATTTAAAAATATTTTTTTAATTTTTCATTTAACATAATAAATTTAGAAAAATTAAGATTCACTCAGAAAAAAATATAGCCGACAACACTGGCTCTTTTTTATCATCATTGCGAATCAATTTGAATTTAAATCGAAAGAGAAGAAAATCCCTAAATTTAGAATAATTTATTGCTCTGTTTCATTCAGATACTATCATCATTGCGAGATACCATCCTAACTTTTGCACCTGAAGTTGAATGAACATCGGTCCCTGTAACAATAAAAAAGAAGTGATAAATACTTTTCTACAAATAGCGATATTCTTAGAGGTGAAAACCGCTAATTCGTGATTCCTGCAACATAAGCACATTCCAGCTATAATAGACATTTTACACTTTGATACTTAAATAATTTACATTACTTTAGTAAACTACAAACTAACTTAAGTATTTACAAAATATTTGTATAGTATTAATCAAATTCTAAAAATATGGTATTGTTCATATTCTTTCCGTTCCTCCTGATTTGTAGATAAAAGTTGTTACCTGAATAGAATCAAAATTTTATGTAACCATAAAATGTGCAATAGTTTATATATATACTTACATCTCATGTCCTTTTTCATTATAGGTCATTTTTCACATACATCTGTATAACTCAGAGACGCTTTTCGGTAGCGAAATACCGCAGCCGTACTCTTTGTTAACAGATGTTTCGTAAAATTGTGATAGATTGACCATATATAGTAACTAATTTTCCTATATTTCTTTCGGGAAATAGTCCGGCCACGTCAATCGCAATGCGCTCAAATGAACTTTTTATTTAGTACTGTTCCGTACAGGCATATTTCTCTTTTTTCTGGGGTCCACTATTTCTGGGCCAAGTTGTTCATAATAAAATTTGTTGAGTTTAGGCAGCATCTCATCAATAAATTTTTGATCTATATGTATTGTTTCAATGTCAATGCCCTTTGTTGTCCATATGACGAAATCGCAAATATTTCTTCCACTTATAAGCATTTGCCCTTGTATTTGGTAGTGATAATTATGTTGTCGTTTCAAACACAGTTTGTTGTTGACAACAGAGGAACAAAACTGTTTCAAATTTTGCCCTTCTTCTAAGGGAAGCATATTTCGAGCACTGTATGGACATTTTACTTCGACGATCCGCTCTTCATTTATAATGCCGTCGGGAGACGCTGCCAAATAACTCAACGCTGGAGTCAAACAAACGAACAAGCCACATTCGCGAACAATAAAACCAGTTGTTCTGGAATATTCCTCTAAAGCTATTTGCTCATTCATTTTTCCCCATTCAGTGGCATCACTAGTAAATGCGGTTTTGTACAGAATGGTATGTACAAGTCGACCTGCTGGAGCTTGTCGCTTGCAAACTGTACCAAAGTTGGAAGCGGTGAGTCGGAGCGATCTTTCTTCATACCATAGGGAATTTGTACTCTGGCCACGAGTTTTCTTCTCTATCTCGTTGCGCTGTTCCTCAGTTACTTGTAATGCAGTAACTTGTGCCCTTACGAGTGCAGAGACTTCAGCTTCAGGCAAGTCAGGTTGTTGGGAATTTGGCCCATAATCTTTACATCCTGTTGAGTTTGATATTGTGGGAGTAGGAAGTGAAAGTATAAATCGGCTATTTCGGTATCGATGAGCGTAACGCTGACAGCGTTCATTTGATGCCTTTCGCCGGAGAATCATTTTTTTTGTTGGAGAACCTGGACTCCTCCCTAAGCACTTTTTCCAGGCTATGTGAGACCAGTCTGGACCATACTGGAAGGCGAGGCCTGCTCCATAACACCGTATATTAAAAGAATTGCGCCGACCGTAAAATACCTGTTTGCCTCCATTAAATTTAGTAAGAATATGCATATATTCTTCTGCTGAGTTACTAGTTGCATTCTGAACTAACGATTTGGCTTTGGTGGACAATGTGCCAATTATATTATTCAGACGAGCTTTTGCTGTAGTACTCAGTTTTGTAAAACCACTATCAACTATGCTAGTGCCAGCCTTATCACACACATCTTTACTGCATGCACTATGTTCCCCGAATACATGGTTAACAACATGGGATAGGTCGTCTTTTAAATGGGAAAATGACGGATCTGGCAAATTTCCATGGCAGATTACTAATCTACGACAATATTTAGTCAAAATATTAATTTTGCGGTCGGGCAATACTTTCCTATGGGCAGCATTTTCAGTAGAAAATCTGTGAAGATGTTTTTTCACATTTTTCAGCAGATGGTTCGTGCAGTCGACTTTTGTCACGTGCTGGCTGTACGAAACTGAGTGTTCTATTCTCTTTCGGACGCTGGAGTCACCGTCGCCCACGTAAGTTGTATAGCGCAACTTGAACATAGTTTCACTGGTCTGAAATCCTTGTACAATAATATCTGCCTCCATTGCAGGAGATGATCCGTTCCAGTTCTTATAACATGTATGATTCTGCGCGTCCTTATTTCTTCTTGCAGCAATTGCGCAAATACTGCAATACTTATTGCGCACACCAAGATGTAAAATGTGCTTTGTGTGCTGCCCTATAATTACAGCGACCCCAGATTTTGCAGTATAGCTGTGCCCATAACTGCGGTGACTCCAACCGCCATCCACCGAAACTGCAATCTTGCCAATATCGCCGTCCATACTTCCTGTACTAACTGCATGAGCATATTCGGCTGCTGCAGCGTCTTCAATTGCCCTGGTTAAAGACCGCAACCATGCCTAAAATTGTAATATTGAATTGTTAATAATATTTTGAAGGAGAAAAAAAAAATTGGAAATCAGATATTCGTATAAATACCTCTCCAACTTCCGTATGGTATTTCGCAAAAGTCTTGGAGCTCATGACAGGGACATTTAAGGAAGAGAGAAATTCTTCCATGCCGTAATACCCTTTCCCCGTTGAAACCGTGCCCCATACAGCCAAGAAATTAATATTCTCTGTGTCGTTTGTACAAGGATTTGTTACGATTGTACGTCTTTCCCCACATTTTGTACATTTAAATAATAAATTGGAATTCATTCCAATTTTATCCTAAAAAAATAATTTTGCTATTAATGAAATATTGAAAAATAGTGATCTGTACCTCCTTAAAAAAGGACATATAACCCGACGGATTAGCGTGACATTCGTGATTTTCTAGCTTCCTGGCCTGTGTGATTAGGTGAGCAATGTTCACTATTCTACGTCCCTTCAACGACTCCAAGTTCGGATCTTCCTGACCAATAGGATGATAAAATTCCGTTTGTAATGGCGCAAATTCTTCTTCCATTGAATAATGATGTTCAATGAAGGAGTATTCATCAGCCGGCATATTGGACATATCCGTAAATGATTCCACTCTCTTTCTTTTTACTGGAGTTGATGTTATGATGGGAGACGTTAAAGGTACATCTGAAGATGATGTACTCTGTAATCCAGATGCAGTAGAAACTACTGCCGAAAGAGGTGAAGGACATGCCAGGGAACTATCACACAATCCCGAATGATGCCTGATGTGATTTTCAATATTAGCTTCTGAACGAAGCTTTCTAAAAATGAAGCACTGTAGGAAAATGTAACTCCTTACAATAAGGAATATATTATCTTTAATTATTTTATACAAAACTAATGTAAATGTCTGAAATATGCGCAAAATCAAAATATATTTATATGAATATAAAAATATCTAATGTGGCCAGCATATTATCTCTCGCCAAGATTGTTATTAGTACTCATATATTTAATATTGTAACGTGGAACGCCTGCCGTCGCCGCAGCAATGAGTGAGTGTGTATTTATAGCGATGACGCAATCGCGCTAGCAGCCGGGCGACATAAACAAACAGTAGTGACGTATTTAATTACTTGCGGTCGCCTGAACCTTTTGTGTTCATTATTATTATGCGGTCGAATAGTTTAGAGCTTCAAAGATATGAATGATAAATATAGAAATATATAGAATTAATTTGTATAAAATAAAATAATAAATAAATTATATCATCAAATATTTGCACCGTGCGTCACTTCACGGGCACTTATTGCTGGCGTGGTGAGTGCACCACAGGGGTCAATTTTGTGCCATTTAAAATTCGAAATATTTGGCGTCGGTCTAGATAAAAATAATAAAAATAATTATATATGTATCTACATGAAGAAAAATCGTCGAAAATATCGATATATGATTTTTTCACGATCTCTATATCTCCCTTATCTATGGTAGTCGGGAGGTACATATCAGCGAGAGGTATTATGGTAGCCACAAAAATGTACGTGTATTACTTTATATTATTTGTATAGTACATCGTTTAATAGCATGTTATACTTACCCTGTCTTCACGAAATTTTGACCTCGTTTACTTAATTTGCGAGGTGCAAAATAAGGTAAATTGTCACTCATAGTGTCAGCAATAGCAAAACTATAAATATAAAAAGAAGTTTGTAATAAGCGAGTTGCTGTACCAGTGATGCACACTCTGCACAACGACAAACTAAACTGAAAATTTATTAGGAAGGATAAATTGCCCCTCACCAATGAATTTTCGGTACCTGCGAGGAAATTATGTTGTAAACAATTCCCTGAAATTAGGGGTGAAACTGAATACATTAGGTAATTCTCCGAACTTACGCAATAGGTGTGACCGACAAAAATCGCTTATGTCGAATTCGTGTAAGTCGGGATACAACTTTATAATATAAATACATGCATTACCGCTTTTTTTTATAGAAAAAAAAACGTGCCGGAACGCATGTTTTATTAACTTTTTTATTGAGAAAAATAGAACAGTACATAACATGTAATGTGTAAATATATCGTTCGCGCAATTTATATTTCCACAATTTAAGAAAAATAAATAAAATAGTATAAACAATTAAAAAAAATGATAAAATAAAATCGGAAATATCTTCGAAAATAGGTGCCGGAACGTTACGTTACAAAAAAGTCTTGTGTATTACATATTTAATTGGGACCAAGGACTAAAAAACACTAGTTCAGAAAAAATCTTTAATAAAAATTATAATTTTATACATAATACTGGAAAACAATAAATAGCTAATATAATAGTCGCAATGTGTGTAACTGCAACCATAATTTATTCATAAATACTGTTTCACTTTTCACAAACATTTTGAATCAGGTAATAATACGAATTTACATTAACTTTCTGTTCGCGGCAATATAGGAACAAAATAGTCGGTAATATAGTATTAGTAGTACCACTACTCTACACATGGCTACTCGTGGCGCCTGATACCTGCACAAGAATTATGAAAATTTCTGTGACTTTGTAATAATTTTTTTACAAGTACCAGATACAGTATTAAACTTTAAAAAATCTCTATTTTGAAGATAATAAAATATATTTTGTAGTAAAAATTGTAAGATTGCAATTTTCATTTACGTTTCAAAGAAAAAGTTATAAATGCCTTATTTTTGGCAAACTTTGCCTTGTAGCAAAAAATTGTAGTGCTCAAATTTGTTTAAAAAAATATGTGGATAGAGCGCGCTACCCTACATAACATAACTAAAAATTTTAAAAATCGTTGCTTTTGTTTTTGAAATATTAATTTGTATGTCAGCTTTTGTGCCAAAAATAACACGTTTTCTTTAATTACACAAAATTTTCGTGTTTAATTCTAATTAAATTTTATATGTGGGTTAGTGGGATACTTACACATAACATACAAAAAACAATTAAAAATCGTAGGTTTGGTTTTCGAGTAATTAACTAAAATTTAAAAAAATATATATGTTTGCCCATATATCTACAATTTTACTGAAACTATCATATATGACGCATTTTCAACAATAAACATAAACTATCTTCTTCATCATTTTAACAAAAAAGAATATAAATTTTATAATTTTGTTGTTAAAATAATTAAAATCATTTGTCAGCGTTCTGATCAACGTTTGAACGCGCGCCACTAGGGGTTCCGTTTAACCTTAACAACATCGTGTCGGGCTGATGGGAACGCATTCAACATTAGAAAATTCAAACTTTAGAAAGTGCATCAACAGAAAATGCACACAATAGAAAGGTTCATACATTAGAAAATACACACACTAGAAAACGCAGACATCAGAACGTTCAACATCCAACCGTGCATATTCCGAAAACAATATGGCAGCAGATTAAGCAAGGACGCAAACATCATTTCAAGGTTCAGTGTTTTAACTATTGAATAACAGATGTCGCAAAAATTACTTTGTACGTAAATTCCCTAGATTTGTAATCTCAAGGGGAGAACACGTTCAACATCAAAAAATTCAAACTATAAAAAATGCACACAACAGAAAGGTTCATACATTAGAAAATACACACACTAGAAAACGCAGACATCAGAATGTTCAACATCCAACCGTGCATATTCCGAAAACAATATGGCGGCAGATTAAGATTAAAAGATTGGATCCAACGATTGAGTTTGTGTTTTCTTTTAGTATTGCACCCAATCCTTACGTGTATTTATAAAAAAAAAATTGGATTGATAAACATTTAATTTCAATTTTAATACAAGTTTAAATAGCTTGCACAGTAATAGTTCGGCAACTTTGAATTATCTAAATATAATTTACATTTATTTTTTTAAACAAAATGTAATCTACTTCTTAAAAATTGTTTCATTATATTGTGACGTAGAAATATTATTTGGAGGACAATTTTTTTCGTTCATTAAAAGTCATAAACTGTTTTAATGTTAATTTATTAGTGTAATAATTTATTACATAAAATTACAATGTAGTTGTTGAAAGATGTTTGTAAGTTGAAGAATTTTGCATTACTATTTTCGTAAACAATACCCAGGCATTTTAAAATTAATTAATGGTTTTACAATAGTTTCACAATTTTCGACTTTTAACCTCTATTTGTGAATTATTTAGTTGACAATAAAAAATCTCTAGATATGCCGCCATTTTTAATTTGTCAGCTATTCAAATTTAAATAATTGCGGGATGCGGGTGCAAAGTGTCGTAGTGAATGCTATTCCAATCCTTATGGCACAGATCGTAAGTCTGTTCTAGTTTTTTTTAGTTTTTTAACTGTATTCTTTCCGTATTCCTCACTTTTAATCCTAAGTCAGTTTCTGACAAGTTGGAACTCAGCTCCTTGTCGCAGTGGCGTCGCCGTTGGGTTTTATTTTACAGTTAATATTTGTATTTATATATTTATTTATATTTTTAAACAACATATCGTTTTACCATTACTATAGATAGGAATTAGTTCACGTTTTATATTAGTTATTAGGGTTTTATTTAATTTATTTTGTGAGTTATTCGTATTTATACATTTATTTATATTTATAAAAATAAAATATTCATCTTACTATCAATTTAGATAGGATTTGATGCAGATTTTAGATTAGCTATTAGGGTTTTACTTAATTTATTTTGTTTTATTCGTATTTTATACATTATTTATATTTTTAAACAATCTGTCATTCCACCATTATTTTAGACAAAATTTATTTCAGGTTTTCGATAAGTTATTAGGGTTATACTTTTTTTTGTGTTTATTGTAGGCTTGAGATTTTCATGTCACAATGTCTAGCTGTGCGAAGTGCAAATATAAAAAAACCGATGGATTAGTAGGATGCCAAGGTCCTTGTGGAAAGTGGTTCCATTCCAGTTGTGCAGGTTATACAGAAGCAGAATCTAAATTCATTGAAAAAAATACAAATATTTTCTATTGGTGTGATGTTTGTAAACAATGTTGTGATGTTGTTGATAAATCTAAGGCATTAAATATAGAATCCAATTTGAAAGAGTTACATAAAAATGTGGTAAATTTAAATTTAAATAATGATTCATTAAACAAAGCTTTTGAAAATTTTCAAGGTGAAATATTTTCTACTCTAAATTCATTATTCTCCAAATTTAAAGATGAAATTCAGCAGTCACTCGATTCCAAATTAAATGAAATCAATGCTAATAGTAACTCAACTAATATCAATACTAAATCTTACGCTAGTGCTACCAGAACCAGTCCTGTTGAGCCACCCATAATCATTAAGCCGAAGAAATCACAAAGTTCTGTCGCCACTAAAAATGATTTACATAAATCCGTCAATCCTATTGATTCCAATTTAAAAATCACTAACATCCGTAATTCACGAAATGGCAGTGTTATTATAAATTGTGCAAATACTGATGAGTCATCCAAATTTCAAAAATTAGTGAATGAAAAACTGAGTGATACCTATGATGTTAAACAAGCTTCCACTTTTTACCCAAGAATAAGAGTTACCGGCATTTCTGAGAAATTAGAGGCACATCAAATTATTAACAATCTAAAACAATTAAATAAATTATGTTTTACCGATAGCAGTACTTGTGAAGTTATTTCAATAAAACCATTACGTAATAATCAAAAAATTTATCAGTGTACTCTTAAAGTAGATCTTAAGACGTATCATGCTGCTTTAAAACTAGGGAAACTCTGGATTTCTTATGATTACTGCTCTATTTATGATGCTACGGATTTACGTCGTTGTTTCAAATGCTGTGGCTTCCATCACCTTGCAGCACAATGTACCAAGATAACACCAACCTGTCCTAGATGTGCTGAAGGTCATAGTTTAAGTGAATGCAAATCTGATTCGTTAAAATGTACACATTGCTCTCATCTAAAACTGTCACAAAATTTAAATATTGCCACTGACCACGCAGTTTGGCATCCCGAGTGTCATGTGTACAAAGAAGTTTTATCAAAATTTAAAAAGTCCATGCTAGGTGAATTATAGCAACCAAAGAATATCATCAGTAATTTTGAACATGATTTAACTTTTTATTACCAAAATATTAGAGGAATTACAGGTAAATGCCAAGATATATTTATGCACTCTCTCAGTTCTCCAGAATATCAAGTTTATGTTTTAACTGAAACCTGGTGTAACAATTCTATTAATAACTCTGAGATTTTTGATTCAAACAACTTTAACGTATATAGATCTGATCGTGATTTTCGTAGAACAGACACAAAACGTGGTGGTGGTGTACTTGTTGCTCTTAATAAATCTATCGATTCTATGCAGATTGACATTCCTAGTGTTTGTCCCTCGTTTTCCGATCTTCCATTTATTGATATTCTTCTCATTAAAGTAATCTTACATCATAATATATTGTACATCTGTAATATCTACATTCCACCTACTAGTACTCTTAATGACTATAGTTCTCTATTTAATTCTCTGTCATTGTTAGAATTGCTGTATAATTCAAATATGATATTTTTCGGTGATTTCAATATACCTCACTATTTAGACTGCGTTAAAAACAAAGCTAGATGTCAGTTCTATAATAATTTATTGCATTTTCTGAACTTTTTTAATATGAAACAATACAACTTTATAGAAAATACTAGTGGAAGGATTCTTGATTTGATTATAAGTAATAAAAACTGTTCAGTATCAAAAGTAATTAATACGGAGATTAAAGAAGACAACTATCATCCTGCACTCTCTGTTCAAATTAATTTGAAATCATTCTCTAAAAAATTTAAGTCCGTAACTAATGAAGCATTTAATTTCAAAAAAGCTAATTTCCCTCAATTATATGAAGAGTTGTCCAACATTAATTGGGATTTTCTTCATGAACACACTAATGTGGATTTTGCTCTTGATGCTTTATATAATATTTTTAATGCAGTCCTTCGTAGAAATGTTCCTAAGAAACGCAAAACGAACAAAAATTATCCACCTTGGTTCAATGGAACCATCATACATAAAATTAAATTAAAGCACAAAACATGGAGCAAATATAAAAAATCCAATAACATTGAAGACAAATTAGAATACTCTAACTTACGATCTCTCATAAAGCGTGAAGTACAGGCAGCTTACGAAAGTTACTGCACAAGTATGCAAAATGAAATGGTTGCTGAACCTAAAAAATTCTGGTCCTTCATTAATAGCAAACGTAATTCCTCTGCTATACCTTCCATTCTGCAATATAACGATGAAATACTAAATTCTCCACAGGATATTGTTAATAAATTTGCTCTTTTGTTTTCAAACTCATTCACCGACTCCACTCTTGACAACTACACTCATGATACTGATAACTGTACTACTCTGCAACTCACCGCTGTTATTCAGGGAGACATTGAGTTTGCCATTAATAAATTAAAATGTAAAATGACAATGGGTACTGACCTTATTCCTGCTTTCATTATTAAAGATTGCAGATCTGTCATTATTCCACCTCTACTAATTATCTACAACCTTATTCTTAAAACATCTGTTTTTCCTCAAGAATGGAAACTTTCTAAAGTTACACCAGTTTTCAAAAAAGGTGACAAGAACAACATTAATAATTATAGACCTATTTCAATTATATGTAATTTTAGTAAGATATTTGAAACAATTCTCCATAGGAAAATTTATAATCATGTTCATAATATGCTGTCTAGTGAGCAACACGGATTCATCAAAGGCAGATCAACTGAGACCAATTTAATATATGTTACACATTACATTTGTGAAGCCATAAATGATAATTCTCAGGTTGATGTAATCTATACTGATCTATCAAAAGCTTTCGACAAAATTGATCATTCGATCTTAATAAAGAAACTTGATCTTTTTGGTTTGTCGAACCCGTTAATCAATCTAATGTCTTCTTACCTTCAAAATAGGTATCAATATGTTTGTTATCAGGGTTACAAATCTGATCACTTTTTGCAAAAATCTGGTGTTCCTCAGGGTTCGGTTCTCGGCCCTTTGCTGTTCAACATCTTCATCGATGGTATTATTAAAAATGTTGACTCCAAGTACTTATTATATGCGGACGATTTGAAGTTATTTTGTAGAATATCTTCTAATTCTGATTGTGAAAACCTCCAAAGGAATCTGAATATTATTTCTGGTTGGTGTAAAAACAATAATCTCGAGCTCAATGTTTCTAAATGTCAAGTCATGACATACACCCGAAAGCTTAATTCTATCAAATATGATTACAACATCAATAACTGTGTGCTCGATAGGCCGGATTCTATTAATGATTTGGGTGTTATTTTCGATCCCAAGTTAAATTTCACAGAACACGTTGAAAATAAAGTCTCATGTGCTTTTAGGAACCTGGGGTTTCTCATCCGAAATGCTGAGAACTTCAATAGCCAAGTGTTGAAAATACTTTTTGTATCCCTCGTACGTCCTCATTTAGAGTACTGTTCAACAGTCTGGAATCCGATTTATTCTAAGTCCGCGGTACTAATAGAAAAAGTTCAGAGAAGATTTTTAAAATCAGCCATTTTCTATGCTGAGGGCGCTTATCCTGCTAGGGGCACGTCGCAAGAATCAATGTTAGCAAAATATAATCTTGTTCTTCTGCAACAAAGAAGAAGCATGCATGCTGTTATTATTTTGTGCAAAATCATTAATAATATAATCGATAGCCCTTACTTGTTGTCTATAATAAATTTTCATGTCCCAAGATTATCATCGAGACATGCAACAACTTTTTACGTAACCTCTGGCAAATCCAACGCTTTAATCAAATCACCTATACATTTTATGATTAATTCGTATCATGCTATAGAAGACAATCTAGATATTTTTTTTTGCTCATTGAATGATATTAAAAAAATATTTTATTAATTTGTATGATTTTTTCCTACCCTGTAATTGGGCTCAGCCTGTTGGGTATGGTTCTCAAATAATAATAATAATAATAATAATAATAAACATGGCCGACCAATCACAACTTGCCGCGTCGTGTCCAGCCAGACTCTTATTTTAGTATTTTTTAGTGTCTAGGGTTTTATAAAATATTCACATATCTAGGAATTTAAAATTATTAATGAAATAATTATTATTAACAGGTACCTACGGGTGAAAAGTAAAATATTGTGAAACATTTATTTAATTTAAATATGTGTGGGTGTTGCATCTTTAGCATAGAAAATAGTAGTGCCAAGGATTTTTAGATCATTCAGCTTTCCAACTATTGAAAGAAATAAAAAATTATTTATCGCTTAACGCTTTGAAAGTGTAAAAACTATAGGTACGAGTAGATAAATTAAATAAATTCATGATACTGAAAGAATATAAAATAGCAAATTGTTTAATTAATACAAAAAAGCATGAATTTGCACACTTTATTCGGCGTAACATTTAATTTAGTTTTTTTTTGGAATTGTAAGACAATATAGCATGCTATTATACATATTTATTTTGTATGGCGGAAACCAATATATCTTTATAAGAAAAGAAATAAAAGTCTATAGACAAAATTAAATTCAAATAGTGGTAAAAAATATTCTTATAAAATTATATATTTACATACCTACATCTATTCTCTATAAAAACAACTTAAAAAATAGAATCCCAAATAGTTTATGAACTATCACAATCATCGTCAACTCAAAATTGTTGTCACTTTCCTCCAATATTGCTATATTCATGAATTGATTCATAATGAAATGAAACTGTTTGTTTCTCACTTACGTAAATGCAGCATTCCGCTTTACCACATAATACCTATGTCCATTGTATTCCATTTTTATACAAACGAAATCAATTAGACAATTAATATATACAATCTTCTAAACACAAATTCAATATTCAAACGAAATTTAAGAAATATGAGATTCACTGATAAAGTTTTAAACTTGTACGCAGGCGCGGGCCCGGTTAAGAAAATTTTCATGTAATTGTTGATTACAACAATGGATAATTTGATTATTCTCTAAAACTACTCATTACAAGAATGAATCCAACAAAGTAAATTTCATCAATGTTTATAATAGGTATATATTAGGATTTTGAGGAGAATGAAATGCTTATTTATTACGTTAATATATTTGTCTAACACTACTATGGAATTCATACATTCTGTATCTGAAAACTGTTACAGAATGAGGACATTCTGTCATACTATTACGGAATAATATTCCGTAATAGGTAGTCAGTCACAGAGCACTAGTTTTTCAATTCACCCATTTAAAATACATTGTATATCTATTTTCTATGGTCACACTCACTACTAAACATGTTCATTGCGAATGATGTAGATCCGCGTTGCAGCGTACATCGCACTGTTGTATCTGATGCTGATATGCGTTTAAAGCCTGGATTCCTGGATATTTGCTTTATGTTAGCTATGTTAGTAAATTTGTGAATTTTACCTACTAGATTGTCGGTATTATTGTGTAATATGGCGGAGAGTGAATCGGGACTATGTGTGTTAAAAAACCTAAATTGCGATTTAGAAACGAGAGAAAGCTGACAGATTAAGAGTTATTATATAGCAATATTGGAGGATAGTGACAACAATTTTGAGTTGACGATGATTGTGATAGTTCATAAACTATTTGGGATTCTATTTTTTAAGTTGTTTTTATAGAGAATAGATGTAGGTATGTAAATATATAATTTTATAAGAATATTTTTTACCACTATTTGAATTTAATTTTGTCTATAGACTTTTATTTCTTCTCTTATAAAGATATATTGGTTTCCGCCATACAAAATAAATATGTATAATAGCATGCTATATTGTCTTACAATTCCAAAAAAAAACTAAATTAAATGTTACGCCGAATAAAGTGTGCAAATTCATGCTTTTTTGTATTAATTAAACAATTTGCTATTTTATATTCTTTCAGTATCATGAATTTATTTAATTTATC
The DNA here is from genome assembly GCA_963082715.1 of Harpalus rubripes. Classification (NCBI taxonomy): domain Eukaryota; kingdom Metazoa; phylum Arthropoda; class Insecta; order Coleoptera; family Carabidae; genus Harpalus; species Harpalus rubripes. The sequence goes on along the minus strand of OY720448.1, from coordinate 41,775,636 downwards.
TACTCGTACCTATAGTTTTTACACTTTCAAAGCGTTAAGCGATAAATAATTTTTTATTTCTTTCAATAGTTGGAAAGCTGAATGATCTAAAAATCCTTGGCACTACTATTTTCTATGCTAAAGATGCAACACCCACACATATTTAAATTAAATAAATGTTTCACAATATTTTACTTTTCACCCGTAGGTACCTGTTAATAATAATTATTTCATTAATAATTTTAAATTCCTAGATATGTGAATATTTTATAAAACCCTAGACACTAAAAAATACTAAAATAAGAGTCTGGCTGGACACGACGCGGCAAGTTGTGATTGGTCGGCCATGTTTATTAGCATCCCGCAATTATTTAAATTTGAATAGCTGACAAATTAAAAATGGCGGCATATCTAGAGATTTTTTATTGTCAACTAAATAATTCACAAATAGAGGTTAAAAGTCGAGAATTGTGAAACTATTGTAAAACCATTAATTAATTTTAAAATGCCTGGGTATTGTTTACGAAAATAGTAATGCAAAATTCTTCAACTTACAAACATCTTTCAACAACTACATTGTAATTTTATGTAATAAATTATTACACTAATAAATTAACATTAAAACAGTTTACGACTTTTAATGAACGAAAAAAATTGTCCTCCAAATAATATTTCTACGTCACAATATAATGAAACAATTTTTAAGAAGTAGATTACATTTTGTTTAAAAAAATAAATGTAAATTATATTTAGATAATTCAAAGTTGCCGAACTATTACTGTGCAAGCTATTTAAACTTGTATTAAAATTGAAATTAAATGTTTATCAATCCAATTTTTTTTATAAATACACGTAAGGATTGGGTGCAGTACTAAAAGAAAACACAAACTCAATCGTTGGATCCAATCTTTTAATCTTAATCTGCCGCCATATTGTTTTCGGAATATGCACGGTTGGATGTTGAACATTCTGATGTCTGCGTTTTCTAGTGTGTGTATTTTCTAATGTATGAACCTTTCTGTTGTGTGCATTTTTTATAGTTTGAATTTTTTGATGTTGAACGTGTTCTCCCCTTGAGATTACAAATCTAGGGAATTTACGTACAAAGTAATTTTTGCGACATCTATTATTCAATAGTTAAAACACTGAACTTTGAAATGATGTTTGCGTCCTTGCTTAATCTGCCGCCATATTGTTTTCGGAATATGCACGGTTGGATGTTGAACGTTCTGATGTCTGCGTTTTCTAGTGTGTGTATTTTCTAATGTATGAATCTTTCTATTGTATGCATTTTCTGTTGTATGCACTTTCTAAAGTTTGTATTTTCTAATGTTGAGTATGCTCTCGGGCTGATCATGGTATCATTTGTGTATGAATTGGGTTACACAATGACCGTTTATATATATATATATATATATATATATATATATATATATATATATATATATATATATATATATATATATATATATATATACGAGTATATGTTATGCGCCATGCACATGTTATGTGTCTGGCATATATCATGTTACATCCACGGACTGAATGATATTTAAAATGTATATGGGTATTGTTTTAAGATTGTTATGTTGTTATGTACATTTTATTATTCCAGTGTTTTTCAATGTACAAATAAAACCAGTTTCGCTCTTTATTCCTTGTCATTTCCTTACCTTTCAAATCTTAATTCTCTGAATTTAAATTCCTTTCATAGATTATTATTATTATCGAGAGGTGGTTCATCTTTGTCCCTGTACTGCGACCTTTCTGGTCTATTGTATCCTTTCATAGATACTTTACATATATGTATGTGTAGTGTAATCGTCACTGTCGATTAGTTAAGGAGATAAATTTTAGTGGGTATATCAGTGGGATGTTTTCTAGGCTTAAATTTGTTTTAGTAGATTATTTTAAAATCTGTCAAGCTTTCGTGTATTTGGATTGTACACTTCATCAGGACAGTTTTGTTGAAGTTATTTGACAGTCATTGATTTACATAAAAATAGAAGAATTTCGACATTGTGAACTAAATGTATTGTCAAAATTCTTCTATTTTTATGTAAATCAATGACTGTCAAATAACTTCAACAAAACTGTACTGATGAAGTGTACAATCCAAATACACGAAAGCTTGACAGATTTTAAAAGAATCTACTAAAATAAATTTAAGCCCAGAAAACATACCACTGATATACCCACTAAAATTTATCTCCTTATATATATATATATATATATATATATATATATATATATATATATATATATATATATATATATATATATATATATGTATATAATATATATATATGAATAGAACTAAGAAAAACTGTAAAATTATCGAACAATAACTGTTAGAATTTAAATATGTCTTTTTATTTTGTGTCAGTAGTTCAGCCACTCTCCGCTAGGAGAACAATATGTTGAGTTGAATGTGTACCCCTGAGATGGGAGTCAGTGTGTATCAGACAGTAAAGGCAGCAGTACGTGAAGCTAGTGAGAGTTTAATTTTCCTTCACCTCATCTGTACACCTCGCAAAATAATCAATTTTCAACATAAACATTGGACCTTCGAACCGGATTACAACTAATAATATAGTATATTAAATACAATAACCAATAATTAATAAAAATATGGATTATTTCCAACACATGCAAAGACGGCAGTGAGTCATACCGTTAGGCGATAAGAAGTCGTCGCAAACATCGACAACGCAGCTGGACAACTGGGCAGCAAGGGAAGATTCTAAGAAGGGCAGGTAGCAACCCGACTAACCAGAGACAAAAATAGCACTGAGAAGAAAGAAAGTTTGTCAGGTAAGCATTTATGTCGGATTCCTTGATTTCCCAATTTCCAGTCCCTATACTCAAAATTTTTGACTCTGTCGGGTCTAGTAATAAAACTATAAATATCGCAATTATGATAAAGCGGCATATACCTTACTTTCTGCAGTATAATACTGATTGACATCGACCAATATTTTTGAGCCGCTTTATCCATACATTGAATCTTTCGTCTACCTCGTATGCATAGGAAAGTAGCCTTACAGTTCTTTAACATAAATTCTATTTTTGTTAGAAATAATCTCTTATGGGAATGAAAACTGTAGTCCCAAAAATGTTCTAAACAATTTGTTGTACAGTGGTTTTGAAATTTCCGTCATGATTCACACGATATTCACTGGATATTGAACTTACTTCAAGATCAATGTATAAGTAAATAAAATTATATAAGATAGCTGTGCTTTCATACTATACATTTGTAGAAGGGATGATTAAAATAGTGAGAAATATTAAATACAAAAATTAAATCTGCTCCCAGGTTTAAAAACCAAGAAGCAGATTAGGTATTCTATGTAGTCATTAAAGACAGCTGTGCTTTTATACTGTACATTTGTAGAAGTGATGATTTAAATAGCGAGAAATATTAAATACGAAAATTAAATCCGCCTCCAGGTTTAAAAACTAAGACGCAGATTAGGTGTTCTGTATATTCATTAGGTGCTAAATATTTCATTGCAAAATATAAATTAACTTAATTTTTCGGAATGCTCAAATATACAGTTATTAAAATCTTTTTGTACGTAAAATAAATATACAATACTGATGATAACTATTTGTTAAAACTTCACAGTTAATTACATTAAACGAAACCGGATATTTATGTTATTGTACAGTTATTAAAATAAAAAGTTTTTTTAATCATCCCTTCTACAAATGTACAGTATAAAAGCACAGCTGTCTTTAATGACTACATAGAATACCTAATCTGCTTCTTGGTTTTTAAACCTGGGAGCAGATTTAATTTATGTATTTAATATTTCTCGCTTTTTTAATCATCCCTTCTACAAATGTATAAAAGCACAGCTATCTTATATAACTTTATTTACTTAAGTAAGTTCAATATCCAGTGAATATCGTGTGAATCATGACGGAAATTTCAAAACCACGGTACCACAAATTGTTTAGAACATTTTTGGGACTACAGTTTTCATTCCCATAAGAGATTATTTCTAACAAAAATAGAATTTATGTTAAAGGACTGTAAGGCTACTTTCCTATGCATACCAGGTAGACGAAAGATTCAGTGTATGGATAAAGCGGCTCAAAAATATTGGTCGATGTAAAACAGTATTATACTGCAGAAAGTAAGGTATATGCCGCTTTATTATAATTGCGCTATTTATAGTTTTATTACTAGACCCGACAGAGTCAAAAATTTTGAGTATATTTCAATATTAATAAACCAAAATGGATGATCAGGCATTAAAATTAGTAAAAAGTAAGAAAACTACTTTAAAAACTCAACTGAAACCATCAGTGAAATACAGTTAAATACATTAACAGCTAGGTTAAGTAAAGTAGAACCTCTTCTTGAGTATTTCATGGAAACACTTACAGAAATTAGTAGCATTGAAGAAAATCCTCAGTATGAAACCGAATTAATAGAATTTCAAGATAAGTATTTTGATTCTACGGTAAAAGCAAAATCTCTTTTAAAGTCAAATGTAGCTGAGACAGGAAATATCGATAATGTAAGTTGCATGTCAAATAGTCAATCGCGAGAAAGTAGTGTAATATTACCGACAATAAGTTTACCAACATTCGACGGAACGTTTACAATGTGGCGCGAATTCAAAGATAAATTTACTTCCATCATTGATAAAGATGACGATTTAACGGGAACACAAAAACTCACATACCTTAAATCATCGCTTAAAGGCGAGTCCGCTGATCTTCTTCGCTCATTGGAAACAGCAGATGCAAACTACGCGATAGCATGGGGTAGATTAATAAAACGCTATGACAATAAAAGACGTATTGTAAGTAATCATGTACAAGCTTTATTGAATTTATCAAATATTACACGGGAGTCACAACAGTGTCTCAGAACCTTAATTAACGGAGCTCAGAATCACGTCGATTGTTTAAAAACATTTAATTTACCAGTAGAGCGATGGAATGAACTACTCATTCCGATTCTGGCTTCTGAATTTGATAATCAAACTAGTAAGGAATGGGAGGTGTAGTGTTCACCCTTACTGTCAGGAAGGTAGTAATAATATATAAAACACTCTACCTGGATAATCACTTTATTTGATGTATCACTTGATTGGTATTACACTGTACATTCGTTGACGGTCGGTATCGTACTAAAACTCCCATCAGGTCCACACAATAAATGTACATTAATTAAATTACTTAATAGCCTAATATATAATATATTTTATATATTTATTTCTTTATTATATTAATTACATGTCTTACATTACGTATACACTACATCTCTCCCTTTTCAAATAATTTGAAACTTTCAATGAACGGATTGTATAGTAGCAATTCCAGATTATTCCGAACTTTTCCCGGAGTTCTCTTCTTTATTGCATACTGTCCACTGTTCTCCAATCTTCTTTAGGTGTAGGATATTCCTGGCCTGTTTCGTCGTTCCTGACTTTATATCACCGTCATTTCTCTTAATTACTGTGTGTGATGTTGGGTTAAATTCCGGAGTTAGCTTATTTTCTTTTATCATATTCTTTATATACACTTTATCTCCAGGTTCAAGACTGTTTTCTCTTGCTTTTCTCTTTTTATTTCCATACTCTTTCCCTTTTTCTTTTTGTTGTTGATCTTTTTCTCTAACTTCTTCATCAGATGTGGAGGTCTCGAATGGTAAATGACTCGGTATTTTGTCTCTGAATTTGCGACGAAAGAATAGTTCAGATGGAGTTTTTCCTGTAACTGTATGTGGTGTACTGTTATACATAACCAGATAGTCCAATAATTCCTGCTTCCAGTCCTTTTTTAATGCTTGATTGATTTTTAATCTTTTTAGGATGTCCCTGTTTTGTCTCTCCACTTCACCATTCTGCTGTGGCCAATAGGGAATAGTGTTGAATAATTTAATATCATTTTCTTCGCAAAAGCTTTTCATTTCTTTGCTACATAGCTGTTTGCCGTTATCAGCCGTTATGGATACAGGGTTTGCAAGTCTTGAAAATATTTCTTTCAGAGTTTTAACCGTGTTTTCTGCTGTAATATTTTTCATAATTTTTATCTCTTTATACCTGCTGTAATAATCTATTATTACGAAAATATAATCCCCACTCGGAAGAGGACCTATGAAGTCTATAGCGATATCTATCCACGGGGCTAATGGTAATTCTCTTCTCTTCATAGGATTTGGGTAATTTGAAACAGACACCAGTGTGCATCCTTTACAAGTGTTTACTACTTTTTCTGCGTCCGCGTCTATCTTTGGCCACCATACTTTTGTCCTTAATCGGCTTTTCATTTTCACAATTCCGGGATGGCCTTCGTGAGCTGCTTGTAAAACTGTTTGTCGTAGGTTTTCGGGAATAACTATTCTGTCTCCTCTTAGTAGCAAGTTACCATAAAAACATAATTCTCCTGATATATTTTTAAAATATTTTACCGATGTATCCCATAAGCTATGATAAATTCCTTTCTTCACTTTCAAAATTTCTTCATCAATCGCAGAATGCTTCCGTATATGCTCTATAGGCACTGCGACTGGTCTTGCTAGTTGTACTACTTGGTTAATAATTTCTTCAGTATCGAACGAATTATTGTCATTTCTTGAACTGCATAATCTCGATAATGGATCTGCTATATTACTTTTTCCTGGACGGTAAATGACTTTAAATCTGTATGCTTGTAGACGTAACACCCATCTTTCGATTCTTGCACATGGTTTTGATTTTACTCCGAAAATAGTTTCCAGTGGTTTGTGATCTGTTACCAGCTCAAAGTAATCTTTCCCAAATAAATAGATTTTAAAATGCTCTACTGCCCAAACCAATGCTAATGCTTCCTTTTCGGTTTGACAGTACCGTTTTTTGCAGTCCGATAAACTTTTGTTTCCGTATGCTATTACTCTTGGTTCATTTCCTGAAAACTGAATTAATACTGCGCCCAATCCCACAGGGCTCGCGTCTGCAATGACTTGTATTCTGTCCTCTGGGCTGTAGTATCCTAATGTTTTTATGTTTATTAGGGCTTTCTTTAGTTCAATAAAAGCTGAACTCTGTTCCTTTCCCCACATTTTTTCTATACTTCCTTGTTTTTTCTCTTTCAGTCTTAATAATTTCCGAAGTGGTTCCGTTAGGGTTGCGAGATTTGGAATCCACTTTCCTACATAGTTGACTAAACCTAGAAAGCTTTGGACTTCTTCTATTGTTTTGGGTGCTCTAAAATTTATTATTCCGTCTATGTATTTTTTAGTGGGCGTAACTCCTCGTGAGGTTAAGGTGTGGCCCAGGAAGATGACTTCGCGTTGTTTAAAAATACATTTATCATGATTTAAAAGTACATTGTATTCCTTCAATACTGATAATGTTTTCTCAAGTCTTTTGCCATGTTCTTCTTCACTACTGCCATAAACGAGTATATCGTCAATGAAGTTTATTGTTCCCTCACAGTTAATTAAGATTCGCTCCAATGTTTTTTGAAATACTTCGGGTGCGCATGTAATTCTGAACATCAGTCTTTTATATCGGAATAGTCCTTTACTGGTAATGAATGTTGTGATACTGCGAGAGCTTGGTGAAATTTCAATTTGATGAAAAGCATTTTTTATATCTAATTTTGAATACCATTTTGCTTTCCTGAGTTGTGGAAGTATTATATCCATAGTGGGTAACGGGTGATTCTCCCTTATTATCGCTTGATTCGCTCTTCCTTTCATTCTTTTCGAAATTTTTCAATTGTCTGTTTACAGCTTCTAACGCATTTGCTTCCGTTATAATAGTGTTCAGTGTAACAGAATCTCCCGTTGCTAACATTTTCTTTCGTAATTCTACCGAAAGGCACTTTTCTGTTATTTGGTCGATGAGGTGTTCTTCCTCGTTTGTAAATTTGCATTTTGCTGATTGGTTCCTCAGTCGTATTAGGAATTTTTGAAATTTTTCCTCTTGTTCTTGTTTCATAAGCCGAAAGATATGGCGTTCATAAATTTTACTTTGTTTTGGTGAAAAGTATTCATCCAACTTTTTTATTGCTATTTCAAGGACATTATTGTTGTCTTTTTGTTCCATATGGGCACCGGGTAAATTGTAATAAACTTCCTGCAAGCCTAGTCCACCCACATGCAAAAGAGTTGCTCGTTGTTTTGTGGGTTCCTCTATGTTGGAGGCCAGAAGGAAAATTTGAAAAGCACGTTTCCATTTTTCCCATCTCACCCCTACTGACCCTACATCACCTTTGCAGTCAAAGGCCTCTAATGCAGGGATACTGGACATTGCTCCCGCAAGAATTCTATTCCTGAAAGGATTATTGTTATTATTTTTATTATATAACTATCTAGTTGGTTATATTTCTCTTAGATATAATGTAGAATCTTTCCTCTAGTAATTTATCCAAGTACAGTTTTCCATGGAATTTAATCCTAGCAGTTTCCTTGGAATTGAATCCAAGCACAATTTCCTTGGAATTGAATCCTAGCACAGTTTCCTTGGAATTGAATCCAAGCAGTGTCCCTGGAATTGAATCCAAGCAGTTTCCTTGGAATTGAATCCAAGCAGTTTCCTTGGAATTTAATCCAAGCACAATTTCCTTGGAATTTAATCCAAGCAATTTAATTGGAATTGAATCCAAGCACAATTTCCTTGGAATTTAATCCAAGCAGTTTCTTTAGAATTTAATCCAAGCAGTTTCCTTGGAATTTAATCCAAGCAGTTTCCTTGGAATTTAATCCAAGCAGTTTCCTTGGAATTTAATCCAAGCACGGTTTATTTTTATCCTCGTCGCCATTTGTAGTGTTCACCCTTACTGTCAGGAAGGTAGTAATAATATATAAAACACTCTACCTGGATAATCACTTTATTTGATGTATCACTTGATTTATATTACACTGTACATTCGTTGACGGTCGGTATCGTACTAAAACTCCCATCAGGTCCACGCAATAAATGTACATTAATTAAATTACTTAATAGCCTAATATATAATATATTTTATATATTTATTTCTTTATTATATTAATTACATGTCTTACATTACGTATACACTACAGGAGGCAAAATTAAATAGTGAACATGACAATGATACCTTCCCTACATTTGAAGAATTTTTAGAATTTCTTTTAATAAAGCAAAATACCCTTGAAGCTACATCACATAAGACAAAAAACGAACCAAATAAAATAAATAACCCGGGCAGAGCACCGCGAGATATAAAATCATTCGCAACTACGGCAAGCGTTTGTGAAAATTGTGAGCAATCACACTATTTGCAAAACTGTGAACTATTTTTAAAATTAAGTCAAGCAGAGCGCAATAAAAGAGCTAGGGAACTAAAAGTTTGTCTAAATTGTCTACGTCGAGGTCATTTGTCCCCGTACTGTAAATCTCTCAATAGATGTCGAAAGTGCAAAAACCGACATCACACAATTCTACATTTTACGACGTCCAGTAACAAGAATAATAATACTAAAGCAAATAATACACAAAATACGTCAATAACAGAAAGTCATTATACGAGCCAATCATTCGAACCAACCGAACCTAGTACTACAGTATCTAACACCACAGCCGAATATAGTACAGGTTCCGAAGTACTTTTATCTACCGCTAAAGTCCTGGTATTTGATAATTATTCCAAACCTTTAGAAATACGCGTTTTACTAGACTCCGCGAGCCAAAGTAATTTTATCACCGAGCAATTATGTCAAAAGCTTAATTTGCATACCGACGAAATTAACTGTAATGTTAAGGGAATAAATAACAGCAATTCTTCCATTAATAAAAGTGCAACTATTACTATTAAATCACGATGTAATGAATATCAGGACACAATATCTAGTCTAGTATTACCAAAAATCACAACAAATTTGCCAATACAATCAATAAATGTACAAGTATTTGAAATTCCACCGAATATTAAACTCGCGGATCCGACGTTTAATATTTCGAGACTAATTGACATGCTAATTGGTGCAAGTTTATTTTATGATTTGTTATGCGTGGGCCAAATGAAAATGAAGCATTCTCCAACACTGCAAAAAACTAAGTTAGGCTGGGTCATATCAGGCAGTGTAATTTCAAGTTCCCAGCAAGAAACCACTTCTTATGCAACGCATTTGTCATTAACAGATTTACATAATAATATTGAAAAATTTTGGAAAGCAGACGAAATTGATGACACTAAAAAACCTCTATCAAAAGAGGAGCAATACTGTGAAATGTTATACCAAACAACCACAACGTGCGATCCGAACGGTAGATTTATAGTCAGAATACCATTTAAAAATAACCTAAGCGAAGTAGGTGATTCAACATCCACGGCAAGATCGCGATTTCTTTCGATAGAACGTCGATTAAATAAGGATCCAAATTTGAAAACGCAATATACTAACTTTATTGACGAATATCAGTCTTTAGGACACATGTTTAAAATTGAAAATAATGATAATTCAGGTTTTTATCTGTCGCACCATCCAGTTATTAATATCTCGAGTGAAACCACAAAACTCCGCGTTGTTTTCGACGGGTCATGTAAGTTAGTCAACGGAATATCAATAAACGGAGCGCAATGTGTTGGTCCTACAATTCAAGATGACCTAATTGCAATTGTGGCGAGGTTTCCTACCTATTCTTATGTCCTAACGGCAGATATCACGAAAATGTATCGTCAGGTTTGGATACATCCACAAGATCGACAGTATCAAAATATTTTTTGGCGTTCCGATACAAATCAAGAATTGGAAACTTTTCAATTAAATACCGTAACATATGGTACAGCGGCAGCACCATTTCTTGCAATTCGGTCAGTAATACAATTATCTATCGAGAATGAAATGAAATACCCTCTAGAGTCGCAGATAATAAAAAATGATTTTTACGTAGATGATTTACTAACTGGGTCAAATTCAATTAACGAACTTACGCAAATTAAAAATAATCTTACATTCGTTCTAAAATCTGGTGGATTTGAATTAAATAAATAGACAAGTAATATAATTGACGAAAATAATGAAACAATTCCAATCAGTGAAAAAACACACAAACTATTAGGCATACACTGGAATCCAAAAGAAGATGTATTTTCTTATTTATCAAAAAATATTAAACAACCCAGTCAGACAACAGAAAGAACGATAGTCTCTGCAACGTCCCAGCTATTCGATCCCCTTGGATACATAGCTACTATACTTATTATAGCTAAATTTATTATTCAAGATATTTGGAAATATAAACTTAACTGGGACGAATCCATCCCGTACGAAATTCCAACCCGTTGGCTTGCGTTCTATGACAATCTGCGTTACATTAATAAAATAAAAATACCACGACACGCAATATTATCCCGAAGTCAGAGTATTGAAATACACGCATTTTTCGACGCATCCGAACGTGGATATGGTGCGTGCGTTTATTTACGTTCCTGTAGTGACACAAATTACAAAAGTACCCTATTTGCCACGAAATCCAGAGTCGCGCCCTTAAAGTTTGTATCAATTCCTAGGCTGGAATTGTGTGCAGCACTTTTGGCTGCACAATTAGTGAGTAAAATCAAAACATATATAAATTTGCCAATTAGCAGAGAGTATTTCTGGTGTGATTCCGAAATTGTCCTCTGTTGGATAAAAACTGAGGCGACAAATTATAATACGTATGTCGCAAATCGTGTCACCCAAATCCAGACAGCATCTAGACCCCAAGACTGGTGGTATGTCAAATCGAAAGAAAATCCAGTGGATCTAATTTCGCGTGGTATCCTAGCTAACCAGTTGGTCAACCTCAATCTTTGGTGGCAAGGCCCAAACTGGCTTTCGCGACCTTTTCACAAAAATTTAGACTGCAAACAATTTCCCTAACAATAATATAGATATACCTGAACAACGCAAAAGTATCAATGCCGCAGCTGTAACTGTATATTGTAGCCCAATTCAGATTTCAAAATATTCGTCTTTAAGTAAACTAACAAGGATAGTAGCATACGTCTTCCGGTTTGTCAACAATTGTAGAAATTCAGTTAATAAATATTCGGGTCCATTATCGGTTAATGAATTGTCCAATGCAACCACAAAACTAATAAAAATCTGCCAGCACGAATGCTTTGCTAACGAATTAAAAACTTAAATAAGCAAATGTCAGTAAACAAAAATAGTTCATTTTTATCTCTTATGCCATTTTTAGACTCGGATGGTGTAATTCGAGTAGGTGGGAGATTACAGTTGTCAGAATTCCCTTATAATAAAAAGCACCCCGTAATTTTACCGAAAAATTATCACTTGACCGAGTTAATCTTTGTCGATTTACATGATAAATTACTACATGCGAGATCAAAACTTTTATTAAACACAATTAGGGATCGCTTTTGGCCAATTAATGGTTTAAATTCAGCAAAAAGAATTGTTCGAAACTGTGTCAAATGTGTAAGGTTCAAGGGTAAGACACCTCAACAAATAATGGGAAATTTGCCAAAAGAGAGAATGGAGATTATGTACCCATTCCATACTGTGGGAGTGGACTACGCTGGTCCATTTCTAGTAAAAGACAGAATCGGAAGGGGAAATATAGTCACAAACGCATATATATGCATATTTATATGTTTTAGCACAAAGGCAATACATCTCGAACTTGTCAGCGATTTAACTACCTCCGCGTTTTTGGCATGTCTCCGTAGATTCGTAGCGCGAAGAGGAAAACCACAAAATATTTTTAGTGACAACGGTACTACATTTGTCGGAGCAAAAAATGAATTAGATGAATTAGGGAATTTTCTGAAGTCAAACAGTGAGTTCATAGTCGATAAAACGGTAAACTTAGGAATACAATGGCATTTCATTCCCCCATATTCCCCTAATTTCGGTGGGTTATGGCAGCCGCGGTAAAAAGCACTAAGTTTCACTTAAAAAGGGTTCTATTTGAAACGCCTTTAACATACGAGGAATTTACTACACTACTATACCAAATTGAATCCATTTTGAATTCCCGACCTTTTGCTCCTCTGTCGATTCCTGACCCTCAAGTCACAGACGTTCCAATGAACCGTCTTACTCGGTTCGAACATCTACAAAAATTGCTCAACATTTTTGGAAAAAATGGTCATCAACGTATATAAGCGAACTTCAACGTAGACAACGTTGGACAACTTCCACAATGGAACCAAAACTTGGAAATTTGGTATTACTCAAATCAGACAACCTATCCCCAGCAAGGTGGCAGTTAGGACGTATCACTGCTCTTCACCCTGGCAAGGACAATCACACCCGTGTAGTGTCAGTGAAATGTGCTTCAGGTGAAGTGAAACGTCCCCTTTCAAAACTGTGTTTATTACCAGTGGACAATGCACAACTTTCTTGACGATATATATATATATATATATATATATATATATATATATATATATATATATATATATATATATATATATATTGAGATGTATACCATGTAAATCTTTGGTTGTTAATGTTAATTTACTGTTGACCTGTAGACATGTCAAGGTGGGCGGCATGTTAGAATTTAAATATGTCTTTTTATTTTGTGTCAGTAGTTCAGCCACTCTCCGCTAGGAGAACAATATGTTGAGTTGAATGTGTACCCCTGAGATGGGAGTCAGTGTGTATCAGACAGTAAAGGCAGCAGTACGTGAAGCTAGTGAGAGTTTAATTTTCCTTCACCCCATCTGTACACCTCGCAAAATAATTAATTTTGAACATAAACAATAACAATAAAACATTGTGCTACAAGTACGAAAAATCCAATGTTGCGTAGGGCTAGCTACCCCACCAACACAAACTTTACTAAAGTACGAACAATTCAATGTTGCGTAGGGCTAGCTACCCCACCAACACAAACTTTACTTAAATAGCTTTTGAAACGTTGCAAGCGCCCTATATTCCGCCAAAGAATGACAGGAAGAAGAAGAATTATCATTAATAATAAAAATAGTTTAGTTGTGTTGTTAATTGTTTTAATTACATGCATGTATTATATACAGTAAGTTATGCAACACGCAATGCATTTTCTAGAATAAATTTGTACCCCACGCAAACGTAGTAATAAGTAACGTCAATATCTAGTAATATTTATTGATGACGTGCGTCTTTGCCTATTCATTTCTAGTATATGCCAAAATTTATTCCAGTAGACAGAGAAAGACAAAAGCTAGGAGATTTACAATTTCTCAACTTCGACAGACTCTTAATTATAAGCTGCAAGTAAAGTATCAATTCCTGTTTATCAATTTTAGCCAAAATCTAATATGTTATTTTTCTTCATATAAAAGTATAAATAATAAATTTTAACAGGTTTGGAATATATTATACAGTAAAATGGGGTGGAATTAATAAAAAAAAATATTTCTTTGTATACTATTTTTTCAATTATGTTTTTAAAAACATTGTCTTATACAAGTATATATGTTTCACCAATACCACTTGAAAAAATATAAATATCTGAACCCAATTCTTCAAAATTTAGAAAAAAGGTGCTGATCAATCTCAAACTGAAAGTGGGGTGTCTTTGAGCCGCACCTGGGTGAATACATGAAATGTAAATAGGAAACATATGATAATGATCAAACCAACCCCGAACATGATACTCGTATATGCAGTAGTAATAAAAATATGAAATTTTAGTTTCGGGGTGAGTTTGATCACTGCTATTATAAGTTTATAAGACTGAAATTGTCATAGAAATAGTTTTATTTAGAAACAAATTACATACTAACGAACACGAACTAATATTTGAAATTTACCCGTGCTCTGGTGCTCCTTTTAGACTTGCGCAGCTAGTTTTTCAGTAATGTCACCCTTATGTCTGTCAAGCAGAGAGTTACTCCAATCCTGGCCAAACCAGGTAAATTAGTTTGAAACTTATGGACATTCGACCTTGACTATCTAAATCATTTTTAGATAATGCCGAAAGGAATTTAGAAGAAATCCCGTCACCACAAAGACATGCTGGCCAAACAATAGCCTCTTTTTCATTAAAAGTAAACACTGATTGTCCCCCACTATTATGAATATGATAACCGTGAAATTTATTATTCAAAGTGCCGTATAGTATTTTATATTCCCGACTAATTCTTCGCAATGTTCAACCATCCTCTGTGACTGTTTTCAGAGCAAATTCAATAGCTTTGTCAAGATAATCTTTGTAATTTCTTGCACCTAATTATTTTTATACTGTTAGAGCATTATAGCATCTGTAAAATATGCGACCTAATACTAATATAGGAATGAAATATGAGTAATATGAGTCGCAAATGTTTGATCAAATGAAATTCACCCTTAGTATGTGATCAATCTGACCCCACGTAAGATCTCTCAAAATAACCACGATCATATTTAACCAATCATAAAGCCACTATAAGGTTAGCAAGGGTATACAATTACATAAAAACATTACATATAATACAATCTAAATTCAGTTTTTACATATCTGACAAATATGTAGAACTAGAATATATCACTCAATTACACAATATACTTTACGATGTGTTTAAAACAGCAAACAAGTGAGTAGCATGGTTGCGATACTAACCAAGCTGAGCCTTCACATCTATTTAACAAGTGGTGGCGTGCATGTATCATTTTGTTAACAGGTATTGGCGCTAAATTTGAAAGTGTCAAAATTGGATATGGTTATCAAAGTCGCCCCCGAAGGTCAATTACACCCCATTTTACGGTAATGTATTTTTCACGAAATTGTTTTCAGAGTTTCAAGTAAAATATCAGTTCTGGTTTATTAATTTTAGTTAAAATCTAATATGATATTCTCTTTGATATAAAAAGTTTTAAATACTAAAATTGAAAAGTTTTGGTTATATCAATATATTTTTATTTAGCTTAAATACGAAAATAGAAATTTTTGGAATCAATTTCTAATAAAAATTTATTAATCCTTTATATAAAAACTGCATTCTGAATCAACAAGCTAAATTTCAATCCTTAATTATTAATAAAAGCTGCGATCTAACATTTTTACTTTTTTAATTGTTATAAACAAAATATAAATAAATCGAAAGCTTTCGTGCACAACACAGAAGAAAACAAACAGTGTCTAACAAATTGTTCATGTAAATGTACCTATATTCAAAAATTATAATATTTATTCATTTGTCGGCTCCGGTGGCTCAATGGTTAGAGTAACGACTACGCTAGGGGTTCTAGGTTCGAATCCCACTAAGGCATGGGTGTTTGTATATGTAAACCTCTCTGTAATTGGGATTTAATCCTGTTAAGAGGTTTTTAATAAAAAAAAGATATTTTTCTTCCTCCGTTGTTTTAAAGTGAATAAATAAATAAATAATAAATATAAATATATCATCACGGCATATTACCCATTGCTGGGTGTGCCAATCTGCTTTGTTCGCAGATATCGGTAATGATGATGACATATTTGTAACGTGCGGGCGTTTATCAGGCGTCACTTCACGGGCACTCATTGCTGGCGTGGAGAGAGCACCACAGGGGCCAGTTTTGTGCCATTAAAAATTCGAAATATTTGGCTTCGATCGGGATTGAACCCGGTTCCCCAGATTCGCGACCAAACACTCAGGCACGCGGCATAGCGTTAACTTACATTTTAATTAAAACTTTGAGAATACTGATATTTACTGTAATGCAGTGTTGTCATATATCGGGCTACACAATAAGATCCTAAAAGTATTATTATACATATACACTGTGTGACACGCCATCCACAGTGAATGCATTGAACAATTCATTATATTTGTATGGGTAAATTGCAAGTTCTAGAGCCTTCTCAATATATCTTAGCATTAGGGGTTACCGTGCATATAACCTAATGAAAAATGAAGATATACACGTAAACGGTATTCGGCCCGAAGGTGGGCTTAACAACGTCGTGTCGGGCTGATCATGGTATCATTTGTGTATGAATTGGGTTACACAATGACCGTTTATAAGTATATATATATATATATATATATATATATATATATATATATATATATATATATATATATATATATATATATATATATAAATATTTTCAGTACTAGGGGGAGCTCTAGAGCCTAATGGCGAAAATACGTAAGGACGCCAGAATGATAGTAATGTGTAAAAACAAAAACGTATATTTTTTAGTTCCGCCTTTTTCCACCCGTGGCGCAACAGTCGCACGCCGTATATTCGATGCGTATATTTATTGTACACTGGCGTCAAAGTGAACTCAGACGAATTTGGAACGTCGCACGTCGCAGTCGGACTTGCACAGTCAGTGATATCCTAGGACGAGCTTACGCTATCATTATTTTAAAAACTATTCAATATCGTTTTACGAAATTTGGTAGCTAAAATATTTTTAAAACAGTAGCATTTCTGGTTCAACCGGAAGTAAACTATAACTTTCTTATTCTGAATGGAATGCTATATTTTTACCTTCCGTCACCTTTAGGTAAGGAAGGTATTGTCTTTGGTCAAAAAATTCGATGATGAGTTTTTAATCAATAAGCACGTTTTAGGGCCCCTAGAATACGAATTTACTATTTTTACGATGATGTCTGTATGTGTGTGTGTGTGTGTGTGTGTGTGGATGTGTGTGTGTGTGTGTGTGTGTGTGTGTGTGTGTGTGTAACAAAATTTTCGTCTGCGATAACTCTCTACAGTTTCAAAAATTAAATTTTTTTCGTATACTTCTTCGCTACATCCATATGAAGAGCTGATTAGATTTTGGTTACAATTGGTCAACCGGAAGTACCATCATTTGAAGATTTTAACAGTTTTTCTTGAAAAAACTATGTTAAATATCATTTGTTCACATTTAATGTTATTATAAATATTAAAGGATATTTTATTCTCTATACGATTTGACTGCATTTTATACTTAATATTAAATGGATATAGAGTTAAAAAATTGTAAAGAAATTAAATTTCATAAAGTAGCTATAGCTATGAAAACAGCTACTATATTAAGAAAATTCTGATTGAAAGATGTCAGTGTCAAGTGAAATTGACATAGTGTGTTTGTCTTATAATTTTATTGGAAATATAGGATCTCTTGCTTTCTGTATGAAATTTGTATAAAATACATACAACTGCTTTAAGGTAATGTACAAGAAATAATAATAATAAATCTTTTATTTCTGCAGATACATTACACTGTATATAGAAAACGTCACAAAATAATAATTTAAGACATAAATTTTCTGTATGAAATTTGCATAAAATACTTGCAGCTGCCGGAAAGTAATGTACAAGAAATAGAATATTTAACTTAGCAAGGAACTTTCCGTATGAAATTTGTACAAAATACATAGAACTGACGGAAGGTAATGTGCTGGCCACATCAGATTTTTTTATTTTACCATTGAATTCAGCAGAAAATTTTACATACGAATCAATAAAAATATTTTACTCATGATCAACCACTTCCGGCGTACCTAATTAATTTTTTTTTCTCTAAAAACGGCCACTTATTTATCACTCTATATCTCGAGAATGGAATAGAATTTTATAATCTGTCGAAACAGTTGTATAAAAAAAGCTTTTGTTTACAATAATACGAATTAATAACCGACAATTTTTGAAAATTGTAATTTCTAAGTCAACGTAAATTTGAAGTTCACATAATGAGCTGGTTTCACATTTTTTTTAAATGTATTTTAAATGAAAGTTTATGCAATATTTTTTATAGTAATATTAAAAACAATAATAATTTATTGTTATTTTCGTAAATAATTAAATAAAAAGATTGGCGCTAAAAATAGTAATGAAAAACAATCCCCCACTCCTGTGACGTCGGAGCACATACAGTACGTCAGTCATAGCCAATAGGAAAACAGTTTGTTATTTATCTAAATAAAAGTAGGCCACCGTTTGTCACAATTGTATGTGCTCTAACGTCACAGGCTGTTTCAGATCACGTGACATTTTTACAATATTACACAAATCAATAATTAATTGTAAAATATCTAATGGATATTTCGTGATATTTTTAATTCGAATGCTCTTTAAAGGTCAATATCTTTTACAATTCAGTACTCAGAAGTCATATAAACATTATTGTAACAGCCCTATTTAAAAAAACAAATTTTTTGAAAATAGAACACCGCATTTTTATTATTTAAAAGAATTCTTCGTTAAAAGATAGGGGTAGTTTGTATGGCATGTCCTACGTTGAAGGTTGATAGATTTGTAGTAAAGTAGAAATAGAAGAAAATTATGTTCAGTAGCTATTTAATATTTTCTATTTTAATGAATTTATTATAAATTACTACTATATTAAATGTAAAATACGAAGCAAATAGAATAGTCCAGTCAATAGAGGATTTCACTCCGCAATAGGTGGTGTAGAAAGGATTTTAACATATGTTGTTAGGACGGAATGAGGATGAAAAATTCAAGTTTTTGACCTTGGGGAGGTTGGCACGAGTCGCCATCTTGCATCAAAGGTGCAAAAAATGAGTTTTGGGTTTTTCTCAAGAAAAGGTAGCCCGTATCAAAATTTTACAAGAATACAGAACTAAGGCCCATAAATTTTTGTACAAAAAAAGGCTCTTGCATTTTTTTTACCTAGGATGGACTTTCAAAGAGTAATGTTAAAATATTAAACATTTACAAATCGGCTTAGTTCTCATTTTTGCATCTGAAATTTTGACTCGTATTAAGTAAATAATATTCTTTATTTTTAATGGTGTCGAAATTTCAGATGAATAATAAGAACTAAGCCGATTTGCAGATGCTTAATATCTTAGAGGGAGTTTAATTTGTTAGTAACTCGCTAACCGCTCATTGGCAAAAATCGTATAAAACGTGACATGATGAAGAATTTCATGCTGCATTCAAATTTTCAAATCTTGTTATCATATCTTTAACCAGAGTGGTTTATGAATTTGCAGAAAAGTGTTGAGAAAAATATTTAAAAATCATCAAAAATTTACTTCTTTCGATGCCACTACAACTGTAAACTGTTATAAATATTAAAACCTATTAGTCTAAGTATTAAAAACCTAATATTGTTTATTTGTTGAGTAATTTAATTTATTTTTATATATTGTTATTCTGGTTAACTATTTTTAATATTTCTCTTTGAAAGTTCATCCTAAGTAAAAAATGTGAGAACCCTTTTTAATTGTGTCCTTGTAAAATTTTGATGCGGGCTATCCTTTGCTCTTTTGATTCAAGATGGAGCCTTTCCAAGGTCAAAAACTTAAAATTTTCATCTCCGTCCTGGTCCTAGCCTTAACAACATATGATAAAACAGTTTCTACATCACCTTTTGCAAGGCAAAGTTCTTTTTTGGTCTCCATTGACTGGACTAAAAATAAAAAATATAACATAAAGCTAAAACAAAATGTTCATAGCCAACTAAACTAGACTTATAAACAAAAACTAAAACATGCAATTAAAATATTTTCCATTTAACTAAAAATATATCAACTTTCAGCACAGGACATGTTACACAAACTACCCTTATTTTTTAACGAAGAATTCATTTACAAAATTTAAAAATGTAAAAAAATTACTATTTTGAATTTTGTGAACCAAATTTACGTTGACGTATAAATTACAATTTTCAAATATTATCAAATATTAATTTACATTATTGTAAACATAAGATTTCTTTATAAAATTGTTTTTATACATTATAGAAATTCGATTCCACTCTCGAGATATACAGTGATAAAGAAGTGGCCGTTTTTAGAGTAAAAATCAAATAAGTTTAATTTTTATAGTTGCATATGTAAAAGTTTCTGCTGAATTCAATGCTAAAATAAACAATTTATCATGCCATATAAAATAAGAAAGTTAGGGTATACCGGTTAAACTGGAAGTGCTACTGTTTTGAAAATATTTTAGCTGAAACGGGCATATCAGAAAACTCCTAGATACCAAATTTCGTGAAATAATATTGAATAGTTTTTAAAATATCGGTAGCGTAATCTCGTCCTGGGACATTAATGGGCCAATACTGAACAAATCTGTAAGATTTACACCTCTGAAAATCTGCAAAAATGGACAAAACTAATTTATTTTTGGTAATATAAAATTATACATAAGAGTCGTAGTTTTTGTTGCCATTTTTTTAATAATTTACAAATTTACAGATCTATATGACTTACAGTTTGGTGCAGAATAGAGCTATTAAGTATATTGTCAATAATTACAACCTATTTTGTTGGTAATATTATTTACATTATTTGTTTTTTATAGCATATCTCACAGTAATTATTTTGCGTAAGATTATTTTTAATAAATTTATGTTTTGTCTCTAATTAGCTATGTAGGTACGTAACCGATGCTGTTGAATAAGGGCTACATTTAATGATACTGGCATTTACGTATTTTATTTCAGTTTATTTCTAGATTTCAGTGTGAGAACATCGATATCGTAGTGATTGATTTGTGTAGTGATTCAAGTGGGTTGAGTTTAACACACGTTTTATCCTGGTTTTGTAACTATGCCCCTAAGGCCGAAGTAAAGCCGGGTTAGGTTAGCTCCCTATTCCCAGGGGTGGTAATGGCAGAGTTGGTTGTGCAACCATATCTCGGTGCCGGTATAAACCACACCTCTCAGGGGTAAAACAGTTGAGTATATGTATGCGTAAGACCGGGGCCACACTGCTATTGAGTAGCAGGTATGCGTTTTGCATAAGGTGTACTGTAGTGACCGCTCGTGTGAACGCGAGGGTCGCCAGCGTAGCAGCAGGGAAGGCTGTAGTAACCCGCATCTTTGGTCGCCAACGGTAGCAGTAGTTAGGGCTGTATTGATCTGATCCAGTTGGTTAAGAGGATTGTCTCCACCACTGAAGCGGCAGAGGTTCCGTAGTACCTAGCGATACTGCCCGTGGTTGCCAACATGTGTGTATGGTATGTGAAAGCGTGTACATTTTGTGAATGATCGCCTCCTCGCTGAGTATTTCTCATGTGTTAATTCTTTTGCAAAAATAATCACGGCGTGGAGGAGGATTCCGCGTGACCGGGTTCGGCCAGGCGACGGTTATCTAGATTTGTTATCTTTAGCGCTAACATTTAATCGTCATTTATAACATTTCAGAAGTGGGATCAGAACATTTTTAACGTTCAGCTTTTGGGATTACATCAGCACAACAGTGCGGATATTGGTTACGTTTATGTTTAGCTGGATTACGAAACTGGAACAACATTACAACATGGCGTTACCTAACAACAGTCCTCAATTTCAGTATGTACGTTCACTTTACGTGCTATGCATAAATGAGACGAAATAACTACCATCATGTACGTGACATTTCGCTTGAGAGGGTATGTAGAAATATGGTATAAAGCGCTGCAAGGAATAAATCATTCTTGGGAGACATGGAAGACTATGTTGTTGAAGGCATTTCCGACACAGGAAAATTATTTTCAGTTGCTTCAAGAAATGATTGCTCGCAACAAGAAACCGGATGAACCCATGTTGCAATACTATTATGAGAAGCTGGCGCTACTCAACACTTACTCTCATCAGAGAATGCAAGAAGCCGCAGTCTCTTATTATTCTTGAAGACGATCGAGGATAAATTAGCGACCGAAACCTTTCTACTCCCCTTAAACGCATTTACATCGTACTTTTCAGAAGAACAAATGGCCTTACTATACTACGCATCAACACAACGATGTAATGGCGAACATTCGTTGTTTTATTTGTGGAAAATTGGGACATACACGCTCACATAATGACAACAAACGGCAACAAGTATCGAATTGTGCAGGACGAAATGGAGGCGAATGACAACAACGTCAACATTAGCATGTTCAACGTCAACAAGAGCCACAACCACAATTGCCAGAAAGGAACATCTTAACAACTTCTGCGGTGGCACAACAATTAGAATTACCAATCAACAAAAACAAGACAGTTACTCTGCGTGGTTTCGAGATTGGATGGTTGAGGACTTAAGTCGAAACTGGAGTTTACAAGTTACAATTGACGAAGTAGAACTGGGTGTAGTATTCAACATAGTACCAAACATAGTTCAATCCATACCCATCATTGTTGGACAGCCTTTCACAGAATCACCGGAAGTAGTTGTGTACAAGGATTCAAATCGGCTAAGATTTTTCAGGAAAAACGACTTATCATCCAGTGAAATCGAAGCGACACCCCGTAAGAAGGTTAATATCTGAGCTAAACATGCAACTGTTATACCACCAGGATATGTAGAACACGTGATCTGCTATGTGGAAAACAAAGGAGAACTTTGTGTACGAACACCTGAAGAAAACGAGCACGTATTCCCGCAAACAATTGTAGTAGCAGACAAGGATATGGAATGTGTTCTACCAGTCTTGAACTGATCACATGGTGAATTAACAATTCAGAAGGATAAAATTATAAGAGGATGGAAATGTTAAGCTGATAATACAGAAGCTCAGAAAATGAAGGAATTTACTTTACGTAGGATGAACTACACGTGGGAACGGATATAAGTGAGGATCAACGCGAACAACTGGTACGTCTGGTGAAGAAATATAGATATTGTTTTGCAAAAACTGTGAATGATATTCGATGCACGAACGCGACCGAAGTGGATATTTTACTGACTGATGTATCATCCCATTACTTACAGGCCGTATAGATTGTCAATTCCAGAGAGAAAATACGTTCAGGGAATAGTATAAGAGCTTCTTAATGGCAACAATATACGCGAATCCACTTCACCCTTTTCAGCACCGATTCTTCTAGTGAAGAAAAAGAACGGAGAAGCGCGAATGTATATAGACTACAGGCATTTAAACAAAGTAACAGTAAAAGGCCGATACCCCTTTTCCAAAAATTGATGACTAACTGGATCAATTGCAAGGAGCAAAGTATTTCACAACTTTAGATATGATGTCAAGATATTACCAGATACCTATCGTGGAGAGCTCGAAGTACAAAACTGCATTTGTAACATATCTAATGGACCATCA
Organism: Harpalus rubripes; assembly: GCA_963082715.1. NCBI lineage: Eukaryota > Metazoa > Arthropoda > Insecta > Coleoptera > Carabidae > Harpalus > Harpalus rubripes. The sequence continues at coordinate 41,751,791 of OY720448.1, read as the reverse complement.
GTTTTTCAGAGGCTGGTCAACAAAGTTCTAGGATCATGTCGTAACACCATCGCCATGGCTTACTTAGGTGACATCATCCGCCCATCATCATTTACAGAAGGAATTCAGCGACTGACGACACTATTTGACATTTTTTAGGGCAAACAACTTTACACTGAATATGACGAAATGTTTCTTCTTCAGAGCAGCATCAATTATTAAGGGTTTCAGATTGATCGAGATGGAGTTCGACCTGGAAAGGAGAAAATAAAAGCCGTCATCGGATTTCAGGCACCGAGGAATGTGCATCAAGTGAGACAGTTTGTAGGACTTACAAGTTATTTTCGACACTTCATTAAAGATTACGCAAAGAATGTGCGACCGATTACTAATCTAACGAGAAAAGAAACACTGTGGAGCTGGGTGGCGAAAGAACAGAAAGCATTTGAAGACCTAAAGGGAAAGCTTACGGAACGACCACGTTTGCAACTCTACAATTCGAATGCCGAAACAGAGGTGCACATGAACGCAAGCAAGTTAGGGTTAGGAGGAATCCTGCTGCAAAAATTGCACAGGTAAATCCCACCCAGTTGCTTATTTCAATCGCCAAATTTCACCAAGGGAAATGAAGTATCATTCGAGTTAGAGACCTTAGCAGCAGTGAACATGTTAAAGAAAATTAGAGTATATCTGCTGAGAATACATTTTAAATTACTGCAATGCACTACGAACTGCTAGCACTAAACAGGATTTGGCACCTAGGATTGGAAGATGGTGGCTGGAACTGCAGGAATATTCATTTGATATAGAATATCGCCCAGGATTACGAATGGGTCACGTCGGTGCGTCGAAACCCAGTGTCAGGAGAAGGACTTTCTGCAGAATTTGAAATTTTTCATTTAACAAGCTGACTGGGATACTCGCCGGACAAATGACAACTTGAAAATTATCAAGAACATTTTAAGTGAACCACCGGACTCTAATTACAAAAGGAATATTTATAAAAATTATTGTTTACGAGACGAACTGGTTTACCGAATTACCGCGTCTGGAATCTAGTGGGTTGTACCTAGAGGACAACGGCTGCAGAGAGTACGTTCCTGTCTGGATGAGTTTGGACATTTTTGAATTAACTGGTTTCCTGGAATGAAAAAATTCGCGAAGTACACTGACTCGTGTATCAGATGTTTTTACCATACACAACAGAGAGCAAAGCAGCCAGAACTATTGAATCCAATTGAGAAACTATCGATTCCATTTCACACCATCCATATGAAGAACTATTCCAAATAAAGAAAGTTCTACCAAACGATAGATTTTCAGTAGAAGATTTGCCCAGTACAAATCGAAGTAGAAGAGGAGAATATAGTAACATAGCGGCGATTGACAGGATGAAACCATATTTAAGTACACGTGAACTGTCGAAAAACAACAACGCTTCGGATGTTGATGCCGATGCTGCAAAAATTTGGGATTGATTCCTCGAGGACGAGGAACTTTTCAGGATGGCCGAACTGTCACAGTAATTCTTTTGCGTAAGAGCTACATTTAATGATGCTGGTATTTACGTATTTTATTTCAGTTTATTTCTAGATTTCAGTGTGAGAACATCGATATCGTAGTGATTGATTTGTGTAGTGATTCAGCTGGGTTGAGTTTAACAAACTTTTAGTCCACGATAGCAAGAGTGATGCAGATACAGATTTGTATGATTATTCTCTTACTTTACTGCGTTGTCCTTTATCCTACTCCTTGTTAATCGGTCGTGCCCGATAGAGCCTCCAGGCGTGATAAGAGAGCTACAAGGGTAACCAGGAATGCGATCTATGTGTCCACGATTGCTAGCCTCGTAGGTTTTTGCTGATTGACCGCGTGATAACGGCAGGGATGGTTTTATCCTGGTTTTGTAACTATGCTCCTAAGGCCGAAGTAAAGCCACTAGGGTTGATCAGCACCTGAGCGGAATTCGAATTAGGGTAGCTCCCTATTTCCAGAGGTGGTAATAGCAGAGTTGGTTGTGCAACCATATCTCGGTGCCAGTATAAACCACACGACTCAGTGGTGGTGATGGCAGGTGCAGTTGAGTATATGTATGCGTAAGTCCGGGGACACATTGCTATTGAGTAGCTGGTATGTGTTTCGCATAAGGTGGTAGGCAGGTACAGTTGAGTATATGTACGCGTAAATCCGGGGCCACACTGCTATTGAGTAGCAGGTATGCGTTTCGCATAAAGTGTACTGTAGTGGCCGCTCATGTGGACCCGAGGGTCGCCAGCGTAGCAGCAGGGAAGGCTGTAGTAACCCGCATCTGTGGTCGTCAACGGTAGCAGCAGTTAGGGCTGTAGTGATCTGATCCAGTTGGTTAAGAGGATTGTCCCCGGACCACCACCGAAGCGGCAGAGGTTCCGTAGTAACTAGCGGTACTGCCCGTGGATGCCAACATGTGCGTAGGGTGTGTGAACGCGTGTACATTTTGTGAATGATTGCCTCCTCACTGAGTATTTCTCATGTGTTAATTCTTTTGCAGAAATAATCACGGCGTGGAGGAGGATTCCTCGTGACCGGGTTCGGCCAGTCGACGGTCATCTAGATTTGTTATCTTTAGCGCTAACATTTAATCGTCATTTTTAATACATATATCTATCATGTATCTACATACTTAAACAAATATCTTGTAATTATTTTGCTATATTAAAAATAAATATAAAATCTGTTGTGGTCATCACAATACCTCTTGCAATTTGTATTTCATGTTAACTATTTACCGTATGTCTTACGTATAAGCGCATTAATTTCATAAATATCTCATTTAACATTTCTTCTAAGGATTCACCAAGCCAAGGTACTTGGCTTGAAATAAAAAAGCTTGGCTTGGCTTGGCTTGAAACTTCAAGCTTTTTTAATGTTAGGCTTGGCTTGGGCTTGATGGAAACAAAGCTTGGCTTGGCTTGAAAATTTCAAACTTTTTATATATCAAGCTAGGCTTGATATCTAAGCTTTATCAAGCTTTTTCAAGTTTTTTTTTTCAAGCTATTTCAAGCTTTTTCAAATTTTCAAGCTTTATAAATGCTAACGCGCCCTATAGGTACATGTTCGGTATCAAGATCTTAATATACATATTCGATGTGAATTAAATTAAATATATCGATACACCGATAAATCCGATATATCGATGTATTTGAATATTGATGTACCAATATATCGATGTTTCATTGTATCGTGACGATGTATAAATCACGTTTTGTTTTTCATAAATTTATTGTGGAAAAATTGACAATATCTTTTTATGCGTAAAGATAAACAAAACGATAAAATAAAATTTATGAAACAGACCAAGTGTTTTTTCTTTGTAATTATTAAAATATAAAAATATTGAAATGTATATTTTATTCATTTATTTTAGTTTGAGTTCAGTGATACATTAATTAAACTCATTTGAATTTTAACTTAATTGTTGGATTGTAAGAACAAAGCATCATTTATAGAACTAATATCGCAGAAAGGTTTAATATCAGCCGCATATGCGAGGGTTTGACATGAAAACGATTTAAGCAGTTCATTAAAAAATAAAATGAATAGCAATGATCCAAGATTTGATCCTGTAAATTGTATGATGATACCTTCATCTTTAGTTGTAATTAATTTTTGTAATATAATTGTCAGTTTTCCAATTATATATTAACATAGCACTGATGATGGTCATTAGGAACCGAAACGTCGGAATTGTTAAATAAATGACTTTGTAGTAAAATCATTTTACCAAGACTGCTTCTCCAATAACTTTTTCCCTAACACATTAATTATATTTTGTAACTCTGCTAGTAAAACTCTTGAATTTCTTATACGCATATCTAAAACGTTTCATAATATTTCATTAATAAAAACGTTATACTTTTCTTTTGTATTAAGTAAAAAGGATACTGCGCTATTGCGGAGCCGAAGGCGTTCCAATTCGCGGAACCAGCAGTATAAAAACAGAAATTGTTGGTACCATCACAAATAGGGCGCGCGCGCGGACAAATGCCGATCGTCATGCACATATCAACGTGACATGGCGGGATACGACTAGGGCAGTCGTTGATGGCGGCTAGCGATACAAGCGAGTCGAGTTTCTAGTGGACACCGGTGCCGACTTGTGCGTTTATCCTCACTTCCGAACACGTTATCCACGAGTGAAGTCATCGTACAAACTTACCGCGGCAAATTAGATAAATATAGGTCTACGTAGAGAGTTCGCGTGAGAATTTGTAGTGGCCGACGTTTCAGAGCCGATCATCGGTGCAGACTTTTTTATCTTGTTACGAACTATTTATGGACGTTAAATTAAAAGACATAGACGCAAAGACATCCCTCACGTCGAGAGGACAAAGTGTGAAGTGCGCGGTAGATTCCATAAAACAATCTCTAGTGTTTCAGAATTCCACTTGCTCCACAGATTCCTAAAAATACTCGACCGGAAGGTGGCTCGAGGATTCTGAAGCATAATACGAGGCACCATATCCGCCCTTAACCAGGCCCATTGGTAGAAGAGAAGCCACGGAGGCTAGCGCCAGGTTGCCTACGTGCAGTAAAACACGAGTTCGATATCATGCATAAATTGGACATCGCTCGACCGTCGGAGAGCTACTGGTCTTCTACGCTACACATGGTCCCTAAAAGTGAAGACGAGTGGAGACCGTGTGGCGACTTTCGTCGTTTAAATGCTCGGACGTGCCCGGATCGTTACCCAGTGCGTCACATTTCGCCCACACCCTACGTGGAAAAACAATATTTTCCAAGATCGATTTGGTGCGCACTTTCAACTAGATTCCAGTCGCTGAAGAAGATGTTCCGAAGACAGCCATTACGACGTTGTTTGGTCTCTTCCAGTTCCCGTTTATGACGTTTGGCTTGCGGAAAACCGCACAAACATTTTAGCGTTTCATAGACGAAGTGCTCAGAGGTCTAGACTTCTGTTATGCCTACATTGACGAAATCCTGGTGGCATCATCGTCGACAGAAGAGCATAATTGAACATTTTGGAGTTCTTTTTCAACGACTGAAAGAGTATGGAGTGGTGGTTAATCCGTCAAAATGCGTCTTTGGTCAGCTTGAGGTAAAGTTCCTTGGATACCTGGTGTCAAGCGAGGGTACACGTCCGTTGCCAGGGAAAGTCGAAACCATCCGAACTTATACAAAACCGACCACGATCAAGCAGCTTCGTCAGTACCTAGGTATGATTAATTTCTACAGACGTTTTATACCTAAAGCTGCAGATCTGCAGGCGCTTTTAAACGAGTTACTCCAGGGCAACCGTAAAGGAAAAACACCCGTACAGTGGACTCCGGAAGCTGAAGAAGCCTTTGAGAAGACAAAAGAAAAATGACCTCAAGCGACTATACTGGCACATCCATAGCCTGATGCACAGCTTGCCGTCGTCTTCGATGCATCCGACGTCACCATAGAGGCAGCCCATCAACAACGCATTGGCAACGATTGGGAGCCATTAGCGTTCTTCTCAAAGAAGCTGAGCACGACCGAACAGAAGTATGGAGCCTACGACGGAGAACTTCTGGCCTTTTATCAGACGGTGAAATATTTTAGGCATATGGTCGAAGGAAGAACCATGTAGCCGAAAAGGACAATGTTGTCGCTGACGCATTATCACATTTAATCTATTTCAGTGACTAACCCTAATCACTTCATTATTATTATTATTATTATTATTATTATTATTATTATTATTATTTTCACTATAAATAGGTATGTACATAATTGTTACAATATCGGCCTGTGAAGGCAAGAGAAGGTAACATTGCATCAAGAGGTAAATAAAAGAAGGTTGAGGTCACCGCTATCATTGTCCTCGGGCCATTGGGAGACTCTTGGATCAATGAGTTGTTGGGGGGCGTCATCATTTTCTACTTCTCTTTGAAATGGAGCGTCAGTTGCGTCCCGATTCAGCACTTTTCGTACTATATTGCAGGTATCTAAGGCGACAGCTTTCTGCATTACACGGAAATGGTTGTCTTCTTTTTGTAGCTGTTGTAGACATCAAATAATTTCACTGGAATTTCGCATGTTGCACCAATTATTAATGATATTATGACAATTTTCCTCTGTTTCCATAAAATTTTCAATTCCTGGGCCAAGTCCATGTAATTTTCAATTTTTGTTGAATATGTCTTTTCAATATTAGTCGCAGCTGGTATAGCGATATCGATGAGGTAAGTATTTTTTTCCTTTTTTTTTGCAAATAAACAATGTCTGGTCGATTACTAGGTGTGTAGTGGTCAGTAATAATATTCCGATTCCAATAAATTTTAACATCTTTTGTATCCCAGACTGATTTAGGGTGGTATTTATAGTAGGGCGTTTTTTGTTCCAGAAGTTTATGTTGTAAACATATGTGTTGGTGTACTAGTTTTGCTACATTGTCGTGTAGTCTGGAGGCTAGAGTTTCACAGGCACTTATGATGTGGTCTATGTTTTCTGGCTTTTTATTGCACATTCTACATTTATCGCTTCCTACTGTTGGGTCTTTTATTATGTATTTACGATAATTTAGTGTTGGTACTACGTGATCCTGAATCGACATAAGAAATCCTTCGGTTTCTTTAAACAATTTGGCATTCTTCAACCAGTCATGTGACTTTTTTATGTCCATATTCTTCTAATTTTTCACTTGTTTTTAGTCCTTCTGGTATTTCTGGTTCGTTAATTTCTTTCAAATTTAGTGGTGTATAGTTTTTGTCATTCTGGACCACTGCATTATGGATGTCGCAATGCGTGGCTTTTTCTAGGAAATAACGTCTTAAACTTTTAATTTGGTTATAATGTTGTTCTTTAATGTCAAAATTCCTCTTCCGCCTTCGCTCCTAGATAGATGAAATCGAATCGTTGAACTTTTCGGATGGTGTGCCAGATGATCGGTGAATAGGACTCTTATTTTTCTGTTTAGGTTTTCAAGTTCCATCTGTGTCCATTTCAAAATTCCAAATGTGTAGGTTAGCACGGGGATGGCGTATGTATTGACTGCATTAACTAGATTTGCACTTGATAATTCTGTTTGAAGAAGGTGTTTTATTCTTGCCATTGTTTTCTCTGTAATTATTATTTTCGTTCGTTTTTCTTCTATTCCCATCGCTTGGTTAAAACCTAAGTATTTATATGTTTCATTATGTCCCATTCCTTCAATGCCTCCTTCATCTTCCTGTCCTGTTATACGGTAGGTTTCCAGTTGTTTCCATTTACCCTTTTCTATAGCATTTATCTTACATTTATCGAGTCCAAACCTCATCTTGATGTCATCACTGAACTGCTTAATATTGTTTATTATGGCGTCTAAATCTTGTTTGTTTTCTGCTAATATTTTTAAGTCGTCCATATAAATTAGATGATTTAGCTGAACGTCATTGTTTGGGAATTTGTAGCCTCTATTTGATCTTCTGAGCATGCTTGATAGTGGGTTTATTGCTAGACAAAACAACAATGCAGAAAGTGAATCGCCTTGGTAAATTCCTCTATTTATCTTTATGTTTTCTATTTGTATTCCATTTTTCAGTTTCAGTGTAGTTGTCCATTTTTGCATTAATGTTTTGAGAAGTGTTTGTATTTGGAGGTCGATTTTATATATCTGGAGGATCTCTTGTAGCCAGGTGTGCGGCACAGAGTCAAAAGCTTTCATATAATCTATATAACATGTGTACAGGTTCTTTTTCTTTTTAATCGCACCTTTGGTGACTACATTATCAATTATTAATTGCTCCTTGCATCCTCTGCTTCTCCTTTTGCATCCTTTTTGCTCTTCTGTAAGTAGGTTGTGTGTTGTTAGGTGTTCATATATTTTTGTTGTTAAAATGCTTGTTAATAATTTATATATTGTAGGTAAACAGGTGATGGGACGATATTTTGATGGATCTTCACTGGAAGGGGAACTCTTTGGAATAAGATAAGTGATACCCTGTGTGAAAAATGCAGGTATTGTAGATGGATTTGATATATGTTCTGTGAAAAGGTCAGCTATTTTATTATGAATGCATCGGAATGTTTTTAGCCAGAAATTTTGGATATTGTCTATTCCTGGTGTCTTCCAATTTTGTAACTTTCTTATCGCTATTTGTACTTCTTGAATTGTGACTTCATGCGATTGCTTTACAGGAATTTCGTTCATTAGGTTCTTTTCTTCTATTATCCATTTAGCTTTTTTATTATGTTCTGTTGGTTTTGACCATATGTCACTCCAAAAACTGCGAATTTCGTTTATAGTTGGTATTTTGTCACTTTCTATGGTATTGTTTTCACCTTGTTCTATTGTTATATAAAAAATTTTTTGACTCATAGCAAATTGATTGTTCTGTTTTTTTCCTTTCATAGGTATTCTTGTTTCTTTTAACTCTGTTGCTGTTGCTCACTACTAAGAGTTTTTGTTTTAATTTATGTAGTATTTCAAGTACAGTTTTATTTTCATTATCCTTGTTCTTTTGTATTATCTCTTCTGCCATCTTTCGTGTATTGTTAACAGCCTTGTCATTTTTAAATAGTGTGACATACGCAATTTCTTTTCGCAGTTTCGCTACTCGGTTTTGTAGTCTTGTCATCGAAGGTGGTACATATGTTTTTTTTGGTTTCATTTTATTTCGGAGTTCATCATCTTTAATTTGATTATTTCCATCTAATACTGTGATCGCTCCTATATATATCAAATAGTGAAGTTCTTCCATTCGTGTATGTCGGTATATTTTTGTTTCTATTATTCTGTTAACGATTCTGATTAAATCATAAACTCCTTTATTGAAGATTAGTTTAGGTAACTACGGTCTTTTAGTTGGATCTACCTCATTATATAATATCCAATTTTTTTCGAATGTTCCTTTTATTTTTCTTTCTATTTCTGTTTCCTCTTCTATTTCTGAGTTTCTTTGTCCTGTTTGTCGTTCTTTCTGTATGTTTGATACATTCTGAATATGTATTCCTATCCCTATTTCTGAGTTTCTTTGGTCTTCAATTTGCTGTCTTCCTTGTATGTTCAATATATTCTGATTTTCCATTTCTTCTTCTATTTCTGGGATTCTTTGTTCTTCCTGTATGTTGGATATATTCTGAGTTTGTGTATGCATTCCTAATTCTTCAGCAATTTCGCGTCTAATGCGTTCTATTACCTCAGTGTTTAGCCTGTTCATTTTGAATATTGCTCTTCTTTGGTCTAATATATTTTGCACTGTTCTGTCTCTTAGTTGTGAGAATTGGGTTGTAACATCGCTGTGTAACTTATAGCTGTATGGGACTTTCCCCGATTCTATTTTTGTTATAATAAGATAGCGACGGTATATGAACTCATTCATTTCATTTGACCATTTTATACGTCGCTTATCTAGTACAGTGGGCGAAGGATGCACCTCTGCAACACTTCTACTAGGCCTTGAAGTTTGTGTACGATTGTTTATCCCTAATCGTTGTACATTATCATTGCTTTGGTTTGTTGCAGGTAAATCATTGCGGTTCCGATCCGAATCCTGCGGCTCCAGCCCGCTCAAATATTATTATTATTATTATTATTTTCTTAACAAATATAATTAATAATTTAATAGTGTTATATTAATTCAATTCACAAAATATATGCAAATTTGCACTATACTGACGAGATAAAAATAGAATAGCTTTACTTCTTGCTTTAAATTTGGCGTTAGTACTGTTCGTTCACAACTGTTTCAAAATACAGTGAAGAATCCAGAAGCCTACTTTCAACTTTTGTAATTCCCGCTCGATTTTGACGTCATCACTTTCAGTCTAAACGCTGTATTTGTGAAAATTATAACTTCTTTGCTTGTAAATTTCTAAGAAATACTACTCTAATGATAACTTAACGCACAGAACTCAAATGACGAAATTTGGTTATATACTCATAATGTAATATAATTAGTGTAATGTGCAGTGCCCGCCGATATGCCGTTTTGGCCGCCGCTGTCGCAGCCGCGCCGCAGCCATGAGCGACTGTCAATTTTTAGCGATGACGCAATAGCCACGAAGGGTCGTGCGTTGTCAACAGACTTGTCCGAACTTGTTTAATTACTCGGCTGACGTATTCTATTGTACTTGATGTTTTTATCTGGAATAGTGTTCTAGTAATATCTCGAATACAAACGCTGGAGTATATAAGAACTATTAGCGAAGGCATTGGCAGTCTAATGTAAATAAGCGTCGCGTATTGAATAGTTGGTGATATAAACAGATAGTCGACAAGTGGTGAACATAAATAAATATAGAATAATTATTTGAGATCCAACCTAAATGCTTAAATCGTAGAAATGGGCTTTAGGATCCAGGACAAATTTATTTAAACGAAGAAAGAATTGTGAAAAATTCATAGACCTCGCTGGGAGTCGAAGTTCACAATAATATAATATTTACTGCGCAATGTTAGCGTTGAGTTTTTATCTCTCAAATTGTGAGAGTGTACTAGTTACGATTTGTAAAAAGGCTTGTGAAAGATTCATATATTTCGACGGGAACTCGTCTCAATTGGTAGAGCGCCCCACTAGCGATTGGGAGGCTCTGGGTTCGAATCCCAGCGAGGTCCATAAATTTTTCACAATTCTTTCTTTGTTTAAATAAATTTGTCCTGGATCCTAAAGCCCATTTCTACGATTTAAACATTTAGGTTAGATCTCAAATAATTATTCTACGTGTATGTGAAGGCTTAAAGTACACAATAATATAATATTTACTGTGCAATGTTAGCGTTGAGTATTTATCTCTGAAATTGTGAGAGTGTACTCGTTACGATTTGTAAAAAGGCTAGTGAAAGATTCATGGATTTCGACGGGAACTCGTGGCTCAATTGGTAGAGCGCCCGACTAGCGACTGGAAGGCTCTGGATTCGAATCCCAACGAGGTCCATAAATTTTTCACAATTCTTTCTTTGTTTAAATAAATTTGTCCTGAATCCTAAAGCCTATTTCTACGATTTAAACATTTAGGTTGGATCTCAAATAATTATTCTACGTGTGTGTGACGGCTTAGTTCACAATAATATAATATTTACTGTGCAATGTTAGCATTGAGTATTTATCTCTCAAATTGTGAGAGTGTACTCGTTACGATTTGTAATAAGGCTTGTGAAAGATTAATAGATTTCGACGGGAACTCGTGGCTCAATTGGTAGAGCGCCCGATTAGCGATCGGGAGGCTCTGGGTTCGAATCCCATCAAGGTCCATGAATTTTTCATAATTCTTTCTTCGTTTAAATAAATTAGTCCTGGATTCTAAAGCCCATTTCTACGATGTAAACATTTAGGTTGGATCTTAAATAATTATTCTACGTGTGTGATGATAGCGTTGAGTATTTATCTCTCAAATTTTGACAGTGTACTCGTTACGATTTGTAGAAAGAAAGATTTATAGATTTCGACGGGAACTCGTGGCTCAATTGGTTCGAATCCCAGCTAGGTCCATGAATTTTTCACAATTCTTTCTTTGTTTAAATAAATTTGTCCTAGATCCTAAAGCCCATATCTGCGATTTAAATAAATAAATATAGTTATATAAATAAATGAGATATATTGTTTAAATAAATAATCTTAGTGTTTAAGTGTCCATTAGTGTTTAATATTTGTTTAATCGTAGTGTTAGCTAAATTTATTATGTTTTAATATCTATTTATCGTTATAATAAACTTTTATTTTAAATAATAATAATTGTCTAATATTTACACTTCACCCAAATAAATAAAGATGTTACAATTGGTGTCAGGTGTGGGGTTAATAACTGTAAAGTGTTAAATAAAAATAAATAATATGGCAACGAAACAAGTAAAATTAAGTGAGTTGAAAGTAAGTGATCTCAGGAAAGAAATAAACGAGCGAGATTTTGATACGACAGAGCTGAAAATTGTTCTACAATCTCATCTGCGACAAGCATTAATCGATGCTGGTGAAAAGCCTGACGATTACTTATTCGAAATTCAGTGTGACATTAGTAAACTGTTAGAGCAAAAATTGACAGATAATTCTAGAACATTGGAACAAAAATTCGAACAAAAATTTGAGGAAAGTTTTAGAAAAGTGGAAGAAAATTCTAAAACAGAACAAAAATTAGAAGAAATTCCTAGAACATTAAAACCGGAAATGGCAGAAAATTCTAGATTTCTGGAGGATAGTAGAATAAAAATTAGAGGAGAATTCTAGAAACACTGAAGAAGACTTGAAGAATTTAGGAGATAAGTACGACAAGAATATTGAAAATTTACAAGAAAAGGTCACTAATATTACATTGTCGTCAATGTTGAAATTCGATGTAGTGAAGGCGGGTTTACAAGACAAGACAAAAGGAAAGTAGTAAAACCTGAAACTACTACAATAATGCACATTAAAACGCCGGAATTTGATGGAAAGTTTTCGAGGCCGAACTATTTAAAACAATTTGAAGCGCCTGCGAAAGCACATAAATAGACGTCTACAGGGAAGGCTACAGCGTTGACTGTCTCGTTGCGTGGGGAAGCTATCAACATCTTACAAACGCTTAAAGAAGAAGAACAAGAGAACTACGACCAACTAGTCAAGGGGTTGGACATGCGGTATGGCAATGCGCACCTGGAGAAGTGTACCAGACGCAACTGAGGAACCGTTATCAGAGTTCAAAAGAAAGCCTTTAAGAATTTGAAGTCGACGTAGCTCGATTAATTCGTCTTGCACACCCAAGCTCCTGACAACGTTATGGAGTGCCTGGCCACTCATGCATTCATCTACGGAGTTCGAGACAGCGAAACGCAGAAAGCACTGCGATTGGCTCGCTCAAAAACATTAATTGACGCACTTTCATATGCACTAGAATATAAAGCTGCCAAACAAGCTTCACGTAGTCAATCTTGAGTGCGAAATATTGATGCCGAGAGAAAAGATGACACGGAAGATCTAGAAGAGTAAATGCGAAAAATTTTAAATGAAGTATTTGCTGAAAAAAAGAAACTTAGTTGGAAAAATACAAAAGAAGATGGTATCGACAAAAGAAGAAAAGGAGTTGGAAAACTAAGTCGGGTTGATGTGAAGGGGCAATCGTCAACATCAGTTATGTTGCATCTTTTCATCATCAAGTCAGCAGTTGATAGAAGGCCACTAAAAATGTTACTAGACACGGGTGCGACAAAAACTATAATTAGACCAGATTTAGAAAAGAACACAGACAAAACGCATCTTCAACCAACCAAGTGGAGATGACGCGACGGGAGAACAAGCTACCACATTAGGAGAAATAGATATGACCATCACTATTGGAAACACATCCTTTAAACATCATGCGCTGATAGCTGACGCTGAAGATGAATTAACACTCGGTATGGACGTAATGAAAAAGCACGTTTTTAAACTTGACCTGAAGAATGGAGTAATAATGGTCAATGAAGAAGAACTTGTTTTAAACCCACAAGAAGACAAGGCTGTGCGCGTATTAATGGCCGAAGATGTTACCCTTCCAGAACGAAGTGAATCTATCGTGCAAGCACAATTAGATTGTAGTTTCTGTGCGGGGAATATTGTTATGCTTGAGTCCAAGAATGATTATATGAAGACTGGTATTGGTGTTGTTGTAGGATAATCACTGATCAAAGACAGTCAGTTAATACCAGTTCGAGCAATGAACGTAAATTGTTATCCAGTTGTTCTTAAAAGAGGAACAATTGTAGGAGAATGCTTGGCATTATCTTCGATTATTCGAACTGCTAAAGCCAAAGGAAACATATCTCAGGAAGTTCCGGACACGTTAATTAACCAATTATCAACATCCTTCCAAGAACTGACCGCCGACCAGACAACCAAGACGAAGAAATTAATTGGAAGATTTCAAGATGTGTTCCAATTTGACAAGAGAGCTAACGGCAGAACTAATGTAGTTCACCATAAAATAGACCCCGCCAACCAGCAAAGAGACTACTATTGGCGAAGCGAAAAGAATAATTAAGTACATAAAGATGGAAGGTGAGCTCGAAACTTCAAGTAGCTCATGGGCTTTACCAGTGGTGTTAGTGAAGAAGCAGGATGGCTCTACCCGATTTTACGTCGATTACTGTTAACTTAATAAAGTGAACAAGAAGGATAGCAACCATCTACCTCGAATAGATGATACATTAGACACTTTGGCTGGCTCGAAGATTTTCTCTACTCTGGATCTAAAAACCGCATACTGGCAAGCAGATTTGGATCCAAAAGATAAGGTAAAGACAGTCTTCATCATTGGTACCGGACTGTGGCAATTTACTGAAAATGCCATTTGGGCTCTGCAATGCCCCTGCAACGTTTGAACAACTCATGGAAACAGTATTGGCTGGACTATCATAGAAAAACCTGTTTAGTCTATTTCGACGACATTATTGTGGTTGGTAAACCATTCGACGACAACATGAAGAATTTGGAAGAGGTTTTTTAGAGATTGTGGAAGGCTAATCTGAAGCTCAGCTCCCAGAAGTGTCACTTGTTTCAAAGAGAAGTTCATTACATTGGACATGTGGTTTTGGGTAAAGGTATTGCAGTTGACCCGGCAAAGATAAAGGCTATGAGAGATTGGCCAGCACCTAGAGACAAACACGAACTTAAAAGTTTTCTTGGTTTGTGTACCTATTATCGACGATATGTACCTGGATTTGCCAACATAGCCAAGCCACTGACAAAGCTTACTGAAGAAGGTCAAAGATTAATCCGGGAAATGGACTGCAAGGTTGCGTTCAAAGAACTGAAACATGCGTTGACAAGGGCACCTGTCCCTTACTTGAAGGAGATTTCATACTAGACACAGATGCCAGCAACGTGGGAATTGGTGGCATTATTTCCAAGATACAAGACGGACATAAGGAGGTTATTGCCTATTTTAGTAAAACTTTGTCAAAACCGGAGAGGAATTATTGTGTTACTAGAAAAGAACCCTTGGCAGTAGTGAAATCCGTGGAACATTTCTACAAATATATGTATGGAAGGAAAGGAAATTTTTTATTAGAACTTACCATGTTGCATTAAATTGGCTGCTACAATTCAAGAATCCTGAAGATCACGTTTCCGAATTGTTTTTGAATCATGATATGTTTTTTGTTTCCATACCTGCATTTTAGCATATTTTCTTGTGTCCGGTTTAATTCTGTCTAATAAAATTCGCAATCTTCGTCCCAAAAATAATTCTGCAGGTGCCCTATTGGATGTTTTATGCGGAGTGTTCAGGTATGAAATTAAAAATTGTTGTAAACACAAGTGTTGGTTCTTTTCAACTGTTTTACATGCTTTGTATCTTCTTTTAAATGTTCTAATGAACCTCTATGCCGATTCATTCGTTTTAGGATGATATGGGCTACTTTTTATGTGGTTCATCCCTTTTCTTTTACAAAATTTTTTAAATTCCTCTGAGATAAATTGTGGACCATTATCAGTGACTATTTGTGATGGTACTACATATCTCGCAAACTATTCTCTTAATCTATTTATCAGGGTTTGTGATGTAGTCGTTTTCACGAGGTTCACTTCCACTTATTTGGAATATGCATCAGCACCCACTTACCAGTTGTATCCATCAAATGAGGGTGTAGGAACAAAAGTAACAATCTCCACTTTGACAAGTTTCGAGTAAACAAGAAAAAACTATTTTTGTTAGTTTAAGTTATATCGTTTTGCTGAAAATTTACTGACGGCACCGAGAAAACATTAGAATTATATTTTTTAAACATTTTACTTGGGTAAGTTAATATGAGAGATATTTAAATAAAAAGTTTAGAGATTGTTACTTTTGTTTCTGAACCACGGATGTTTATATATTGGAAGGCCTTATTTTAGTAATTAAATTCTAGTAAGATCGGTAACTGCTTTCTGGAGTATCTACAATTAATTTTTAATGATATTACACCACTATTATTTATTTTCGGAACAGAAAATATGTAAAAAAATGGAGGTACTAACCTCAACTTTTTCTGAAACTTTAATTGTGTACAATATTTATTATTAATTAAATACTTTGAATGTATCAAAAATTCAGCAGTAAACATCAAACAAATAAAAAGCAACTAAACAGACATCACATGTACGCAAGTCTTTCATTTGATTGGTTGAACTGTTATTTGGAGATTGTGATGTTTGTTATTGAAACAGATTTTTCGGCTTGAATTTCACAGGTATATTGTAATTTTAGCTAGGGTGACTTATACACACTTTTCACCTCACTATCTGTCTATTTACGTAACTAACTGTCTAACTTCCACAACTTCAGTATCACCGACTGTCCGTATACCACAATACTTCACCACTACTGCCGAGTATCCACTTCCACTTGCCCTTACTGTCCTTGTATACCTAACTTCCCAATACTCTTCAACACTACAGAGTATTCACTTCCACAGCTATCCCGGTATACCAGTAACTTCTCAACTCGCCGTTACTTTCCTTGTACACTATAGCTTCCCAATACGCGTCAACACTACCGAGTATTCACATCCACAGCTATCCCAGTTTACAGGTAACTTCCCGAGTACCTACTCGACACAAACTGCATACGCTTACTACGATACTGCTGTGCTTCTTTTAACACTTT
The DNA here is from genome assembly GCA_963082715.1 of Harpalus rubripes. Classification (NCBI taxonomy): domain Eukaryota; kingdom Metazoa; phylum Arthropoda; class Insecta; order Coleoptera; family Carabidae; genus Harpalus; species Harpalus rubripes. The sequence goes on along the minus strand of OY720448.1, from coordinate 41,735,276 downwards.
ACTCTCTAACACTCCATATGAATGTCTCTATGTGACTCTCTCTATGTAACTAACTAACTCCCGAGCATAGCTGCGTCCCTTTTATACAGCTGCCATTAACTTTCAGAGAGCTCTAGAATGTTCGACCACATAATAACAATGAACACAAAAGGTTCAGGCGATCGGAAGTAATTAAACACGTCGCGGCTTGTTTGTTTACGTAGCCCGACTGCTAGCGCGATTGCGTCATCGCTATACTTGACCCTTGTTCAGCGTAGCAGCGGGGCTCACACGTTACAATATGAAGCTCACACGCAAAAGAAATACAAACGAATATGTTATAAAATATTGTTTGTGCTTCTATGTGTCCCCTAAGTTCACGTACCTATGAAATGGAAGCATTTTATAAAAGAACGAATGTGCTACGTCTAGTTACCAATAAATGAACACCCACAAAACCCAAAATATGTGAGGAGTATAGGCGAAAACGCCAACGCTGCATTAATATGCACAGACAATCATTCATGCAATACCTAATTGTCCGAATTTGAAAACCTGTTAACAACACATTTACTGTTTTTTTAGGTTATTGTAGTCATGGATTATTATTAAATGCTTTATTTTTAAAGTCTTACATAATAATTCTAACTATAATTTAAAAACTCCATAAAATAATTTGTATTCATTTGTAAATACCGTTATGACTAATCGTGCGCATTATATGTACTATCAATATGAAGGAATACCACTAGTATGCGTAATTAAGTAAAAATATGTATATTTCAAATTTGTATAAATTATATTTTACAATCCGACAATTCTGTTTTTAAAAATTATTTATTTCCAAAATACAGAATATTACAGCTTTACAACGTTTGAATAGGAGACTAAGACTAATGCTATATTATTACAAACAGGCTTATATACTATTCCAATACATACTTATCTCTAGATTATAATAATGCATAGGTGGCTGAATTACACAGACCATCCCTTTGTATGTGCTATATAACTCCTCCACCCCTAGATTCAAGTGTAACGGGAAAATCGGATTTTTTGGTAATTTCATGAACAATTTTTGTTCTAAATTTATAAAACATGATTAATATTATAATTATTATAACAGCTATAAGACAATATTTAATTATGCCATGAATGGTAATATGTTTCATATCTATTTCTTGTATTTCTTGGGGTCTTTCTTTCAACAAAGACATTTCCTTTACATGTTCCAAATTAACAGTAAAATTTAGTTTATTTTTATTTGTGAAATTAAACTTATAATTGCTTATTACAATCGGTTTCCCCGTACTTATATTTGAAATAATATTTTTCTTATTTATTTTACAATTTTTATTTTCCAACAAATAAATACCCTTATTCCGTAAATATTCCTCATATTCATTATTACAATTAATGTGAATTTTATCTTTATTAAATATTATAACAAAATTAGTATTACTTATTTCTAATACATTTTCTTGAAAACTTTCTATATTTATAAAGGTACAATAATGGTTTTCCTGATTAGTGATTATATTGAATAAACATGAATTTTCATGTATCTTATGTCCTAAATTATTACAATAATATATTTTGTTGATTAACACACACTGATTGTTTAATTCATATAGCTCTTTATTGAGAACTAGCACTTGTGTTTCTTCTTGTAACACTGTCACTACTTCACTTTGGGTAAATGTGGGTATTGGTGTAAATTGCATAATATCAACTACATTATCGAGGTAAAGTGGCACAACAATAAGAACATGGACATCAAAATCGTCCAAATCGCAGAAGGTTCTTAATAATTTTTGTAATTCAAAATATTTTAATGTTGTCAAAAATTCATTCTTATTTTCTTTAAAATAATTCATTAACTGAGGATACGTTATAATAGTTTCATGTAAATAATGCATGTTACAGAAACTAAGGGAAATTTCGATATTATTTAATACAAACAACAATGAGTTATAATATAATGTTATTTGATTCATTATGTCTTTTAAGAACAAACTATCAATCAGGGTCGAGTCTTTTTGGGTATAATTTTGGATTTGTAATATACGGGATGTCAAGAGTAATTGGTTATGTTTGAGGGAAATGATAGTATCATTGAATTGTTTAACAATGTCATTGTTATAATTATAATTTTGTATAAGACTTTTCTGAATAATTTGCTGATTATCTTTTAATTCATTAATTAATTTATTATAATATTCGGCATCTTGAGCATCTAAATTGCCTGTTATACTTTTTATTACGGATCCTAAACCGTTTATTAATTCTCGTTTTCTTCTTAAATTTTCATTAATATTCTTTTATTAATTTTCTGAGTCTCTTTAATTTTGACAATTTAAATTTCTTATCCTTATCCGTGATTACAACTCCTGTTTTATCTTTTATTTCTTTTACTTTATGCTTAACAAATTTTGGTTTCGTTATTTTTCCAGAATGTCTAATATTTTGTTTTACTAAAATTTCTTCAGTTGACTCTGGTAATTTCTCGTCTACTTTCTTTTCTTTGGATAATAAATTTTCTTTTTGTTTAATAATATTTCCTTTGACTTTTTCAAATAATAAATTCATTCTCTCTTTATGAGTTTCATTGAAATTTTGTATTAAAGGTAATTCGTCGTCTAGTTCTGTACCATTTTTATCTGTATAACTAAATATTAATTTTAATGGTTGAAATTTTGTAACCGAATGGATCGAATTATTATATCCTAATAATGCATACTTTACTTTATCTTTCAATTTTAAATCTGAATATTCTTTTTGAACATTGAGTATTCTTAAATGCTCAATCAAGGTTGAGTGGAACCTTTCAACAATTCCATTAGAATTTGGGTTGTCAACACTAACAAAATGTATTTGTATTTTGTGTTATTTTAAAAATTCTTTCACAAGTTTATTGTTAAACTCTGATCCATTATCTGAAATTAGTTTATCGGGTATTACATATAATGAAAAATATTTTAATAATTTATTTGCTACTTCTATTGAAGTCATATTTTTTAATTCGAACGCTTGCGCGAATTTCGAAAAACTGTCAACTATTGTTAAGAATTTATTCTTTTCTAATGATAATACATCAATGTGGATTATTTCAAACGGCTTCGTTGCTGTTGGAGTTTCTCTGAGTGTTTGTCTAATAGGGTTTCGCTCGTATTTTGTTTTTAAACAGACTTCACATTTGTTAATATAATTTTGAATTAATATATGGAGATTGGGCCAATAATATCTTTCTTTAATCCGTCTTAGAGTTTCATTAATTCCTCTATGGTTGGTTTTTCCTTCATGGTAATTTTGAATTAATTCTAATTGTCGTTCCTTATCTGTTACATTTTCTAATTCATTTTTGCAACTTATTAAAATAATATGTCCGTGTAAAAAGTATCTCCTTAATATAACATTTATGTTATGATATAAATCGTCGTTAAAAATACAATAATATTTAGAATTTGGTTTTATAAAATCTTTAAAATATTTCAAAATGTGTTTTGCCAAATCATTTCTTGGTAGATAAACTTCTTGTCGCGTCTTTGTTTCAAAGGGCCTTGAGATTTTAACTCTTAGCTCTGGGAAGTCTGTGAGATAAAATATTATCTGTTGTTGGCCTACATTGATAGGGGATTCACTGAATTCAATTCCTGACACTGGAGATTCTTCATCTGAATGCACTGTATTCTGTGTGTCTGATAAATTAGTTATCACACTCTCTTTATCTAATTCTTCATTGTTCATTGTTTCTGATTCTAATACATTTAGTTCAATTTGTGGTACTTCAAAAACTAAAATTTTTATATTACTATCTTTAAATACACGTATTAATATGTCTTTTACCTTCTCCCAGGATAATTTATCACATCCGCATCCTAATTTAGGCATTGCTATTTCATCTATTTCATTTTTAATCAAATAAAGTTTCAAATTTTCTAAACTTATTTCTAAATTTTCGTAACTTGGTTTATCAAAATAATTCTCTTTAGTAACAATATTGAAGATTATTTTCTTATTACTGACTCTATGCATTAATATGTCATTAATTTTGGGTTTCCTATGATTTCTATAATTTCTGAGACATTGTTTTGTATTATACTTTTTATCTATTTGCAGCGCTATTCCTTTACTCATTGCCAGATCTGCGCTTATACAATGTGTTATGTGTTTTGAATAAATTAATAAATCATCTTGTATCATTTTAATTTCGAAATTATCAATTTTTATTCGCGATAATGCATCGGCATTAGTATTTAATTTTCCCTTTTTATATTCAATTTCATAATCAAATTCTTGTAATTTTAATTTCCATCTTAATAATTTGGAATTTGGTTCCTTTAAATTAAATAACCACGTAAGGGGTTTATGATCAGTAACAATTTTGAATTTTACTCCTAGAAGATAATGTTTAAAATATTTCGTTGCCCAAACTATTGCTAATAGCTCTTTTTCTGTAGTGCTATAATTAATTTCATGTTCATTCAAGGTGCGACTGGCGTATGCTATTGGTAATTCTTTATTATCGAATTTTTGTGAAAGGACAGCTCCTATCGCAAAATTACTTGCGTCTGTTGTCACAATAAATTGTTTGTCATAATCTGGGTATTGCAATATCGGATCATTTATTAATAATTGTTTGCATTGTTCAAAACTGTTTATATATTCTGGTTCTTTGATATTTATTTTTTCACTTTTCTTTAATGCTTTAGTTAATGGTTTGGTAATTTTTGCGAAATTATCTATAAATCGCCTATAGTAGCCTAATAAACCTAAAAATTGTTTAATTTCTGTTCGTGTTTTTAGTATAGGAAATTTCTTTATCGCGTCGATTTTATTTGGATTTGGTTTCACTCCCTCAGGGGTAACTACATGACCTAAATATTCTACTTCTGTCTTTAAAAACTCACTTTTATCTAGCTGTACTTTTAAGTTGGCTTCTTGTAAAACTTTGAAAACTTTTTCTAAATTTTGAATATGTTCCTCTAATGAACTGCCTAAAATAATAATGTCGTCTAAGTAAACTAAACATTCTTTTCCAATTAAATCTTTCAAAATGTGATTCATAAGGCGTTGGAATGTACTCGGGGCGTTTTTTAAACCAAAAGGCATTCTTGTGAATTCATAGTGTCCATTTTCAACATTGAACGCTGTTTTCGGCGTGTCTTTTTCATTTACTTCGATCTGATGATAACCCGAAGCTAAATCTAACGTAGTGAAGTATTTACATCTTCCCAATCTATCTAGAATATCCGTAATGTTGGGAATAGGGTATTTGTCTGATATAGTTTTGTCATTTAATTTTCGATAGTCTATTACCATTCGAAATTTCTGTTTTCCTGACGCATCTTTTTTCTTCGGTACGATCCATACAGGACTGGACCAAGGAGAATAACTTTCTTTTATAATTCCGTTCTTAAGCAAATTTCCTATTTGAGATTCTACCTCTTTTTTATAACAATGTGGGTACCTATATGTTTTTACATGAACTGGTATTTCGTCTGTAGTTTTAATATCGTGTTTAATTTTATTTGTAAACGTTAATTTCTTATCCTCGTTATAAAAAATATTACTATATTTTATCATTAATTTCGTTAACGGTTCTTTTTCATAAGGTAGTAAATGATCTGTTCGTACTTTGTCAAAATCAATTTTTCCTTTGCAATTTTAAAATTAGTATAATTTAATTGATCAATATTATTTATTTCGACCACTTCTTCACTAATATTTTTCATTGGAATCTCGAACCTATGATCTCTCACTTTATAATACAATCTGGTACGAAAATATTTGGATTTAAATTTTCATTGTTATCTATTAATAAATCTACATTATTTAATTCCGTGACGTATTTAACATATTTCGTTTCATCTGGTTGAAATCTAACTATTGGTTGATTAAAATATTTTAATTCGAATGTATAATTATTTAATAAAGTAATTTCGTTTTTTTCTATTGCATAGTTTGTATTTAATAATTTTAAATCGTCTAAACCTAATAACATATCGAATTGATTGTGGAAGTTAAATAAATAAAATTTTACTTGAACGTTATTAAAATAATAATTTACATATTGTGTAATGTTTGAAATTCCATGTGCTGTGTAGAGAGTAAATTTTTCTTCGCAAATTTCATACTTATCCTTATTAGATTCTACAATTTTTGGATTAATAAATGACTTAGTACTACCTGTGTCTATTAAACATTTATAATTATCAATTTTCATATATGGTAAAGAAGTTAAATTTGAAAAATTATTCATTTCATTACATTTTCGAGGCTTGTAAGGTCTAAAAAATTATTTTGTTCATCGGACTGGCCGTGATTAATGTCTTCATTATAAGTATCAACAAACTCTTCAGATTCGAACTGTAAATTTTGATCTACTTGTTCACATTGCTCTTGCAATTCATCCATGTTAAATAATTCTCGTGATACAAAGTTAGGACGAGATTGGGTTTGGAATCTCTGCTGTTGGGTATTTTGAGGTCTTTGAGAACTTTGAGGTCTCTGAAATTGAGGTCTTTGCCATGTTTGTCTGGTTGATATTGACATTGGCGTGGGTTGTGGTTGATTTTGTCTTATTTGAATTGGTCCTCTCGGGAACTGTTGTTGACTCGCTTGAGGTCTTGGATTAGTAAATTGGGGTATATTAATTGGTTTTGTAAAATTAGTGGGTCTAGATTGTGCAAAATTTTGTTTCGGTGGTACTCGCGGTTGATTATTATTATGCGAATTCATTGTTCTTCCTGCTTCATGTTGAAAATCATTCATTAAAATTTTTAAAACAGCGGCTAAAGTTTGGGGATTTCTGGTCTGTACTAATGATTTAAGTGGATCTTTCAGTCCTTTTAGCAAAGATCGAATTGCTAATTTCTGACCTTATTCTATGAATGTTGCACGTTTCGCTTCTTCTATTTGTGTCTCTACATATGCCGTATGGGCGTTTAATAAGGTTTGCATTTTATTAAAATATTCGAATGCATTTTCATTCGTTTGTTGTAATGTAGCAATTTCTATTGCTAGGGTATAACAATCTCTTTTATCAGAGTACGTGTTTAGTAGGGCATTTTTTAAATCTGTCCACGAATTTATACTAAAATTTGAGATAGCTTTCAATGCTTCTCCTTTTACTTTTACTCTAACATTTGCTATTAACACAAAATTATCATAATCAGTAATATCATTGTAATTATAAAACTTAGTAATTAAGGCTTCTGCCGTTTTAATAAAATAAGGTAATTCAACATTATTCCCATGGAATTCAGGGATTGTATTTAAATATCTTTGTTCTAATCTTTGTGCCATTTTCCTTGACTTACAGAGATTTTAGTGATAAAAATGCAATTTTCACTTACGCTTGAATCACCAGGTTCATAGGCTTCGTGACGTGTTATTCTTCGAACACTCCTTCTGCTCCACGGAGTCGTCTCCTCGTTGCTGGACTGCTTGGCTTCCCTTGACGATGCGCTCGTATGTCGACTTATTCAGGATCTGCAGGTTGCTGTTGACGTCGGACTGGAACTCGGAACGAACTCGGCTCTCGACTTGCGGGCTCTAGTTGAGTTGCTCTTCGTTTGAGGTTTTTTCGTAAATAAATCGTTAAAACGAACCGTATTTTTGGTAAAACTAATACGTTTTACGATCCTACCAAGACTGCGCCAATTATATTTTACAATCCGACAATTCTGTTTTTAAAAATTATTTATTTCCAAAATACAGAATATTACAGCTTTACAACGTTTGAATAGGAGACTAAGACTAATGCTATATTATTACAAACAGGCTTATATACTATTCCAATACATACTTATCTCTAGATTATAATAATGCATAGGTGGCTGAATTACACAGACCATCCCTTTGTATGTGCTATATAACTTATACATACATTTAATATCTGAATTGATAATGAGTCAAATATTTATTTACATATTTTGAAATAAAAATAATTAGAACAGTGCATATATTGCATGATTTAAGTCACTATGGACAGCAATTTATTTTAGAAATAAAAAAAAATGATGTGGCCAACATAATACCTCCCGCCATTGAATTTTTATTAATTTAAATACATACCTACATAATGCTGGAAACTGTATTAAGTTCCTTTCCATACAACTATTGTTTTATTTATTATTTTCTTTTTAAACGTTACAATTATTAATTTTAAATGATTAGTTTTTTGACAGTGACATTTATCTGTCAATTACATACATTTGAGATTTGAACTGCGTAACCCAAGAGTTGTGTTTAAAGTGTAGGCTCCGGGATTTAAATTATAGATAATTTTATAAATTTTTCCATAAAATATATAGAAAAAGCCTGTAGAAAATTTAATATTCTTTGATTTTAATAATAACGTAAATCTCGAAAACATTTAAAGGTATTTTTCGAAGAAAAACTACTTCGAGATTCAAGTAAAGTATCATTTCCGGTTATTTCATTGCACCAAAATATTTTTAAATTAAGAAATAGTGAAAAAATGCTAGCCGGTGGGATTTGAAACCGTAACCTTAACTTTTGTTTTGTTGTGTGCTACCAATTGCAAATCCGCCGACTTATACAATCTTTTTTCGTTAGTTACTCACATAATTGTATGTGACCAGCATCACGTGTAGGTGACGGTTTTCTTAGATACGACTGCATCTGTGAATTGTCAAACATTCCCATTATCTTATCAGGAATATATTTTACATAGTAGATGAATGTAAATGCTATTTTGAAATTATTTTTAAATCAAGAAATAGTGAAAAGAATGCTAGCCGGCAGGATTTGAACCCGCAACCTCAACATTTGTACTCTTGTATGCTAGCCATAGCAAATGCACCACGTGTGGGTTGCAAATCCGCCGGCCTATACTGTTGTATTGTTTTGTTTAAAGGTCATTGCTAGTTAGCGTACATCATTTACTGACAGCAGAATAACATCAACTCTAAACACCTTTAGCTAGAGACCTGGGCCCGTATTCTCGACCCTTCGTAATCGTCAGAGTCGTGCGCGTTCGTACGCATAGCGAACGAAATCAGTAAAACGGTATTCTCGACTCTTCGCATCGTTACGAATTCGTGCAATCGCTTTCGTTTTCAAAACGAGTGGGTAAAAGCATTCGTCTCACCGGTTGTCGAGTTTATTTGCGCCTTGTCTTTTAAAAGTGACGTGTAATCAGTTGTTGTAATAATGCAAATTTTGTAATATTATTAATGAATGAGCTAAAAATAGTAAATTATGTTATTAGGAGTAGAAAGCGGTCTTTTTGTGTTGAACCCAGCTATTGCGGCCGAGGCGCTAGCCGAGGCCTGGCAAGCTGGGTAAAAACAAAAAGGGCGTTCTACTCCGAATTACATATACTATTTTTTCTTCAAGTGTTTCAAATTATTTTTTGACATTTTTTTGGATTTTTTTATTTGTAAAATTTGCAATTTTAGTCAAAGCTGGCTGTATACACTACAAAACACAAACGATTCAACTGTCAAATAACAATTTTCAATATGATCTGTCTTGCTGTGGCTACTGCCGCCGCCATCGGTGAACTAAGAAATTAACATTTTTTTACTAGTACAATAATAACAACATTTTTGTACTAGTAAGACAATGAATATCTTCTACAGCGTGTGTACAGTAGCATAATATGCATATTATAATACGCTTGAATAAAAAAATTGTTAATGAAGAATTAGATATATATTAGATTTGAAAGAATATGTTGAAGAGATGAATAACAGGGATATGGAAAATCCTGTAGATGTTCTACCAGATACACCATTCAAAAAATTATTATATTAGAGTACTACCTAAGAGATTGTTTTTGTTTTATTTATTATTCAGCGTAGATTGGCACGAAAATTTATATTTCTGCCTATAGTTATATTTTGTGATGCTTTGTCCTTACAAGTTCAGCCTTTTTTAAATAACACATTTATCAGACTTCATAACACAATGTAAAAGATATCTTTTAGTAAACCTGTCTCTTAAATCGTACTGCCTAGTTAAATAATGATATTTGTTTTTAGAACTTGAATTTGTTTTGTTAATAACTTGACAAATTTACAAAATATTTTTTTTATTATTTATTATTACGCACGCTTTGTGTACATTTTATGTAAATAAGCGGTGATTTAATGACGATGAGACAATTTTCTTACATATTTTGCATATCTTTGCATTTTGTATTCGATGGGAATGAAGATAAAATTGGGAAAGACACACACCACAATCATACCTTACCCGGGATTCGAACCCGGAACCCTTGGGTCGTGAGTCAGCTATATTGCTCACTACACCACAAAATAAGAAAATATAATGAAATAATATATTATTAAGAATAATAAACAATTTTTTAGAATACATAGTATATAATTTCTGTATATATATTTTTTAGTAGATCAAAAACCAGTACGATTGAAGAAACTCTATAGCGGTACGATTTAAAAAAAAAACTTAGCAAACTTTTTAAAACATCAATATACCATTAAGCGTAGGTACAAAATATACATAAAATAAATATTGACAAATAGTGCAATAATTCTAGTTTTACAAAAATTAATTGGTATATATTTCGATTTAGTTCGGTTTCTTATATGTTGCCATGTCTGAAATAAATATTGGTAAACTGTAATAATATATTGCATAATAAGTTATAAGTTGTTTTCCGCTATTAGAAATTAAAAGTATTTGAGATTTTTAACATTTAGAAAAAAATATTTTTACATTTTTTCCAATTTTTTCTAGCTCATAGAATACAATTTAAAACGTTGGATATTTCCTTCCATTTAGCTTGCGCATTTTTAGATGTAAAAAATGCTGTATATTTACAACTTTTAATTTAAAGTTTTTCTTAATTAATTCAATATGCATTGGTCTTTGTTTCTCAGATATTTTGGCAATGTTTGTTTCCATATTGATACTAGTAAAAGCTAATCACCCAAAAATAAGGACGATTCAAACAACACTTAACCATCCATTCATTGAAAACAGTTATGCAACTAGTAACACGTCCAATGTCCAATGCGACGTTGCTAAGTATTAGCGTTCGTCTAAAATGCGAATGCGCGTGTGGTGAAGCGAAGGGTAGTTGAGAATAAGCTTCGTGCTTACGCATCGCGTTGTACTTCTCGTTTCGCCTTCGCATTCGCGCGAAAGCGAACGATGTTAAGAATCGAGCCCCAGCTCTAAGCTATTTTATAGCCAGTATCCCACTGTAAAAAAAAATTATAAAAACTTTTATAATTTTTTTTATAAAAACGTTCCATGAAAAATATTGCATCCCACTGTAAAAATTTTTACGCGTTTTTATGAAAGAGAATTGGCGCCAAAGATACTACTAAACTTCATTTTGTGGCCGTTGTTCTGCAGAGGTAGTAGCGTTTCGTAATTTCATTATGAATAATGTCAATTCAAATAAAAAATTGTTAGTTGCAATAATTGTTGGAGTAATGGTTACACAGTTATACAAAAAAAAAAAATTAGAACATCGCTGGTGGACTAGTCTATGGCTGGAGAAAAGAAATAAAAATCGCAGTGTTTTAGTTATCGCACACAACGAATTACGAATAGAAGATGAAATAAATTACAGATATTTTCTTAGAATGAAAGACCATTTCTTAAAAATCATGGACATGGTTCGAAATTAAAGTGAGAAACGTGGCACTCTTCTAAGGGGCACATGAAAGATGGGCATTGTTCTATCTAGTGTACACATAAATTTTGAAAAATTAATTATTTTATCGTCACTACTTAAAGGGTACGATGCGTGTAGGTGAATAAAGTCCATCTTAAAATGCTTGAACGAGGCGGATTTGTATGGGCTTCTACATCAAGATATTTGTACTAATACTACGTAACATTATTGGTTGAAAAGCTTTGTTGGTTACGATTAATGAGTATTCTAATAGGATTCGGACGGAAATTTAAAAGGAGAAAAAATAAATGCAAAGAATAACGCATGTAAATATTAATTAACTTTAATACTTATTTTTTGATGTTGTATTATATGATAATAACATTTAGCAGTGGAAAATCGTACTTTGCCTGGCGTATTTATTATAATATTCAGGCGATTTTGTGTGGTATAAAACTTCTTAATTTTTTTACAAATCAATTAAAACGCAGTTTGTTCAGGCAACCACACTACACATTTTGATTATTTTGCTTCATATTATTTCCAATTTCAATATAAACAAACGTTCACCACTGTTCAAGTAATACCAGGTAATAACAACGCTGTCTCTTTAGAAAATGATTTTAGACATGGTTCAAGCTACCGCATTGCGCACGCCCGCATCAACATCCAATCATAAAGCCGGTATCCCACTGTAATTTTTTTTTTATAAAAATGGACGTAAATATTTTTATAAAAACCGTTTTGACAGAATTTTTATGAAAACTGTATTTACATGACGTCACGTAAAAATTTTTGATGTGACGTCACATAAATACAGCAGTCTGTATTCATTTTGTTGAAAGCTGCGTTATGATTGGATGTTGATGCGGGCGTGCGCAATGCGGTTGGTTGAACCATGTGTGAAATCATGTTCTAAAGACAGACAGCTGACATTATTTGAACAGCGGTGAACGTTTGTTTATATTGAAATTGGAAATAATATGAAGCAAAATAATCAAAATGTGTAGTGTGGTTGCCTGAACAGACAGCGTTTTAATTGATTTGTATAGAAATGAAGAAGTTTTATACCACACAAAATCGCCTGATTATAATAATTAATACGCCAGCCAAAGTGTGATTTTCAACTGTTAAATGTTATTATCTTATAATAATCAGGCAATACAACATCAAAAAATAAGTATTAAAGTTATTTAATATTTACATGCGTTATTCTTTGCATTTCTTTTTTCTCATTTTACATTTCCGTCAGAATCCTATTAGAGTACTCATTAATCGTAACCAACAAAGTTTATCAACCAATAATTTTACGTAGTATTAGTATAAATATCTTGATCTATAATTCATAGAAAGTGTATTTTGAATTACCTATACAAATTTGCAAAAATAAAATATGAAGTAAATGAGAAGCCCATACAAATCCGCCTCGTTCAAGCATTTTAAGATGGACTTTATTCACCTATATACTCGCGTCGTACTCTTTAAGTAGTAACGATAAAAGGATTAATTTTTCAAAATTTATGTATACACTAGATAGAACAATGCCTATCTTGCATGTGCCGAAATACACTGCCTTAATTGAGTGTCACGTTTCTTACTTTACTTTCGAACCATGTTCATGATTTTTAAGAAATGGTCTTTCATTCGAAGAAAATTTCTGTAATTTATTTCATCTTCTATTCGTAATTTGTTGTGTGCGATAATTAAACACTGCGATTTGTATTTCTTTTCTCCAGTCATAGACTGGTCCACCAGCGATGTTCTGATTTTTTTATTTTTTGTATAATTGTGTAATCCATTACTCCAACAATAATTGCAGGTAACATTTTTTTATTTGAATGGATGTTATTCATAATGAAATTACAAAACACAACTACCTCTGCAGAACAACGGCTACAAAATGAGGTTTAGTAGTATCTTTGGCGTCAATTCTCTTTCATGAGTTATGCAACACTCCATAAAAACTCGTAAAACTTTTTACAGTGGGATGCAGTATTTTCATGGAACGTTTTTATAAAAAAAATTATAGAAATTTTTATAAAAAATTTTACAGTGGGATATCGGCTTAACGGAGCTTTCAACAAAATGAATACAGACTGCTGCATATATGTGACGTCACATCAAAATTTTTACGTGACGTCATGTAAATACAATTTTCATAAAAATTCTGTCAAAACAGTTTTTATAAAAATATTTGTATCCGCTTGGCGTTGTGTTCCAAACTTCCTTTCATAAAATAAAATGTCACTTTTAACATATCATAAATAAATATTTTCTATTTTTGTTCTTTAATGTACTATTATGAAACAACAAAATACAAATTCCTAAAAATGAAATAACATATATTATTAAATATGTTTTGACAAAAGGACCAGAATAGAAAAAATAGTATAACATAAACGTTTCATAAGACATTTCAGCGCACTTGTCCGCAAGCCGCAAATTTCTAACAAAGACACATGCGTTGAAATAATGTCTTATGGAATTTTTATTTTGTCTGTGTGTCAATTTTTGTATGTAATTTGTTGACATCACAATTTAAAAAAATCTGATGTGGCCAGCACATTACCTTCCGTCAGTTATATGAGGTATTTACGAAAATTCTACTGGTGAACTGTTACAGGTAAACAGCTTTTTATCAGGTTATAGCTACCGGAATCGATATTTTAAGAACGCAAGTGGTAAACAGGGTAGATCCATAACCTATTAAAATATTTGAAAATTTAAAACAGGTTAGAAATTTGACGTAGTTAACAAACTGAGCAGAGTCCTACTTTGAACACATTTCCACTTTTAACGCGCGCGATTCGCTTTGCATCACTACTTTTTTTGAGATTAGATTCCTCATGAATCCGGTAGATAGATCTATATTCTATCCGTTTTAACTATAGAGCGTTGGTTGAGATAGGGCCTAAGATTCTAGCTCTCTGATTGGTTCAAACGTGAACCGAGTTTACACAGTAAAATAATTGACGCGAAATTTTAATTTACTTGACAACTGTGTCAATTATTTTGACGTCTGACATAAAATTAATAAAAGTCAATAGTACACGATTTATTACAAATTATTAATTTCTGTTCAGTTCTGTTTGTTAAGTATATTATTGTTCTTTTCGCTTATATAATTTTCGTAGTGTTTTGGCGTTATATTTCATATTACATAGTTTTCGTTGTGCGCGTTTTCTTAGTTTTTAGTTAGTCGTTCGTTAGTTTTGTTATTGTTCTCTACGATAATATTATGGATAAAAATAGATATATGTGTACGTACAAGACAAAATTACTGAAAAAATGTTAATTAGACAGAATTTTTTAAATCCAGGAATGGCGCCAAAATTTGAATTCTTTATTTAATACATGTAAAAACGGCCGCGCTCGAAACGCCATCTAGTCTATAGTTAAAACGGATAGAGTATAGTAGATATTGAACAATTTTCGAACACAGTCGGTAGATGCGGTATCTACCGGTAGAAATTTCGTAAATGCGTATTTATTTTCTATAAAATCCATACAGAAAGTTCCTTGCAAAAGATTCTAAATTTCGACAGTTGTATGTATTTTATACAAATTCCATACAGAAAGTTTCGAGCAAATATACTACGAATATGTCAATTGCACTTGACACTGACATCTTTCAATCAGAATTTTCTTAATATAGTAGCTGTTTCTAGCATAGCTGGCTAATTTATGAAATTTAATTTCTTTATAATTTTATAACTCTATATCTATTTAATATGAAATATAAAATGCAGTCAAATCATATAGAGAATACAATGTTCTTTAATATTTATAATAACATTAAATGTGAAAAAAATATATTTAGCATCATTTTTTCAAGAAAAACTGTTAAAATCATGAAATGAGGGTACTTCCAGTTGACCAATTATAACCAAAATCTAATCAGCTCTTCATATGAATGCAACGAAGAGGAATACGAAACAATTAAATTTTTTGGAATTGTAGTATTAGAGTTATCGTAGACGAAAATTTTGTTACATACACACACAAACACACACACACACACACACACACACACACACACACACACACACACACGTACAGACATCATCGTAAAAATAGTAAAATCGTATTCTAGGGACCCTAAAACGTGCTTATTTATTAAAAACTCACCACCGATTTTTTTGAACAAAGACAATACCTTCCTTACCTAAAGGTGACGGAAGGTAAAAAATGTAGCCAGCACATGACTTCACGCCAATTGCATGTTTAAAGTATATATAATATCAATATATTTTTCACGAATATCTGTTCAGAGCTTCAAGTAAAGTATTACTTCTGGTTTATCAATTATACTACAAATCTAATACGTTGTTCCCCTTCATATAAAAGTCATAAATAGCAAATTTGAAAAGTTTTGGAATATATCATAATATATTTTTCACTAAAATTTGTTCAGAACTTCAAGTAAATTATCACTTCCGGTTCATCAATTTCAACCAAAATCTAATAAGTTGTTCTCCTTAATATAAAAGTCTCCAATACTGAATTTAAAAAAGTTTGGAATATATCATAATTTATTTTTCATGAAAATCTATTCAGAGTTTCAAAAAAGTATCACTTCCGATTTATGAATTTTACTCTAGTAAAAGCGTAATAGTAAAAGTGTAATAGTAAAAGTGTAACAGTAGAAGTATAATAGTAAAAGTGTAATAGTAAAAGTGTAATAGTAAAAGTGTATTAGTAAAAGTGTACTAGTAAAAGTGTACCTACTAGTAAAAGTGTAACAGTAAAAGTGTAATAGTAAAAGTGTAATAGTAAAAGTGTAATAGTAAAAGTGTAATAGTAAAAGTGTAATAGTAAAAGTGTAATAGTAAAAGTGTAATAGTAAAAGTGTAATAGTAAAAGTGTATTAGTAAAAGTGTAACAGTAAAAGTGTAATAGTAAAAGTGTAATAGTAAAAGTGTACTAGGAAAAGTGTACCTACTAGTAAAAGTGTAACAGTAAAAATGTAATAGTAAAAGTGTAATAGTAAAAGTGTACTAGTAAAAGTGTAACAGTAAAAGTGTAATAGTAAAAGTGTACTAGTAAAAGTGTACTAGTAAAAGTGTACTAGTAAAAATGTAATAGGAAAAGTGTAATAGGAAAAGTGTAATAGTAAAATGTAATAGTAAAAGTGTACTAGTAAAAGTGTACTAGTAAAAGTGTACAAGTAAAAAAGAAACAGTAAAAGTGTATAGTAAAAGTGTAATAGTAAAAGTTTAATAGTAAAATTGTAATAGTAAAAGTGCCATAGTAAAAGTGTAATAGTAAAAGTGTAATAGTAATAGTAAAACTGTAGTAGTAAATGTGTTGTAGTAAAAGTGTAGTAGTAAAAGTATAGTAGTAAAAGTATAGTAGTAAAAGTGTAGTAGTAAAAGTGTAGTAGTAAACATGTAATAGTAAAAGTGTAATAGTAAAAGTGTAATAGGAAAAATTATTATAAGGCGCGAGTAGACACGTGACTCGAGCGACTTTGACGTGCTTGGAATCAACTGATTTGTGTGCGCATGTCATTATGACAAGAACAGTGTCACGTTGACAAGACCAATGTTTTGATTTATTTTGGTTGCTGCTAAAATGTTATTATTTTTAATATCATATGTTTTACTGCCTAAAAATTGTAAAATAATAACATTAAAGCAGTTCAAAATCAAAATAAGTCAAAACATTGATTCTGTCAACGTGACATTGTTCTTGTCAAAATGATATGCGCACACAAATTTTTACTTTTACATATACTAAAAACAATAATTTAAATGTAGTGTAGCTTACTTTTCATTTCAATAAAAACTTACATATTCAAAAGGAAACAGGCGAATGTATCTGTTAACATTTATGTTGCCACCAACAAGTTACTGGACGCCATGCACAGCGAATGTACGCAGAATATACAAATACAACGTTGGCATATGATAGACGCTCTAATGATAGTAGAGTGTAAAAAAAATATACACGGTACACAATATACGCCTGATGCAGCAGCGCTCCTAGCGTTAAATGCCTGAAGTAAAAATATACGCAAAATATACACTTTATGACACTCCACTATCCTTAAAGCGTCCATAGGAATTTTCGGAAATCAACCTAGGGGGTGCCTCGGTACCACCAAAATTTTTTAAAGGGGTGTTCAATAGAGCGACGGAAGGTGAAAAGTAATGTAAACATTTTTTAAAAAATTGATGATTACCTTTATTTGATTTTGAAATATTAGAAGAATATGATTAATTTTTTTAGTGAATTCCTTTTTTGGAAAACCTTTTTATTTTGCAATTCACTTGTAACATTAAAGTGTACAAATAATTTTGTGAGCTACTGTTTAAAAATAAAAAAAAAAAAACAGTAAATAAAAAATTATTATAATGTATTAAAATATACGAGAAAAATTATAAATTATACCTAAAATATGTACTTACATAATATATCATCATGGGTTATTACTCTGTTCAGGGTAGGGTGTGCCAATCTGATTCTGTTCGCACATTTCGGTAATGAGTATTAATTTTGAGGCCGTTTACTAGGCATCACTTCACATGGTGTCATAGCTGATGAGAAAAGAATACCACAAGGATCACTGTTGTGCTATTTTTGAAAATTACACCACGACCTCATCATTTTTTTTACACATCGTTGTACCATTTGATAAGGCATATGTATACAGGAAAATTTTTGAAAGATGTTCGATCTAGGTCATTTTTACCATGAACGAATTAACAAATTGGCATATACTTATCTCTCTCACGCTTGTCTTTCAAAAATTCATATTGTTTCGACTAAGTTAGGACATTCCATTTTAAAACGATACTCATTGTTGACAATACTTTCGTTGTAACGTAATTCTATTTATCAATTCACATAAATTACCATGATTCATAGCCGTACGAATAACGTTATTTTCTGTCAGTGTCTGTAACACTGACACTGTGCCAGTATCTTATTTTTCACATATTTGGTTTTACATTTGCTAATAAACTTATCAATTGATTTAGTTAATTTATATTTCATATATTTTCAACTACGTTACATAAGATGTTTGTAGCAAGTCATTATAAACACACAAATATCAACACATATGTATATACATACATAAATAATTGCACGGCAATAAATTAATATAATAAAAATATATGTTATAAATGACGATTAAATATTAGCGCTGAAAATTAGAATATTAAAACTCATTTATCACCCAAACCGGTATATACAGTATTAATACAAAAATAATAACAAATCTAGATGACCGTCGCCTGGCCGAACCCGGTCACGCGGAATCCTCCTTCACGCCGTGATTATTTCTGTAAAAGAATTAACACATGAGAAATACTCAGTGAGGAGGCAATCATTTACAAAAGGTTCAGGCATTCACACACCGTACACACATGTTGGCAACTACGGGCAGTACCGCTAGTTACTACGGAACCTCTGCCGCTTCGGTGGTGATCCGGAGACAATCCTCTTAACCAACTGGATCAGATCACTACAGCCCTAACTGCTGCTACGCTGGCGACCACAGAATGTGGGTCACTACAGCCTTCCCTGCTGCTACGCTGGCGACCCTCGGGTTCACACGAGCGGCCACTACGGAACCACTGTCGCTTCGGTGGTGATCCGGAGACAATCCTCTTAACCAACTGGATCAGATCACTACAGCTCTAACTGCTGCTGCCGTTGGCGACACCAGATGTAGGTCACTACAGCCTTCCCTGCTGCTACGCTGGCGACCCTCGGGTTCACACGAGCGGCCACTACGGAACCACTGCCGCTTCGGTGGTGATTCGGAGACAATCCTCTTAACCAACTGGATCAGATCACTACAGCCCTAACTGCTGCTACCGTTGGCGACACCATATGCGGGTCACTACAGCCTTCCCTGCTGCTACCGTTGGCGACCCTCGGGTTCACACGATGCGGCCACTAAAGTACCCAGTACTGCTCACACGCACACTCACAATCATACACATGCTAGATTAACTCTCTCACTTGAATCACTATAATATCGATGTTCTCACACTGAAATCTAGAAATAAACTGAAATAAAATACGTGAATACCAGTATCATTAAACGTAGCTCTTATCCAACAGCATCGGTTACGTACCTAAATAGCTAATTAGAGACAAAACATAATAAATTTAATAAAAATAATCTTACGCAAAATAATATCTGTGACATATATATTAAAGAGAGTACTTAATTAAATATTACAGACGGTAAAGAATCTTTAGTTTGTTGAAGATATTCATCTGCTGAATAGAAACAGTTCTTCAGAAGATAAATTTTAATTTAAAAAGTATATATGACAGATTCTTAATTGATTCAGGTATAACATTGTACAAGTTCAGATTCAGAGAATTATTCCTTGATTTATTTAATCTAAATTTGGGAACTTTTAACACATTCGAATTTCTAGTGCTGTAAGCATGATGCTCCGATGCAGTCGGAAAATTACATTTATTTCGATGAATTTCTAAAAGAGTAGCACAAATGAACAGACAAGGTTATTATTATTATTATTATTATTATTATTATTATTATTATATATATATATATATATATATATATATATATATATTTATGTATATATATATATATATATATATATATATATATATATATATATATATATATATATATATATATATATATATATATATATATATATATATATTATTCCTAAAAGTATGAAATGAGGTTTACAATGATCTCTGCAATTGACGCCCATAATAATTCTTATTGCTTGTTTTTGTGCTTTAAAGACTGTTTGCATGAGAAGAGGTACCCCAAGGAATAACACCATAACTTATCAACGAATGGAATAGTGCAAAGTAAGACTTTTTAGAATTTCTATATTTAGATAATGTTTTAACTTTCTTAAAGCGAAAGTAATTCTTGCCAGCTTAGGTAATAATTCATCAACTTGTTTGACCTAAGTTAATCTATCGTCAATATTAAGCCCTAGAATTTTAATAGATTTACCTTCACTCAAAGTTGAGTGCGAAGATATTATTAAAGATTGTGTTTTATCACTATTTAATTTTGGATAGTTTCGCATGAACCAGGACTTAGCTAATTTGCTATTTAATTCGGATCAGTTTTGTAGTGTCTCTAGATTCTTACTCGATCATGTATGTATATATAATAAATAAAAAAGGCCATAAAATGGACCCTTGTGGAATTCCATGTTTGATTAGCTTGAAATCTGAACTATTATTATCTTTATAAACACTTTGTTTACGATTTTTTAAATAAGATTTAAATAGCGCAAGCGGAGTTCTAGTTACACCATAATTTTTAAGTTTCAACAATAATCTTTCATGGGAGACGCAGTCGAAAGCCTTAGAGAGGTCACATAAGATGAGTAATGTATGACAGCCTCTCTCTATGTTTTCGACAATGTCACCTACGATACGCATGACAGCTGTAGTGGTGGATTTATTGTTTCGGAAACCATATTGTCTCTCATCAAATAAATTATTTGATTCTAAACAAAAATACAATTTATTTTTTAGAATTTTTTTCACACAATTTAGAAAATAAGGGAACAATTGAGATGGGTCTATAGTTATTTAACTGGCTGGAATCTCGTTTTTCGAATAATGGTAGAACTTTTGTAACTTTAAGAGTGTCTGGGAAAGTACCTTCTTCAATACATTTGTCAAGAATATGGGTTATAATTGGTAAAATTACATCAAATAATGCATTAAGTATTTTAAAATTGATATCGTAGATATCAGTACAAGCAGAGTTATTCAGAGACAAAAAGGCATTAAACACTTCCTCTTCAGAGAGATAATCCAATGAAAACTTACAAGAAGGTAATGGTATATGATGATTATAATCATTACTGATATCATCTATTTTAGGTAAACTTGAAATGATATTTTCTGTCACAGAAATGAGATAGTCATTAAATGTATCACAAGAAATATTTGCAGGAGCTGCTGTTTTCTGTGCTGTAACATATATTTATATAATAATAAAATAACAGTAGTATCTTATGTATCCTCATAAAAACTAACTACACTACACTACTGAATTTGTCAAAACAGAATCTTAATTCATACAATTCGCAGATGACTTTGATCGGACATCTTTCAAAATTTTTACTGTACATAGGAATTTAACAGGTAAAAACAGGTTCTTCGTAATTAAATAAATAATTTAAATATCTTACCTACTGACGCTATATTTTTAAATGTATTATTGACTATTATTTATTATGTCTAAATTCAAAAACAATATGTTAGTCTTGAATAATATATAACATCGAAGTTTATAAATGAAATATAAATTTAGACGTTCTATCAATATGTTTAAACTTTTAATAGAAGTATAGAAGTAAAATGTTGTATACAAATTGGGTAGAAAACTAGGAGTTACACTGTTTAAAAACCTACAGCGAATAGCTATTGACATAATCGTACATACGTATTAGTAATAACCGTAATTAATAGTTTGTGTCCTGAGCTAACTTTCTTGGCAAATTTACACATACTGTATATTCTTCCCGTGTGTATCATTACTTATTCTTTAGCAATATTGTTCGTTAATGTATAAATTTATAAAAATAATCAAATTTCCATTCTTATTCATAGTATGCAAGAATATGTTATTAATCCTTGCACAAATTTGGTTCAGTTTTTTGCATTTTGAGCTTACTACTGTGATTTCTTCCATGCCTTTCTTCTTTTCATTACTTCCTATTAGACGAGTATGCAATCGTTATCTCAGGTCTTCTTAGTTCGTCCTCTTTTCTTGTATCTAGTTTTAACGCCCCATATATTTTTAAATAATACCTGCTGTGCCGTTCTTCGTATGTAGGTGCTCGCATCATCTTAAATTATTGTCAGTGTTCTATAACTAAATAGTAAGTGAATAGAAATTCAGTATGGATTTTATGTACACTTCTTATTTGATCATTTCTTTTGTCCCGTCGTTGTACCTTTCACAACCCTGAAAAGCACGTTTTAAAACCCGTGCAAGATTTTAACATGTCTACGACGAAATATCTCTTTCTCTCTCTCTCTCTCTCTCTCTCTCTCTCTGTGTGTGTGTGTGTGTGTGTGTGTGTGTGTGTGTGTGTGTGTGTGTGTGTGTGTGTGTGTGTGTGTGTGCGTGCGTGCGTGTGTGTGTGCATGCGTGCGTGCGTGCGTGTGTGTGTATATATTTGTGCGTACATGTGTGTATGTATGTATGTATGTATGTATGGGTGTATGTGTGTGTATGTAGGTGTATGTTTGTGTGTGTATGTAGGTGTATGTTTGTGTATGTATGTATGTATGTATGTATGTATGTATGTATGTATGTATGTATGTATGTATGTATGTATGTATGTATGTATGTATGTATGTATGTATGTATGTATGTATGTATGTATGTATGTATGTATGTATGTATGTATGTATGTATGTATGTATGTATGTATGTATGTATGTATGTATGTATGTATGTGTGTGTATGTGTATATGTGTGTATGTGCGTATGTGTGTATGTGCGTATTTGTGTATGTGTGTATGTGCGTATTTGTGTATGTGTGTATGTGTATATGTGTGTATGTGTGTATGTGTGTATGTGTGTATGTGTGTATGTGTGTATGTGTGTATGTGTGTATGTGTGTATGTGTGTATGTGTGTATGTGTGTATGTGTGTATGTGTGTATGTGTGTATGTGTGTATGTGTGTATGTGTATGCGTGTGCGCGTGTTTTGCGTGTGCTTGTGGGTGTGTGTGCGTGTTTGCGTGTGCGTGCGTGTGTATGTGTGTGTGTGTGTGTGTGTGTGTGTGTGTGTGTGTGTGTGTGTGTGTGTGAAAAATTTAATAACAGTGTAATTACTAAACTTACAATGTCATTAGATGTTGGTGTCAATAATTGATCAAAGCCTGGTAATATTGATTTTTTTACTTTATTGACTTTAATATTATTACTTTTAAATAACTGTATATTAATGTTAATTACACGTAATTTGAACAATGCAAATTAAATAATTCCTCATAATAATAGTTATTTATGCAACAAGTGTGTAAAGTAGTACTTTTTTGGTCGAGTCGGAACTTGTAGCACGAGACGAAAAACACTATTTTACACACGTGTTGTACACATTCGTACAACCGAAATGTTAGTGATGTTTCTCATAATACTGAGTGTACAGGCATCCAGCATTTTCAAATATTGTTAATGCTCTTTCTCATAATACTGTATAAAAATGTAACTTAACACGTTTATTTACTTTTCAAGCACTGTAAAGAGTGCGTGAAAAGTACTTTTGACGCACGGTTGTAGGAAAACATATTTTACATATTCAATTGAAGGATAAGAGTTCATAGGTAGGTATTTATATAAAAATGGTAATGGATAAACTAGAAGTTGTACTGTACTCTAAATAGTTTCAGAGAAAAGTAAGTTTAAATATCATTTTTCCAGATTTATGTTCTTATAAAAATTAAAGTTTATTAAAATCTTGATGTGTTTGCGTATATACTTTTTCTAAATATTTTAATAAGTATGTAAAACACATAATTCATTTTTAAAAACCTTGAAGCGTTGCTTAAGAACTTTAAAGTAATAAATAATGCTAGAATTTTGAGTAGAAAATATTGGAAATTTATTGCTTTTAATTCAATTATATTTACGTAGGCATGTGAATTATATAAAATTTATATACATATTTCTCAGCATTGTTTCATAAAATAAAAAATAAATGGGGGGGGGGGGGGGGGAGTAATGTGGTGCTACATGCCCATATTTACGCGTAATAGCCTCTAATCCTTGTTAAATATTTAATTTCGATGGATTCTACAGGTAATACCAATTTGAATGCACTGAACCTGCACAACCTGAAGTGGTCATGTGTGTTATACACTTCCCATGTTAGTTGAAACGGTCACCTGTGGAACAAAAAGCGGTCTGACTTCCTCGTTGGAGGGGGGTGTACCTACGCGGTCTACGTCTCGCGGCTCGCGGTACGGCTCTGGCTCAGCATTCAGATTGCGTGTTACCGTGAGCGAGCTCAGTGATCGTGGTCGGTTTCTAGTCGCAGGCATGATGACGGAAACAGTGGTGACAGTGCAGGAGGCGCCCCACAACAATGCCGCCAAGCCCGCCGCAGGAGCGGATACTCAACAAGCAGGGCCACTCGCTTGGATAAGGATAAATACTGAATACTTTAAGACTATACCTGGAATAATCAAAATCGTGCAACTGGTAAGTTATGTTGAAACTCGAAACTGGAACTCAACTATGTGACCTAGTAAAATATGTAAATACACATGTCAATCTAATTACATAGATTAATCTATATTGGCATGTAAATAATGTGAGAATAAACACCCGGTGGTGAATTATTTAATATCGGCATAAAATCAATTGATATTGTATCAGATATTGGAATCTGCAATTATAAAACTCCTAGATTTAATTTTTTTAAAAGTGTGTCAAATTTAAATGTATTCTTGCGCTCGCCTATCACAGATGTTTAGTATAATTTAAAACTAAGCAACGAGTCACTCGTAAATAAATTTCGTACGTCTTTTAATTTAAATAATGTATACCTTTTATATTATTTCCATACAAGGTCGTAGATAGACCATTTTTTTAGAGGGACTGAAAGTTATGTTACCTATATTAAGGGGTTGGACTTTAAAAAAATCATGTCTATTTTCTAAAGTAGTTCGTTCTAATAACATGTGTTATTTTGCTCAAGGGAGCTCTGAAATTACAGGAGGGAACGAACCCTCCGGTCCCCGTTGGCTACACGAATTGTTTGTTTACATTTAAGTTAGTTGATTATAATTAATTGTAAAAAGTAATATCTTTATTGAAATACATTTTATAAATAAATATTGTCCAATATGGTATTGTAAAAATATTGAATTTTGAACGAAACTTGAATTCATTTATTTTCCAAGGAATGTAAATTTTGAATCTTCAGTTATGTTTAGTTTCTCATGACAGGTGTTTAATTTCCGAGAAACATAATGAAAACGTGCGTGTATAGGCTGTTTGTCCGTTTAGATTATGCAGTTGTTATTGCGGATAAGGCGTAGTCTATTGAAATGTCGCAGTTATGACGTCGACACAAGGACGCATTCATTAGAATAACTCTATAGTTGTCTTGTCCATCTTCACCGGTAGCGCGAAATATTGAAATCTGAAAAGACGATCGACTTCATCTTCCTAATTTTGCTAAGTGTGAATCGTGATTTTCTGCCCCCGTGTTCGTATATACTTACCTAGGTACGTTTAAGTTATTTATCTTGTTTGTCTGAAACTTTCTCGAGTCGTAAACATACAAAATCTGGGTCGTAGAAATTCTCAAAGATGTGTCTTTTAATATAAGCATATTATCGGGCTAACCTACATGATTTAATTTTTTCTTTTGTTTCTCTTAGACACATGTCTACAAGAGGACTGTGTCTGTAATTAACAAAAATTTGACAATAAATAAATATACGAACCATTATGTTCTCATGAAAGTGACAATATTTAATTTTTAATAAAAAAAGACTGTTTAAACTTTAGTCATGATATATTACAGTCTTAATAGCAGATAAATGTTTGTTCGCTGTTACTTTAGTAAACCACCATTTAAACGACCATTAACAACAATAAAAAAAACTACAGACATGATAGTGTGAACTGTTTAAAAATAAATGCGAGCTTAAAACTTATCGGCCGATTCATTGTTTTATGATTATACCAATTTATCCGTACAGTCTTGTATAAGAATGTGCTAAATATGATGAATACGTTTTATTTTCATGTCTATTTGCCTGTATCTGTTTGTACGTAGGTATTATGTTTTTGTGGATATTCATAATTTTGTGGTTACATGCCGAAAGCAGATTATACAAGTAATATTATTCATGAAAGATGACTATTCAAGGTCATTTGTTCGGAAAAAGAATACACAACACTTTATACGGCTAGCTTAGCAACATTTTGTATTAGAAATAGAAAGATTATTTGACGTTTTAATTTATGGGGTTTCCTGGCCGCGTGCCTGAGTGTTTGGTCGCGAATCTAGGGAACCGGGTTCGATCCCGACCGACGCCAAATATTTCGAATTCTAAATGGCACAAAATTGACTCATGTGGTGCACTCTCCACGCCAGCAATGAGTGCCCGTGAGGTGACGCCTGGTAAACGCCTGCACGGTACAAATATGTCATCGTCATTTTAGAAATCTGTGTACAAAGCAGATTGGCACACCCAGCAATGAGTAATATGCCGTGATGATATATTTATTTATTTATTTATTTATTTAATTTATGAAGTGTGACAGATATACGTAAATGGTGCCATTACTCTCTAACACACTAAAAATAGCAGTGACATATGTATTAGAGTTATACAGATGTAATTATCTACTACACTGCCATCGATTCTAATGGTTATCCAGTGACGTTGATATTTAAACCAAATTATTATTTTATGGTTTACGTCAAGTATATATTTCTGTTTTACTTAACTGAGCTCCTCTAGATACGTTTACGTTTCGAGCAAACGTACCCAGAGCACCCATTACCTTACACCCCGCACTCACTCTCCTTTCAATTTCTCTATCAATTCGACCATCCCTTGACATCATGCTACTTAAATATACAAACTCATTCACTTGCTCCAGTTTCACTCCATCCACCAACACATTGCACACAGTTACCAGTTTACTCCTTTCAAATACCTTGGATTTATCAACATTCAACTTCAGATTCATACTTCTTCCAACTACATGTATTCTCTCTATCATTCTTCTGAGTTGCTCTGCATTTTCACCTAAAACAATTACAACATCCGCATACGCTAACGCAGGCACAATACTTTCACCAATACGAGTATGTACACCATCCATTTCACTCAATGCTCTCCGCAACAACACATCCATATACAAGTTATACAACCACGGAGACATACCACAGCATTTATACGAAACCAATCACTCAACCTACCATATATTCTTACAGCAGCCTCACTACCCTCATACAATGCTCGAATCGCCAGCCAGTTTCCATTCATGCCGTGTTCCCTGAGTACATCTTACAAAGTATCTCGAAGAACACTATCATACACCTTTTTTAAATCAAGAAAGCCACGGAACACCTTCTTGTTCTTGTCAAGTGACTTATTAACAATCGTACGAAGAGCAAACAATTGATCGAAACATCCTCTCACAGGCAAAAACCATCTTGAACGTCACTAATTTTTGAAATTGTTAAGGTTCGCACCTTATGAATTAAAAGCTTACCAAAAAGTTTCCCGACTACATTTAACAAACTTATCGCGCGAAAATTCGTATATTCACTCGAACTGCCTTTGCTTTTGAATAATGGACAAACAACAGCTTTTTTCAAATCATCGGGAACCACGCAACGTATCTAAGTAAATAAATTAACCACTCATATAATTTTTCTCCTCCATATTTCAACATCTCATCCAAACCCGCAGCCTTACCATTCCTTACATGCCCCATTGCATCACATACATCACTTTCATCTATATCATAATCATCTTCATTATCATTTTCACTACCAGTTTCATTATAATCGTCCCTCTCAATCTTACAAATCTTTGAAATACTCGCACCATCTATTCCTCACATCTGATTCATCCCACAATATCTCCATTCGCACTTTTTACAGCTTTCACAACTCGACCACTTCCACTCCGCAGTCTCTTCACACTCAACCAAAACAGTCGCTTATTCGTATTAAAATCATTTGTCAATCTTTCACTCAATAAGTCATCAAATCGCTTTTTACTTTCTCTCACCACTTGCTTCACCCATTTATTCTTCCTTCTATACTCTAATAAACATTCTTCTCGCAAGCGCCCAGGCGAATCCTTAACATTTAAGAACTTCAAATATGCTCTCTTTTTCTCAGCAATCGCTTCTTTCACCTGATCATTCCACCATGCATTTTCGGACAAGAGCCTAATATGCCTTCACCACAAACGTCTTTTGCACATTTGAGGGAATCCTTAAATTTCATCCAAACTTCATTTATATTACAATCAAATTTAGACTCACATTCGGGGAAGGATTCATTCAATCTTTCAACATACTACATTCTAACATCTTCATTCTAAAGAGTAAAGGATTTTACGCGAAACATTTTCCCAGAACATTTCACCTTCTTTCGACAAAATTTATTCAATCGCATTCACGATACAATCAAATAATGATCATTCGTACCCAGTTCAGCGCCTCGTTTCATACGCGTATCTACTACCATACTCCTAAATCGTTCATCATAGACAACGAAGTCAAGCACACTACGTTTATTCTGAACCACATTCGCGTAGGTGTATGAATGTGAGCTAGCTTATGTTTAAAAATGGAATTCAAAATGAGGAGATTTCTTTCCGACCAAAATGAAACAATTCTCTCACCATTGTCATTCACTCGACAATCACCAAAACGTCCCAATACATTCTCAGATTCACTTTGTTTAACACCCAACCATCCACTCAGATCAGCATACACTATCACTCTCTCACCCGGATCACACAAATCAATTACACTATTTACCAAAGTCCAAAACTGATCTTTTTTAAGGTCCTTTTCGGAGTCTGTTGGACCGTAAGCGGACACAACGAAGATTCGTATATAGCCTACCTTGAATCTCATCCATTACTTACAGTAATCATTTATTATTTAATGTCAGACTGGAAAATAAATATATGTAATTGAAGTATATTAGAAAAATCCTTTTTTTTTCTAAAAATTATTGCGTTTTACATTTTTAATTATTATTATTATTATTATTATTATTATTATTATTATTATTATTATTATTATTATTATTAACCTTTATTATTACATGAACATGTACTACCAATTTGAAAAATACCTTTCATTGTATAATTTCAATATTTCGTATGTTATGTTTGTTCAAAAAGCGCGCCAATTGAGCCGAAATCCTCCAACATGGCAGTGTTCAATTAGTCATAAAAGCTTAGCATTGGGAACGGTATCCATGTATGTATAAAGGTCAGTGAGCATTACCTGTAAGTTATTGTATATTGTCAAAACTGAGAAAATCTCTTCTCAATGGTTTACTATAGCGTCCAATAAAAAAGTGGTCTTAAGAAATGCAAATCTAATTTCAGTATTGTTGCATACATGCAAGTTATTGCAAAAAATGGATTTTTTTTCAGTATCTAGTGACTCTAACGTTTTATCTATTTATTATAGAAGAAAATATTATAATACACAGTTAAGGAATATTGTCGTCTACAAAACTTATTATAAATATTTTTATTTTAACACCTACTGGTGAGGAAATATTTAATAAAAAAATCTGATGTGAACACCACACAAGTTCCTTGTACGCAAGACCAACATGAAGTATAGACCCAATTATAAAATTGCACGTATTTGTCGTAATTTGACATTAACATTATTTTTTAATTTTATGTATATAAATAAAAATAAATTAATATATCATCACGGTTTATTACCCATTGCTGGGCAGATTTTTTGTATATAATTTTTAAATTTACATATCTCGCTTATATAAAGCGCTAATTTAATAATACTTGATGTGCTAGACGCAGAATTTAATTCTCCAAAACCACTGGTTAAAATTTTTATCCAATAGTTACTGATTTGACAACTAAAAATCCCTTTTTTTGTTATATGTCAACATACTTGATTGGTTAAAAAAATTAATCAGTGGTTATATTAACAACTGGGATATATCACTTCCGGTTAGGCTATTTTAACCAAAATCTACTATGTTAATCCCATTGAAAAGTCTTATATATTATATTTGAAAAGTTTTGGACTTTGTTTTAAATTAGTTTTTCATTAAAATCTATTATAGGCTCCAAGTAAAGTATCACTTCTGGAAATTATGTAATGACCAGAAAAGGAAGGTGCACAATTAGATGTTATAGCAGTCCTAAATACAAAATTTCAACTATGTCTACGGCTTACCGTTTCTGAGTTATGCGAGATACGTAGGTATGTACATACGTCACGACGAAATTAGTCAAAATTGATTCAGAGATGGTCAAAATGGGTATTTCCGTTGAAATCTGAAAACCGATTACAATACTTCCTTTACTAGGTACAAGGCAGTAAAACACAATTATTCGCGTCATATTTCGAAGATGGAGACGCGAGTGGAACGGCACCTAAGAAAACTTGAATTTTTTATTAGGACTCTAAATATAAAACATCCAGAAATCAAAAATATCCTACTTATTAGCCTTATTTTTTTCCCACTGGTACTTGACTAATGTAACAGTACATAATGTTCAAAGTTACTTTAGTATATATAAAATATTACTTTCTAATTCTATGGAGAAACAAGGTATGTCTTAATATATTAATTAAAACGATTGATTTTGACAAGTTTATATTGTATTTTAAATTCATTCTGGATATTGTTTATGATTATAATAAAATATATATTTAAATAATTTTCTGTGATATGTTGTTCCCATACCAAACTAATAAAAATAATATATCATTGTTGATTATAAAATTTATAGGTCAGTCATATAAAAAAATCCATGCCTAAGGCAGATATGCCAATCTAAGGGCCTTAGAAAAGATTCAAGTAACAAAGTACAGTAATTTTCATTACAACTCGTGTTTTACTTACTGTTCTAATCAAGGTTTTAACCATTTGTCCAAATTTGAAGAAAGATATTTAAAAATCAGCATTTTAATAAGCCGATAAACTTTAAAATCAATTTCTTCAAATATTAAAAAAATCTGTCTTTACCTACCTTGAACAAAAGAATTAACTCTTCCATATGATCAACATTTGTTAAATTTTGGAAAAACATTCGACAAAACAAACAAAAAAATCAAAAATTTATATATGTGTAATTTTTCTTTAAATGTTTTTGAAGAGTGTATTTAAATTAATATAGATAAATGTAAAACAATTTTGTTTTTTTTTAAAGGTTTAGTACTCGTATTGTTCATAATTATTCAATTAATACATACGTTATCAAATTGAATAAATGAATTAGATCTTAATCTTGGTGTGATATGTAAAATCTGTC
>OY720448.1:41538670-41698670 GCA_963082715.1 Harpalus rubripes | reverse complement strand
TTCGTCTATAACTATAATATTTATGAATAAAGAAGTGTATGTCTGTTAGTCTGTAATACTTATTATCGTATTTAGTATTGTGTAGGAAGATTTATGAACAACTTGTACTGCTTGAATTAAAAGAAAATGTGTAATATCTATTTATGTTATTATTTTAACGATGACCCACAACTCTATTCGGAATACCTTTATTTTTTTACTGCTATTTTTAAAATTTTAATTACCCGGAGAACGTTAATTAATTATTGTAAAATATGCACAGATAAAAACTAAATGATATGTCTACACTTTTACAAGAATATTGTAAATCACAAATAAAATGAACATTTATTATGACTATACTCATCGTATTTATGTAAAAATATATTTAATTAATAAGAAAATGCTTAAAGTTATAAATTCATAACAGTATCTTTTAACTGTACATTAAAGTCCCATACTTGCAATAGCAGAAATAGTCTAGAGAAAATTCAAATTTATTTTACTTTCGGTATCGCGGTAAGCACTGAAAACCCAAACCAAAAGATAACGGAAACGACCGACGCACAGTTACCATTCTCTGATTGTTACGATATTTTAGTGCATTGACTTCACCTTGCAGGGATTCTCTATCTCTGGTTTAACACTTCATGGGTTTCTGTTTGTAACCTGTATTATTGTTTTTTAAGCATTATAACCAGTGTAATAAAAAGTCCGCTTTTATTTTTTATTCCGCTATAAACTTTAAATTGTATACGTAGGATTATCAATCTACATGCCATAGATAAGTGAATGAATAATTTTTTCATGCTTTATATTTTTCATAAGATTACAACAGTTTATTTTTATAATAATTTTAATGTCATATGACTAAAAGTACAGTTAAAACTGTATAATATTAAAATATTATAGGGATATACGGATGTGACATTCTCATGCGGTTATTGAGTGATATAGACTTCCTTTATATTTCATTTTCTTATCACAAAATGACGATAATACAAAATATCGTAAAATATCGAATGGACTATACTCTATCCGTTTTAACTATAGTACCCCCATATTATTCAAACAAGATCAAACTGCTGCCTTCCAACCACTCTATAGTTAAAACGGATAGATTATAGATAAAAAATAAACCGTGATAATTTATTTATTTATAAATGAAATTACTAAAATTACTTGCAATAAATCGAACATAAATACACTCGTGTTTTAAAATTAATTATAAATATATTAATAATTACCTTCTACTTTCTATAATAGTAAATTTCGAGGTAAATTTATAAGATTTACTTTATAAAACAGAAAAATCTTTAATGATTTTAATTTTGACCCTTTATTGTCTTCATTAATAATTAGGTATTGTTATGAAAGGTAATTAAGTCTTACGAAAATTGTTTATATACTTCAAACTAATCAAAGGATAAATCGTTAACAGTTGACACATGAAAGCACAAAGTATCAAAATAAATAAATAAATAAAATAAATATATCATCACGGCATATTACCCATTGCTGGGTGTCTCAATCTACTTTGTACACAGATTTCGGTATTGATGATGACATATTTGTACCGTGCGGGCGTCACCTCACGGGCACACAATGCTGGCGTGGAGAATGCAACACAGGGGTCAATTTTATGCCATTTAAAATTCGAAATATTTGGCGTCGGTAGGGATCGAACCCGGTTCCCCAGATTTGTGACCAGACACTCAGGCACGCGGCCACGAGATCCCATAAAGTATCAGACTGAAGTTTACATTTTAGTTTCGGTAGATAGGTTAACACACTAGCAAATCATAAAAATCACATAAACTGAAATTTGTATAAAATGACCATTATTTATATTGAAATGTTTAGAATTGGTATTTAAAACTATTTTTGATTGTAAAGGAAAGCATCAACATTTGCCAATTTAGACTCATAGTTGAACACATGAGATAAACAGGTTATGTTAAGATGTTAGTACGAGAATTAGAGATATGGAAACATGGATATTGCGTATTTGGACAGAAGGTGTTAAGGCACGAGATACTGCACTAAGTTCAAATCACGACGTTCTGTAAGGTTATAGAAATAAAATAATTCCAATTCTGTAGAAATATATAGCTCTACATGGGTATATTTTATATGTTTTCAAGTAAATATGTAGGAACTATTTTTTTGACTATACAACTCATCGGAAAAAGACCAATCAGCCAGCTCAATTTTTCTTAGTTACGCTGTATAACATCAGTTATTTGCGTTGCTAAGTTGTAGTATTTTTGACATTTCGTAAAAATATAGTTGGTTGATTCGTTGTATTGTCTTAATATATACATCTCGAGCTTCGAAAATCATCTGAATATACAGTTTGCGGACTCGATGTGTTACCTGAAAACACAACTCCGCCTTCGGTGTCGTTGTGTTTCATAGGCAACACATCTCGTCCTCTTAACTGTATATTCGATTATTTTCGAATCTCTTGTTGTATAACTAATGAATATGTTCAATGTTTCACTGATACACTTCATAAAATGCACTCCAGATTATTAGACAATATTAAAATTTAGATCTGACGAATGAGAAATGAGGGTTCAAATTGAGATGTTATGAAGGAAACGTGTGCTACGAGCTACGATTTAAAAAACCAAGCATTTAAATTTTAATTTATATGCAGGATGCCAGTTTTTCGACCATCACCGTTGGGGTTATCTTCAGATACAAAGTCGTTTATATTATGACAAAGTAGCTCTATTAGAAGACTATTTCAAAATAATTAGGTTTTTCTCCGAAAAGTACAGGTGAAAAATAGTTCATAATTTTGCTGATTTAAATTTTTACAAATAACTTGTATGTACGAAATAATGTGGGATTTTAGTTTATACGTCTTTAGGGCACTGTTTCGTGTTAATTTTTTTTATCACTGTTGTATTTCTAGTTATAATCAATTTTATAACAACTCCGTACTAGAAAGTAGGTAACATCATTGAATAGAGGTTCTTTTATTTCGTATCATGTATAACTTACCTACGTTCATTTGGTTAAAAAAAGAATTTACTGTTTTCATCAAATGAACTCTATGAATGAAGTCTATCCGGAATTGACTCATTAAAGGTATGAGCTGACAAATATATGTTAGAAATTGTTGGATAAAGTAGGTATACGTTTAATCAATCTTATTTATAATATAGTTATGCTGTTTAACACAAAAAAAAAAAAAATCGAGGAATGAATTAAAGTTAGGCACTTATTTAGTATAATGAAGATTTGTCAATAATTCTGGAATGTTAAAATCACCTATAATAACATAGTTGTTTTACAAGAAAGGAAGGCTAACAAAGAAGTAAATTAGACAATTATAATTAGCTGTACAATTTTAGAACAAACTACATCTATATGTTTCGAAAAATGTTTGAGAAATTTTAAGATCATTATATTTGTTGTAAGAAGTAATATTTTCTTTAGTAAGGAGAATACACGACTAAATTATAGGAGCTACTGTTAGTACAAAATTAAATCAAATATGGTGCTATGGTGAAGTATTTGTATTGCACTGTAAAGGCTTATTGACCAAGGTTATATGGTTTAATTTTTTGTAGTTTAAACATAAGCGAAGCATGGCATTTAAGATTCCAAGTTCTGTGATAAGTATTAATTTTTGTTTGATAGTATAATAAATTATCTATCACATTCAATACATTGTAATTCAATGGTCGAAAGATGGCATTTCTAGCACTTACGATCTACACATATGCATCAATAGCATTATAAACACAGTAAGAGTCGTACCTAACTCATGAACTCTTTATTAGCATTAACATTAATTAGTTTAATCCGAATATGGTCTATTTTTATAAAAGCCTAGTAGATATTCTTCCTCATTTTGAAAGGAAAATATTATAGGATTTTTAAAATTGTTTATTGGACAACATATCAATTATTCCAAGAATTCTAATTCGTAGATTAAGTATAGGGAGCACCTTAAAAAATAATTAATTCGTTTTTTTAAAAATCTGTTTGGAGTTACTCGTGTAATTATTACAGCTCCGTAACTGGCTTTTTTGACATTGGTAAGAGCTATGTTAGACGAAATAGAGCAAAGAATTATTTTAACTGTGTGGAAGAAGGCTGAGGTGAGGTGAATTTTGTGGTTTGATCGGTAGAGAGGGATCAGATTTTTTTCATTACACTAGCAACTCATGGACTGGTGTCGGATATTAAAGGCACAGTTTTAATAGCATCGTCAAGTATTGTATATACTCTACAATCGAAACAATTCTCGAACTTAATACAAGTAAAAGTACTCGTAGTAGAAAAAGTTGAAATATTAGTGTACAATTATAAGAGTTACAATTTTATTTAGTCTTATTTTTTCACTCACAGAACTAACATTATGAACCTATTAGTTTGCATGACGTACAAATTTCTATATTTTTGAAACAATTTAAATTCATCATCGTTGATATCGACACAAGACGTATGAGTATGTTACCTTTTCGCAGTTTACATTTACCACAATTGCAAGGCAACACACTTTAAGACGTCTTAAAATTGTAACAAATTGTCAAAAACTTATAACTTTGAATACCGCTAAGAAGGTATTCTGCTGAGTACTTGATGAAAAAACATACAAGTATTTAATAGCTATTAACGCAAAATTGAGTTTAATCAATTTCAAATAACTTCTAAACTATTTGTAAAATACGACAAAAATATTTTTTTATTTAAAATTTTTGATGTAAAATATTCACAGAAACCTTTTTATCAGTGAAAACAGAAAAAAATTGGATAAATTATAAGGAAAAAATTAAATATGTGTTCCATTAAAAACTTATAAATATCTGTTTTTATCATGGATATAATGCGTAAATAGTTATTTGTTTAAACAGGCCAAAAAGTAGCATATTCACTACCGCCGCACCGTTTCATGGACGAGGCAAAGTTGTGAGTAGAGGTGGACGTGTGAGCAACTTTTTGTTCACGATCACGCACGGTCACGAAACTAAAAATGTAGTCACGATCAATCACGCACGACTTTTTATGTTTGATTCACGATCTCTCACGCTCACGATTTTATTTTGGCACTCACGCCCGATCACGCGGGTCACGTTCGTGTCACGTAATTGTTTCTATGTACATTTAATCCTGTTTAACACAGTCATAAGTTGTTATCAAATTTGTTAACAAATTGGTAATAAGTTAGGTAACAGATTGGTTTCATTGGAAACGAATGTTTATGGACAAATAGGTTATTCTATTCCATCACAAATATCATTATAAATTTAGTAACAAATTTGTTAACAAAATTATGATCGTGTCAAACGAACTTAAAGATTTAGGTAGGTGAAGTTGCCCCCCCCCCCCCCAAGTCGGAATTAATAATAACAAATTAATGTGACCAATTGCGCCTTGCGCTTGTATGCACCACCTTTACTTTTTTATGCGCTCTTATAGTTTCTGTATTTCTTTATTTTTTTAATGGGGCGGCCAACTTAATGGGTAGCCCCCCCAAATTGATAAATATGTTTTTTATTGTTATGTATGGCTTGATAAACATATGCGCTACTATGCGCCAGTGCAAACTATTAATGCGCCAATCATGTTCAGGATACATATATATTTGAATCTCGGGGGGGCTACATTAATGCTGATTTTTTTTTAATTTTTAAAAATTTGTAGGTAGCTACTGTATTTGAATACTTATGCGCTCTTATGCGCTACCACAAATTTTCATTGCGCTTTTTCCATTGAAGAAAGAGAATGATGGGTGATCAAGATAATGATATATTAAATATTGAAAATTATGAATTTTATTGTAAATATTACGCTTTATTATGCACCAATTAAATGTTTTTATATGCTGATTTAGTTTTCTATAAAATAACACTATAAATTGGGGGGAGGGGTGGCAAACTTAATACATTTTTGTTTTATTTATTTTTTTATAATTGAATACAATAATGGTTATATATTTGTATGCGTTTTTATACACTATTACAAATTTCCTCTGCGC
Source organism: Harpalus rubripes (assembly GCA_963082715.1). Classification (NCBI taxonomy): domain Eukaryota; kingdom Metazoa; phylum Arthropoda; class Insecta; order Coleoptera; family Carabidae; genus Harpalus; species Harpalus rubripes. The sequence continues at coordinate 41,692,693 of OY720448.1, read as the reverse complement.
TCGTATAGTTCTGATAAACATAAGCAGACGTTAAAAGGACTAGTAGGAGTTTGTACCCGGGGTCTGTCTCCGACAAAAAATTATTTATTATTATTAGTCGCTTTCTCGCTGATGATTTAATATAGGCTGACAAAGGTTTTTTAATAGCCGAACTTTTGCCACCAGGTGTTAATTTAAATATACCACCATTTTTGACGACACTACAGTTTACAGTGGAACAAATTCAAAAACCAAAAATATTGCAAGAGCCTAGAATTCATGTAGAAAGGGTCATAGGAAGAAACAAAATTTTTCAAATATTAAATATAATTCCATCATTTTTAATGCCTTATGCAACAATAATATTTAAAGTTTGTGGGGCATTGACAAATTTTCAATATCCGTTAATAAGAGAAGAAGAAATATTCTACAACAATGTACAAATTGAAATTCAGTAACATTCTGTATATTGTTTATATTTTATATGACAAATATATTTTTATCTGATATTTTACTTTTCAAATTTTTCATACTTACTCTTATATTTTCCTTCCGTTCCTAATGCATTTTTAACTTTATCAATACATTACAATGTAAATCTTTATCATAGTGCTATAAAAATAGCTTTATACGTTAGTAAGAGTCCAACAATTTAATTATTTTTGATTATGTTGGTGAATTTTCTGATTCTGTATATTAAAATTTAACAAATTAAATTAATAAAGAAAATATTTGATCGTACATAAAACTATGTACTGTATGCCACGAGTGTAACATAGAGGTTATAGAAATATTATGTCTTGCTAATATAATAAAATAATAGTATGTTTCAAATTTAGTATTAGATAATCATAAGAATAAGAATCACAAAAAAAGACCACAAACTAGAACTACAAATGAGCATGATATAATCATTAATTTTTAAAAACTTTGTATTACAACGCCACCTTTCGGTGTTACAATAAATTTAATCAAAGCTAGATTAATAATTATGATTCCGAAAGTGATGATGTCAAAATTGAGCGGGAATTACAAAACCTGAAAGTAGGCTTCCGGTTTCTCAAATGCAGATTGTTATGAACGAATCGTAATGCCCCAAATTTAAAGAGCTGTCATCTGTCACGCATAAATACAAAACTTTGTTAAAATTAAAAATTCATTCGTATAAAGCTAATTTTATAAGAATATGATAATGTTTTATATTGTAATCTATTGATAAAATTAAAAATGCATTAGGAATGGAAAATAAAAGAGCAGGTATGAAAAAATTGAAAAGTAAAATATCACATAAAAATATATTTGTCATATAAAATATAAACAATATACATAATGTTACTGAATTACAATTCGTTGATTGTTGTAAAATATTTCTTCTCCTATTAACGGATGTTGAAAATTTGTCAATGCCCCACAAACTTTAAATATTATTGATGCATAAGGCATTAAAAAAAAATTGATTCTTCTTATGGCCCTTTCTACATGAATTCTAGGCTCTTGCAATATTTTTGGTTTTTGAATTTGTTCCACTGTAATCTGTAGTGTCGTCAAAAATGGTGGTATATTTAAATTAACACCTGGTGGCAAAAGTTCGGCTATTAAAAAACCTTTGTCAGCCTATATTAAATCATCAGCGAGAAAGCGACTGACAACTCCACAGTGAGTAAATAATTTTTTGTCGGAGACAGACCCCGGGTACAAACTCCTACTAGTCCTTTTAACGTCTGCTTATGTTTATCAGAACTATACGAGCGCAGAGGAAATTTGTAATAGTGTATAAAAACGCATACAAATATATGACCATTATTGTATTCAATTATAAAAAAAATAAATAAAATAAAAATGTATTAAGTTTGCCACCCCTCCCCCCAATTTATAGTGTTATTTTATAGAAAACTAAATCAGCATATAAAAACATTTAATTGGTGCATAATAAAGCGTAATATTTACAATAAAATTCATAATTTTCAATATTTAATATATCATTATCTTGATCACCCATCATTCTCTTTCTTCAATGGAAAAAGCGCAATGAAAATTTGTGGTAGCGCATAAGAGCGCATAAGTATTCAAATACAGTAGCTACCTACAAATTTTTAAAAATTAAAAAAAATCAGCATTAATGTAGCCCCCCCGAGATTCAAATATATATGTATCCTGAACATGATTGGCGCATTAATAGTTTGCACTGGCGCATAGTAGCGCATATGTTTATCAAGCCATACATAACAATAAAAAACATATTTATCAATTTGGGGGGGCTACCCATTAAGTTGGCCGCCCCATTAAAAAAATAAAGAAATACAGAAACTATAAGAGCGCATAAAAAAGTAAAGGTGGTGCATACAAGCGCAAGGCGCAATTGGTCACATTAATTTGTTATTATTAATTCCGACTTGGGGGGGCCAACTTCACCTACCTTAAAGATTTGTATATCTTTAGTAAAATCGGAGCAACTGTGTATACAATTTTGGGTACAACAATAACACTATTTTTATGCAAAAAATACTGTTGATGACATATTTGGACATAATAATAATAACAAGAATATAAAGTAAAAGATGAAAATTGACAATTTTTTAAATAAAAAATAGAAGAAAACTTGTACTCACGCGCGATTAAATTTCAATCACGCACGATAATTTTTTAGTGCCTCACGCTCACGTCCACTCACGACGCAAAATTTAAATTGTATTCACGATCACGCGGGTCACGTCGTGACCCATCGTGACCCGACAAAATCACGGCCCGCGCCCACCTCTAGTTGTGAGTCTTTAAATTTAGCCAAAGCATTGCATCTGTATTTTTGTCGTGTTGAGCACATATTTTTTTGCCTATAAAATTAATAAAAATATACCCGTAGTTCGTCCAGAAATCATTTGAACAAATCACTTTTAAATCCTCTGTGTTAATACTAATCTTTGCTACTGTGAATATTATATCCTGTACCTCGTTTACATTTACGTTTTGGCACTACCAGTGAGTTGAGTAATGAGCTTTCATTGTTAAAGCAAGCATTACAACTTGGATAAGAATTTTACAGTTCAACTACGGTTCTTCTTCTTCGGAACCTCAACAAATCTTTTTCCCATTTAAATAGTTTTAAGCATTCATAGACATATAATGTACACTGAAAAGAAACTATATTTGCGTGAAACGTAAAAATATTCACAGTAGCAAAGATTAGTATTAACACAGAGGATTTAAAAGTCATTTGTTCAAATGATTTCTGGACGAACCATCATGGCATATTACCATTGCATTATTTTATATCGGTAATGATGATGACATATTCGTACCGTGCGGGCGTTTACCAGGCGCCATCATACGGGATCTCATTGTTGACGTGGAGAGTGTACCACAGGGGTCACTTTTATGACATTTAAAGTTCGAAATAATTTTGGTCGGTCGGGAACGAACCCGGGTCCCTTGATTCGTGACCATACACTCAGGCACACGGCCACGAGACACCATAAAAAAGAAAAATCAAAATTCAAATTTTGATAATATGAGATTTTGTTGGAAAATTAAAGCACTTCTTCAGATGGTTTCTCTTAAGAAATTACATAAATAAATAAAATTGTACAAAAGATGCGAGTTTATCGTATGACTTAAAATACCTCCCTAATTTATAAAAACTCTTTATTTTTTAAATTTCGGGGAACTCAACATAAGGCACATAGAACATAAATTTCAATTGTATGTTGAAAATGCAGAGTAATCAAAAATGCCTGAAGTGTGCCACTCCACACAATTTTGACATTTGCCGCTTAGATAGTATGACAGCATCACTATTTCCAGGAGCGGTACTTTCGAATTTGGAAGCAGTTATACGAATAATCTCAAGAACCGTCTTTTTTTATGAATAATGAAAATATGGTACAAGAAGAAATCTGTCACACTCTTCAATAAAAGCATAATGAAATTAAATTAAAGATTTTTCAGGAAGGTATCCGAAACAAATATCAAATGAATCAACGTACGGAAATTACACTAACCATGTCATGCACCTGTCATCTGTTATATGTGGAATATAGTTTTGATGAATATGGAATATTGGAATATAATTTTGACATTATTTTGGAACAAAAGTAATCATGTGACCTTCAACCAGGTTTGATCACTCTGCATAAAATTTATTTCACAGGAGTCTGCAAAATCTACCGTAATTTTCGTTAAAATCTGATAATTATATTATCAATATCCGTCACTATTGCATTTTAAATCTAGCAACTCTGGTGACAGTACTATTAGCTAGTCCGCACTCATTACTTACACAGTATTTTAGTTAATACAATATGACAAGTTAGAAATTTTATAAAATAAATAATAGAATAGGTACACATTGTTACTTTGTATAAGTAATTGATGTATTAAAAATATTTCAAAATGAGTGTACTTTTTGTTGGTATTAAAAATAATTTGTGTGTGGGGGAAGAACCCTTACAGATTTTTCTGTGTGGGGTCTCAAGCCCCGAAGCCCCCACGTAGTCGGCGCCTATGGCTCTTTTAGTTTTCAAGTTGCCAATGGTGTCAGTTTTAAATGGGACGAAGCATATACATACGATTACGTTTTAGATTGCAGGTCGTTAGAATAGAATGTGTGTTGACCTCACCCGTCATCAACGTGCAGCCATGCTAACAGAAATACCATGGAAACATTATCATCAAATATTGATAATAAAATATTTAACTAATTTAAGTGACAAATAAATTTATCATCACGCTTTCATTACATACTTAAAGATGTCGTAAGTCGTCTATTCATAGCTCTTGGTAGATGATATATTTCAGCCTTGTGCAGTACATATTTGCAAATATTATTTTTCAAGGGCACTCACTTCTGGAATGTGGTATAGGCAATCCGAGCATATATAAATATATTTCATTGAAAATAACTGATTTGGACTCAAACCACTCATTAAATATTAGTAATGATGCACTTACTAGCTAATATTTAGATGATATTAACGAATATGATGTGTCCTGGGTCCTGGGACGTACTTAGTCAAGATGTTATAAGACTTCGATATGAAATACATTACGAATAGTAATGTATTTTTTGTCTTATTTTAATTTGTTATAAGTGAAATGTCACCTTCCAGTAAAATCATAAATTACATTCCAATTCTAACATCTACTTGTTAAATAATCAAACTTATATTTGTCAATTTGACGTTTGTATTTAGACTTGAAAATGTCATTTTAGGACACCAGTGTTAAAGGTGACATAGCATTGTTACGTTTAACACCAGTGTTAAAAGTGAATTAGTTACCTATATCTTAATAACGAGTGGAATAACAAATCGACATTTTTTAAATGTCAATACAAATTTAAATGAAAAAAATAGTGTTTGTAGAAAAAATAATGTATGATGCACGTGTATAAAGTGATTTTATTTTATTAAAGGATTGAGCCACTCCGCTTTACGTCGTGTTCCAAATTCTCATAAAATATCATAAATAGGTATTATAGCTCTACTTTATCCTATTGGAACTATATTTTATTTTATGCAATGTAATATAATTAAAACAAGATATAATTAATAAATCTAAGTGAAAAAGTCATGTTTGAATCTTAGGTAGAGAAACATCTTAATCCAGACTTTAAATTCTATCGAAATTAATGATAGAGGCACTGATTTTTGAAACAAGATGGACGCCATACGATGGTTTTGACATGACAGTTTACATTGTTCACTGTGTTTCATTGACTGTGTATACAAACCGAGTTTAAAAACTTATTTATATGAAGGCGATAAATTTAAATAGTTAATTATTAATTACTACACTGCTCACTCAGCTGTCATTTATGCAACATGGCGCTTGTATGATTGCTTTTCGTAGTACCGATTTGTGCCACGAGAGGGGAAATTTTATCTACGATTGCGAATAGCTATGTAGTGTTTCAAAAATACTGTAAAAAATTTAAGGGCATATAGTAGTGACCAAAATGAGTAAAAAAGCTTAATCAACATGGGTCCGATCTTCCATAGTTTCCGAGATTTGAGGCAGTGAAAAATGAGTTTTTGCGGGATTTACGTCTGCTATCTCGAAAACTATAAGAGTTACAACTTTGATTAATTGGGATTTTTTGTTTACCTTTCAGAGGTCATCTTAGATGTGCTGTGGTTTTTTAAATCAAATAATTGTACTATGTCAAATGTTGTGGCGACCTTGGCCAATATTTAATTTTCAAACTTCGTAACAATTAGAAATTTAGAAAAAAGTTTCATATAAAATTTTATTGTTTTTCTATAGTCTATTTACTGACATAGACAAAATTTAATTTGATCACTATCTTTGGCAGGTTTTTTCGATTTTTCGCTTTTCTCGGAAACAGTTGAAGATCAGTCCTATGTTGATTAAGCTTTTTTACTTATTTTGGTCAGTACTGTATGCCCTTAATTTTTTTACAGTATTTTTGAAATACCCTGTATATATATATATATATATATATATATATATATATATATATATATATAATTTTTATGTTGATACATGATACATGCATATTGTGCACTTGTTTATTGTCTTGTTATGTTTCTAACTGCCCTGGTTCGAATACAATTATTGGAGTTAATTTGAAAATTATTTCCAACTTTTAAATAGCAGAAAAATGACTCCTGTGATGCACTATCCGCAGCAATATAGTGTCGATTTTATTTAAATATGACCATTATATAAGTGTTATACATAAGAATTAGAGTGATGTAAAAGAAATTGGCATTTAATAAAAAAACAATATGACTAAAAAATAACTTGAATTCATTTTTCCATTCATGGCACTCTTATAATAGTCATGTTGTAAAAATAATATTAAATGCGTTAATAAAATAGTTATTTATGCAACTTTACGATTTACTACCTAATTGACAGGTAAATTAATCGAATTTTAATTTTGCTTAGCATCGCCTATTTACTTTTCAAGCAGTAGTGCCTCTTTACACACTATAAATAGTGCGTGATAGGTAAGTACTATTCACGCACGGTTGTAGGAAAAAATATTTTTTGCAATATTTGTACTTTTAGTTACCCAAAGTGGAACTTTTATTGCACAAATGGTTTACATGGTTTCATGGTTACATCAAGGATATAACATTTACTTACCTTCCACGGTGGACGGTAAGTAAATATTATATATCACAGAAATTTTATTTTTGACATCAACCTGACAGCTGCTATTTCTTTATTTTTCTTTAATTTTTGAAGGTATTACAAAAAAATTGCTCACTAACCTCGAACTGTATGTGATTTTTATGTCACGAATGTTTAAGAAATCTCCACCCTATACGGGTCTCGATTTCCCAATCTACACTGGCTAAAAAAAAATCGCGTACTGTTTAAAAATCAAGTAACCTGTTTTTACCATTTATTTAGCTATGTAAATAATGTAAAAACTTACAATGTTGTCACTGTCATCACTTTTTGATCTATTGTGGAGTAAGTTTTTCATTGTATGTAATTTACCTACTATTAAATTAAAAATTACAAGTATATTCCAGGAAAGAACAACCAAGTCTGTAATTGATTTTCTGTTAATTTCGACATCTTATTAGACACTAGTGACATTGACAAGTTAAAAATTAAGATCGGCTGAATACAGCAAAAAATAGGTGTACCTACGCGTTTATTTTGCAAGTCAGTGTACATTTTCGACCTAAAAACTGTCACTTACAGTTCATGGTACGTAATATACTATTTATGCCCTAATGGAAATTCTGTAGTACTGAATAACTTTTATTTGAATTTTTTTCCAATATTATTACTTTTCAAAAAATCATCTGGACATTGGAAACTAAATCATCTTGTATACAAGCTGATTAAAAAAAGTAGGACAAATAACTATTTTCATTCTAATTAATTTTAGATCTATAGTTTAAATTACAAAGTTGTGCGTGAAGTTAATTTCCAGTTTTTGGTGCAAAAAACCCGGAATTTTACTTCCAGTTTCGCCGGAAGTGAAATCATCGTTAATTTTGTGACAAGGCGAGGGTAAGCGCAATAACAGATAAATAACTTTTTTATAAACTTTTCTAAATTATAGTTTCAATATTAATATTTTAACTCTGTTTATCTGTTTAAGTTATAAATGTCAAAATTCAGTTTAGAAATTCTTATCGTATTATGACAGTCATGACATTTATTTGTTGATAATTAGGTTTAGAAATTACTTATTATGTATACGTGCCCTAGCCTATGCACCCCGTTCCCCGAAGGTAATCCTGTCCTGGAGATAGCGTTTTTGTTTTAAGATGGTCGGTATTAGTTAGCCATGGGATAAACATGAAATAGTCGGTTTAGATACTCGTGAGAGTTAACATGTAAGAGTTTGAGTTTTGGGGCGACTCACGCCCGCTGGGTTACGGAATGTAACACTTATTAGTTGTGTATGTTAGGCTTAGTGTTAATTAATAATAATGTAACCGTGTAAATATAAAAGTATTAGTTAGTAGAACGCAAGTATTTGTTCATGTCGGTAGTGTTCATCAAAGTTAAAGTGTAAAAGTGTGTGTGTGCTCTTCCTTATCACCAGTCAGTAAGTGAAAAGTATATCATCGTTGCAGTAATCAGCAGTATTATCAGTCAGCTTCAGAGACCCCCCCCTCGTGTTACAATTTTTTAAACAGAATAGTATGTATATTTTTATATTTTCTATAAGTATTTTAAATTAGCTTTGCAGTCAAATACATGTATTTTTATAAAAAAAATAATCTGTTCCATTTAAGCCGTTCAGCAGATGGCGCTCGCATCATCACCAGTTTTAAGTAGCCGAAATTACGTTGGGTAAACTTGTCTCTTGTCTCCAATTTTAGCTAATCAGAGAGTTCAAAACTATTCACTATTCTCGGCATCATTGAATTGCTTAAATGGAACAAGGTATAGTTATTATTTTTTGAAATTATTATTTTAATGTATTATCAGTTTGCCATGACATTTTGCGTTCTTTGTTTGAGGAAATATTTTAACGTTTACCTGATGACTTATTTGTTTTGATTAAAAGAGTAAAATTAAAGTAAATTCAAATACAATAATATTTACTTAATTTTTGGTCTGTTCAAAATAATTAAAAACAAATGATTCATCAAGTAAACGTTAAATATATCCTCAAAAATAGAAGGCACATTTGTCATGGCAAACTGATATTATGTTAAGTAACATAATTAATAATTAGGTAAATTTTTAATGAAAGTGTAAGTATTTGGTATTTGAAATATTTCCCGAAAATATATATGTTTATTCAAGTGAAATTTCGGATCTTTTTACATCAAAAAGTGACATTTAACTCCGCGCGCAACTTTGCAATTTAAACTATAGGTTGTAAATGAATAATAAAGAAAATAGCTATGTGACCCTATTTTTCATTCACCCTGTATACCTGTATTTCTTATACAGTGTGTTAAAAAAACTTAACTCGGAGTAGTCTATGAACAGAGAAACGTATGTCAATTTAAAAGTATTTAATGAAATGTCAATTTGACACGAGGAATTGTCAAAAATGTTATCCAAAAATGAAAGCTTTTCTTCTTGAATCTTATTTTAAAAATGGAAAACTACGTATGGCAATATACGGTATCTTTTTTATTATCTTTTCTCTTTAAAACGACATTTCAATATCTATTTTGACAACTTGACCTTTAAATTGTATAATGATCAGACGTACGTTTCTCTGTTCATAACCTACTCCGAGTTAGGTTATTTCAGAACACACTCCGTTAATTATAGGTATCGTGAGTTTCAGCTAAGATGCAACTTTTACAAGTTTGTTAGTAATGTATTACTATGGTTACTTGTTACACATAGTGCATCGTTCCAGATAAAATGCAACATTCGCAACTGACTTTAAGCAATATGAAATCTGGTGCCATTTTCGGAACTATGGTTGATTGTGTAAGTTAATGTTCTGTAACATTAATTTGGTTGTATAAACACTAATTTTATCCATTATATTTATATTACTTACTTTAGAAATGCAGTACATCTTAATAATACACATTTAACTACAAAAGAAATTTTTAAATGTCAATTTATCTCAGCTCCGTGAGTTCAAATAAATTCCGATTTGGCCCTGCAAGCTTAAAGTCAGTTGCCAAAAGGTTGTCAAAGTTGTTAAAATGTCAGATGAACTTGTCATAACGTTTTAAAGATGTTTACTAAAGAAGAAAAAAATTCGAATGGTTACTTATTGGTACAATGCTGGTTTTAGTTTGAGAAACAATTGTAATATGTTTGCGAATTTATATCCACCGTCCTAGACCAAATCCTTCTACAGTTTCAAGAATATATGTAAAATTTAAAAGTGATGGATGTTTTGATAAGAATCATACGAAAAGGGCAAGAACAAAAACTGGGCGGAATGAAAAAAATTAAAATAATTTACGTGCAATAGAAGAAAATAATCAGCTGTCTACAAACGTCATAAAAATGGCATCTTTTGTGACTTGATTCACAAGGTAGAAACAAAATAAATGTCCATAGAAACAGAAACTATATAGAATCAGCAAATAAGATGTAAAGTAGTGCGTTTGAAAAAAAAAATAATGTGTCATTCGGAGTAAAAGTGTCTTTGTGTGCCTCGTATGCAATTGTCCGACTCGTTACCCTCGTCGTGCAAACTTCCATGCTCGCCACACAAAGTATCACTTTTACTCTTAATAACACAATATACTATTATCACTGGTGCAATTTTTGAAAATGTTATAATTTGTGATTTGAAACATATTGATTTTTACTGATACTACTATTATTACTTTCTTAAGTTATTTATAAATCAGTAAATTATGATAAGTTCATTTTAGATTGACAACTCTGACAACCCATGTTACATTCTATTTGGAACGATACTGTATGTGTAACAGTATCCACAGTGATATATTCATGACAAAACAGTAAATATTGCATCTTAGCTGAAACTCACAGTATATGTAGCAAATCTGAAATATTGAGAGAGCTTATTAATGTTTTCCTTTTTATAGAAAAGACTAAAATAAAAACTATGAAACTCTTCTATTAATAATTAAGAAAAAAATCCAATACATCTGTTCCTTCATTTAACTTTCATTGAAAATTGAAACTACTCGTAAACTTACGTACTTTATCATTTTTTTTTATTCTCCAATAAAAAAATAAGCATAATATTATTATCGAATTTTGTCCTATCGGCGATTCAACACCTTATTTATTTCATTGAACGGCAGCCTACTGATGCTATGAATTTAATTACCGATTCTTCCCACGCAGATGGTAGAAAGCAAAACACAACACAATACACACCCAGATGCATGGGATCTCTGACCCACTCAACACGGCCAACTGCGATGTGACGTAACTAATGTCAAAACCCACATACCCATATACTCGCGGTGTTGAATAATACCATTAGCAAACTGAACCGAGATCATCTACTTATATGGATGCAAAAGTAAGCTGGTTCAGCAGAATTTATTATGATTGGACTAGTTTTGTTTTTATTACTTTCTACTTATTTCTTTATTACTTAGAGTCTTTTGTTTTTGCTTAAATAAACAAAATAAATTAACTTACATCTGATTGGCAATCAATAGTGTCGGCTCCTGATCTCAAATAAATCTCAATTTTGAGTTTCTGTTATATTTCCGACATAAATAAACATAATTTTCTAATATGTATTATATTTGAATATTTATGTTATTATGTATGTTAAATAAAAAGCAGTTTTACAAAATTATTTAATTATTGAAATAATTTAGCATTATGAAACTTATTTAAATTAATAATAACATTTATGCTAAAATAGATTACTCATCTTTACACAATGCTAGCTGTCATGTACGGCTGATGAAACAAAAACGAGACGAGTTGCTGCTTGTGCTTCGATGTAAATACGTTTTAATGGAAGGTCCTCATTTTCACCCATTTTAATGTATTTTTTTTTCAAATAGCTCTTGACAGACAATAATTATTACAGCAAATTTTATTAAATAACAATACAACAAAACCATAACAACCATTCAATGGCCACTTTGTAATTTAAAATACTACATCCTACATCAAATGAATTGTCAGAGTCAAACGATGTATGAAAACTTAAAAATGATTTAAGAAGTTTTTAAAAAAGTGTTGAATAAAACGTTGTATTACACTCGTGTGGAATGTATATTAGTCACTAAAGAAAATTAAACTTTTTCTTTCGTAACTGAAATGATACATTCCATTCATATAACAAATAACTATTCTGATATGTGCCCCGTACCACTTATTTACAATTGAGCCTTTTACTATACCTAGAGAAATGTCATTGAGATATTTAAAAAAAGTTTTTATACATGATAATAAACAAATCTGAAATTTTGGTGGTCGGTAGAGGGCAAAGATCTATCACAATAGAAAAATTGTACATAAAAATTATCTTTGAAATATCAATTCTTAAATATTAGGCGGTATTCTAAATTTCAAAATTTAGTTTTCCAAATTTTTTAAAAAAATTAAGCCTCGGTAGAATACAAAAGACATGACAATTAAAAAACTCAAAATAAATATTCGTTTTAAAACTACGAAAGGCAAGTTTTAATAGCTATTCCAAAACCAGTATCCAAAATTTTGAAATTTCGGCCCACCCTATTGCGCATACATTGTATTACTAGTTGTTGATCATTGGTTATTTTTTTTGTTATTTCGATATTCCGTTCTTTTTATTTAAAACAATGAGTTTAAAAAAAAAATCAGATTCAGAATTGGTTTTATCCCAAAATAATACTTCTCTCTCTCAAATATAATAAAAATATGATGTGGTTAGCACAGCACAATACCTCTCGTCATTTAATTTTAAGAAAATAGCGTTGGTTTAGATAGGGATATAAATTCTGCCCTTTGATTGGTCACAGTGCAAACCTAATACACAAAAACGAAAAGAATATCACCTGCTAGTTGTCAGTTGAAAGAAAGTGCAAATTACACAGTACATCTTCAATATTATGACATTTGGTTTAAGTTCAACTGAACTATACTTCATTTTACGTAAGAAAATAGTAACGGGAAGATAAGTGCAGTTTGATCTTGTTGTTTGATTGGATAATCACCCCTGTTTTGTAAGAAAGTTGTTATTTCATAGCAACATTGATATAGCAAGTAACCAATAATAATTCCGAACACTGAATAATATATGAAAATTACAGATTTTACATTTGTTTCTATTGATTAAAATTTATAACAACGTTGCTAAAACTTAACAACTTCCTTACAAAATAGGGCGTAATATCCTGTATTATCCAATCAAAATACAAGATCAAACTGCATCTATATTTCCATCACTACGTGAAATGAAATATAGTTCAAACACACATTATTAACAAAAAATAGTTCAGGTTCAAGTTCAAAGTTCAACTGAGATAAAGTTAAAACCGCCACTGAAAAACCGAGCAGCAATATAGGTATTATCAGCATTTCATCTCCAGAATATTATCGTTAATCGTTATATTAATTCAAATTTATTTATTATAATGACGTAAATATCTTTTCAATTACAAACATAAGAAAACTGATTTATTTATTAGATATTTTATAAATTTACATCCTAATATTTTCTTCTTAACACAATACCATTATTAATTTGAAGTGACTAGTTTTTTTGGGATTGACTTGTCACTTGTCTCTGTCCGTTATATAATATATGAATATTTCAACTGTGTAATTAAGGAGTTGTGTTTATATTCGTATTATAATAAATCATAGGCTACATAACATATTAAAATACTTAATTTTATAAATTAATTAAAAAATATATGGAAGAAATATCAATATAATATCTATACCAAATTTTATACATAGCTAGTTTTTAATTTTTATTATAACATAATTCGCGAAAAAAAATACATTTAAATGTATTCCGGTTGCTCTTTTTGCACTAAAATCTAATGGCTTCTTTCCTCTTTTCATATTAGAATAAGGTAGAAATACATGGTTTCGAAATTTTCTGAATAATAGTGTTTGAGTTGAGCATTAAGAGCACCTAGACACATAAAACATACAAATGCAGATTTGCAATATTGTCAAAAAATCAAGATTTCTTATCAAGAAATCTTGATTTTTTCTTGATGATACTTTCTTGTCTTGTATTGGGAAATAAAAAATACTTGTTGTCTTGGTCTTGTCTTGATTTTAAGACAAGATCAAGAGTATATCTTGATCTTTGTAAAACACTACTTGTAGCTCAGTTCGTAGAGCAACTTATGAGCCCTGTCGAAAATTATGATAAGTAGATACTTTTAATTAAAAAAATCTACTCTTTATTTAAAACATAATAATTTGTATATTGATGCTCAACTTTCTCCCCTTGCCGCACTCTGTGACTCTGTGCCTTGCCCTGCGGTGTTGCCGCTTCTTCGTAACTTAGAATTTTCAGTATTGCCCATATGAATTGGCAACAGTGTAGCAATTTCCAGTTCATACTTATTTGACGGCAAGTATAGTGTTCAATATGTCCAATAGAATCATTGATCTAATAAAAAAATATAGATGGAGTCTTGCCTATAGCCGTACACAGTGTGCTGTGTGGTTAACATTTTCGAAGTACTTATTAGTTCTATGAATAGAATGGATACCATTTTTTGTCAAAAAAATAAATAAATATAAAATCCGAAAAAATTACAGTGTTTACCAATTTGCATTCTCAATCCACCAACAGAATTTTCAATTTATTGTTTTCTCGAGGAGGATATCCGACGTACTATTGCTACGTGATATCTTTAATACATTTTTTTTTGGTTTTTGTAATTAATTTTTAGCATTTTTAAATTATTCTTGTTGGATTTGATTTCGATAGACAATATTCTCGAAGGATTTCAGTTTTTTAACGGAATTTATAATACAAATTTGGTTTAGTGTTTATTAATAATTATAAAACATGTTTGTGCATTATACTCATATACTCGTGCAATGAATTAAAAGACTACATCCCTCTGCCGGCAGTCATGAAATATGTGTATGTATAAATGTAGAATATTGTATATTTTATTTATTTAACAACATTTATAATATATATTTAACTACAAGAAACAACTACTTAGTGACTAATAACTAAAATGTGACCAAAATGAATTAAATGAAGAAATGTAAAACTAGTTTTACAGTTTACCATTGGGTCACATCGCCTTTATTTTTTATAACGCCCGAAATTCTTTGCGGCATAGTGTTAACTAAACCTTGGCAAAATTCTGGTGTGAAGGAGTCCGATATTTCCTGAAGTTTCAATTCAGGGATCGTTCTAGCAGGATGTCTCCTCAGTCACTTGTTCATTTCGTGCCACAAAGTTTCAATTGGGGACAAATCTGGACTACTGGAAACCCATTTTAATAGTGGGATACTGTACTCCTCCATCCATTTAAATGCTTTTTTTGAGGTGTGGCATCCAGCACCATCCTGCTGAAATATAAAATCTTGTCCTGTTAAATATTTTTCCATCACGGGTAAAAGTGATTCTACTAATATCATTAAGTATTTGTCTGTGTTTGCAGTTCTTTCTATAAAGTGAAGTTTCCCAGTCCCCTTTGATGACATGCTGCCCCAGACCATGGCCGATGCAGGAAATTTTACTTTTCTCTTAAGACAGTCAGGATGAAAGGCCTCATGTTTTTTTTTTCGTATAACACGACTTCTGCTGTCTCCAACACTAACTTCAAATCGAGACTCATCACTACATTGTACTGCATCCAATTGCTGAGATGTCCAATCTTGATGTCCCTTCGCCCATTTAACTCTGTTTTTCTTTTGGATTGCCGTTAAAAGTGGCTTTTTTTGGCCTAAATTCCAATCGTTAATTATAGGAAGGTTTTTTTTTTTTATTATAAAAAGTACTTACCTTGTATGTCCCAAACCCCAACTTGTGAGCCAGCCTGTGAGTGGCAGACCTAGAAATTCGCCTCCAAACTGCATCACTCTAAAGAGCACTTATTTCTAAATAATTTGCACGACGATTTTTCTCAATAATTCTCTTTAAGGATCTTCTATCAGCATCGGAAAATGTAGTTTTCCTCACATTTCGAGGCTTTGTGGCAATAGAACCGGTAGTTTTATAACTTTTAACGATATTTCTGACACTACTCGTATATCGTGATAATTGCAATAAATTTGCAATTTCTAAATTTGATTCCCCATAATTTGATAGATTAATTATAACTGAACGAAGTTTTTCATCAATTCTCTTCCATCTAACCATTTTAAAGAGCATAACTAGCTTCAAATCTTTTTTTTTTCAAAGCAATCTCTGATTACATGTTTAATTCGTAGGAAAATGCACTTTATGTGCAGTATACTGCATTATTTACTAAATTATTGTTAAATAGACCTTAAAGTAGTGTGTTTCCTATTCCATATTAGTAAGTATATCATGGTACTTGATGGATATAACAAATATATACTTGGTTTATTTTAATTCTTGTCGGTACGCAAAAATACTTAATTTTAATAGGTGGGCCAATTGAATTGGGAAGGGGCTCCTATATATATATATATATATATATATATATATATATATATATATATATATATATATATATATATATATATATATATATATAGGAGCCCCTTCCCAATTCAATTGGCCCACCTATTAAAATTAAGTATTTTTGCGTACCGACAAGAATTAAAATAAACCAAGTATATATTTGTTATATCCATCAAGTACCATCAAGTACCATGATATATATATATATATATATATATATATATATATATATATATATATATATATATATATATATATATATATATATAACAAAGGGATTAAACATTCATACAATGAAAAAATTGTATAATAATAATAATAATTTTTAAAAAATGAAGACTCCATTGCATGTCACATACATAGATTATCAAAAGGCGTTCGATAGCTTGCCATACAGCTGGTTGAAAAAAGTTCTTGACCTGTGAGCATATTTAAAAAAATCCTAATCCATGCTATGCGTGCATGGACGACAACTCTTATATTAAACGGCTCAACTACCAAAGACATAGGCGCATTGTGGTTTGCTTAGCGCTACAGCCTCTAACATCTGCCATAAATAAACAGAAAAAACGATTCGTTCTCCATGGTACAAATCTAAGTTACTTATGGTACATGGACGATTTTAAATTGTTCGCCAAGTCGCAGAATAACTTACACAAACTGATAGACTGCGTCGGAAAATATAGTACGGACATGAAGTTTGGAATGGATAAACTTAATAGTATGGAGAGAGGAAAATGGGTAAGACAAGCAGGTTACCTAGTTAATGAATACCAAGGTGAAATAATAAGTATGGAAAAAGAAGAAAAATACAAATATCTAGGCTATGAACAAACTATGGGGATTGTTGAGAACAAAGTTAAAAAGATCTAACGAATACTTTTCTAACGCATAGAAGCAGTCCTGAAAACAGAATTATCTGCAATTAATACTACCAGGGCTATAAATACTTATGCAAAATCGGTTCTTACTTAGCTTCGGAGTTATCCATTAGACGGACACAGAATTGGATGATCTAGATCGCCAAACAAGGAAAGCATTTCAAAACCATCGAGCACAATATCAAGTGCAATGGAGAGGTTTCACTTACCCCGTCGAGAAGGTGGAAGAGGTATACCAAGTGTATGAGACAGGCATTATAATCAATAAAAAATCTTCGGGATTACTTTTGAGCAAGCCGTCACCTGCAACATACACAAAAAATTAGTGAAAATGGACATAAACTACACTGCACTTAGCAGATGAGACTTACGACCCGCTCAAAAAATTAAAGGTATAAAAGAAATAAAATGGCAATGGAAAAATTAAACTACATGGTACATACACCGCTTTTATGGAAAATAGGGACATTGATGCGTAACTATCACAGATGAAGGTTCGTAAAGGCAATATATTCCGAGAAACAGAGGGCTTCATCTTAGCTATACAAGATCAGGCCATCGCAACACGTCTGCATGTAGCTAAAATACTGAAACAAGACATAGTAAGTGTAAAATACCGCATGTGTAACGAGAGCGATGAACACATACAGACTGTCTCAATAAGCTTGCTCACTATTAGTAACTTTTTTATTTGAAGGGATACGAATTTAAATGAGCAAAATTGTGCCATTTTGAAATACAAAACTGATGATATCAGCAAACATTAATTTATATCAGCGGTTCTCAAAATATGGGACCTAACTTTTTTTAATTTTAAATAGGAACATATATTTTTTATTTACTTATTTGCCACAGAATTTAATTTTGAATTCAACAATATAATCGTTTCATACGATTACATATCGAATTTTTTGAGAAAAATCCATAATATTTTTAATAATTTGATTTATATATGACTGTGCCATGAATGGAAAAAATAAATTTTTACGTAGAATTAGAATGCCCACTCGCATTTTTTGTTGTCTGTACCATACGCTCTGCTTGGCCATTGATGATGGGTGATATGAAGCTACTGTAACTCTTCTTATACTATTACTTTTCATGAATAATTTCATTTCCTCAGATACGAATGTAGTCCATTTTTCTGAGACAATTACGTCTGGAATACCATATGTAGTAAATAACCTACGAAGCACCCTAATTACGGCAGTAGATGTCATTGGTATAATCTCCAACAATTTTGAATGATCATCTACTACTATTAAAAGTGTTTTATTTTTTATTAGTCCTGCGAAATCCGTATGTAACCTCGGCCAAGGTCTACTGGGCCATTCCCATGGATGTACAGGTGCTCTCTGCGGTGCATGTCTTGAACTCTGATAAATATTACACAACCAAACTGTCTCCTCTATCTCTGCGTTTAAACCCGGCCACCATACGAAACTTCTTGCTAACGCTTTCATATTTACTATACCTGGATGTATTATGTGCAACACATTTAATATGTTTTGTGTGATTACTGTTGGAACTATGACTGTATTGCCCCACAATAAACAATTCTTATATGTCGAAATCTCCCACCTTTTGTCATAATATGGTCTAAATTCATTACCTGGTCTCTTATTAAGCCACCAATTGAAAGCCTAATACATAATTTTAAATAATATACTATTTTTGCTTGATATTTTCGCTATTTCTTCTGCTTTTATCGGTGTTGGGTCAACCATTTCGAGTAATAGTAGATTTTTTGTATCAGGCACATCTCCATTCCTCGTTTTTTAGTTGTCCTCCCGGTCTGTACTATAAACTATAATTATATGCACTTAATTTTAAACTCCATCTAATAATCGTGGTGACATGGTTTGTGGCATTTGTTTCTTATTTTATAACAATACTAATAGTAGTTTATGGTCTGTAAAAATTGTTATGTTACGCTCATAGATATATTGGTAAAATCTAGTAATACCAAAAATAATTGCTAGTGCTTCTTTATCTATTTGTGCGTAATTTCATTCTGCGTTAGATAATATTCTCGAAACAAATCCAACTGGTGCCTCTGTTCCGTCCGATTTTTTATGAACCAAATGCACAAGAATTGCATCACTATGTAGTAATTGTTTGTAGATTTAAAATCAGTTTCGTGGTCTGCAGTTCATTTCCATTTAACTCCATCCATCCAATAATCGATGTAGAAGCTCTAACACCGTAGCATTATTATTTAAAAACCAACCGTAAAAATTTAGTAAACCCAAAAATGACTGAAGTTGTTGTTTATCTACAGGTGTTGGTGCGTCTTTAATTGCTTTTATTTTGGCATCTGTTGGTTGTGCCCCTTTTTCATTAATGCGGAAGCCTAAAATCTCCAACTCAGGAATTGAAAATTTACATTTATCTTTTTGGATTCGTAATCCATTTTCCTGAAATCTCCTTCATACTTCTCCTAACCTTTGATTATGCTGTTTTTCTGTATTACCTACGATTAGAATATCGTCTAAGTAGACTTTTACACCTTCTAAACCACTAAGTAAGATGTCCATAATCCTTGGAAAATTGCCCCAGCTGATGAAACTACAAATTGTAAACGATTTACTTTATAGAGACCCTTATGTGTATTTAGTGTCAAAAGTTGTGCTGATTCATAATGTATAGTAAGTTGCTGAAATGCCTGTTTCATATCCACTTTAGAAAAAATCGTACCTGTGGCGGATCAAGTAAACTTCTAAATATTATATTTTATCAAGTTATCCGCCACGTTAGTTCCCACCATTGTTGATCAGCTGTTCCGAGGTTACTTCGGAACAGCTGACAACAAAAACATGATTAGTTTTGTATTTCAAGCAAATGTAACGTCAAAAATTATGTTAACAAAATAAAACATAAATTTATACATTACATTTTACAATTTAATTTCCAAGCGTTTATTTTACAAATTGTAACGCTTGGATTATCTTCGTATTAAGATGAGCCAATCGTTACAAATTGGTGACCCCGAAAAGGAATCCGCCCCTCTATTCCATATTCTTTGTTCTACTCTACCTTACTAATCTCTCCAATATGACTGAACAGGCTTCTTCGCAAGATACCTCTCCAATCTCCAGTCCTGAACCAACCTCAGATCCTCCTCCAGCGGCAGCCCCCCCATTAGTCGGGGCTACACAACAATTCAAGCTACCTGAATTCTGGCCCGACGACCCGGAGCTATGGTTTGCCCAGGCAGAAGCTCAATTCATCGCCCACAGAATTTCGTCTGAAGCAAGCAAATATTTAAAAATTGTCACTTCGTTGCGACCATACCAAGCTTTGGAGATCCGTGATCTTATTATTTGTCAACCACAAGTAGACCCTTACTCCACATTAAAACATGCTCTCATTACTAGAACTACGTTATCCGACAAGGAAAAATTTCAAAAATTACTTTCTGTTTCCGAACCAGATAACAAGAAACCTTCTCAAATTCTACGACAAATGCGCCAACTTATTGGAGACAAATCTATCGACGAAACTCTCCTCGAAGAACTCTTCCTACAGAAATTACCCCATCAAGTACAGATAATGTTGACAACGTCATCTGTCAATCTTGAAGAAAAGGCGGATATTGCAGACAAAATTGTGGAAATTTCAAGACAATCCATCGCAACAGTAACTTCGCAGGTAGACGAACTACAAGGAATGAAAAAAGAATTACAAGAAATCAAGAAATTGATTACAAGTTTACCAGTGACACCGCGCGAAACAGAACGTCAAAATACAAATTCTCCTAGCCCATACTGCTGGTATCATCTGACATTTGGCAGTAAAGCCAAAAAGTGCGTGACCCCATGCAAATGGACTACCCATAAACCAACAAAAGAAGTTGGTATTAAAATCAAAAATCCACTACTTCCTACACCTAATACTAACGTCATTTACAGTTTTAGCAAATCTTCACCTTGCCCTCTGTTCCACGTTTCTGATGCGATATCCGGACATAGATTCTTAGTGGATACGGGTGCGGAGGTAAGTATAATTACCCCAAATGTTACACATCGTCATCTAAAACAAAATTTAACTCTACAAGCCATCAACCACTCCAATATAGCTACATTCGGAAGCACTACACTAACATTAGATTTGGGATTACCAAAAACATTTACCTGGAAATTCATTATAGCTGATGTCAAATATTCCATTTTAGGCGCAGATTTTATTCATCACTTTAATCTCAGTATTGACTTACGCAATAAACGCTTAACAGACAATTCTAAATTATCTTATTCTCCTATTTGCAATTTAACTGAAAATACTCAAACCACGGATATATATGAGAGTTTGCTTTCTAAATTTCCAAGTTTGACAGATCCTTTCAAAGTAAAACGTCAAATTAAACACAAAGTGACACATCAAATAATCACAAATGGCTCACCTGTTTTCTCAAAGCCTCGCCGATTACCACCTGAACGTCTAAATTTCGCAAAAAATGAATTTAATAAATTAATAGACATGGGAGTTATCAGGCCATCGACGAGCAACTGGTCATCCCCACTACACCTCGTACAAAAACCACCCCCGGACTTATTTAGACCTTGCGGAGACTTTCGAGCACTAAACAACATAACAGTACCAGACAGATATCCTTTACCCCACATACAAGACTTTGTGATAAACTTACAGGATAAAAAAATCTTTTCAAAAATAGATTTAACAAAAGCTTACCATCAAATTCCAACGCATAAAGACTCCATCGAAAAAACAGCTATAACAACACCTTTCGGCCTATACGAATATTTAGTCATGCCTTTCGGTCTTCGCAATGCCGCGCAAACATTCCAACGATTTATCGATGAGGTAACACGTGGTCTAAATTTCTGTTTTGCATATATTAATGACATACTCATTGCAAGCGAAACATCAAAAGAACACGAAGAACATTTAAAAACTCTCTTCAATAGACTCCAACAATACGGTAATGTCAGTTCGGTCAAAAAGAAATTGAATTTTTGGGACATCATATTTCAGAAAACAGCATCACACCAGTACCAAATAAGATTGAATCCATTAAACATTTCCCGGAACCAAAAACACAAAAGTCACTAAGAAAATTCTTAGGTCTAATAAACTTTTATCATAGATTCATTCCAAATTGCTCTCTTATCTCACAACCTTTAAATCAACTAATAGACAACAAAAAAACCAGTTCCAGCACTTTGGTTTTGGACCAAACAGCTAAACAAGCATTCAAAAAATTACAAACTGCCTTAATCAATTACACAACATTAACAATTCCAAAACAACACGCAATGACCAACATAATGGTTGATGCGTCAGACATCGGAGTCGGCGCCGTACTACAACAATACTACGACAACACATGGCACCCCATCGCCTTCTTTTCAACAAGTTTCACACCAACTGAAAGAAAATATAGTACTTTCGATAGAGAACTATTAGCGGTATATCTAACTATTAAAAAATTTAAATATTTCTTGGAAGGAAGGCCATTTCATATAATAACAGACCATAAACCCCTAACTTACGCATTACATAAAAATTCCGACAAGTATTGTCCAAGAGAAATACGTCAGATGGACTACATTCTACAATTCACAAACGACATACGTCACATTAATGGTAAAAACAATCCAGTGGCCGACGCCCTATCAAGAAACACAATAAACAATATAAACCACACCACAACAATAGATTACGAATCTATTGCCAAAGAACAAACAAACGATACAGAACTAGATACACTCAAGAACTCAAATACAAACAACCTCTCATTCAAAGATTTCGAACTCCCCAACTCCAAAACACTCATCTGTTGCGACGTGTCGACCGGCACACCACGACCTTACATTCCCTCTAAATTTCGCAAAAACATATTCACAAAATTTCACTGCCTGGCACATCCCGGTATAAATTCGTCAAAAAAACTCATTTCTACCAAATTTATATGGCCAAACATGAACACTAACTTACGAGACTGGACAAGAACTTGTGTAACATGCCAAAAATGCAAAGTTACTAGACACACTAAAGCACCTTTAGGCAAATTCGACATTCCGTCAAAAAGATTTGACATGATACATATAGATTTGGTAGGCCCTCTGCCAACCTCAAATAACCACTCATATTTACTAACATGCATCGACCGCTTCACCAGATGGCCAGAGGTAATTCCTCTAAAAGATACAAAGATCGAAACAGTAGTGCGCGCGTTTATAGCCGGCTGGGTATCAAGATTTGGAGTACCATCCACTATCACAACAGACCGAGGTTCACAGTTCCAATCATCATTTTTCAAACATTTAACCTCATTCTTAGGCTCAAAACATATCAGCACAACAGCTTATCATCCGGAATCCAATGGTATAATAGAACGTTTTCATAGACAACTGAAATCCTCATTAAAGTCCTGCTACAATGCCAATGACTGGTTCGACAACATTCCAATGATATTATTAGGAATACGAACAACATACAAAGAGCCACTCAATGGCACGGCAGCAGAAATGGTTTATGGAACAAATATAACAATACCAGGAGAATTTAAAAGTAAATCGTACGAAACGTCAGAAAATAAGTTAGACATTCCAACATACCTAACCAAACTTAAACTGAATATGAAAAACCTTCCAGCACCAACAACAAACCATTTACAACAAAAACAAAACGCATACGTAAACCCAGACCTATTCAAAACAGAATATGCATTCATACGACACGACGCAATCAAAACACCACTCCAACAAAACTACGACGGCCCATACAAAATAATCAACAGACATAACAACTATTTCACTTTGGAAATAAAAAATAAACCACAAACCATTTCAATAAACAGATTAAAACCAGCATACATCTTACCCTAACAAGTTTAAAACACCTCCATACCCGCACGCACGCACCAGAACCGTGGAACGGAAGAGGAGCAACACCTTCTTTTTCATTGTTAATTATATTCTCATTGTTAATTATAAATATTAATTTTATGTTATGTTAAATATAAATGTTATATCGTTTATCTGGGT
Source organism: Harpalus rubripes (assembly GCA_963082715.1). Classification (NCBI taxonomy): domain Eukaryota; kingdom Metazoa; phylum Arthropoda; class Insecta; order Coleoptera; family Carabidae; genus Harpalus; species Harpalus rubripes. Next base: position 41,668,346 of record OY720448.1, on the reverse strand, counting down.
GGGAGGTAATGTGGCGGATCAAGTAAACTTCTAAATATTATATTTTATCAAGTTATCCGCCACGTTAGTTCCCACCATTGTTGATCAGCTGTTCCGAGGTTACTTCGGAACAGCTGACAACAAAAACATGATTAGTTTTGTATTTCAAGCAAATGTAACGTCAAAAATTATGTTAACAAAATAAAACATAAATTTATACATTGCATTTTACAATTTAATTTCCAAGCGTTTATTTTACAAATTGTAACGCTTGGATTATCTTCGTATTAAGATGAGCCAATCGTTACATACCTCCTTCTAATGAAGATAACTATAGTTAACAGTAGGTAATGGGTATATGTCTATTTTGGCGGCAATATTTACCGTTGCTCTGTAATCCCCACAAATGTATGAATTATCCTTCTTTCTGACTGGTACTATGGGTGTTGTCCATTTAGAATACCGGATATGTGTTAATATTCCTTGTTTTTCAAGTTTATTTATTTCTGAAATAAATTGCGAAAAATTGTCAGCCATCGGGATTCGAACCCGAGACACCTATCTTGCCGGGATAGTGCTCTTACCAACTAAGCTATTGGCTGCTCTCCTCTCGATGGCTGAACAATCTTTTACTTTTAGAGGAGAACAGCCAATAGCTTAGTTGGTTAGAACACTATCCCGGCAAGATAAGTGTCTCGAGTTCAAATCCCGATGGCTGACAATTTTTCACAATTTATTTCAAATATACAAACTGTTAACTCATTGTTAATATTAGAATTTGGTCTAGTAGGGCCTTGAGTAAATTATGACTCGTTCGCTAGATGTTTAAACGCAGTGGTAGCTTGGCAACCCCACATCTAATCATGTGACGATTAATAATATCCTCAGCAGTTATACGACATTAAAAGTGAAAGATTGTTCAGCTATCGAGAGGAGAGCAGCCAATAGCTTCGTTGGTTAGAGCACTACCCTGGCAAGATAGGTGTCTCGGGTTCGAATCCCGATAGCTGACAATTTTTTACAATTTATTTCAAATATACAAACTGTTACTCATTGTTAATATCTATTTCTACATTAATTCTGGTCGAATCGCGTATGGAACTCTTCTTTCTTTTAAAAAAATCGGTTTGATTTCTGGATCAACTAATATATCTACTGCCGGATCTTTATATGCCCCTATCTCATCTCTAAATATGTCTTCAAATTTTTTGCAAATTCTGTCAATCAAATATAAATTTTTGAAACCAATCTCTCTTAACCAAACTTGCTCCCTCGCCATTAACTATAGTCAAGATTAACTTTTATTTCCTATTTCCATAATCTACTTGTACTGGTAGCGAACGTATGATTTTTAGTAGTGTGTGTGACCATGTTCGTAATTTAGTATTATTTGAAACAATTTTTTCTATTAAATCTGGCCATTCTTTCTTCAATAATTTATAACATATGATTGTACATACCGATCCAGAGTCGATTTCGAATTCATAGAGTTTACCTTCTATACTGACGACAGTTTTCGTTGGTGGAATGCGATTGACGTGTACTTCTGATACGTTGTAGATTTCGTAATTCAATGAGTTCTCTGCTGGTGTTTCTGCTAACGACTCGGAGGTGGTCGTTTCCAGCAGTTGTGCTACTCTATTATTCTTGCCTCTTCTATCTTCAGCCTTGAACTCTGTTCTCGCTTCTTAGTCATGCATACTCGTTTTGTGTTCAATTTTCATAGAAAAATTACATTTAGTATTAATAAATTGACATATGCTTGATAAATAATTACCTCGATTAATTTACTCTTATCGTAGTTGTAACTATTATTTACTCTATTTACGTCTGCTCTTTTCTTTTCGGGTGTTGCAATATCATTCACCAAGAAGAAATTCTCCAATCTTTCCTCGTACTCTAACCATGCCGAACCATTATCAGCTCTAAATTCTTCTTGCGTGTGCGATAATACCGAATTAAAACACCTTTATTTTTTCAAATCCTATCGACTGCGCCAAATGTGTTTAATACAAGTCAGATATAAGTTCAATAAGCAAATACACATGTGACGTTTAGAAGCGTATCCTTTATTCCTGTCCTATCTGGGCAAATGTACATAAACATATATGTATAAATAACATAATATAGGTTGTGGAATACATAACAATAATATGTAAAATTGAAGAAAAGATGTAAGAATTAAATAAGGTAGGTATATGTAAAAAAGCACTGAAATTGTGGAAGAAAATTGCAAAAATATGGATATACCTTTGCAAGATCAAACAATTTATACCTTATGCTTCCAGAAAAAATTATAGAATACCATAGCTGGGGTCCGGAAGTAAATATGCAAAAAAACAGAATATATATATATATATATATATATATATATATATATATATATATATATATATATGTTTAAATGGAACATTAAATACTACAGAATATAAATATTTGGGATTAAAAAAACAAACGAATGAGGGCACCACAAAGAAACGCTGTACAAAAGGAAGAAAAGCTATATTCCAACTAAATAGCATCTTATGGGATCAAACTATTTCAAAAGAAAATATAAGAATAATTTATAACACCATTATAAAAAAGCCTAGATACGGAGATGGATTATTGGATAAGGGCAGTAGGAAAGTTAAGAAGAGAAACGATAAATGAAAGAATAAAAGATGTCATGGACATTCAAATTACTATAACCGATGGTATAAAAAACTAATCAATTAAGATGCTACAGTCATGTGCAGAGAGTAAGTAATGATAGGCTTCCAAAACAAATACTACAATGGACACCTACCGGCAAAAAGAAAAGAGGGAGACCTAGAAGAAGTTGGATAGTAGGAGTTTAAGAAGGAGTAAGAGAGAGAGAGAGAGAGGTTTGAATGAATACCTATGGTAAGATAGAGAGCAGTGGAGAAATAGTATCGAAAGATATTATAGAACGTTATAAACCGATTGTATATATATATAAGCATATGTAATAATTTTAAGCCATGTTTATTGCCAATTTATATATTTTATTTTGTAAATAGATTTAACAAAATGTCAGGATGAGAAAGACACATTACAATCGACAAAGAGTATATATACAATATCTAATACGTACTTAGGGGAAAGAATAAAAATTTGACTATTGGCAGATAGAAGTTTTCATTTCGAAATACAAATATATGGTATGAAATAGTCAATGTAATTATTTTCTTATGAATTCAAATATTTTTCTGTATTATAGAAATATTGTAAAAAGAAATTCGTCACTTATTGGAGATATTAAAAAATCTTACAGGATAATCATATTATTCAAGGTTTTGCACAAGAAAATTCAAAATCTTAAAATGGCACATTATTTGTTGTTTATTTGCAATTCATTTTCTTACAGTACGTTTAAAATTATTTCAGTTTCAACAAAACACATCCAAATTAATTTTTTCACCAAGTCCAATCAGAAATTTGTTACTTTAAATCTCCTGGCAGGTTAATTGGTTATTGCTTTCTGTATAAACTTCATTCGTGTAAGAGAATGGAGAACTTGAGTATTTGACAAGACTGTTGGCGTTAGAACCTTGGTTTTAAATTGTGCGTAGACGAATTGGATGTCAGTATGGACTATTATAAAACACTATCGGCGGAGCCCTAGGGAAAGCTCGTCGAAGTAGGAGAAAAATACTTTAGAAGACTGTCAGTGTTAGCATTTTGGGTATAAAGTGTATCTACACGGGTTGTATCTACGTATAAACTACTATAAAACACTATTCATTTATTATGAAGCTTTATAGTTTCAGAGCATTAATTGTAAAATAGAAAATCTTCTTTACTTCAATAGATAAATTCTCGAATAACTTAAATGTTTCATTAGAATTAGATATGTCTGTAACGATCGAATTTAAGTGAATGTGTCCCAAGGGGGAGAAAATGGGACATACAGCAAATATACGGAAAATAAACTTCGTATTTTTTTGTAACTATTCGAATAAATATTCATTGTTTAATTTTTTCTTTTCCATAAGTCAAATTAACGTTATACGTTTATAAACAATTTATGAAAACTAGATCAAAAATAAAACAAGTGTCATGGTTATTGCTACTAAACCGAAATTTTAAAATTTCTTTTTAAAATTGCGAAGAAACTAGAAGGATAAAAAATGTAAAAACTGTTTTGTATACAATTTTTAATTCTGAGCAACTTCGCACTTCACAGATTTGCCGTAAAATGAATAGGAGAGCAGGAAATTGCCAAAAACTAAAATCCCATGTTAAATCCTTATGTTCGCACCTTAGCGTCAACACCCTGTATATTGCTCGTTTGTAACAAACTATCACAAACTCTGTACGAGATATTTTAACATGAGCGAGTGTATAAAAAAAAACGAGTGTGTAAAGAGAAATAATGAAGAAATACCCTCTAAGGTTAGTTAGCTGTCAGCTTCAGCAGCTACCTTCGACCTGTGCTTAATGAATCATTTGTTAGTGGAAACTTCACGCCGTGTCCAATACAATCGAAAGTTACAGTTTATCAAGTTGTAATTAAGATTTAGTCTCACGCCTAGGAAGCCAGTACACACTACCCACAGTAGTTCTCACTACTCATCAAAGAGAATTTATTAGAATAAAGCTACGTTTCCACCTCTTAACATAGTTATAGTTTTTGTATTTCGATATAAGCATAAAAGTTTATCATACGCGAACATAATTAATGCTAGACGAAATAAACAAGAAGTTATTTTATGAAATGTACATTATTGTGAATTTATGTAAATGATTGTTTTGACATTTCTTACAACCAATGAAATGTTCCATTTTATGTCACGTGTCTGCGTTTTAACCAATTCTGTCATTATTATACTGAGAATAAAGCTCTGGAGATTATTCTCGGGAATAATCTCTGTAGCTTTTGTTTTTGTTGACATATGTTAGATAGAAATCAACACATGAGTAAAATGAGCGAAAAAGACCAATTTTGTGCCATTTATATCATGTATACAATTTTACACTTTACTTTCAATTTGCATTAAAAGTTTCAATAAATTATGCAGAGAAGTAAGTTGTAACTCCTAATGTTAAGAATTTTACAAAAATTATTCGCATTATTTCAGTTCGCCAAATGGTTAACTTTTTTTGTTTAATGTACAGTTTTTGTTATGCTGATGTTATATAATTTTTATGGTCAGTATTAAAATATTTATGAGCTAAATTTTTAAAATCTCTTATAGTTATAACCAGTTTTAAAAGGTCATCTACTTTGGTGCAAACTATTGGCAATTTCTATACATACATATTCAAAGGATATTTTACGTTTGTTCACAATTTATTTTAAAATTAAATAAATCTAAAGTTATAAAGAGTAGACAGTACATACTTTCTTTTGAAATTGAAAAATAAATATAAATAATAGTGTAGGTAGTTACTGCCTATTCTCCATAAATCTTCACTTATAAAACTCCTTTGACGTACTAATAGAATCCTCCATAAATTATTCAAGACATAAAGAGGCGTTTTTAAATATGCAAGAAATATGACATCACAAATATGCGTAATTAGTGAAAAAATTTACGTTCACGGGTATGTTGCTCATTTTCATTACTCCTTCATCATGTTAACTACATTCATGAGATAATTGCTTCATATACCCGCATGAGGTCAGGATGAGAACGTTGAACAATAGATATTCGTGGGGATATCGTATTTCTGAAGCTCATTGGTGTGACCTGCGTAGGTTTTTATGTAAAAATTTGCACGTACGATTATTTGCACATGTGTGAATAGTATATGATGGTTTTTGTTATAATAAGGAAGTGTAACCTTGATGCATCGCTTCTTTGATCTTTGTTTCTTTTATGCATTTATTGCATTCGTAAATTTTCCAACACAAAAACTTGTAACACGCCCTATATAAATTGATCGCGGAAAATTCATGGCGGAGAAAATTCATCGCCGGTAAATTGATCGCGGGGAAAATTGATCACCGGAATATTGATCGCCGGAAAATTTATTGCAAAAAAAGTTGATCGCGGAAAAAAATGATCGCTGAAATATTGATAGTCGGAAAATTGATCGCCAGTATATTGATCGCGTGGAAAATTAATCGCAAGGAAAATTGAACACCGGTAAGTATATCGCGGGGAAATTTGATTGTTACAAAATTGCTTGCTAAGAAAATTTATCCCCAGAATTATATCGCAGTTCATCGTCACGAAAATTAATGACAACAAAATTTACTACTACACTTCTTTAATGAATAAATTTTAGGTTGTACCTAGCCTCCCGACACAAGGAGCGTAGTCTGATCATGAATTTAATTATGACGTCTCATTACTATTATTTCCCTAAATATAACAACAATTACCGAACCTAACACGCAAACTAGGGCCGAATTTTCCAAGCCTGACTTCTGTGTAAATATAAAAACAACAACCTAACTCACAAAACTTGGCCCGAAATTTCCAAGCGTGACTTTTACTTGTAACCCAAATTGATTTGTTATAAACAATATTTTTGTATGCATAAATATACTGTCGATCAAATTATCGCGCAATCAATATTTTGCCGATCAATTTTCGTAGCAATTAGTTTTCTGACGATTAATTTTCCGGCGATCAATTTTCTCCGCGATAAATTTACTGGCGATCAATTATCCTTGGGATCAATTGTCCATGCGATCAATTTACTGGTGATATATTTTCTAAGCGAACAATTTTCCTCGGAATCTAGTTCTGTGAATAACTTCCAAGTACCTACCTATGAAATAATACGGAATTTTGTGTTGCACCTGTTTAGGTCACTTCTTTATGTTCATTCGAATAGCGACGTTCAATTTTTATATCATTATTGGATTTAGAGTTATTTTTTTATGTAGTCATATTTGAAAATTCTACCATTATAAATATATTTTTTCTGCTTTTCACTCGGCTTTTCATCAATGTGTAACTTATCCCATGTTCATGTGTTTCGAACAGCAAAAAAAGCAATAATTGATAAATGATAAGATAAAATAATGCCTAGAGCAATGAAACAAATGAATAACATAATTGAAGATAATAATGTAATAATTTTCATTGCTTTATCTATTTATGGCTTTCGCTGCTTACTCTTTCTAACCGGATTCACCGAGTTTTTTTTTTCATCACTGACGTACCTACCGAAAACGGGCAATTGGGAGAGGGTGAGTGAGCGATGGTCAACTGGACGGTTAACTTGGCGACTGGGCGCGAAAATATCAACTTTTTAATATCCCCATCAAGGCCGGGCCGATGCAGTATGGCGCCCAAGGCAAATCTCAAAAATGACGCCTTTTTAAATTTTTCGAAAAATAGTTTAGTAATTTATAATAAAAACAAGATCTAACATTATATTGATCAAAAAAAAGAAAAAAATCTACGTCTCTTATTTATAATTTTTTAGTTACCCATCCTCATATTGTCAAATACCCTGAAATATTAAAATTAATATTGTAACGGGTGTATAATAGGAAAAATATTTATTAAATAAGAAGAAATATTAATTTATTTCATAAAATATTTAAATATAAAAGGGATTGAACATGAAAAATGCAGAGAAAGGAACAATACATGTTTAAAAAGAGTATTGCGTAGTAAAAAAACATTTATTAAATAATCTTATTCCGAACTGTTCTTTCAGCAAATAGTTCAGTAGAATGTTTATAATCTGTTATCTATTGCTTTAGTTTTGGTTTTATTTTGAAAATTATTCTTAGGTCATATAGTAATGGTTTTGTTGTTCGTAAATTTTTGTTTATTGTTTAGAAAAACTGCGTTTAACGTTTAGCTTCTGCTATAGTTAGCAACTATCAATGATAATGTTAGAAGAGTTCTTAATGCTAAGTCTACAACACCGTTTGAAAATATTGTATGAAAATTAAATTTACAAATAATATTTTATTATTCTTGTGCATTTTTCAGTGTCTTTGGCAAAACTAAATAAAAAATTTGAGATCAGTTTAACATTAAAAGTAAATCATTTAAAATTTTAAATCTTTTACCCAGAGAATTAATAGATACATCGAGTTCTATTCTATTTCAATTTTTTTCTTATGGACTGTTATCGTTTCGTAAGCAAACGAAGAATCGGTTGTAAATATTTTTACGTGCATTAAATTACTTACATATTTTGTTTACTGTATTAAAATTTTATATATTTAGTATGTCACATTTTGGCGCCTATTACATTGCGGTGCCTGAGGCGGTCGCCTCGTCGCCTCATCTATCGGGCCGGCCCTGATCCCTATTCAGTAGGAATATGAAAAGTGACATTTTATTTTGTCAGAAGGAAGTTTGGAACTCGACGCGAAGCGGAGTGGTCCAAACCTTCGAAGAAAGTAAAATCACTTTTAACACGTATATCATACACTATTTTTCTACAAACACTATTTTTTCATGTAAAATTCTAATATTTTTTTGATGCCAAAAATGTCGATTTGTTGCTCCATTCGTCATTATCAAGGTAACTAATGCACTTTTAACTCTAGTGTTAAAAGTAACAATGACGTGACACTCTTTAACACTGGTACGTGCATGCGCGTGTGTGTATGTGTATGTGTGCGTGCGTGCGTGCGTGCTGGTGTGTGTGTGGGTGTGTGTGTGTATGTGTGTAACAAAACTTTACTCTGCGATAACTCTAATACTACAATTTCAAAAATTATAATGTTTTCGTATTCTTTTTCGTTACATTCATATAAAAAGCTGATTAGATTTTGGTTACAACTGGTCAATCGGAAGTACCCCCATTTGAAGATTTTAACAGTTTTTCTTGTTGGTTTTTGATACCAGTCTAGTTTTATATTATTGGTTTCCGTGCGCATAAGTAGTGTGTCGATTCGTCATTACCAAGGTAACTAATTCACTCTTATTTCTTGTGTAAAAAGAAAAATAATCTGACACTCTTTAATACAGGTGTCATAAAATGATATTTTTAATCCTAAAAACAGACATTAAAAAGCCTACTTTAAATAGATTTGTAGAAAATATATTTTTTCTAATATCCATATTCACTTTTGAGTAGTTTATAACAAAATGCTGATATTTATTTAAATATGTTTTTACCTTCCGTAACCTTTGTAAGAAATATTGTCTTTGGTCAAAAAATTAGATGAAGAATTTTTAATCAATAAGCACGTTTCAGGGTCCCTAGAATACGATTTTACTATTTTTACTCTCTCTCTCTCTCTGTGTGTGTGTGTGTGTGTGTGTGTGTGTGTGTGTGTGTGTGTGTGTGTGTGTGTGTGTGTGTGTGTGTGTGTGTGTGTGTGTGTTTGTGTGTGTGTGTGTGTGTGTGTGTGCGTGCGTGCGTGCGTGCGTGTGTGCGTGCGTGTGTGTGTGCGTGTGTGTGTGTGTTCGTGTGTGTGTGACATAAATTGTTGATTTTACATTGTTGGTCGTGCTGTTGTTTGTCCCAATCTCTCTGATATATAATATATGTTTTCTCCATTCATGCGTAGCCTCTCTATTTGTGCTGTGGAATATATATTTCTTACGTAATAAGCTCTTCTTGTTTGTTGATTGAACCAGTAGTTGTTTTTATAGTGCAATACATCAACACTATGAATAACCCTAATACTTACTGTTAAAAAAAATACCAACAATAACCTCAATTAACGTACAAAAATCACTCTTGGAAAACTCGGGACGAGTTTTGTGCGGTAGGTAAGGTTATTGTTGTTATTCCTAATCTTTTTGACTCACTATTTTCACATTATGAAAATTCCCCCACCGGATTAAGATTTAACGTAACATAATTGTATATACTCTCAATTTTTTACCCTTCCTTTAACACTCTGTATATCAAGATATTATGTACATATTATCCAATATATATGTGATTTCTCACGCTAACTTACTGAATTATACATATATATATATATATATATATATATATATATATATATATATATATATATATATATATATATATATATATATATATATATATATATATATATATATATATATCTAATTCAGTAACCACATTATTGTAATATTTTTATTTATTGGGGTGAAGTGTAAAAATCAAAAAATTATTCTTAATTAAAATAAATGTTTAGTAATACGATACATAAATATTAAAAGATAATAAAATTAACGATCAATCTGATTAAACAAATATTAAATTCTACTAATTAAGACTAAGAATATAATTAACTAAACACTTAAACTAAGATTATTTATTTATTAAACAATCGTCAACGCACTATATATTAACAAAATATTATTAATTATTTATTTAGACTCACTGGACTTTGCTATTACATTCAACTGGCTGACTGTGTACTCATGTAATTGAATAATAATTGACAGCGGTGTCGCTTATATAGCAGCTTTAATATTTTATGAAAACTCTTCAAGTCGTAAAAATGCGCCGGTAATTACCCTTATCTCCCTTTTGCTAACTCAACTACTTGCTCTATGTTATTGATCGCCTACCTAGGCTCCGCCCATTCCGTCACTATTAAATTCTAGAACTTCTATCATAGGCGTCGGCTCACACGCACTGGCTGAGGACCAAGTGTTGTAGATACTCTCATTACACTATATCCTCCTTAAGACTGTTTCGTCCCGGAACAGTTCGTGATGACGAAATCTGCATGTATCCCCCTTGGTACATTATTGTTATTATTATTATTATTATTATTATTATTATTATTATTATTATTATTCGTGTCCAAACCATATACATAATATAAATAATTAATGCACAATACATATATAAAACATTACAACGAATATTTCTCACACCTTAGATACTGAAGTGGCCGATTTTCGGTAGCGAAATACCGCATCCGGACCACATGGAGTGAGTTAGCTGAGCTTGTTGTTATAATCATATAAATAGTCAAATTTGGAAACTATGGAAATGCCTTATGCGTCGCCCGGCATTAACTTCTCCGAAAATTCTCTTCTCAATGCCAGAGGAAAAACCGTCTACCGCCTTGGTACATTTAGAAGTCCTGAAGAAATAACAGGCGACGGTCCGTTCGAGTTCTCCTTCTTGTCCGTGCGGATTAAAGCTGCAGACGAGATTTTCAACGCCGGTGATGCGGAAGAGGATCTCAAACTTGTTCCTTACAAACCTCTAATCCAAACTATCCAGTCCACAGCCCAGCTTCGGTACTGCTAACTTCAATATATCATCTTCTAGCAAAAGATCTCTTAACTATCACAGTGAGTTCCATGTACTGCGATATGATGGCTTCTGATACGAGCGTGGTTTTGTAACTAGGTAGTAAATGTATCGCTGATGTTCTGCGTTGTGATCCCTCAGTCGTAGCGTTTTCCCGACGGATGGACTATGTTTGGCCAGTTTTTGTAGTCGTTCAAATGTTTTCTTAAAGACGGAAGCTTTGCCTCGAGACATCTTTAAGTCGTACAATACGCAGTGACCGAGGGAATAATTTGACGGCACAGTGAACAGATTTATATGTTCTTCTTTCGTTACGCCATACCGCGTCTTGTAACCAGGGGAATACTTTTCTTCAAAAGTCGGTACCTGAGCTGTGATCCATCGAATTGTTGCTCCATCATGGTGTCCATGGTTATCACCAGTGAAAGGGGCTAATCGATTCAATATTACTATTCTTGGCTTTCTGGTCGGTGTTTTTCTAATCCTGTATATCATGTCGTTAATCCTCTTAACTATCTCATTGGTACCTTCCCAATTTCTTTGTAACTTCGGTGATAAACCGCGACGTTTTTGTAGATAGTAAAGCCACACTAAGACACCCGGTTAGTATACATTTCTCAGTCCTGATGTCATATGAGACCTTCATTCGGCCGCTGGCAGATTGAATATTTGTACGGACTTGTTCTCATCCATTCTTCTCCTCAAGTCCGTAACGTAATCTTCCCCGGCCAGATCTTCTCTAGATTTACTGCCGAACACCAAATCACATTATAAGCGCAACTAACGCCGGAACAAGATTTTCGCAGGAGTTTGCCTTGTTGTTTCATGTAGGGATGAACGATTAGCCATCAGGAACAGATGAAGATGTCGGTCCCAGTATCTTTGATGGTTGGAGACTACCTTCGACAAATATCGGTTGATCGTTATATTCATTCCGTCGGACTGCGGGCGTAATGCAGTTGTCCTCGTTTTATAAATTCCTAATATCTTGCAGATATTTTGGAAAACGGTGGATTCAAAATGTCTTCCCTGGTCGGAGTAAAGTTCACGCGGTACACCAAATCGATAGATACATTCTTTGACCAATGTTTCAGCAATCATGATGGCTTCCTGGTTGGGTAATGGATAGGCTTCAACCCACTTGGTGAAGTAGTCAACGATGTATATATTTCCATCGTCACTTTTTGGAAACGGCCACGTATTGACACATTGGAGCTCTTCGTCGTCTATGCGGGCCGTTGCTTCGAGCGCCAACCACACATTTCTTGCATTAGTCTGTAACATCTTTCGAGCAGTTAACCCAGTAAAATCGCTGGTGCAATATTTCTAAAGTTTTGCTGACTCCAAAATGCCATTCTCCATATCCATCATGGATCTCCTTCAACATATTTGGTACTCTACCTTTAGGAATGATCAACTGAGATCTCTTCTCAGTTCCATCGTCATTCTCTATCACACGATTTTACACTCGGTGAGTGCGATGCAACATCTTCCCATGGTGGATTGCTGTCTTCTATTTTCCATCCTAGTATCATTACTGTTGTCCTGACGATGGTGTAATGTTTCTCTTTTAGTCGACTACAATGCTTGCATTCATCTTGGCATGGCCTTCTGAACAATGCGTAAGCATTAGGCTGGCTAGTATATTTTCTGTGCTCGATTTTGAAATCGTATTCCTGTAACCTGTCAATCCATCTTGCCACCTGACCTTCAGGATTCTTAAATTGTTGAAGTCATTTTAATGCAGTATGGTCTGTTCTTATTAAAAATCTTCTGCTGCACAAATATTTCTAGAAATGTTTCACGGATTTCACGACTGCCAAAAGTTGTTTTCTGGTGATACAGTAATTCCTTTTCGGTTTTGACAAGGTCTTAATAAAGTAGGATATAACCTTTTCATGTTCGTCTTGTTTCTGGGAAAGAACACTACCAAATCCAACGTTGCTGGCATCAGTGTCTAGAATCTACTCTCCTTAAGGTAAAGGATAACTCAGGACAGGTGCGCTTGTCAATGCATGTTTCAGTTCTTTAAACGCAACTTTACAGTCTCCCAGATAAATTTTATTCCTTCTTCAGTAAGCCTTGTCAGTGGTTTGGCTATATTAGCAAGTCCAGGTACATATTGTCGATAATAAATACACAAACCAAGGAAACTTTTAAGCTCGTGCTTATCCCTAGGTACCGGTCAGTCTCTCACAGCCTTTATTTTCTCCGGATCAACTGCACTACCCAAACTACATGTCGAAAGTAATGAACATATTTTTGAAACAGGTAGCACTTCTTTGGACTGAGCTTGCAGGGGCATTGCAGAGCTCAAATAGCATTACGGTAAATTGCTAGAGTCCGGTATCGATGGTGAAGGCTGTCTTCTTTTTATCTTTTGGATCCAAATATACTTGCTTGTACGCGCCCTTAAGATCCATAGTGGAGAAAATCTTTGATCCAGCCAAGGTGTCCAGTTTATCGTCTATTCGAGATAGCATAAAGCTATCGTTCTTTGTCACCTTCTTAAGTTGATGATGATTGACGCAAAATCGTTTAGAGACATCCTTATTCTTCACCGCTGGTGAAGCCCATAGACTGCTTGATGATTCGACTACACCTTCTATCTTCATATCCTCAATAATTCTTTCTGCTTCCTCATGCTTTGCCAATGGTAGCCTTATGGATTGTTGGCGGATGAGTCTTGCCTCTCCGGTGTGTATTTTATGATGAACTACGTTAGTTCTCCCTTTGTCATTCTTGTCGTATTGTAAATTCTCCGCCTTGGTTCTCCGGTTAATACGATATATATATATATATATATATATATATATATATATATATATATATATATATATATATATATATATATATATATATATATATACCGGGTGGAACATCATACCTGTGTACATAGGCGATTCATATGAGAAAAACAGTTTTTTCGTTCGCATTGCTCCCCAAATTATTTTAGACAAAAATGCTTCAAATAAATGTTGTAGAGCATAAAATTCTGCATCTAAATCAATAAACAGAATTACTTTTACATGCTTTGTAACGACAGAAATGATAGAAGCTCTAGAGTTTAATAGGGACGGAATAGGTGGAGCTTAGGTAGGCGATCAATAACATAGAGCAAGTAGTTGAGTTAGCAAAGGGGAGCTAGTGCTTATTATCGACGCATTGTTATGACGTGGAAAGATTTTTTGTTTACGGAAATAGTAGTGCCGAAAGTAATGAAAACACTGAAGATCTAGAAGAGAAAGTGCGACGAATTGCAAATGAAATGTATTACAGACGTAATAAAAAGAGTCGAAATACTACGTCGTGTTGATGCGGAAAGGCAAACATTTACCCGTAATCTGGTAGCCATCAGTTATGTCGCACCTTTACATCATCAAGCCAACCACGTCTATGTGGATGGCTCCATTGACGGAATGCCACTGAAAATGTTACCGGATGCGGGTGCGACAAAGACCATAGTTAGACCCGACTTGGCAAAGAGCACCAGCAAGACGCATCGTCAAACAACCAAGTGGCGATTACGGGAGAACAAACTGCCGCACTAGGAGAAATGGAGGCGAGGTTGAAGATCAATTAATACTCGGTATGGACATAATGACAAAGCACGGTTTTAAACTTGACCTGAAGAAGCGTGTGATGTTGGTCAATGAAGAAGAACTATTATATATATATATATATATATATATATATATATATATATATATATATATATATATATATATATATATATATACCGGGTGGAACATCATACCTGTGTACATAGGCGATTCATATGAGAAAACAGTTTTTTCGTGCCCATTGCTCCCTAAATTATTTTAGACAAAAATGCTTCAAATAAATGTTGTAGAGCATAAAATTCTGCATCTAAATCATTAAACAGAATTACTTTTACATGCTTTGTAACGACACAAATTAAATAAGAAAATATTGAAAATTACGTTGAAAATATCAAATAGCCATGGAATTGAAACAAAAATAGAAACAAATAAATAGGTAAATTAAATTCATACAAAAATCTCCATACCTATTATTACGACAATTGTACATTTCAATGAAATATTTATTTTTTATAGGATTTTTATTGAAAATCTTTTTAAATTGGAAATAATTCATGTAAACATTAAGACCTATCTACTACAATTCAAATTTCAAACAGTAATTCTCTGAATAAAATAATCACTACAATTTATTATTATAACAAATATTCGAATAATCCTCCGTTTTCAGCCAAGCAATAACCAAGTCTATTGTAGAATGAATTTCTTACATTAGCAGCGAGCTGCCTATTTGTGATTAAGGCGCTCTCCTCCATGATATGAATTAATATTTGGGTGGCGCTGCTTATAAATTTTACATTTAAGATGACCCCATAAAAAAAAGTCGCAAGGTGCTAAATCAGGAGATCTGGCTGGCCAATTTAAAGTTCCACCACGACCAATCCAGCGATTTGAAAATGCTTGGTTTAAATAATCTCTAACACTTACTCCGAAATGAGCTGGGCAGCCATCTTGTTGAAACCAAACCTCCTGATTTTCGCGCGCTACGCTGTCTAATGCAGGGCCGATCTCATTAATCAAGAGTTCTAAGTATGTTTCAGAATTTAAGTTGCCAACGATCTCAAATGGTCCAATAATATTGCTATTAAAAATGCCTGCCCAAATATTAATTTTTTGAGGATATTGCGTTCTGGTGGTAACATTTAATCTTGGATTTTCTAGAGCCCAGTGCCTATCATTTTGAACGTTTGGTTCATTGTTTAATGTAAAAGTACACTCATCGGTAAAGCAAATAGATGGAAGAAAATCACGATCCCGATTTGCTCGTTCTTGCATATCTTCACAAAAAACTCGCCTACTTTCTTCATCAATGGGCGAAAGGTCTTGATGGCATTGCATCTTATAAGGGTGGTATTTATGTTTTTTAAGAATGCGCAATACAGTAGAATGAGCAATCTCACATTCCTGCGCTATTATTCTTGAACTTAATTTAGGATTAAAATTTATTAATTCCAGAACTCTTTGTTCGTTTTCTAAATTAATGCGATTATTTTTATTTCCTATAAATAAAGATATGATTTGTTTGTAAATCTCTTAAAAAATATTCAAATTTAAATTTACCTGTACTATTTTCCACCGCAACACTTGCCGTGGATTCAAATTTTTGAACATACGCGCGTATTTTTGTAGCGCTTGGAATTGGCCTATTTGGAAATTTCACGGCGAATAAATCTCTAACTATACGTAAACAATTTCCACTATAAAAAGTTTTTATTATAAAAACCCTTTCTTCGTTAGAATAAACTGAATTCATTTTGATATTTTACCGTCAAATTAGTTATTTATCTGTCAAACGTCAGACATTTATTTGTTTCTATTTTTGTTTCAATTCCATGGCTATTTGATATTTTCAACGTAATTTTCAATATTTTCTTATTTAATTTCTGTCGTTACAAAGCATGTAAAAGTAATTCTGTTTATTGATTTAGATGCAGAATTTTATGCTCTACAACATTTATTTGAAGCATTTTTGTCTAAAATAATTTGGGGAGCAATGCGAACGAAAAAACTGTTTTTCTCATATGAATCGCCTATGTACACAGGTATGATGTTCCACCCGGTATATATATATATATACCGGGTGGAACATCATACCTGTGTACATAGGCGATTCATATGAGAAAAACAGTTTTTTCGTTCGCATTGCTCCCCAAATTATTTTAGACAAAAATGCTTCAAATAAATGTTGTAGAGCATAAAATTCTGCATCTAAATCAATAAACAGAATTACTTTTACATGCTTTGTAACGACAGAAATTAAATAAGAAAATATTGAAAATTACGTTGAAAATATCAAATAGCCATGGAATTGAAACAAAAATAGAAACAAATAAATGTCTGACGTTTGACAGATAAATAACTAATTTGACGGTAAAATATCAAAATGAATTCAGTTTATTCTAACGAAGAAAGGGTTTTTATAATAAAAACTTTTTATAGTGGAAATTGTTTACGTATAGTTAGAGATTTATTCGCCGTGAAATTTCCAAATAGGCCAATTCCAAGCGCTACAAAAATACGCGCGTATGTTCAAAAATTTGAATCCACGGCAAGTGTTGCGGTGGAAAATAGTACAGGTAAATTTAAATTTGAATATTTTTTAAGAGATTTACAAACAAATCATATCTTTATTTATAGGAAATAAAAATAATCGCATTAATTTAGAAAACGAACAAAGAGTTCTGGAATTAATAAATTTTAATCCTAAATTAAGTTCAAGAATAATAGCGCAGGAATGTGAGATTGCTCATTCTACTGTATTGCGCATTCTTAAAAAACATAAATACCACCCTTATAAGATGCAATGCCATCAAGACCTTTCGCCCATTGATGAAGAAAGTAGGCGAGTTTTTTGTGAAGATATGCAAGAACGAGCAAATCGGGATCGTGATTTTCTTCCATCTATTTGCTTTACCGATGAGTGTACTTTTACATTAAACAATGAACCAAACGTTCAAAATGATAGGCACTGGGCTCTAGAAAATCCAAGATTAAATGTTACCACCAGAACGCAATATCCTCAAAAAATTAATATTTGGGCAGGCATTTTTAATAGCAATATTATTGGACCATTTGAGATCGTTGGCAACTTAAATTCTGAAACATACTTAGAACTCTTGATTAATGAGATCGGCCCTGCATTAGACAGCGTAGCGCGCGAAAATCAGGAGGTTTGGTTTCAACAAGATGGCTGCCCAGCTCATTTCGGAGTAAGTGTTAGAGATTATTTAAACCAAGCATTTTCAAATCGCTGGATTGGTCGTGGTGGAACTTTAAATTGGCCAGCCAGATCTCCTGATTTAGCACCTTGCGACTTTTTTTTATGGGGTCATCTTAAATGTAAAATTTATAAGCAGCGCCACCCAAATATTAATTCATATCATGGAGGAGAGCGCCTTAATCACAAATAGGCAGCTCGCTGCTAATGTAAGAAATTCATTCTACAATAGACTTGGTTATTGCTTGGCTGAAAACGGAGGATTATTCGAATATTTGTTATAATAATAAATTGTAGTGATTATTTTATTCAGAGAATTACTGTTTGAAATTTGAATTGTAGTAGATAGGTCTTAATGTTTACATGAATTATTTCCAATTTAAAAAGATTTTCAATAAAAATCCTATAAAAAATAAATATTTCATTGAAATGTACAATTGTCGTAATAATAGGTATGGAGATTTTTGTATGAATTTAATTTACCTATTTATTTGTTTCTATTTTTGTTTCAATTCCATGGCTATTTGATATTTTCAACGTAATTTTCAATATTTTCTTATTTAATTTGTGTCGTTACAAAGCATGTAAAAGTAATTCTGTTTAATGATTTAGATGCAGAATTTTATGCTCTACAACATTTATTTGAAGCATTTTTGTCTAAAATAATTTAGGGAGCAATGGGCACGAAAAAACTGTTTTCTCATATGAATCGCCTATGTACACAGGTATGATGTTCCACCCGGTATATATATATATATATATATATATATATATATATATATATATATATATATATATATATATATATATATATATATATATATAATAGTTCTTCTTCATTGACCAACATCACACGCTTCTTCAGGTCAAGTTTAAAACCGTGCTTTGTCATTATGTCCATACCGAGTATTAATTGATCTTCAACCTCGCCTCCATTTCTCCTAGTGCGGCAGTTTGTTCTCCCGTAATCGCCACTTGGTTGTTTGACGATGCGTCTTGCTGGTGCTCTTTGCCAAGTCGGGTCTAACTATGGTCTTTGTCGCACCCGCATCCGGTAACATTTTCAGTGGCATTCCGTCAATGGAGCCATCCACATAGACGTGGTTGGCTTGATGATGTAAAGGTGCGACATAACTGATGGCTACCAGATTACGGGTAAATGTTTGCCTTTCCGCATCAACACGACGTAGTATTTCGACTCTTTTTATTACGTCTGTAATGCATTTCATTTGCAATTCGTCGCACTTTCTCTTCTAGATCTTCAGTGTTTTCATTACTTTCGGCACTACTATTTCCGTAAACAAAAAATCTTTCCACGTCATAACAATGCGTCGATAATAAGCACTAGCTCCCCTTTGCTAACTCAACTACTTGCTCTATGTTATTGATCGCCTACCTAAGCTCCACCTATTCCGTCCCTATTAAACTCTAGAGCTTCTATCATAGGCTTCGGCTCACATGCCCTGGCTCGGGACTTGCGGACCAAGTGTTGTATGTACTCTCACTTTAAATTATTTTGCACGTCACGTAACCGAAAAAAATGAATTAAATTTTTTATAAAAGTAATTTGTTAGAATGTTAGCCATGAATTAAAATTACAAGCAAATGTAGTGATATGCTCCTTAGTAATGATATTTTACCTGTCAGAAATTAGAAAATATAATTTGCATCAAAATAATATTAGACAATTATTATTAATTAAAATTAAGTGTTTATTAAATTATAATGAAAGTTACTATTACTAATATTAAACAATTATTAAAAGAAACTAATTAAACTAAAACTATAATTAACTAGATATCACTAACACTAAAACTATTTATTTAACCAATTAACACTACTATTTATTTCCACGATATTACAATTATTTATTTCACTACGCGTTCCAATCTTAGACTGCCGGTTTTTTGCAGACTCTTGTAGACTGTTTACGCGATATTTATATTACTATATTTATATCACTTTATACTTATATCACGTTCAACTGTCCGCTTATCGACCTCCACAGCGTCTATATACTCTACTGACTCAACAGCGTTTGTATATACAACTACTCGGACAGAAGTCACACCTTTCACCTCACTGTCTATCTATTTATGTAACTAACTTTCTCCTTCCACAGTCTCAGTATCACCCACTAACCGTATGTCACAATTCTTCAACACCAATGCCGAGTATCCACACCAACTCGCTGTTACTGTCCTTGTATACCTAGCTTCATAATACTTGTCAACACTACCGAGTATTCACTTCCGCAGTTATCCCAATATACCAGTAACTTCGAGACTCGCCGTTACTGTCCTCGTACACTATAGCTTCCCAATACTCGTCAACACTACCGAATACTCACATCCACAGCTATCCCAGTTAACAAGTAACTTTCCGAGTCCTCCACTCGACACTATACTGCATACGCTCACCACGATACTGATGTGCCTTCACTAACACTTTATTCTCTAACACTCCATGTGTATGTCTCTATGACTCTCCCTATGTAACTAAGTAACTCTCGAGCATAGCTACGTCCCTTTTATACAACTGCCATTATCTTCTAGAAAAGCCCTAGAATGTTCGACCGCATAATAACAATGAACACAAAAGGTTCAGGCGACCACAAGTAATTAAACACGTCGCGACCAGTTACGATCCGCCCGGACTTAAAATTCAATCAAAATATCCGGACATGTCCGAAATTTTTCAGACGAATGGTCACCCTAGTTCTGGATGTCTTCTTGAAATCTGTTATTCATACTAGGTGTCTACTTGAAATCCGTAATATAGGGAATAATGTTAACTTTTTCATTTTGCTGTAGTTAGTTACCTATTAAATTTAGACAATAATGTTACAAATAAAGGTTGTAGACAGTAAAATTTTAGATCTATATCAATAATCATATTTTATTTTGCATGTTTTGGGTCCTATAAAATTGAATTTAAATTTATTAACTTTGCTCATTTGTAGTAAATAGCCATGGAATAGACAAAAAATTACATATAAAAGAAAAATGCTTGAACTGTCAGTACTGTCACAAAAATTAGTTTATTAGGTTAGATACCAATTTATATTAATTGTGTCATTTCGTAATTATTATATTACTGTGTATTGGTTTATAAATAGAGCGTTTTTATCAAGAAGAGAATCTGCAAATAATTCAATATTATTTATTCTGACAGTTCATCATCATTTATTTGTATAGGCGATGTGCACATTTTGAACGTCAGCAACTCTAACGGCTACATTGGCATTTTTGGTTACCGACTCAACTTTGACATTTCGAGAAAGTGATACAATATACAATTTTATTTTTAGTTGTTGCTATTATGTATGAATATTATACATCATAGTATATTGAAATGAATAAAGAAAATATTTAAAATGCTATGTATGTGATGTGACAATCAAAAAAGTCAAAATACCAACGAAGGTACTGTGGCAGAAAATATAATTTTTCTTATAATATGTGTGATTTGTGTAAATCATTTTATCATATTTAAATTTATATTATAATTTATAATATTAGTTAAATGTTACAAGATGCACAATACATAGAAATTGATATTAAAAAGTTGGAAAACTTGAATGATTGAAAAGAAGAAAATTTCTACATATCCCGATATCAGTGTATGATGTTAGCATCTTTCTTTTATATTCGCAATAAATGAAGAAGATTTTTCATTGAAAATATACCAGGCTCTAAGTGGAATCAGTTGCACAAGCTCTGAAAAGAAAATACACGAAAAATACGAACCATGTGAATTTCTATCTTTAACATTAACATTATATGTACAAAATCTATAATAAATAGAATTATGTCAAATATAGACTTCTATTTCATACAACTGCAAGTATTATACAATTTTAAGACAATTTTCTGCATCTTGTATTATATCTTGTTCAAATGTTAACTTAAGAAACATATTTTTATATAATTCTTTATTGCAATCAAACGACCATTGTTGGAATTTTATTCATACGATAAGTATCTTTTACAATGAGAAAATATGTATACCTAAAAGAATTTTTCATATTAGTACAAGATATCTGATGAAAAGTTATTTTCTTATACATCTGTTCCTCATATAATCTTCTAGGAAATTTATATAATTTGATACTTCAATCGGTAATTTTGTAAGAATTATTACATCTCCCACTGCATCACATAATATTTGACATCCTATCATTCGCATTCATTGCAAATATTTTATAAAATAGAAATTGTAAAATTATTCTGACATAAAACATAACCTTGCTATGTTTCAATGAGTAACCATTTTTTTCATTTTTGTCCGCTGTCCGCGCTGACTATTTTTGTGCACACCGCCTATACTCTATCTGGTTTAAGATTGCAGTGGTGCAAAGATAGGAGTAGTTTGATTTTGTTTTCTGATTGGATAATATACCCCGATATTATCCAATGAAACAACAAGATCAAAATGCTCCTATTTTCACACCACTGCAATCTTAAACCACATACAGTATAATTTTGTGTCAATTTCAACGAGCAATATTTATAAAATTTAAATTTAGTGTTTCCGGTTACGAAACGTGCAAAATAAAATATTATTAATGATTTACGTGTAGAATTTTATTATCTACAACCTTTATTTGAAACATTTTTGTGTAAAATTAATAGGTAACTAACTACAGAAAATGAAAAAATTAACACTGTATCCCCCATATTACGGCTTTCAAGTAGACATCCGGTATAGAGAATGCAACCATAATTTTCTTATTTTATTTATCGTGCAATGGGGGCTGATTTTATAATAATTTCCACAATGTTTACTAATAATCACTTGTCAGATATGTATCTTTTGACATATTTCTTTTAACTTGTGATTTTTGAATATTGTACTTTGATAATTATAATTTTAATTTTGAAGATTATGTTTGGATGTTCTTTATTTTTTATTTCAAGCAACTTATATGTTTCTCGTAAATGAGTATCACATTCTATAATAACCTTTATAATTTACACCAAATTAGCAATAGTTTTTTCCCACACATAATCATATATCGAGATATGTTCAATAGTTATACAACAAGAGGTTCGAAAATAATCGAATATACAGTTGAGAGGACGAGATGTGTTTTCAGGTAACACATCGAGTTCGCAAACTGTATATTCAGATGATTTGCGAAGCTCGAGTTGTATACGTTAAGATTATACAACGAATCAACCAACTACATTTTACGAAATGTTAAAACTATTACTTTTTCATTTATATCCATGGGTGGTATGATTACATATGATTCATTTGTCTGCGAACCGAAATACTACTAGTTGTGTTTCGCGAAACAGCGTAACTAAGAAAAATTGAGCTATATGATTTTTCTATTTTCGGATGAGTTGTATAGTCATATATAATACCATACGTGTGTTCAGGTATTATCGAATATATTGTGTTGCCACAAAACGTATTATTCGAAGGAGGAGTGATATTCTAAAATAATGCGTTGATTATATCAACATAATATATTCTGATAATATTGAACACACAAGTGGTATTCGTTGGATTATACAATGAATAAATTTGATAAAAATAAAATAATTTTTCTGACGTTTGTTGGTAAAAAACAACGTGTTTACTGGTGGTTGACGATATTACATTTGGGACCTAGTGAATATACAAAATCAGTTATACCACGTCGTCAAGGGTATATTCGCTTATCAATACATAGTAACTAAGTAAAATTCCCAAATGCCATTGGCTGAATTAATTAAGAATTGTATAATCATCTTAATTCTCACTATCTCTTTATAAGTCCTCACATACTTGCTGGTTTCCTTAGCATGGTGTCCGAGCATACCGGTTACCGCTATCCGACAGGTTATTTTGTAATGGCCGATTCTCTCACTATTGTTCCGTTTACACTTGAGCGAAGTCAATACGCGTTGGAAACGTAAATTTACTCAACTGCACACACATGGAAGAGAGATTTCGGTGTTTTATCCAAGATTAGAAAGGAATTGTCGGAGCATAAATTATACTTGTTGCAGATGTGATTTTTTGAGGTTAAGTGACGTGTGTCTTGATATAAATAAATTCTTTAAGAATCGCTAAGGCTAATTTGAAGTTTAACTAATGCTCGACTAACCCCGTCTCCACGGAAAATATTATTATTGACCGGTGAGAGTAGGTTTAGCAAAAATGAAATAAGCATTAATTTGGTAAATTTAAGTATGAATATGTATTTATTTACTATCACTTAATTTGTACAAGATTGATTTTGTTCAAATTTAATCTCGAACCATAAAAGCTGAATTTAATAACACCTGCACAAAATGAAATATATTCGAATACGATTCCTGGCCGTTTGCACCGCTTTCCTTTAAATACCTGGCTTAGTAAACTAGCAGTTAATTTGTAAGGCAACCTTAAGTTTAGATGGTTTGCACGGTTGTAGTACATTTTTCCTTAGTTAAGCGCACATAGGCGTCGAATAGGAGAAGAATAAGAAGATATTCTAGTGATTTTTACTTTATAACCTTGCAAAATTTTAATAACTTTTATGTCAAAATTTAAAGTATTTGTATACAAGTGTTATTAAATATTAACATAATTGGATACTTGTACATACTAGGTAAGTTTTTAATGTTTTTATCCACAAATAAGCTAATATGTTGCAAAATAATAAAATGTTTATTGGCATGTATTAATATAATCTTGTAGTGGAAATGTCTAAAAGATAACGAGCTCCAAATTACTCTGCGGAGGCAAAAACATTATTATTGACTATTATAAATGAGTACAAAGACATTATAGAAAACAAAAAAAAAAAAAAACTGATACCGTCACATGAAAAGATAAAGAGTCTGCTTGGATACAAATAACACAAAAATTTAATTCATCCAATTTTATGAAACGGACGAAAAACTCTACAGAAATTCTACGAAAATAAAAAAAGAAGTGCGAAAATCCTATGCTAACGAGAAGTTTGAATTAGTAAAGAATGGTGGCGGCCCACAAGTAAATACAAATATCAATGATCCTACCCAAAATTGAATATTAATTATTATAAATAAAAAAGTCTACCAACATGTATAAGCTTCTTAACCCTTTCACTGCGCAAATAGGGAAGAGCGAAGGTTATCTGTGTGCGGAGTTAGGAGACCGTACATATACGGACGTAGTGTCGTACGTATAAATACGGACGTAGCATGGAATATTTTTTTTTTCAAGCGTATTATAATATTCTTATTATGCTATTGTACACATACTATAGAGGATATTCGTTCTTTTACTAGTAAAAAAATTGTTATTATTGTAGAAGTAAAAAACAGCAACACAGATCATATTGAAAATTGTTATTTGACAGTTGTATTGTTTTTGTTTTTTATTGTTCACAGCCAGCTTATATAGCTTTTAGCCTCTTATCTTTGTAATAGTCCTTTCTTTGTCAACTATCAAGAACAAACATCTTCATTAAATGTTAGCGCTCAAAATAAGCATATTAAAACACATTTATCTCCCAAACCAGTATATACAGTATTAATACAAAAAGATAGCAAATCTAGATGACCGTCGCCTGGCCGAACCCGGTCACGCGGAATCCTTCTCCACGCCGTGATTATTTCTGCAAAAGAATTAACACATGAGAAATACTCAGTGAGGAGTCAATCATTCACAAAATACACGCGCATCCACCACAAAGGAATGTATTGCAAAATCACACGAGAAATAACACACGTATGCAACAATAGTCCAATAGAAAAGGGAAAATGGAATAAGTCACCTTATGCGAAACGCATACCTGCTACTCAATAGCAGTGTGTCCCCGGACTTACGCGTACATATACTCAAATGCACCTGCCATTACCACCCTGAGCGGTGTGGTTTATACCGGTACCGAGATATGGTTACACAACCAACCTTGCCACTACCACCCCTCGGAATAGGGAGCTACCCTAACCCGAATTCCGCTCAGGTGCTGAACAACCCTAGTGGCTTTACTTCGGCCTTAGGGGCATAGTTACAAAACCAGGATAAAACCATCCCTGCCGTACCCATGCGGTCAATCAGCGAAAACCCACGAGGCTAGCAATCGTGGAGACATAGATCGCATTCCTGGTTACCCTTATAGCTCTCTCATCACACCTGGAGGCTCTACCGGGCACGACCGATCAACAAGGATTAGGATAAAGGACAACGCAGTAAAATAAGAGAATAATCATACAAATCCGTATCCGCATTACTCTTGCTATCGTGGACTAAAAGTGTGTGTAAAACTCAACTCACAATCATACACATGCTAGATTAACTCTCTCACCTGAATCACTACACAAATCAATCACTACGATATCGATGTTCTCACACTGAAATCTAGAAATAAACTGAAATAAAATACGTGAATACCAGTATCATTAAATGTAGCTCTTATCCAACAGCATCGGTTACGTACCTATATAGCTAATTAGAGACAAAACATAATAAATTTAATAAAAATAATCTTACGCAAAATAATTACTGTGACACTTGTACTTGCGATATTTCATCTAAATACTCGTACTCGATACACTATAAAGTACTTATAGTAAATAAAAAGTACTCGAGTACTTATAAATGCTCTGAATATTTCTAAATACTTAGAAAACTTCAAATTAATATTTTAAATTATTATTTTATGTCTATGAGTACAACTAACATGCTTGTGCACCAATTATTCGTTCATAAAAGATTAAATCTTTGTACCATAGATCTTTACAGGTTCGCCATTCTATTATTTATTTTATATTATTTATTCTATATTTATCTACTATCGTTTAGAAATGTCTTTCATTTCCATATACTTTTGAGTTGGTTAATGTTGTAAATCTCCTTACAAGTGCGGAAATATTAATTGTCTGTCAAATATATATATATATATATATATATATATATATATATATATATATATATATATATATATATATATATATATTTGAAAAATACCTCGTAGAAACGGTAATAGAAAATATCTTGTGTGTAGTAAGTAGGAAAAGTATTTTTTCTTACATACTGCATAAAAAAATAACTATTTTATAATTATTTGATATTTAGACGAACATTCCTTTAAATATTATTTATAAAAGAGTAGTGACATATTTTAACAAAG
Source organism: Harpalus rubripes (assembly GCA_963082715.1). NCBI lineage: Eukaryota > Metazoa > Arthropoda > Insecta > Coleoptera > Carabidae > Harpalus > Harpalus rubripes. Next base: position 41,641,369 of record OY720448.1, on the reverse strand, counting down.
CTAATCTACATAATTTCGGAATAAAACTGGTATTTAATTCTAAAATATTTAATTTTATATGAAATTTCCATATTTTTGCCATACAGACATATTTTTTTTATAAAATCTGTTTCTTAAAAAAAACTATCTTGAAGCGATTTGTTACATAATTTTATGTTACGTATAAAATGACTTTACAAAGTACTTAGAAAGTACTTTGTACTTTTCCCAAGAAATGTTCAAAATACTAGTACTTTACTTTAAACTATTCTCTGCTCAACACTACTTTATCTAAATACAAAGAAACATTAGACTTAGGAATACAATTTGATAGAAAGCATTCATTTGTACCACATTTGTCCTGTTTGGCCTCTAGTGCTAACAGAATGCTCGGTTTCATAATTCGCAATACAGTATGATATCTCTACCGTTTTTATTTTATATTTCAGTTTCGTTGGATCCAAACTAGTTTATTGTGTTTTAATATGGTATCCAAATTATAATGTGCACATACAGTCAATTGAAAAGATTCAGAAAAAATTTCTTAAAAATGTATATTTTAAAATAATGAATTTTTATCCCAACCATAATATCTCATATGAAATTTTACTAAATAGTTTTGGTTCCAATTCTCTCTCATCCAGACGTATTTATAATAATATATCTGATCCTCTACTATTATCGTGTATATGCTTTCACAGACCTAATTTTAACACACGCTCCTCATATACTGTTTATTTACCTCAATCACGAAAAATTTGTTACTAACAAAATATGATTTTCAGTAAGTTATATATATTTTCTTGAATGAGATTTGTCTTAACCTATTTTGACCCTTACATTATAGCCCCGACAACAACGTATAATATAATAGACGATGATGATGATCGGTTCTCCGATTTTATCGAATTATTTATAAACAATATTATGTAAAAAATAAAAAAAAAAAGTTATAATATGTTTATGGTAATTGACTTATCTTCCGACAATTATTGTTAACAATAATTTGTATTTAACGAATTGTAGCTGATGATGGCTGTATATTAGACCGAAACGTCCTAGAACTTCGATGTAATTTTAAGTAAATGGAACTTATACGCCCAACACACTTTCAAATAATAATCTGCAGTTCCCCAAATAACTCATCAACTAAATTTTTGTTGGTAATTTTATTAGTTTTTTAAATTAGTATTTCAGTTTGCTTAAATAACTTAATTCATAACTACCCTGTTTCATAATTTAATATTAACGCTTTATTTTCAAATTCATGTAAGTAGGTATACCAGGTATAATTTAAAAAAATATTTAAAAAATAAAACCCCTTTCATCAATCGAAAGAGAAAAAACCAAGCATTTTTTTTAAGCAAAAATGACATATGGGTTCCATATAAGAAAATGTAAGTTTATATTATCTCGAAAATAATATCACTTAATAGATATTAAAAATATCTAACTTTTTTATTTGAAAGACTTTTTTGGATTACTGATAGTTTGAAGTAATTTCAAAATGAAAATATTGACCAGTATCAGTTTTCCTCCATTTTCTAGTAACTTGTGAGAATTTTTGTCAAAACAAAAGCACATCTAAGATGGCCCCCCAAAGTCACACAACATGTCCCATATAACCGAAGTTTTGGCAAACTTCGTCACGAAATACTTGACCTTATGGCATGAAGCTTCTGTTTACTTCTGTTGCATAAATAACTATTACATACGTTAGCATATTAAAACTTATTTTCAATGTACATAGTTATTGTCACATTCTTATCAACACAAAGAATATCAAAAATGAGCAAATCATAGACGTTTTGAAAGAAAAAATCTGATGTGGCCAACACAGTACCTCCCGCTATTTAATTTTTATTAATTTAAATACATAGGTACTTACATATTTACTCATGTTGGAAACTATATTTAGTTCTTTTCCATATAACTAATGTTCAGTTTACTATTTTCTTTTCAAAACGTTACCACTATTAATTTGAAATGATTAATATTTTCACAGTGCCAGTTATCTGATAGATGCATATATTTAAGAGATGGAGTTTTGTTTGAATCGTAGGCTTTGGGATTTAATTTATATATTATTTTATAAATTTATCCATAAAATATATATAAAAAGTATTAATGCAATTGCGAAAAAATAACATTTAAAGGTATTTTTCGAAGAAAATCTATTTTTAGCTTCAAATAAAGTGCCATTTCCGGTTATCTGATTTACACGAAAATCTAATGGCTCATTTCATATTAGAGAATAAGGTAGCAATACAAGGTTTAATTTTTTTTGAATATTATTATTATTTTCGTATCATGAGCATTGCATACTCGTACGTAATATATAAAAATACATTAACATTAAAAGAATAGTTTGTATTAATTTGATAGTATTGTAGCATACTCCGCATAATGCTCCGAGCAGTCTAAATTGTACATACCATCAAAAATTTTCTGAATGATAGTATTTGAGTTAGAGTGGAGGATCCATACACACAAACACACATACATCATCGTGAAAATGTTAAACTTGGATTCTAAGGGCCTTAAAACGTGATCATTTACCAAAATCTCGATATGCGATTTTTAGCACGATCCCTATACCTCCCTTACCAGGGGTAACGGGAGGTGAAAAGTAAATTATTAAACAAAATATTATAATGTTTAAAATTATTTTTAAAAAATCGGTTCAAATGACTGGCCTGGCCCGACTCCATCCGGATTTCCCGGTACTAAACATATTCCCAGTCCAGCCCTGGGTATTACCTAAATTGTGTGAAAATTGGTTCTCCTGTATATATTTGAAGTAAAAATATACAAATAAAATTATTATTTACTTTTAAAAAATATTTATGTAATACAATAAAATATCTGTTGCACTAAACTCTATCCGTTTTAACTATAGAGTGGTGCGAATATAAAAGCAGATTGATCTTGTTTTCTGATTGGATAATATTCCGATATTATCCAATCAATCAACAGGATCAAACTGCTCCTATGTTCACACCACTCTATAGTTAAAACGGATAGAGTATAGATATATAGAAAAAAAGATTTTCTTCAAAAATCAGATAACCTATCCATAGAAATAAAACAAGATATCATTCTGACAGTTCAGTGTTATTGATGTTAATTGTTGTAATCATTGTGTTTACATTGTTATAATTCAGAAATAAATATTCAAATATTATGATCTTAATTGAAATTTTGTTTTATTTGTTTTTTATTTCCATGGCTATATGATATTGGACGATAATATCATACATAATTTTCTAAGTATCTAGTACTACAAATATTCTAATTAAACCCCCATGTTTCGCATTCGTTGCACACCTTCATACATATTATTGTATTAATACAACATCTATTATGATGTTCTGTTATAGTTCAATACATTAAAAAAACATCAATCTTCATGATTTCCGTATTTTTCACATGTTGTTATTCTTATGTTTAACAATACAATAAATTACATTTGACGTTTCCTGATTGACTTTTGCAAATAAATCTGAACAATTTGTTAAACATTTATTTTATCAATATTTTCATATAATAGAAAATATAGAAATTCAATTAATAAACAAAAGGTTATATGTGAATTATTATACTGCCGACAGATGACAGCACCATCTGAGTGAAAATTAAAATTTATTAGGAAATTATTAAAAATTACATATACACATTAGAGTAGAGAAACGCAAAATACTTAACAGTTACCTATATTCTCAGTATAGGGTAATTAGTATAATAAGTACTAGTATTGTAGCAGCACATTGATTTAATTTAGAAAATTGTCACGTTAAAATAGTTCCCAGAGGAACAAAGGATGGCGCTAAAGATGGTTATATCAGTCTCACTACGCGAATTGTACACTCGAGGTAAGTGTATTCTTGACAAGTAATATTTGGGGTGATAACTTATTGTGTAATATGTAATGTATGAAAATAAACTTAATTAAATTGAAATAAATTATGAAAACACGTATTTTATTTATATTATCATGTAATATAATTGATAAGTACAAATAGAATTTTAAAATGATATCTTTAATATTAGTAAATTCCAGTAGAATTTGTTATTTTCTGACACAATGTGTTTTCGTATGAAGTTTGTATATGTAAGGTCATGAAACAAATTTTTAGATTATGTTCTTAAAAATTAGAATTTATTACTCCATATTAAGAGTGTCTGAATGTTGGGACTTGTGAAATGAGTGCAGTTGTAGTGACACAGTGAAACATTGAATAACTTCCTTTTTCGGCTACTTCTTCTCGCTCTACATTAATATCGCGTAGATGTGGTTGCTCTACTTGTATATCCGCCGTTAATAATGAATTTGTTATTGGAGGCGGTTTATACCCGAAAAATAATTCACTTGGTGTTTTACCTGTGCTTTTATTGTACGTATTATTCACAGCGAATTGTACTTTTGCTATATAATCTTGCCATTTATCAGCATCTTTGCAACTACAACGCCGATAAAAGAGTTCTATTTAATCGCTCAACTTGACCATTACTTCGTGGTGTAGCAACAGCATTTTTAACATATTTTACCCCCGTGTCTTGACAATATTTTAAAAATGATTTTGATGTGAAAGCCGTACTTCTATCTGATATTATTCTTATAGGTACGCCATATGTTTCAAATAATTTATTTAACTATTTGATAACCTTTTTACTTTAGCTAGATTTTACCCCTTTGACAAAGGCAAATTTTTGTGAAAGCATGTGTGTAATCTTTAAGTGATTTCGGAAATGAACCTAAATGATTTATATGTAAAGTATGAAAAAGTATTGAATTTTGTCAGTCGAATGTAAATATCCTTCTTTTACCCGCTGATATTTCATTATAAATACATAAAATACAGCACGAGATGTATTTTTGCACGTACGTTATCATCTTTGGAAACCAGTATGTTTCTCATAATTTCATTAATGTTTTCTCTACGGAAAAAGTGTCCCATTTCATCAGGTGCACTGCGTACAATTTGTACACGTAACTCTTTTGGTACTACAAGCTGAATACCTCGCGTTGTTATTATATATACTCTCCCCTCGCGCAAAGCATAATTTTTATAAATACTTTTCTCGTATTCGGTTTCAGGAGTCCTCCAAAGTATATCATAGATTTCGCGAACCTTTTCATCGGTTAATTGGGCCGATAAAACACAAGCAGCAGTTTCTATTTTTTAAAAATTGTACTTCTTCCGCAGGTTGCTCTGTAGTTTCCGGATTACGGCTCAAAGCATCTACATGACTCATTCGCGCACCAGGTCGGTATTCGACGGTAAATGTAAATTCTTAGAGGTCTAACCACCAGCGTGTAATTCGCGGCAAGAAATCCCGTTTCGAACAAGCAGTTTTTAAAGCATTACAGTCAGTTACCACCTTGAAATTTATACCGATTAAATATACTCGGAATTTCTTTAAGCTTTCAACTACTGCCAATGTTTCCAGTTCAAAAGAATGAAATTTTGTTTCACAACCGTTTATTTGACGACTGTAGTATGCGACAGGCTGTAAACTACCATTGTCCTGCCTTTGGAGTAAGATACCTGATATACTATTGAATGTATCTTTCTGAAAAACAGTAAATATATGGGATTGCCATTAAAACGTTATAGTCTAATCATGGTCGCGACAATGGTCATACACTAGTGGTTCACTAACAATAACAAATACCATCTTAAATAATGAATTATAACCATATGGATTGTCATACCAAATTTCATTCAAATCGAATAAAGTGTTTCGTTATTATAAGTAAAATTAATTTTTTTAGAAGGACTTTGAAGCAGAATTACTATTTGCAATTTTAAATATGCGTGTGCAATCTGTACTAACCCGGTATATGGAACGGACACTAAAATTTTTGATCAGATCGTTTGATATGGTTAATTGGATATCGGAATGAGTTTACGATACGAACGCGTTAATGGATACGTCTGATCAATCCGACTGACTACGAAAATGCCTTACATTTATGTTTCAAAGCGCAACTAAAATATTTTCCAATTATATATATATATATATATATATATATATATATATATATACAGTAAAAGTAGATACTGGTTTAATGTGCACATTGTCGGTAAATGTATTCAACCAAACACAACAACAATAATCTTACCTAAAGCACAAAATAAAGTCTTTCATGGAAAACTCGGGGTGAGTTTAGTGCGTTAGGCAAAGTTGTTGTTGTTGTTATATTTAGTTTACTGCAATATTTGACATTTCAATCATACACAATGCTTGCAAAAAGTAATTAGTCTACTTGTCCTGCATGCATTAGTGGTAGAGTGATAATCGCGGGTTCGAATCTAGGTCAAGTCAGAAATTTTTCTTGGCTGTCCTTGATCGGTATCCATTCCCGTTACCTTTCCAATTTGGGATACAATTAACTTGGAAACCTCTAGTTATCGGGTACCGGTTAGGAGCCATCGCTGGGTGGCTGGCATTACACGTGGTAGTCAGAGACGTAACTAGAGCTTTGAGCGCCTGTGGCAAAAAATTATATACGCCCCTGCCCCTATACTCCTATATATCAAGAAAATTAAAACAAAATAAACTTCTGTTAAATAAAATTTATTTTATTCTGAATATAGGTTAACAAAACAAAAATAAATTGTAAAACATATATTTACAAAAAAAAAAAAAAATTACATACTTATAACGCTTACATCATCGTAATTTAATCTGTGGGCTATATCTTTTTCGATTGATATAATTGTTAGTTTTTCTTCGGAGAATTAAAAGAGATGTATTAGTATTTTTTTATTGTTTTGGTTTACGAGTATTAGAACGTCTGCAAATAATTCACGAACTTCACCCCTTGCGCAGAGAAGTGCAGCCCAACCTTAATATTAAAAAATCTGATGTGGCCAGCACATTACCTTCCGTCAGTTCTATGTATTTTGTATAAATGTCATACAGAAAGTTCCTTGCAAAAGATTATATTTCTTGTACATTACCTTAAGGCAGTTGTATATATTTTGTACTAATTCCATCCAGAAAGTTTCTAACAAAAGATCCTATATTTCCAGTAAAATTATAACATAAACATACTGTCAACTGCACTTGACACTGACACCTTTCAATCAGAATTTTCTTAATGTATCGCAGCTGTTTCCAGAGTTATAGCAAAGCTGACTAATATATATGATATTTAATTTCTTTATAATTTTTTAACTCTATATCCATTTAATATGAAGTATAAAATGCATTCAAATCGTATAGAGAATAAATAATTCTTTAATATTTATAATAACATTAAATGTGAAAAAATGATATTTAACATCGTTTTTTCAAGAAAAACTGTTAAAATCTTCAAATGAGGGTACTTCCGGTTGACCAATTATAACCAAAATCTAATCAGCTCTTCACATGGGTGTAACGAAGAGGAATACGAAAGAATTATAATTTTTGGAATTGTAGTATTACAGTTATCGCATTAGAAAATTTTGTCACACACAGACACACACACACACACACACACACACACACACACACACACACACACATACATACACACACACACACACATACAGACATCATCGTAAAAATAGTAAAATCGTATTCTAGAGACCCTAAAACGTGCTTATTCGTCAAAAACTCACCACCGAATTTTTTGACCAAAGACAATACCTTCCTTACCTAAAGGTGACGGAAGGTAAAAAGCAATAAAAAAGGAAATTGTTAGTAGCTCAAAATTGTAGCCAGTAGCCAATATAAAAATTTCGCCGCCTGATACAAAGTTTTAGTAGCCCAATTGGTTATAAGTAATCTTACGGTATTATATTGGAACTACTATTTTTTTTTTAGTTTAGCTATAATTGATGATTGACTGCGATATCTGAAGTCAATTTATTATACTTTATATCACTTATAAATGAAAGACATGACACGAGATGTCTCTGCTCTAAAACATTGCGCAAAGCCAGTAGATATACTAAAGTACCACCACCGCCGTGACGGCCATCATGGCCTTAAAAAGGTAACAGCAACAATACCGATTTTTGTGTCGCTAGACGCGCTGCTGTTGCAGGTATCAAATGCCAGATTAGTTTTAATTTTGGTGTTTTAAAGAAAATACAATAACTGAGAATTTGCCACTGAAAATGCATTGTGTCTGTGAAATTAATTGTCATTATAATAAAAGTGGAATACATTTTTTTCGCATACCAAATGTTGAAGAGAGGCCGTCATCAGTTTATCGAAATATGCAATGCTTTACGAAGTAACAACTTTTAATTTAAATAGTGTTCTTGAAATTAACATTTTCCGATATTAAGGAAACATTTTGTATATAACCAATAATTTGACATTGCCAATACTACAAAACCCTGCAATAACACAAATACAAATAAAAGCGCCTCTACCTCTAAATAGTTAGTTGCCTTTTGAAGTTCATGGCGGTACTTTAGTATATCTACTGGCTTTCACATTGCGATGCGTTAATATTCAACAAAAAGTGATGCGCTTAAACTGTTGCGGCTATATGTATATGTATTATTTGTTAAATTTCAAAAATAATATTTTAGAAATATTGAGTCTATATCTGGTTTGGTTTAAGATTGCAGTGGTGCGAAGACAGGAGGAGTTTGATATTGTTTTCTGATTAGATAATACCGCGATTTTATCCAATAAAACAAGCTCAAACTGTTCCAATTTTCACACCACTGCAATTTTAAACCAGATACAGTATAAAACCATATAAATAATTTAAATTTTGCACCCCAAAAGATTTTGCGCCCGTGGCGTGCGCCACTTTTGCCAAGCCCTAGTTACGGCACTGATATTAGTAACGAAAACACCGTGTAAAAATAAAAAAAGTAGTGTGTGTTGTTGCAAAATCAGCCTAGAAACATAACTCGTTCGAGTTCAAACTCGGAAATTATACATACATTCAGACAATAGTCGACTACATCTCGAGCATAAGGTAAAGGTTACACTGCGCATCGATCAACAACGATCCACTCGCATCAACTACCATGAACCGTTTTATCTCGTGAGTGATATCACACTGCTGCATCGAGTGGTAAGAAGTGAAATGTCACTTTTGTTTTAAAGTTACCGCTGCTTCTTCCAATAAATGTTGGTAGTTTTGATATTCGTCGTTTGTTGTCAAGATGTCAAATGATTAATAGAAAAGAATCCAGTTTGTTTGCATTTATAAGAGTATAGTAACATGATTTTATTTACAATAGCTTGTCAATATTATTGACATTACCGACAATACCGTACCCTCAACTGTACCCTGCTCTGTTCTCATAGAGTTCATAGGAGCGAACTAAAGTTATTAATTGATAAATCTCATTGACAGTCCACTGTTCTATATTTTTTCTTTTCGTAATGACAACAGACAACTCAAAAGTTTAGAATCTGTCAGATTCTAAACCTTTGAAGAGCAATGTACAAGTGCATACGCAACTGCGTATGTCTGTTACCATAGAGTAGCAAGTGTATTTTTTATAACGGAAGTAAAAAAATGATTATAAAGTGTAACAATTTATACTCGTAGCCCATTACTTGCAAGTTTGAGTAAACGGAATACTGCAAACTTATCTGTATTATCGCCGAAAGTACCTGGCGGACACAACTGGATTGCTACGTTAGTTTTACGGAGAATTTGAATTAAAAAAATTATAATTTCAAAAACCATTTTAATAAGATAATTTTAATATTAAAACATAGGGAGTAGATTAGATTAAAACATTTCGAAATAAAAAAAAAATTGTCCACTAGAGCTAGACAATTGTGGGTTGTTAAGGATTAAGTAAATTTTTAAGTTTTGTGATATTTCGTAAGTACAAAAACATTGTAAAATACCTTAATACGAACAGAACTAGTGTTAAATAATTCAATATGGTAGGTATTGTCAGCTTTGTTATACGATTTAATGCCTAGTGTTCAAATTTCTCTGCCATTAATATACCGGCAATAAATTTTGTTAGCGACCAATTTAAAAAGGACCAATTTTGCCTTGCAATCATTTTTCCGCTAGCAATTTTTTTGGCGGTAAATATTTTGGACCCTGTGCATTGTGCAAGACTGTTTTTAGTATTTTAAAATTGGTCAAATTTATTTGCGTATTAAACAATAATTAACAATAAAAAATATTATGCATATTTATAAAAAATGCACGCTAAAATACTACGTTTAACAATAAAATAAAATTTAAATGTTCTCTAAATACGCGTACTTTAATGCGCAATTCTTTATTAGGTCAAACGGTGACGGTATCAGATACACTATGGAATAGAGGACTGCACGGGATTTTTTTTTTTCATATCTACCTGGCCCGAGCCCGAAACTTTTTTAAAATTAATAAACCCGTACCTACCCGGCTGAACCCGAATATATTTTAATTCGCCCGAATAATGTCCGACTTAAAATAAATAATATGAAAATGATAAACAAGTGAAATCACAATTATTAAAAATTCAATAATAAAAATATGAAATTGTGTATATTTGATCCGCTAGAAACGGAGCGGAATGAAATAATTGAACCCGAACCCGGCCCGAGCCCGAATATATTTAATTCGGTCCGAGTCCGGCCCAATGTATAGAAATTGCGAATTTTTTTTCATTCAAGGTCGAATGCCTTATAATAGAGTTACATTTTTGAAAAGATGTAAAGCTGCATGTTTTTTCCCTTTCATGTACAAAAATAAATTGCCAGATCACAGAACATTTTAGAAAAGAAAATATATTTAATGAATTGTTAACTCATCTGCATAAACTGTCTAAACAAAACACAATGTGGCGCAACTATTATACAAGGCCTACGTTACATTGCAATAAACGTGCTAGACAGGTTATTTAATCTGGCTTGTAAAATGTACAGTAGATGTCGTGAACCATTCTTGTCTAGCGCTCGGGCCATATACCTACTAGACTAATATATTTCTAATAATGCTGTTGATTTTGGAAAAAATAGAATTCGAAAATTCAGTTGAAAAATAATTCGAAATTCGAAAATTCGGATTTCGAATTTTAATCATAATTCGAAATTTCGAATTTAGAATTTTTAACAAAATTCGAATTTCATGCACATTCAAAATTCCAAATTTGAGTATTTACGAAGTTAGAATTACATATTTTTAAGTGTAAGTTAATGGGCATTTATTACACTTTGCTTTGTTATTATTAATTTCAGAAAAAATATTTTCAAATTGTACTTACCGGCAACATGTTAAGTAAAGCTACGTTTCCAGCTCTTAACATAGTCACTGTTTTAGTCTTTGTTTTTGTATTTTGTCTTATGTTTTTGTTAGAAGATATTGGCCATTTCCAGCTGTTAACATAAGCACAGTCTTAAGTTTTTGTACTTATAATGTTTGTTCACTCAAAAAAGGAACACATTTATAAAACTCTACAATGCTTCAAAAATTATATAGTTATTAATGATATTAATGATGAGTAGTAATCATTACTCAAATTAAGTAATAATGTAATTATTTTGTATAATTCCAAAATAACATTTGAAATAAAGCACGAAATTAATATGGTGAACGAACCACAATATTTCTAATCCACTTTAAATTTCAATATTGTCTGTATATCCATAAAATATGATATAATTTTATTTGTACTTATAATATAAATATAAGTGATTTTTTTCTTTCTGTTGTCCATATTTATATTATCTCAACACAAAAATAATAACATAACCACCAAAATAATGACAGATACAACGCGTAGAACTACTGCGCAACATAAAAAGAGATAGCGCTTACATCACTTATCTCTTTCCAACAGAACAGCGACAAAGACTATGACGAAAGTATGAAGCATGCAAACTTTGTGTTTATGCGTTATGACAAAGACAAAGACTAAAGACTAAAACAGTAGCTGGAAACGCTCAAGCCATTATACGTATGACAAACTTTCAAGGTTATGACAAATAACATAGTCACTGTTTTAGTCTTTGTTTTTGTATTTTGTCTTATGTTTTTGTTAGAAGATATTGGCCATTTCCAGTTGTTAACATAAGCACAGTCTTAAGTTTTTGTACTTATAAGCTACGTTTCCAGCTCTTAACATAGTCACTGTTTTTGTTATTTGTCATAACCTTGAAAGTTTGTCATACGTATTGTGGCTTGAGCGTTTCCAGCTACTGTTTTAGTCTTTAGTCTTTGTCTTTGTCATAGCGCATAAACACAAAGTTTGCATGCTTCATACTTTCGTCATAGTCTTTGTCGCTGTTCTGTTGGAAAGAGATAAGTGATGTAAGCGCTATCTCTTTTTATGTTGCGCAGTAGTTCTACGCGTTGTATCTGTCATTATTTTGGTGGTTATGTTATTATTTTTGTGTTGAGATAATATAAATATGGACAACAGAAAGAAAAAAATCATATTTTTTATATTATAAGTACAAATAAAATTATATCATATCTTATGGATATACAGACAATATTGAAATTTAAAGTGGAATATTAGAAATATTGTGGTTCGTTCACCATATTAATTTCGTGCTTTATTTCAAATGTTATTTTGGAATTATACAAAATAATTACATTATTACTTAATTTGAGTAATGATTACTACTCATCATTAATATCATTAATAACTATATAATTTTGAAGCATTGTAAAGAGTTTTATAAATGTGTACCTTTTTTGAGTGAACAAACATTATAAGTACAAAAACTTAAGACTGTGCTTATGTTAACAACTGGAAATGGCCAATATCTTCTAACAAAAACATAAGACAAAATACAAAAACAAAGACTAAAACAGTGACTATGTTAAGAGCTGGAAACGTAGCTATAATGTTTGTTCACTCAAAAAAGGAACACATTTATAAAACTCTTTACAATGCTTCAAAAATTATATAGTTATTAATGATATTAATGATGAGTAGTAATCATTACTCAAATTAAGTAATAATGTAATTATTTTGTATAATTCCAAAATAACATTTGAAATAAAGCACGAAATTAATATGGTGAACGAACCACAATATTTCTAATATTCCACTTTAAATTTCAATATTGTCTGTATATCCATAAGATATGATATAATTTTATTTGTACTTATAATATAAAAAATATGATTTTTTTCTTTCTGTTGTCCATATTTATATTATCTCAACACAAAAATAATAACATAACCACCAAAATAATGACAGATACAACGCGTAGAACTACTGCGCAACATAAAAAGAGATAGCGCTTACATCACTTATCTCTTTCCAACAGAACAGCGACAAAGACTATGACGAAAGTATGAAGCATGCAAACTTTGTGTTTATGCGCTATGACAAAGACAAAGACTAAAGACTAAAACAGTAGCTGGAAACGCTCAAGCCATTATACGTATGACAAACTTTCAAGGTTATGACAAATAACAAAAACATTGACTATGTTAAGAGCTGGAAACGTAGCTTAAGAATATTTTACTTTCAACAAATAAGCGACAAATCTCGGTGTTTGGACTCAGAGAGCAAGTTTAAACAAGTCATGTCATTGTAAAACACAAATAAATAGATGGCGGCTTCAACTATCGAATTACAAAATTCAAAAAATATTCCGAATTTTGACTTCGAAATTCGTAATTCGAAAAAGTATAAAGCTTATTTTTATGCAGCGAGCATATGGTTTGACGTTTGATTTAATTTCTGTTTGTACTTGTATTTCGAAGTATTTGTGCTCCGTTAGAAGAGAAATCACATTAGTTAACATAAAAAAAACGGAGGAACCTCTTATATCCCTTAAAGAATGTGGTATTTATTTATAAAAAGACTGAAAAGGTATTTATGCAAAGCCAAGAGAAAATGTTCAAAAATAAAAAGTTACAACAAAGCATGATTATTAATGTGTTTCAGCAGTGTGTTTACTGTTTAATACAACCGATAACCACAAAACACAAATTATGAAAATTGTTGACACATTTTTAAAAATTAGATTTTATCACGAAACGAAATTACAGTCGGAAAAAGATGCTTATATTAAAAATAAGAATCAACAAAGTGTGCTATATAGAAACCAATAAATATTTAATAATTTTTTTTACCTGTCACCTACATATATTAATCCTAACCAAAATGTATTCCTATTATTTTTACAGTACAACAAAGCAAATTATTTAATTTAAATTTAACACTAGAATATTTCATTGTTTTTTATTATTACTAATATTTATATTCAAGAATTTAGACACAAGATAAGTAGTAGGTATATTACTTAATTTCTCAGAATTAAATTTAAAATTTATCGCACTAGTCGTCAATAATCATAATTTATATCAGCCGTGTTCCTTCGGGCTGTGATTCGCAATCTAAATGATAAAAGTGTTCATGATGTCATCGTTAGCCAATAGTAGTCAAGGTTTACAACCATGCACATAATTCCAGGTTGGGTGTTTGTGTGAGATAGACTTATGCAGCAATAATATTTTCATTTCACAGTGTTGGCTTCAAGAAAAGCAAAGGATCAGCAATATATTAGTTAATAGGTATATGGCTCGGGCACGCGTCTACAAGCGCATGCGCGCACTGCCGGTAGGCGAATAGCGAATCAAATGCAGTTGGCGCTTGCGAACAAGGGCCGTGTTCACGCAAATATATAATGTTCTGGACATTTCCTGTGTGCCTTTTAGCGGTAGTATAATAGGTATATTCGTATATATTTGGGGAATTTGTCAGGTGCTCAAGCCCTGGAGCACCCAGACTCGGCGCCACTAGAAAAGGATATTATATTTTAATTGGGCAACGTTGACTGGAAATCAAAGTAAACAAGTATACGTATAGTATATAGTAATACTGTATATCTATTAAGATACAAATTCAAATCTATGTGCATATATAAAATTTAAAAAATTGTAACTAATGGTTTTAAGAAATAATATTTGGTTTGTGAAACCGGTCTCAGATTTGTGAAGTAAACATATATTTTTTATCTTTAACCTTCAGATGTGCTATGAACTGCAATCAGTCAGCAGAAAAGTGTAAACTCTAGATATGTTTACGTTTACGGTATTAAGTAAGCAGAAAAAATGAGACGCATGTTCGTATTATGATCTTTTTTTTTGTTCTTGTAATACTTGTCCATTGCGTGCATGAATGGTGAATCATTTTTAGTTTTACATAATTATATTATTTCGCATATCATTTCGAAATGTAAATGAGAATATGTATTAATTAATTTAGTGTATGTTAGTTTCTCATATGGAGAAATTCTTAAATTAGGTGTGCGCAATGAGAGACGGTTAAAATATAATAATCATTATCGATTAATCAACTTTTAATATGTCAGTAATAATTGTTAATTACACAGCCCAAAAAATTAGGGGAACACTTTTTTAAAATCTGTTATTTTTATATAAACGCTTTGGGCAAATCAAATTAAGTATGAACCAACAGCATTTATTTTAGTCTAAAACCAATAAAAATAATTTTATTATTCTCAGTTACTTTAAGCCCTGTTTTATAAAAGCGAATTAAATTTTTATCCAGGATTATACATATAATCCAAGATTTTGTACATGTTATAATAAAGAAAATCCCGAATTTTGAAATTCGAGATTAAATTTTGTTTATATAACCGGGCATTTGAAATGTAAATAGATAACGCAAAACAAAGTGAAAACGAGTGCCAGAAAATCGATGAACGCCGGGTTTTTTGTGTATTAGCGAGATTTAATAGCGTGTAAGTCCTCCAGGAGCGCGAATCAGTTCCACACACCTGCGTGATATGCTTCGCATTAGTCTGCGAAGGTATTTTTGTGGTATTATTTCCTATTCCTCCATCAGGGCTTCTGTCACGTCCTGAATTGTTTATGGTGAATTAGGGCGCTTACAAACACGTTGGTAAAACTGATCCCATAAGTGTTCAATAGGATTCAAATTAGGGCTTAATGCCGGTCAGTCCAGGGTCCGAATTCCACACTGCTGTAAATTTTTTTTGGGGACGACAGCAGTATGTTTTTTTGCTATGCCCTGCATTAGAATCATATGCAGTATGTACCATGTGGTACTCCAAGTCTATCGCAATATATTTCATTGCATTTAGTCTTTCAGGAACCACAACAAGATCAGTTCTGTTGCCCATGCAGATTTCAGCCCAAACCATCACAGATCCACGATCAAATCTATCCACTTTCCTGTATAGTAGCGGCTGAGTAGTGTTCACTAGGACGTCTATATACATATACACGGCCGTCGCAACGAGCTAAATGAAATCTGGATTCGTAAGTAAACAGGCCTCCAGTGTCGAAGTTGCCAACTCTGTGATTCCGAGCAAATCTCATTCGCGCTGCATTGTGATGCTGCGTAAGGCGTGGTGCGTGAAACGGTCTTCTAGGCTTCAAATTTGATTCTTTTAATCTGTTCCTAACAGACTGGTTAGAAATTTCTATTCCATGTGCTTGTCCTAGGTCGTTTAATAGGTTTTGTGCTGTAACAAAACGTTTATGGAGAGAAAAAGGACAAGAAATCTGTCTTGATTTTTCGTTTTCGGCCTTGCTCAACTGTCCTGACATATTGTCCAGTCTTCAGAAACCGATTCCATGAACGAAGGTCCCTGCTTTACATATCGATTAGAGTGGCCGTTCTGAATAAGGGCGATCGCACGAGCAACTTGCACATCACTAAGAGGCCTCATTTTACTTATAATCAAATGAATTAATTTGTCATCTTTACTAAGCCTTAAACTTAAATTCAAAGCACACTGGAGCAATCTTTTCATTTTGTTTTGTGTAGTACTTTTATGTCCCAACAATAACTTGCTTGTAATTCATAATTATATAATTGTTGTTGTTAATTTATATTACCGATACTCCAAGCCAATGATAAATTGTTCATGCAGACAACACAATACCTCCCGCCAAGTACCGCCCGAGTCACAAAAAGGATTAAGCTAATCCTTATTTTTGGATTAGCGATTTTTACTCTAATTTTGGTAGTTTATTTCTTAAAATATTGTCTAATCTAATCCAAGTAGCTATCTTTTTTGATAATAATATGACGATTAAATTTTAAATACCGGGATAAAATAGAATTTACCAATCCCAAAAATGAGAATTAGCTTATAATTTTTTGCGAATCGTAAGTTTTTAATAATCTAAATACATACCTACATATTTACAAACGCTGGAAACAGTATTGATTTCCTTCCCCATTGTTCTATTTACTTTTTTCTTTTTAAATCGATTAAATTAAACTATTATTAATTTGAAATGATTAGTTCTTTGACAATGACATTTATCTGTCAGTTACAAACATTTGAATAACTGCGCAACTAAGGAGTTTTGTTTGTTTAAAGCGTAGCTCCGGAATTTAAATTGTAGATAATTTTATAAATTTATCTATAAAATATATAGAAAAAGTATTAACGCAATTCTTTAGAAAATTTAATAATCTTTAATTTTTATAATAATGTCGAAAAAATAACACTTAAAGGTATTTTTCGAAGAAAAACTATTTCGAGCTTCTAGTAAAGTGCCATTTCCGGTTATCCGATTTACACCAAAATCTAATGGGCTTTTTCCATTGTAGAAAATGTTCGAAATACAAGGTTTAAAATTTTTCTGAATTATAGTATTTGAGTTAGAGTGGAGGATCCACACTTACATATGCACACACATACACACCGACATCATCGTGAAAATATTAAAATTTGATTCTAGGGGCCTTAAAACGTGCTCATTTACCAAAATCACGATATGCGATTTTTAGCACGATCCCTATATACCTCCCTTACCAAGGGTAGCGGGAGGTAAAAAGTAACAGATTTTTAAAAAAAGTGTTCCCCTAAATTTTTAAGCAGTGTATTATTCTGGATTTTTGGAAATACTACAAAAGTTTGAAACAAGTTTCTAGATAGGCAATAGATTCTGAACGTTACGTAACTAAGTATATTTACTTTCTATTATTTTAATTTGTGGTTTTTATCATTGTACCTCTTTTAAATGATTATTGTCCTTAAAAAGTCTAAGAAGACGAAGTAAACTAGATTAATATTAAAATATGAATACCTATTAATTAATTAAAAGTTTTATATAACATCTTTTGCATTTTGTAGAAGTGTAGAAATAAAGAAAACTACGTCTTAAATAGACCAGATATATCTGGGGAACCGGGTTCGATCCCGACCGACGCCAAATATTGCGAATTTTAAATGGCACAAAATTGACCCCTGTGATGCACTCTCCACGCCAGCAATGAGTGCCCGTGAGGTGGCGTGTGGTAACGCCCGCACGGTACAAATATGTCATCATTATTACCGAAATCTGCGTACAAAGCAGATTGGCACACCCAGCAATGGGTAATATGCCATGATGATATATTTATTTATTTTACGTCTTAAATAGAAAAATAAAAACATAAAATAGATGGAATTTCTTCCTTGTTGGCGCCTGCGAACAGGTAACACTGCCCGTGAAATTTATTTATTGCATAAGCAACAAATATAAATATGTTTGTGAGTCAATATTTTGCAAGGTCAGTTTCAATTTTTTTTTACTCATGAATGAATTTATGGTTTGCACACATTTTGTTATATTTGTTTTACAATAAAGCAGTTACGTACTAAACATGTTGTTTGTAGTTAGTGTCACATTGGGTCGAATTCACCACTGTTCTTTAACTAAAGAACTTTATTTAAAAATAACAAAATAAAGATAGATTGATGTATTAATAAGAAAAATATGCAAGTAGTTAGTAACCTTATTTTTATCAATAAAAGGTACATTTGACATAAAATAGTTATTTACATTACAAGCTGCGTAAGCTAATTTTTTTTGGGCGAGGAGATAGTTTATCTGGCCGATGCGAATACCGAGGCCTGTAAAATCTAATACAGTATACGCAGCGTATACTGTATTACATTTTTTCTACTACTGACTAATTTATTTAAAAGTCTCAATTAAGAATATTCGTGATCAATAAATCGAATAGTGCACCCTGCCCATTTTAAAAGTTCCCGCCTGAAAATTCATGAATAGGCAATCCATGATACATTTCATAAGTTCGGTTTTTAAAATTTTGTTTTGCTCTTATACCTACTGTGATTATCCGATTTATAGTACTAATGTTTATCAAGTGGCTTATGAAATGTATTTTGTTTTGCCCATTCTTAAAATTTCAGGCGGGACCATATAAAATGAGCACCCTGTATTGTAATCGTAGAATACTGATGCAGTACCTTAGCAACAAATGAACAAAACATGCTTATTTGAATAAATAAATTCATCTGTCAATTTTCACAATTTTACTTTCGAAAACGGTAATAGTTTGTGTGACTATACAACTCATCGGAAAATAGACCAATCATATAGCTTAATTTTTCTTAGTTACGCTGTATAACATCGGTTATTTGCGTTGCTAAGTTGTGATTCACGAAACACAACTATACTGTATCTGGTTTAAGATTGCAGTGGTGCGAAGATAGGAGTAGTTTGATCTTGTTTTCTGCTTGGATAATACCTCGATATTATCCAATCAAACAGGATCAAACTGCTTCTATTTTCACACCACTGCAATCTTAAACCAGATACAGTATAGTGGAGTTTCGGTTTGCAAACAAATGAAACATATGTAATCATATCATCCATGGATATAAATGAAAAAGTAATATTTTTAACATTTCTTAAAAATATAGTTTGCTGATTCGTTGTATAGTCTTAAACATATACAACTCGAGCTTCGAAAATCATCTAAATATACAGATTGCGGACTCGATATGTTACCTGAAAACACAACTCCACCTACGGTGTCGTGTTTCTTAGGGAACACATTTCGTCCTCTCAACTGTATATTCGATTATACTCGAATCTCTTGTTGTATAACTATTGAATATATGGCGAGTATGAGTAAAATGGCAGGGGAAAGAAGTATAGAAGAAGGCGCGAATATAGCATGCGCTGATATATTGTCTGATAAATCAAAAATATGGTACAACCAAACCAATGAAGCTTTATTAAAGTAGTGTACCACAAGAAACGTAGAAGAAGTAAGTGAAAACGTACTGGTAGCATATTTTGTGGATTGATCTGAAGTTTTAAAATCTCCAGCGAGTCCGGTGTGAATACTCTATGCTGAAACTGACACTTTCTGTCCAAAAAGTCGTAGATATTTGAGAACTCAAATGTCTGAAAGCTTTTCTAAAAAGAAAAAATGACGGGTATTGACCACGAAAATCGAAAATATTGACATAAGACGATATCGAAAAATTTCTTGCCGATGCTCCAGATCAAATTTACTTAATGATGAAAATAGTAGCGATTATGGGGGTGGCTGAAGCCTGTCGTACGGATGCGCTACATAGAATGAAATTGAAAGATATAGAACTTAAAGACGATGTAGCAACAGTTAAAGTACTGAAAACGAAAAACAACGTTCTACGAAGTTTTGAAATTACATACAACACACAGGGTACAGTCGAATGGTTGAAACTTGCGAAAAATTATATTGAATGTAGACCTAAGAACGCTGTGGATGAACGATTTTTTTCGTCCGGTATGAACGTGGTAAATTTATGAATTAAGTGGTTGGGAAATATACAATTTTAAAGGTTCCACAAGAAATAGCCAAATCAGACAACACTGGTGAATACACGGGCCATGCGTTTAGAAGAACGTCGGCTACTTTGCTGGCCAATTCATTCGATGTGAATATTTTCGATTTTAAACGTGACAGAGGATGGAAATCTTCCTCTATTGCTGAGGGATACACAGCCGATTCCTATAGTAGCAGAGTGGAAGTTGCGAATAAAATTTTATACGAAAAATCAGGTAATTTTATCTTACTCATTAATGATGAGGTATTCATAATCAGTTATTTGCAGATAACACTGCAACCAGTACTACCATTGACATTGGCGAATACGCAACAATGAATAATGCTGAGAAAATTATATGAGAGAATAACAAACCATGTATTAATATTTCAAACTGATGATGAAGATATTTGTTTTTGTCGATATTGAAGATTTCAATTTATCGCAAATTTATTTTGACAGCTGTGACAAATTTACTTATTGCATAATGCGTAATGCATATTAGTTTGGAAATTGCAAACTTTTGTTGCTTTGCATTGTGCTTATCCATTATGCGTTAGTATAGTAGCCGTGAATGGTCTTCGTTTAGCACTATGTATTAACGTTATGCATTAAAAAAAGCTGTGAATGAGGCTTTATTATTAATGATAATTGTCGTGCTAACGTGCTTCGTAGGTACACACAGTGTGTTGTATACTTTCGGTTGATTACGTAACTAAATATTTCAGAAATATACATTCATATTATTTTAATAAATTTGAAAAAATATTTATCGAATCTATTTTGCATTTCCAACGAATGCAAATTATTGAATTCTGTTAATTATAAGATACTTGGAACAAAATTACCATACAGGGTGTAACAGCTAAACGAGCTACCTCGAATAATTTCTGTATTATTAAAGATATAATAAAATAACATAAGACAATATTATAGAAGACCAAGGGGGACATCTGATTAGATAAGAAAATATTTTTTAAACCAGTGGGTCTCAAGTTACAACACGAAGTTATATATATATATATATATATATATATATATATATATATATATATATATATATATATATATATATATAACGTTTTTTTGTGATCTCGACTGATCAGTTAAGACAACAGTTAAATGGATAACGGTGTAGCAGTCAAGCAGATGGAATTTTTTTATAAATCAATACACTCTTTTAAGTTATTGCCAAGCTTTCGGAAACTAATTTATTCCTTCATCGGGGCACTATAAACAATATGACAATGATGTAATTTTACAAAATTGTACAAACATTGGTTACAAGTTTATTATAATTAACTTACTACTTGTTGAGGTTAAGATGAAAGCATAACAGCCATGAAAATCGGATCTTCGTTGGACAGTCGAAAAGTACTCATTTTTAAATAAATATTTTAAATAATTTTCCAACACAGTTTTTGATATTGTTTTTTAACAAAATGTATAGAATTTAGTGATTTTTATATTTTTTGAGTCGAAAAGGTAAAAATTATTGTTAAAATTGATTAAAAATATACACAAAAAACTTTATATATATATATATATATATATATATATATATATATATATATATATATATATATATATATATATATATCTTCATGGCATATTTCCCATTGCTGGGTGTGCCAATCTGCTTTGTACGCAGATATCGGTAATGATGATGATATATTTGTACCGTGCGGGCGTTTACCAGGCGTCACCTCACGGGCACTCATTACTGGCGTGGAGAGTGCACCACAGGGGTAAATTTTGAGCCATTTAAAATTCGAAATGTTTGGCGTCGGTCGGGATTGAACACGGTTCCCCAAATTGGCGACCGCGCGGCCACGGGACCCAATTTTTTAAATGGGATGGTATATATTTTTTCGTACCTCCGTACAATTTGACTAGTATTACAGACCTCAAAATCGTCCAAAAATGCGCTGTTGCTGACCTAGGCCAGCAAAAGGACTTGGCATTACTGTTCTGGTGATATGTCAATTTAAGATTATTTTCAACACAAGAATTGGCAAATTTTTTACAAATTTTGGGTCTAAATCTTTAATTATTGTAACTTAAATAACTAAATTTTGTCATAAAAATAATAATATGCTGTCATTGCTGTCATCTCGTATAGATTAATTATAAGTTCCAACTTTAGTACTAATTTGTTTCAGTTTCTGGACTAGTGATACAAATAACTATTGAAGCTCATTTGATAGAGTATTTTTTTAATTCAACCATCTAATCAATTATACAGGGTGTTATATTTTAATGGACCCAGCAAATATCTCGCTTATTTATTAAGTTGGCAATTTTTTTCATATAACATGATTTATACAGGAACATGTAAGCTACTTGATGACGGATGCACATTCCTGATACCACTTCCGGTTTATGAGTAATTAATATCTACTTTGAAATTTCAAATGGAACATACTATATTTTTTTACAAATTTGAAAAGTGCATCAAATTTGCTTTACAATCAAAGAGAATAGTGAACCATGACTGTTGCTTGTGTTCCTTATTCTTATTTTCTGTATTATTATGACAAAAAAATATTATTTCGTTTAATAATAATAGTTACAATTGTTTTAGTTAATTGTTTTATTTCAAACCACAGTCATGGCTCACTATTCTCTTTCCAATTAGGTGTATAAAAAAGTGCCCCCCATTTTAATTTTTAATAATGTAACATATGGATTATTTTACATTAATTAATTAATAAAATTTGTAATTACATATTTTTTACGGTTGCACAAAAAATATTGTGTACACCTTGTCCGCGAAATCCTTTAGCGCCCTCGAGATTGTCTTGCCTCGGCCGCAGGCGGCCTCGGCGACAATTTTTCTCTCAGTACGCTAAAGAGTGATTTCGCGGCCTTGATATACAAATAACTATTTTTTAATTTATGAATTAATTGCGAATTATATTAAGGATATTATGTATTTTATTAATATGGATGAATTAGTAATTAGTAGTAATTATCAGTATGACCCAAAAGCATAAGAATTTAAACTATAACACCTACTTGTACAGTAAAAACACAAAACATACACATATTCATTCTATCTCAATCAGGTTTTATTAAGATTAAAAGAAAATATAATGCATTTTTATTATATCAATGTTTTGATTATTGTAATCAATTTTTGTCATTGTTTAAAACCAATTATTTTTATTTATAAAATATTGTTATCGATTTAACTAATTCATCCATATTAATATAATACATAACATCTTTAATATAATTCGTAATTAATTCATAAATTAAAAAAATAATAAAAAAACTGTCTTGACGGAGATTCGAACGAGGGGTTAATCACTTGGGAATTAGTTGTACACTTGACTAGGAATTAGCATGAATTAGCTAGGAATTAGAGGAATTAATATGGAATTAGAGGAATTAACACGGAATTAGAGGAATTAACACGGAATTAGAGGAATTCCCTGGGAATTGAAGGAATTGGTTGGGAATTGAAGGAATTTCCCAGGAAATAACTAGAATTTTAGAGGAATTCACTAAAATTACAAATTTTATATTAGTTCAATAAGTTATAGACATTTTTAAATTTTTCACATTTTTTAACCCGCTCTTTTAGTAATTTAGTATTTTTATCGAAGGGATTTACTGTATATTATGTAGGTAGGAATACGAAATTAATTTCCCAATTTAATACAATAAAAGCGAGTGGAGAAAAATGTTTGTCTTGAGGGAATTTTTGAGGCATCCAAACAAATACTTATGAATATGGTGATGAAATAAATTTTGATGATATAGAGGTAAAAAAATATAAAGAATTTAATTTATCGTATGGCATATACATATAATAAAAACAGAATACTTATAATATAGAAATTAATGATGTAAAAGGAATAAATAAATAAATACTATATAGTGATGTCCAAATTTTCTAACCATTTCTGTGCCACGGGTGTTACCTCGAAGAAATCTCTGTTGCTGCCTGGATACTTCCGCAGACTGTAATATGTTCTATATCTATAGTCTGGCGGGCAGCACTTCAGTCGCACTGAGGTGATGCTATTTTATCTACTTAAAGTGAATCAGCGCAAAATAAAGAAAAATTGTTACACATAATTCTCGATTTGTGAATTTAAAAATTAAAAATGGGTCGAAAATTATTGTTAAAAAAGTACACTTTGCTGGTTACTTCGCAAAGAGAGTAAAAGAATACGCACACACAGACAGCGAAGATTCCAAAATTAAAATAAATTTTTATTAATTTTAAAATATTTCATCATTATGTTCTATGTAAATAAACTATTTTGTATTTACTATATATACATATACGTACTGTATATTGCGTTTGTTAAAAAATAAATATGTACTTAAGAAATATTACTTATTTGTTTTTCCTTGTTTAATATATTATCGTCAATTTTCTAAAACGGGGAATTACTTCTGGAATTAAAAAGAATTGAATAGGAATTAGAGGAATTACCAGAGAATTGGAGGAATTAGTTGGGAATTAGAGGAATTACCTGGGAATTAGAGGAATTAGTTGGGAATTAGAGGAAGTACCTAGGAATTAGTGGAATTGGTTAGGAATTAGAGGAATTAGTGAAATTAAAATTGAACCCCTCGGATTCGAACCCCAACCTCTAAACGTCCTCTCATTCCACAGTCAGCTACACTAACCCGCTAACCACTCACCTACAATGACAATTGCAAATGTTTTGATATTACTTAATAAAATATTGAAACAAATATTTATTGACAGATATTTATAATTTTCTCTGATTTACGCAATGTTAGTAATGTAATTAATATTAAATAAGGTACACGAGTTAATGTACTATTCTCATGTTAAATAGAATGCACTGAGAAAAAGATATAATTACGTGAACTGTAAATTTATTTGTTACAAATAAATCCTAAGCTTGAATAGATCCAAATATATCTACAATTGAAGCAATGTAATTATTTATTTGAAGCATTTATTTGTCTCAAATAAATAAATAAATATAAATATATATATATATATATATATATATATATATATATATATATATATATATATATATATATATATATATATGTATAGAGATCAATTATATCTTCTATTTCATGAGAACTATGTATTTATTTACGTTAGAAATTATTTTAATTGCGCTAAATTTATTTGATTATTATTGGATATATAATAATTTATTTGAACCAAATTTAAATTTCACCTCTCATAACCTGTCCACTCTAAATAGATTAAAATCGAAGGAAAATAATTAAATAAAGACTAGTACATTTAATTTATTCGTACACCATATTTTTATTAACACACAAATTTAATCCTTAAGTATATTAATGTACATATAATAAAAAATTATAAAAGTATAAATACACAATCTGTACAGATACCGATGCATGTGCCTTGGTATAAAAGATACACTGAATGCAAAGCAAATATCCAAAACTCCACTCAAGTAGTATATTTTTCACTGTTTCGTCACCCATATTCACTACTTTTTAGCACACGAATGAAAAACAAATCGCCAGAAATGAACACTGTCACAAATGAGCACCACCATAAACAAGATGCAACTTACAACAAATGAACAAAAGTCCATACAAGTCACTTCACTTAAAATCGTCATTTGACAAATAGAGCATTTTTCACTCAATGGAAATATTATTTTGCCACAAGTAATATTTATTTATGACAAATAAATATAGATTCATACAATAAAAACTATTTAAATTAAATTTAATTTAAATGAAATAAATGACGGTCAAATAAATAATATAACTGAATGAATAAAATACATTTCATATTAAAGATTAAATTGCATTTGTTCCAAATTTGCAATAATTAAATGAGTGCAGTACCCCTTAATTATGAATATTTATTTGCTAAAACCCAGTCATTTTTCTCAGTGTGGCTTAATTTTCTGCCGGACACTTTTTATTCACAAAAATCAGTTTTCCCATGTTAAACGCCTATGTCAAGGTTTGCTTGGGACACACGGTATATATATATATATATATATATATATATATATATATATATATATATATATATATATACCGGGTGGAACATCATATCTGTGTACCTATTTATTTGTTTCTATTTTTGTTTCAATTCCATGGCTATTTGATATTTTCAACGTAATTTTCAATATTTTCTTATTTAATTTCTGTCGTTACAAAGCATGTAAAAGTAATTCTGTTTATTAATTTAGATGCAGAATTTTATGCTCTACAACATGTATTTGAAGCATTTTTGTCTAAAATAATTTGGGGAGCAATGCGCACGAAAAAACTGTTTTTCTCATATGAATCGCCTATGTACACAGGTATGATGTTCCACCCGGTATATATATGCTATATGTCGGAGATCTTGAGAGTTACGCATCGAACGAGACGCGAGCGTGCCGAACAAATAAACACCCAAATATTATTGTTTATACTATTCGACACGCTTGGGATGGAGTCTAGGCGGGGAAGGATCTACAATCTCGAGAGCGGAAGATGGAGGGTTGATCATTGTGATTGAGATTGTGAGAAGAGAAGCGTGCTTAGGAACTATCCATTAGTTTCGTGTTCAGTCTTATTGTTTATGTCTGTGTATGTATATATTCTTGTTTGTTCATTTTATTCGTCGGATGACCGACAGAGGGTTGTACTCCCCCACCACTGTTCAAAATATAGTTTTCTTGTAGAGTATAGTTAAGTCCCTAAGGACAGTACAGTATCATTCTTCAAGCTGAATAGTTGGTCAGCTAGTGTTAAACATGTGATCTTTCGCTCTGTACATAGTGTAAATAAACTATTAAACCAATACACGTTTTTCATTATTTTATAATCACGTATGGTCCTTCGAGTATTCACAACATTATTTTGGTCAATTCGAGCCGGTTGTGATCCAACAACACATCAAGCCATCATCATCGTAAAACCACCTGGTGCCATCAGCTACAGCTGCAACAGCATCAGCAGTTGGTAGTGAGGAAGCAACAACTGCAGCAGGCTTCATCGTCTTCAACGGAGTCACGTGGAGCAGCCATCAGTAGCGGCAAAAGGACAGCAACTTCGGCGTTGGAGTGAAGGTAGGCTCATTGCATGATAAGTTGTTTTATATTTCCTCATTTGTGAGCAATTATTTATCAATTTCAAAATGCCAGACGAAACAATTAAGTCGTTAACAGAACAACGCGGTTTAGTTAAAGCAGCCTTAACGCGAGTCAAAACTGCAGTCGATAAATTTAAAGAATCAGACAACATTAATAAATTGAAAGTACGTTTGCCGAATTTACAATCAACATTTCGCGATTTTACTCATATTCAAGATCAAATTGAATTGAAAGATAATTCGGACAAACAAATTCAAGAGCGAGAAGAGTTTGAAAACAAGTACTATGACATTGAATCGGCCATTTTGACATTAATTGATAAATCAAATCAGCAAAATGCAAGTCCTTCTAGTGCTTCCACTAGCGATACAAACGTTGCGCAAGTACAATCATCAAATTTGAGTAATGTTAGGTTGCCTTGGTTAAATTTACCTACGTTTGAAGGCGCTTATACAAGCTGGATTGCCTTCCACGATACATTTAAATCCTTAATCCACGAAAACAATTTATACTCAAACATAGAGAAATTCCACTATTTGCGTTCATGTTTGCGCGGCGACGCACTGAAAACTATAGAGGCTGTATCAATATCAGATATAAATTATTCGACGGCATGGGATTTACTGAAAAAACGATATGAAAATATGCGTCTCATAATGCAAGATCATGTTTTTGCAGTGTTAAACTCCCCACAGTTACAAAATTAGAATTAGTAGATGACGTTTTGATTAATTTAGAGGCATTGAAATCATTGAAGCAACCGGTAGATCAGTGGGATACTGTAATTGTTCCCATAATTGTTTTAAAATTAGATTATCATACAAGAAAAGAATGGGAAAGCACTTTAAATTCAGAAATTCCGAAATTAGAAGATATGATAAAGTTTTTAGAAAAGAAACGGTTATTGCTTGAATCTTTAAATGGAACAAATCAACAACAAAAACAGAATAAGTTTAATTTAAATAATTCCGCTAAATCCGCTAATCGTTTCAACAAACCCCGATCAATTAATTGTTTAGCTACGAATCGCACAGTTCAATGTTTTTTGTGTAAAAACAATCATGCTATGTATAAATGCAACGAATTTTTAACCTTGTCAATAAGCGATAGAGCTAAAAAGGTAAAGGAACTCGAACTTTGCGAGAATTGCTTTAGAAAAAATCATGTAGTTAAAGATTGCAAATCTTTTGGATGTCGTACATGTCATGAAAAACATAATACATTATTACACATCGACTCAAATGCAACTACGTCAATGACAACAGTTACGGCTCATACTCACAACCAATCTAATGTAATTAAACAAGTGCTACTAAGCACTGCACAAATTCTAATTAAAGATAGCAAAGGGGGCTGGATAAAATGTAGAGCATTATTAGATGTAGGGTCGCAGTCTAATTTCATTACAGACGATACATGTAATTTACTAAAACTTCCTTTAAACAAAGTAAATATTTCTGTAAATGGTATCAATAATTCTTCCGACAACGCAAATTATAAAGTTGATATACAATTCAAATCCCTTTATTCCTCGCACGTGTTCGAAACACAATGTTTAGTTTTACCTAAAATTACTGAGAATTTGCCGACAGTAGAAGTTGCGACTAAAGATCTGAAAATTCCATCAGTTTTACAGTTAGCGGACCCAGTTTTCCACGAAAGCAATACAATCGATGTTTTGTTGGGAGCCGGAATATTTTGGTCTTTGTCAGCGGTCAAATACCCGAGACTTTGGAAAATCCTCATATTCAAGAAACTGCATTAGGATGGGTTATTGGGGGCAATATAAAATCTAATTTTAAGAGGACTCGGAGTTTATGTCACTTAAGTATGTTAGAGAAACAGATGACCGCTTTCTGGGAAATTGAAGAAATTCCAAATCATGAAAGTTCTCAATTGTCGTCAGAAGAATATCATTGTATCGAACATTTCAAAGCTACTCATAAAAGAAATAGTGAAGGTCAGTTTATAGTAAGCCTACCATTTAAAACAAACCCGCCAAATTTAGGGGAATCTAAAAGCATAGCAACGAAACGTTTATTTAGCATTGAAAATAAACTTAAGCGCGATTCCGAATTAAAAGTTAGCTACCACCAGTTTATTCAAGAATATATAGAACTAAATCATATGAGCTTATCAAATCATAATTTAGAATCCGAGCCAAGTTGTTACTTACCCCATCATGCGGTTATTAAAGAGACCAGTAGTACAACGAAAGTACGGGTAGTATTTGATGCTTCGGCCAATACAGCATCCGGAGTTAATTTAAACGACAATTTAATGGTAGGACCTAAATTACAAGACGATCTATTTTTAATATTACTAAGATTTCGTACGCATCAATACGTGTTATCGGCGGATATAAACAAAATGTATCGTCAAATCTTAGTATCAGAAGAAGATAGAAAATATCAAAAAATAGTTTGGAGAGCTAATGAATCAGACCCAGTAGATACATATGAATTGAATACTGTTACTTACGGCACAGCATGTGCTCCTTATATCGCCGTACAGTGTCTTCAACAATCAGCGGTTGATGAAAAACATAACTTCCCGAATGCGTCGGATATACTTTTAAGAGATTTTTACATGGACGTTTTGTTGACTGGCACCAATTCATATGAAGATGCGTTACAATTACGATGCGAACTCCAGTCATTGTTATCACGCGGTGGATTTGAATTGCGAAAGTGGTCATCTAATGACATGTCGCTCTTACCTGAAATTAACGAATCAAATTCAACGTCTCATATGAATAATTTAGAAAAAGAGAATAACACTAAATTATTAGGTTTAGGTTGGAATTTTGACAAAGATTGTTTAAATTATGTAGTTAATCTCAATCGCACTAAACAACATTTTAAACATACAAAACGCACTGTGTTATCAAGAATTGCACAAATATTTTACCCGCTAGGTTTGCTAAGCCATTAATTATAAATGCAAAATAAATATTACAAAATTTGTGGCAAATACAACATGGTTGGGATGAACCACTACCAAATAGTACAGGTACGGCTTGGGTAAATCTGGAAAATGAACTTAATTATATCAATGAAATTAATATACCGCGTAAAGTTATAGATTTTCACCCGACAAAGTCTATACAACTACATGGTTTTTCGGACGCTTCACAGAAAGCCTATGGGGCATGTATCTATTTACGATCCACAAATTTTAACGGTCAATCAGCAATTCATTTACTTTGTGCAAAATCACGTGTAGCACCATTAAAAGTATTAACAATTCCGCGTCTAGAATTATGTGGTGCCTTGTTACTCTGTAGGCTAATGAAAACAGTGATAGAGTCGATCTATATGGAAACAGATAATATATATTATTGGACCGATTCTTCCATTGTGCTCGCATGGTTAAATACGGCACCAAACACTTTAAAAACGTTTGTGGCAAACAGAGTTGTCGAAATTCAATCTTTATCAAATGTAAACAATTGGCAACATGTAAAATCTTCCGAAAATCCAGCAGACATGGTTACGCGAGGGGTTTCTCTAAACGAATTAGTTAACAACTCATTATGGTTTCATGGACCAACATGGTTGCAAAATGAGGTAAATTATTGTGTAAGAACAGCTATAAAAATCGATAATAACCAGATCCCGGAACGACGTGTATTATCACATATTGTTACAACCCCCGAATACAATTGGATGCTAAAATATTCGAAATTCGAAAAATTATATCGTGTTACCGCCTACATGTTAAGATTCATTAACAATATCAGAGATAGTAGTAAACAGTTAACGGGGGAATTAGATGTAACCGAGCTTCAAAACGCAACCAACTTCATAATCAAAACGGTACAAATAGCCGAGTTTAATAACGAAGTAAACGATTTATCAACTGGTCGTGAGGTTAGCAATAATAGCCGATTAAAGACATTAAATCCTTACATTGATGAGATAGGATTGATCAGAGTAGGTGGACGTTTGCGACTTGCAAATATTGCATCTGATCAAAAACATCCAATTGTTTTACCTAAACATTATACAGTGTGCGTTTAAAGTGTGGAATATAAAAAAAAGCCGAACTCAGCGAGTTTTTATAAAAACGCTGAAACACGTCGATTTTAATTTTTAAAAATACACATTAATATGTACGATTCATCTTCCGACTCTCATTTGTTTTTCAGTTATGACGTCATCACAAAAAAATTTAAATGACAACATAGATTTTTAGTAGTAAAATCCGATAGTGATTTTTCTTCGCTTTATGATCATGTAAATAAATCATAACGTTGCATAACAAAAATTCTGAGAAAAATCGAGTTGAACATTTAATAATAATGAATAATCAAGATACCTACCTCGATAAAAAATTTAAATGTAGCAAACTGTTTCATTCAATTATTCTGTCAATCTTCAACTCTTAAGACATAAATATTGTAGTTTATTGTTGAATTTTAATAATATCCTTCTAAATTATCAAGGCCATGGCGGATTTAACAATAAGGCAACGAATTTTTTAAGTTATAAGTTCCATAATAAACTTTTAAATGTTTTTAGCAGGGTATCTTGATTTTTCATTATTATTAAATGTTCAACTCGATTTTTCTCAGAAATTTTGTTATGCAACGTTCTGATTTATTTACATGATCATAAAGCGAAGAAAAATCATTATCGGATTTCACTACTAAAAATCTATGTTGTCATTTAAATTTTTTGTGATGACGTCATAACTGAAAAACACATGAAAGTCGAAAGATGAATCGTACATATTAATGTGTATTTTTAAAAATTAAAATCGACGTGTTTCAGCGTTTTTATAAAAACTCGCTGAGTTCGGCTTTTTTTTTGATTACGCATGAAAAGCATTTGCATTCTGGAAAGTTAGGTACGTTAGCCGCCATGCGTGAACGATATTGGCCTTTAGCAGGACGTAGTCAAGTTAGAAAAGTAATAAACAAATGCATAAATTGTTTTCGTGCGAATCCTAAAGGGTTAAATCCAGTCATGGGCGACCTACCGGCCTCACGCTGTGATTATTCGCGACCATTTACTAATTGTGGTGTTGATTATGCTGGCCCTATATTTCTTAAGGAAGGTCGTGGACGCGGAAAACGAAAAATTAAAGCATATATATGCGTATTCGTTTGTTTCGCAACAAAGGCTATGCATCTAGAACTTGTTGGTGACTTAACAGCTGAAAGTTTCTTAAGTTCTTTCAAAAGATTTATTTCTCGCCGTGGTTTAGTAAGAAACATATATTCGGACAACGCTACAAATTTTGTAGGAGCGCAAAAAGAATTAAATTCTTTATCAGAATTATTTCAATCCGATCAATTTAAAACCAAAGTGGTAAACAAATTAACCGCGGATAATATAAACTGGCATTTTATACCTGCTCGATCGCCTCATTTCGGAGGGCTCTGGCAGGCAGGTGTAAAAAGAACAAAATATCATATTAGAAGAGTATTAGGTAACGCATTGCTCACTTTTGAGGAAATGTATACATTGCTGACGTGCATTGAGGCCTGTCTGAACTCACGGCCAATATGCCCTTTATCTAATGATCCAAATGATCTGTCCGCATTGACACCCGGTCATTTTTTGATTGGGAGCCCACTGACAACATTACCCGAACCATCGTTGTTGCATCTTAAGCAAAATCGACTGTCTCGTTGGCAGTACATAGAGCAAGTTCGTCAACATTTTTGGCAGCTCTGGGTAAGGGAGTACTTGGGATGTCTGCAACTCAGACCCAAGTCCAAAACAACCCCATCAACAACACTGCAACCTAGGATGCTAGTTATCCTGAAAGAGGCCAATTTACCACCCCTCATCTGGAAGTACGGCAGGATCCTGCAACTGCATCCTGGAGCAGACGGCGTCACACGTGTAGTTACGATCCAAACAGAACACGGAATTACCAAACGTGCAGTGCGTAACATTTGTGTCGTGCCAATAGTCGATTGTGAAAACAAACCAAGTGCTAGTGATGGTGATTAGGTTTAAGTTATTTGTTGAACAATGACCATTTTATGTTTTGTCCTTTATTATATATGCGTGTATATTGATGTTTATCTTACCATTCTTTGTATATCTTTATTTTTTACATTTCTTGCTTTAAACGTATCAATCCTTATGCATGTATTTACTATTAGTTGAAGCACAGCTTCAACGGTGGCCGGGATGTTCAGTCTTATTGTTTATGTCTGTGTATGTATATATTCTTGTTTGTTCATTTTATTCGTCGGATGACCGACAGAGGGTTGTACTCCCCCACCACTTTGTTCAAAATATAGTTTTCTTGTAGAGTATAGTTAAGTCCCTAAGGACAGTACAGTATCATTCTTCAAGCTGAATAGTTGGTCAGCTAGTGTTAAACATGTGATCTTTCGCTCTGTACATAGTGTAAATAAACAATTAAACCAATACACGTTTTTCATTATTTTATAATCACGTATGGTCCTTCGAGTATTCACAACATTTCGTATTCCAAGTAATTCGTATTTTATTATTGTCATTTTATCTTACATTATATAGGACTAAATTATAATCAGTGTACCAAGTATTTTAGAAAGTTTATTAAACAACACATTAAATTAATCAAAATGTCTGATAGTGATGATTGTTACACGCCCCCTCCTTATTGTCCTTCGATATATACATACAGGTTACCCATTTTATTTGTTCTCGCCTGAAAATTCATGAATTTTGTTTTGCTCTTATACCTACTGTGATTATTCAGTTTAGGCCCGGTTTCATAAACCAGTTTAATCTATGATTAAATATTACTCTTAATTTAAATTTAAAAAATTGAACAAATGCAACACGATTTTTCGAAAGCAATGAATTTAACGTCATAAGAACATGAAAACTTATTCGAATTTGTTCATACAATTAAATTTACTTTGGAAGTAAATTTAACCGGGCGTTTGTAAAACCGGCCCTTAAAGTACCTACTAATATTTGCCAAGAGGCTTATGAAATATATTTTCTGTTTTGCCTATTCTTAAAAATTTAGACGGTAACCGATAAAATGGGCAGCCTGTATATTCATAATACAATGCTATTTCATTTTGTGTTCCAAAGAAGTTGAACACAGTAATTTAATAAAGGAATTTCAAAATCGTAAATATTTATTTTAGATGAATGTATTCCAATATATTTTTTTTTCATCCAGGCTATTAAATATTCATATTAATCTACTGTACACACTATAAAATATATTTATTATATTATTAGTACAATATTGTTGTTCATTATTGTACTAATAAAATATTGTTAAGTGTCGTTGTATCGTTGTTCAGTACTGGCAGCAGAAGTTCCAATTACAGGATAATTATACAAATAATTAAGTACATAAAAGCCCTGCAAAAGTACACGCATTGTAAATAATAAAAATGACTAAGAAGAAAACTGAAATTTTAACAGTTATAATAGTAACAATGAAAAATAATAGTTAAAAGTTAGATATCTATAGAACTAAAGTAATTTAGCAACTCTCGACTGAATACATTGAATGAATCAGCGAATACAAATATATAATATTGCAAATTTTTTGTGTAATTTAAATTTTTTTCATAAATTGGTATTTTAGTTAATTATTTTTTAACGTATCTTTTTGACAGTTCATCCTAGGTCAAAAATGTAAGTGTCCTTTTTTGTATAAAAAATTTGAAGCTATAATTTCTATAATAACTACTTTTTGTCTAGAGAATACTGGAAAGAAGATATTGTCAAAAAACTGATTTCGGCCGCTATTTTTCATGATGGCGGCGCGAGCGGCGGTCCCTCGAGGTCACAAATTTAGCTTCATACTTAGGGCCCCAAGTCTACACTCCTGTCAATTTTCAAAACTCCTCAATCTTTTGCACCAAAAATGTACTTAATGACTGGACTTATAGGCTAATCGAGTACACCTACTGAAATTCTAAATTACAGAAAACTAATATAGTACGCAAAAAAATGATTAAATGGCGTTTGAATTTCCCGTTCATTAGATTAATTTTAAATGATGATGCTTACTAAAGGTTGAATCACTGATTTAAAATTTTGATGCTTGCTAATGAAATATGTATAAAAGTGACAATAAAATAAACTTACAGATTCGAGTTACTGTGCTCGTATTTCGCCAACAAAATTATGAATTAGCTACACAATGCAATTATCAAAAATAAAACAGTTCTCGGATATTTAGAGAAATTTTTCAAAATATCTCGATGTATGAGATATTCAAAAACTATAAATTTCTCGAGAAGAAAGGATTTTTATGAGCTACTCGATGTGATAAATGAAAAACACCTCATCCTCGTGTTTCCTGATTGAGTACATTTACACGTTTTCTACGAGGATATTTTGCACGTCTGCTACTAAAATAATATTTTAATGACTTTTTTATCTTGTTATTGCTTCAGTAGACAAAAGTTCGACATTGTTATTTACCTTCGAATAGCATAGCCACTTGAAATTATAGAAACCAGAATCCGCATTGGGTAAAGTTGTACGTGAAACACTTGAAAAATTCTTAAGCATTTAAATTACAGCTAACTAATACAAATCTGTTATTTACCTTCGAATACATAGCCAGTTAAAATTGTAGGAACTAGAATCCACATTAGGTAAAGTTGTACGAAAAACACTTGAAAAATTCTTAAGCGTTTAAAATTACAGCTAATTAATACAAATCTGTGCATTTCCGGTAGGATAAATGGTGGGCGTATCGCGATTTCGTATACGGATTGAAACATCCGTTGCAATAAATTAAAACGGGTGCCTGTGCCAGTGGCGTACGGTCATACGTACATGTTTATTCACTGGATAAAAATAACACTCGTTAGTGCGAACGCACTGCTGATAAATGTCACTAGTATAAATTTAGGCCATCGCAATTTGTAATGCGTCTGATAACTATGGAATATTTGAAACAACGATAAAATTTAAATTAGCATGTTAATAGAGTTGAAAGTAGAGAACCATGATTTAGATATCATTGTTGATTAAATTAATTTTCTATTACTTATTATCTAAAAATTGAAAGAAGTAAATACGAGAAAAAATAAATAAATAAATGACATGTTTACAAGAGACTTTAATATTAAATATATAAAATTACTTTACAATTCGATTTGTATGTAAATATGTATTTTCTCACAAAACAGTATAGTTATAGAGTTTTCCTCATGTTATGGAGGCTATGCATAGTCTTTTAATCGATCATGGCAATAGGGCGCTGCCAGAATTTTTACATGGCTTCTAAGTATTAAATTTTAAAATATATTATTCTTGAAATAGCCTTACATTTGAAAATATCAAGAAATATCAATTAGATATACCTATTAGAATTGCTTAGAGAAATTTACGTAATATTTTGAAAAAGTCACATGTTTAACGTTTGTAGACAAAGGAAATAAGATATGCGTTGTATGTTAAATTGAAACTTTTTGCTTTTTATGGGCCATCCCCAATGTTTTTCTCTTATTGTTTTGTTTAACTTTTCATATGAAATATTTTTGTAAATTACTGATTAGTTATGTGAAAAGAAATATCTATTTAACGGTCGTGATTTCCATCTTCTAATAAGCTACCTAATCACCTCTCATTTTGTTAAGGTAGTTGTTTAGACTTAGCAACGTTGCTAAGACTTAACAACTACCTTACAAAATAGGGGTGAATAGCTATTTGGCAAGTAAATTATTTATTAGGTGAATAAATCCTGTCAGGAACGTTAACTAGGTAATAGTTAATAAATCAATGTAAGCTATCTAATAACAATTAGGAGCTAAACTATGGTAAATATTATTTATTAACTAAATAAATTTAATAGAAACCTTTTTAAGAGGTGGACACGTGGACATCACGTGCCTGAAATTAATTTTTTTTGTTTGTTTTTTTTATCAGATTTGGTTTGTGTTTGTACTAAATTGAAACTAAAACTAGAACACTTAAATTTGTTTTATTTATTTTTTCGGTAAAATTTATACATAATATATTAGAAAACCAAATAAACTTGTTTATAATACAATTACAGGGCAAATATAATTTATAGGAACAAAAAACCGTTTGGGGACACAGTGGACTTAGGTACTGTTGGTATTGGCAAAAGTGTGTTGGTATTCTAAAGGAAACTAGCACCATACATGTGGAGAGATTGTGATGTCAACTTTTAGCCCTGGAGCTATAAAATAAAATTTATAACTCTAAAAACAATTTGCTAAAAATCCTAGAGTGAACCTCAAATTTCTTACTTTGTTACATTTTTCTTTCTAATTATCAGATTTTCATTGCGAGTAGTTGAACAAATCTCTAATATTCCTTTACTCTCCTTTGATTATTAACAAAAAAAAAAAAATATTAAAACATTTGTTTCACAAGTCATTTCCATGATTATGTTTTCAAATTTAATAGTTACCTATTTATACACTTCCTCGTGAAAAAATGTGATCTTTTGCCAAGAGTTGGAGCTAATCAAAAAATAGCGTCCTCCGACACGATGGCAGTCTAATTTGAGAGTCAATGTTGTTTAGCTCTGGTGTCTGTGCGTGTGACAACCTGTAACGCTGCCTAGATAACATTTTTCAAAGCCGTACGATAGTCACATCTCGTTCTTCCTATTAATATTATATTTATTTACAGCACACTATTCTGTAAATATATAAGGAAACACTGAATAAATATATTGCAAGTTATTTTAAGGAGATTGTGAAATAATGAGATGTAGTCGAGTTTAAATAAAAATTACTTATTGTTATTCTTCACTATTCTTACTATTTTCATAGTAGTCTACATATTACTTATTCTACGTTCTAATGGAAACTTGACATAAAAAACTTTTCATGTTTTGCAATGAAGATCTATTTTGGCTTTCAAAATATGTTCGGGAGTATCTGATGTCTACTTTTTGCATGTTCGTAAAAAAATTATAATTCTATGAATATTTTCATATTTTAATAAACCCCTGTGGTGCACTCTCCACGCTAGCAATGAGTGCCTGTGAGGTGACGTCTGGTAAACGCCCGAACGGTACAAATATGTCATCATCATCATTACCGAAATCTGTGTATAAAGCAGAATGGCACACCCAGCAATGTGTAATATGTCGTCATGATATATTTTATTTTATTTTCAATAAATGTGGAAATTTTTTCGACTGTGGTATAGATTAGGTGTGTTAACATAAATCTGAAAAATTAACTGACCTCGCCGGGACCCAAATCCGGGAACTCTTACTTGCCGGGCGCGAACTCTAACTGAGCTACGGGCCACCAATGATCTCAGGTGACTTTTCGTGAACTAATTTGTTAGCAATTGTACATTGATGAAGCGAAATTTACGCATATAATCGTTTTACAGCCTAACTGGAAGTCTCTCTCTTGCCAATAGTACCTGACGGCAATGAAGTATATATAAATTCAAAAAATCAATTGGTCTCGCCGGGACTCTAACACGCATGTAGTTGCTAACCAATATTTGCACGAAAAAGCAACTAATATCGTGGGTGGCCCGTCCGTAGCTCAGTGCTCAGTGGTAAAGTTCTCGCCTGACGGCAATGAAGTATACAAGCTGTTCGTTTCTCGAAGGCCACTATTGAGGTACGTGAAGTAAGCGGACTCATAGAAGCACAAACAATATTTTATAACACATTCGTTTGTGCTTCGTTTGTGGTAGTTTGTGCTTTATAAACAAAATTAGCGGGCCTTACCGTTTCCAAAATGTAACTATATCAATGTGCCCCGCTAGCTTCACGCTTCATGGGAAGCACAAACGTTGGAACTATGTGCAATCGATTGTGCTTCGTGTGTGCACGTTTGTGCTTTATAAACAAAATTAGCGGGCCTTACCGTTTCCAAAATATAACTATTTTAATATACCCCGCTAACTTCACGCTTCATGGAAAGCACAAACGTTGCAACTAAATGCAATTGATTGTACTCCGTTTGTGCTCGTTTGTGCTTTATAAACAAAATTAGCGGGCCTTACAGTTTCCAAAATATAACTATTTCAATGTGCCCCGCTAACTTCACGCTTCATGGAAAGCACAAACGTTGGAACTATGTGCAATAGATTGTGCTTCGCTGGTGGTCGTTTGTGCTTTATAAACAAAATTAGCGGGCCTTACCATTTCCAAAATATAACTATATCAACGAACTCCGCTAACTTCACGCTTCATGGAAAGCAGAAACGTTGGAATTAATTGAAATGGTTTGTGCTTCATAAAAAAATTAATGATCCTGCCATTGCCGTAATAATATAAATATTTCAGGGTACCCCGCTAACTTCAGGGACGCACATACATAATTCAATTGAATTAATTATATTATTATACAAATTATAAATTCGAAAGTGCATAAAAAGTGACCGAAAGAGGTACAAACCAAAATCCAATATTATTTCATAATTGCAAAATAAAAATTTTCGCCTATATTTACTAACACGTATTTTATCCGGGCAAAAAATATATTGCTAAAATAGCCTCCTAATTTTTGTCTAAATTTGCTACTAGATAATGATGAAAAACTAATTTTGATCGATTTTACTTTTTCTAATAATTCTAAACTGGCAAAATCGAGAAATATATTTCAAATTGTCTCACTTGAAATAATTGTTTAATTTATTAATTTATTAAATTACAATTATAAATAATACAATTCTGAGGGACGCCCGGTATATTATAATAATCGGAAAAAATAAATAATAAATATATTTTATAAAAGTATATTTATTTCAAATATATTGATGATTATTGTATTTTTATAGAAAATTTGATCTACTTTAATTCTATATATAAAGTATTTGTCGCTACGACCTATAGGCGGTGTGCACAAAAGTAGTCAGCGCCCACAGCGGACAAAAATGACAAAATGGGTACTCATTGAAACATAGCAAGGTTATGTTTTATGTCAGAATAATTTTGCAATTTATATTTTATAAAATATTTGTAATAAATGCGAATGATAGGATGTCAAATATTATGTGATGCAATGGGGGATGTAATAATTCTTACTTCTTACAAAATTACCGTTTGCAGTATCAAATTTTATAAATTTCCTAGAAGATTATATGAGGAATAGATACTTAAGAAAATAACTTTTCAACATTT
This sequence comes from Harpalus rubripes, assembly GCA_963082715.1. Classification (NCBI taxonomy): domain Eukaryota; kingdom Metazoa; phylum Arthropoda; class Insecta; order Coleoptera; family Carabidae; genus Harpalus; species Harpalus rubripes. The sequence continues at coordinate 41,600,759 of OY720448.1, read as the reverse complement.
AGGTATACATATTTTCTCATTGTAAAAGATACTTATTGTATGAATAAAATTCCAAGTATGGTCGTCTGATTGCAATAATGAATTATATAAAAATGTGTTTCTTAAGTTAATATTTGAACAAGATATAATACAAGAAGCAGAAAATTGTCTTAAAATTGTTTAATACTTGCAGTTGTATGAAAAAGAAGTCTATTTTTGACATAATTCGTCTATTTATTATAGATTTTGTATCTAGTATTAATGTTAAAGATAGAAATTCACATGGTTCGTATTTTTCGTGTATTTTCTTTTCCGAGCTTGTGCAACTGATTCCACTTAGAGCCTGGTATATTGTATATTTTCAATGAAGAATCTTCTTCATTTATTGCGAATATAAAAGAAAGACGCTAACATCATCCACTGATATCGTGATATGTAGAAACATTCTTCTTTCCAGTCATTCAAGTTTTCCAACTTTTTAATCTCAATTTCCATGTATTGTTCATCTTGTAACATTTAACTAAAATTATATAAATTTAAATATGATAGAATGGTTTACAGAAATTACACATAATACTTATGAGAAAAATTATATTTTCTGCCACAGTATCTTCACTGGTATTTTGACTTTTTTTGAACATATATAGCATTTTAAATATTTTCTTTATTCATTACCTTCCGTCACCTTTAGGTAAGGAAGGTATTGTCTTTGGTCAAAAAATTCGGTGGTGAGTTTTTGATGAATAAGCACGTTTTAGGGTTCCTAGAATACGATTTTACTATTTTTACGATGATGCCTGTATGTATGTGTGTGTGTGTGTATGTGTGTGTGTGCGTGTGTGTGTGTGCGTGTGTGCGTGTGTGTGTGTGTGTGTGTGTGTGTGTGTGTGTGTGTGTGTGTGTCTGTGTGTGACAAAATTTTCTAATGCGATAACTCTAATACCACAATTCCAAAAATTATAATTCTTTCGTATTCCTCTTCGTTACATCCATGTCAAGAGCTGATTAGATTTTGGTTATAATTGGTCAACCGGAAGTACCCTCATTTGAAGATTTTAACAGTTTTTCTTGAAAAAACGATGTTAAATATCATTTTTTCACATTTAATGTTATTATAAATATTAAAGAATTATTTATTCTCTATACGATTTGAATGCATTTTATACTTCATATTAAATGGACATAGAGATAAAAAATTATAAAGAAATTAAATACCGTATATATTAGTCAGCTTTGCTATAACTCTGGAAACAGCTGCTACATTAAGAAAATTCTGATTGAAAGGTGTCAGTGTCAAGTGCAGTTGACAGTATGTTTATGTTATAATTTTACTGGAAATATAGGACCTTTTGTTAGAAACTTTCTGTATGGAATTTGTATAAAATACATACAACCGCCTTAACGTAATGTACAAGAAATATAATCTTTTGCAAGGAACTTTCTGTACGACATTTATACAAAATACATAGAACTGACGGAAGGTAATGTGCTGGCCACATCAGATTTTTTCAATATAATATGATGTATAATATTCATATACAATAGCAACAACTCAAAATAAATTTGTAAATTGTATCACTTTCTCGAAATATCAAAATTGATTCGGTAATCAAAAATGCCAATGTAGCCGTTAGAGGCGCTGACGCTCAAAATGTGCACAACGCCTATAGTTTCGGAGATTTTTGTAAAATTTTTGAAAAGAACACCTTTGAACGGGTATAACCATGTAAATGTAACTTTTTGAATCTAGTAGGTATATTTTGTCTGCATTCCTCTATAGAAAGCCATACAATAAGTAATTTAATTTTTTCGACAATATTTAACTGAACTCCTGGAATATTTTTTAACAAAATGGATGAGATATATTAAAAAATAATGATATGACCCTAAATGTAATGCCAATAAGTTTTAGTTTCATGAAAATATTTGATTGTCAGAAGTGTTCACTTCAATGGATGTCTTTGTTAATTAGGGAAGGCACAGCATTTATTTACAAATTTGTTTAATTTAACCTGAACACTCTATATAACCGAACGGGCAAGGCCCGCTAATTTTGTTTATAAAGCACAAACGAGCACAAACGAAGCACAATCGATTGCACATAGTTCCAACGTTTGTGCTTTCCATGAAGCGTAAAGTTAGCGGGGCACATTGGTATGGTTATATTTTGGAAACGGTAAGGCCCGCTAATTTTGTTTATGAAGCACAAACGAGCACAAACGGAGCACAATCAATTACATATAGTTGCAACGTTTGTGCTTTCCATGAAGCGTGAAGTTAGCGGGGCATATTGAAATAGTTATATTTTGGAAACTGTAAGGCCTGGTAATTTTATTTATAAAGCACAAACGAAGCACAATCAATTGCACATAGTTCCAACGTTTGTGCTTTCCATGAAACGTGAAGTTAGCGGGGACATTGATATAGTTATATTTTGGAAACGGTAAGGCCCGCTAATTTTGTTTATAAAGCACAAACGAGCACAAACGAAGCGCAATCGATTGCACATAGTTCCAACGTTTGTGCTTCCAATGAAGCGTGAAGTTAGCGGGGCACATTGATATAGTTATATTTTGGAAACGGTAAGGCCCGCTAATTTTGTTTATAAAGCACAAACGAGCACAAACGAAGCACAATCGATTGCACATAGTTCCAACGTTTGTGCTTTCCATGAAGCGTGAAGTTAGCGGGGAACATTGATATAGTTATATTTTGGAAACGGTAAGGTCCGCTAATTTTGTTTATAAAGCACAAACTAGCACAAACGAAGCACAAACGAATGTGTTATAAAATATTGTTTGTGCTTCTATGTGTCCGCTAACTTCACGTACCTCCACTATTGGGATCTAGAAAACTATAAAAGATACGATTTCGGTTATATGGGACATGTGGTACGTGTTTGGGGGCCACCTTAGATGTGTCTATGTTTTACCAAAAATTCTCGTACGTTACTAAATAATGGCGGAAAACTGAATTTGGACAATTTTTTCATTTTTAAATTACTTCTAAACTATCAGTAATCGAGAAAAATGTTATTTAATTTTAAAAAATAAAAAATTTCATAAAACAGAATAAAAAACTAAGATTTCAAGGGTGTAATAAATTTAAAACACACTGACAATAATGCTTATACCATTCAAAAGATAATAAAATAAGTATTCTTTTAGAGTAAAAATCAAATATGGATTCCATTTAAAAAATGTAAGTTTGAGTTATAGTTCGAAAATTCACCGACAAAAAAATTATTTTTGTACGCCACTGGATAGACAATAAAAATATCTTCTTCATTTGAACCATTTTTCTCGATTATTGAGTTTAGAAGTAATTTTAAAATGAAAACATCAACCAAATTTATTTTTCCGCCATTTTCTAGTAACGTACGATAGTTTTTGATAAAACAAAAGCACATATAAGATGGCGTAACAGATGTCCCATTTAACGCGTCGTATCTCTTATAGTTTCCGAGATCTCAATTCTGTATACTTCATTGCCGTCAGGCGCTATTAGTCATTTATATGAATAATATATTACTTGAAATCTCAGTCAAATAGCATATCTTCTTTTACACAGCCGACGTTTCGGTACACTCTTGTACCTTCTTCTGGACAAGTAAGTTCGTACAAAATTTTACTCAATACAAAATATAATAATGTACACAAAAGAAGAATATATTTTGTGTACATGAGAACATAGGCGCCAATTTTTGAAAATATGTATATGGGTGCTCTAGCCAAGGATGTAGATAATTATATAAAAATAATTCTGTAATAATGCTGTGGGGCGGGGGCTAGAAGAAAACCGCCTGAGGCCAACGAGTGAACTAGATTTAGTACAATCTTTGATTATATAGTACTATGGAAGATAGGCAACCGTTGCTCGTACGGTGAAACGCGTATTTTGTACAGAAAACAGCAGAGCCATCTATCAGTCTAAACATGATTTAAATTAAACTGATTTGTATAGTTTATAATAGATGCCAGCCACCGCGTTCTCTCTCCCTCTCTCATTACATCTGCTTAATTTTAGAGTTTGTCTCTTTCAGTAAATTGTGGATATAAAAAAGTTAAATAAATTAAAATTGTCATTTTTTACGAATTATTACTATTTAAGTAGGTATAATTAAACATAATGAGGAATAAAAAAAAGAACATTTGATATTGGTCATTGGTATACTTTATTTAAAAAGAAATTATAAATTATATGAAACAGAACAAATTGAACACACTTTTTACAATCTAACAGGCAATGGAATGAGTACAGAGTAGGTACGTACATTTTGCAGTACCTATGTATTCGTCGTAAAATAGATGTAAATTTATCTGTTGGTAAATAAATAGAATAATATACAAAATAATAGTTATTTATGTATTAAGCGCAAAATTAAAAGATTATAGTACGAGGGAATGTTTACTTGTCCCTAATGCTATAATCTTAATTATGCCCGTGATACAAATGTATGTAAAAAAGTAAAAAGTTTAAGTTAAATTGTAAAGATTTATATATATAAGGCCAAGATTTAAGACGTACATTTTTTTCGTTCTTAATCAGGTCAAGGGGGCTACACATACAATATTTTATTTTATTTTGGTTCAATTCAAGGATTCAATAGGTATAGAGCGCGAGAAAACACGTGACTCGAGCAACCTTGAAGTGCTTGGAATCAGCTGACATCTGTGCGCGTGTCACTTTGACAAGAACAATGTCACTTTGACAAGACCAATGTTTTAACTAACTTTAATTTGGACTGCTAAAAAATTATTGCTTTTAATTTGTGTGATACTGCCTGAAAGTTGTAAAATAAATCAAAACCTTGGTCTTGTCAAAGTGACATTATTCTTGTCAAAGTGACACGAGAACACAAGTCAGCTGATTAAAAGCACTTTAAGGTCGCTCTACTCACGTGCCTGCTCGCGGCCAATATTTGTATATCATTATTGTTATACTGGCGTTGTGAATTGCAAGTGTGCTGTGGTTTCTACGTAATTTATTAGTGTTTCAATGTTGTTTATTATAATTTAATGCCGTATGAAAATGACAGATATCGGTTATTCCAAAACAATATTGGATATATTTGAAGCTGCACACGGCAAGTTGGTTCCACACAAGTCAAAAAAAAAGTGTACGAGAAAGTATATACGAAAGATTTGCGAGTGGCGGTGTTTAAAAAATGTGATTTATCGAATTTGTTGTGTTGTTTGACCTTTATCCATAAACCACAATTTTGGTATGTTTGAATAGCTGTTGCTGGGCAATAAAAGCCAAATTACGCACGCTTTTGAGGGCAAATAAACAGGTTTATGATTCCAAAATAAATTCATTCACATTGTTTAAAAAAAATTTATTTAGGAAATACATAAATTAATTTTATATCAATTTTATGAACATAAAAAATAACTAGAATAAATTTATTCAAATCTTATTTTTTCTCCAAGAACATGAGTTTCGTTTTTTTTTTGATTTCCATAAGACTGTTCTTCTTATTTTTGTTATCAATTTCATAAAAAAAATAAAAAAATAAATATAATAAATAAAAAATGGCATACGATACATTTACTAAAAAAACGATATTACAATTTTAACATTTTCACTACTATGTCTGTAAGTGTGTGTGCGTGTGTGTGTGTGTATGAATGTGTGGATCTTCCGCTCTAACTCAAATACTCATTCAGAAAATTTTGAAATCTTGCATTTCTATCTTATTTTAATATAGAAAGAAGCCATTACATTTTAGTGTAAATCAGATAACAGGAAATGACACTTTACTTGAAGCTCGAAATAGTTTTTCTTCGAAAAATACCTTTCAATGATAATTTTCAGAGATTTATGTTATTATAAAAATTAAAGATTATTAAATTTCCTACAGGTTTACATTAATACTTTTTCCATATATTTTATGGATGAATTTATAAAATTATCTTTAATTTAAATCCCGGAGCCAACGCTTTAAACAAACACAACTGCTTGGTTGCACAGTTCAGTTCTCAAATGTATGTAACTGACAGGTGAATGTCACTGTCAAAGAACTAATCATTTCAAATTAATAGTAACGTTTTTTTTAAAAAAAAAGTAAATAGAACAAAAGTTACATGGAAATGAATTCAATACAGTTTCCAGTAAATATGTAAATATATATTTAAATTATAAAAAAAAAATAATAAAAGTTAAATTGCGGGAGGTATTGGGTCACATCAGATTTTTTCTTAGTGTTTTGTAGTTTTCTTTTTCTTGGTGTTATAACTAATTCTGGTGAAATGGGAATATTTGTTGAATAAGTCTAAAAATTTAGTGAACGGTAGCATTTCTTTTTTGGTGGAGTCAATTATGTTACTTTATCATGTACAGTCACATCGTTTTCAAGAACATCATAATTTTTTTTATTAACTTAACAATATACTTTCTTTATTGGTTGTTTAACACATACTTTGGGTGATGGTAGTGAACTAGTTGAAATAATTTCAAATTTAAAAGGTAAAGTGTGACACACAAGTATTTTTTATTTGAAGAACCTAATATAAATTCAGGCTTAAAATGACTTTCACATAGAATATTTGATAACAGTTCTTTATTAGTTAAATTATACACGTTTAAATTTCCGCAATATTCCAACCATTTTTGTAGTTTTGCAGAATCTGTCACAGGAAACATAAAAAATTACATATTTTTGTTATAACGTCTATTATTATTACTGTTTATATTTAAACATTTATGACGCGAATTAGATATTTTAATTATTTTTTTTTTTTAATATGCAGAACACTGAACAGAGAAATTATATAGTTGCGCAAAGAAAAGCAGTGGGCGAAATTCGGATAGTGATAGTGCTTGCTGAGCTGTTCTGCTGCCGATCGCGCGCTTGTCGAAGAGAGGAGAGCCGGAGAGCCCAGTCCAATCTCACGCTCTCTCTCCTCTCTTTGAAGAGGGCAGCACTTACTCGCATATCATCGCGTTGAAGTTACGCGTTTCACTTGTCTACATATAGTTGCATATCTTTTAGTAGTATATAATCAAAGGTACAATTCTTAGATTTGTGGTACATTTAATAATTTCGTATTTTTTCTAATTATGGATATTTATTGAAATATTAAAATATTACACACTTAGTTAATTCAACGAAAATATGATGCGTGCTGAGAAAAGAAACACTCCTAGAGAGTTAGCATGTAAGATAAAAGTCGCTTGCGGTCTTCTTTCTCGGATTGGACTGGCAGGCCGAACTCGCGCTTCCGTTTCATCATACCTAATAAATCTAGTACCGTAACCCAAAACTAGGGTATAGCCAATGTGGCCTATGCTTTTATTTTATATGTATAATATAATGTATTCCTTTTTTACCTTCCGTCACCATTAGGTAAGGAAGGTATTGTCTTTGGTCAAAAAATTCGGTGGTGAGTTTTTGATGAATAAGCACGTTTTAGGGTCCCTACAATACGATTTTACTATTTTTACGACGATGTCTGTATGTGTGTGTGTGTGTGTGTGTGTGTGTGTGTGTGCGTGTGTGTGTGTGTGTGTGTGTGTGTGTGTGTGTGTGTGTGTGTGTGTGTGGGTGTGGGTGTGGGTGTGGGTGTGGGTGTGGGTGTGGGTGTGGGTGTGGGTGTGGGTGTGGGTGTGGGTGTGGGTGTGGGTGTGGGTGTGGGTGTGGGTGTGGGTGTGGGTGTGGGTGTGGGTGCGGGTGCGGGTGCGGGTGCGGGTGCGGGTGCGGGTGCGGGTGCGGGTGCGGGTGCGGGTGCGGGTGCGGGTGCGGGTGCGGGTGCGGGTGCGGGTGCGGGTGCGGGTGCGGGTGCGGGTGCGGGTGCGGGTGCGGGTGTGGGTGTGGGTGTGGGTGTGGGTGTGGGTGTGGGTGTGGGTGTGGGTGTGGGTGTGTGTGTGTGTGTGTGTGTGTATGTATGTGTGTCCGTGTGTGTGTATGTAACAAAATTTTCGCCTACGATAACTTCCATACCACAATTCTAAAAATTATAATTCTTTCGTATTTCTCTTCGTTACATCCATGTTAAGAGCTAATTAGATTTTGGTTAGAATTGGACAACCGGAAGTACCATCATTTGAAGATTTTAACAGTTTTTCTTGAAAAAACTATGTTAAATATAATTTTTTCACATTTGATGTTATTATAAATATTAAAGAATATTTTATTCTCTATACGATTTGACTGCATTTTATACTTAATATTAAATGGATATAGAGTTAAAAAATTATAAAGAAATTAAATTTCATAAAGTAGCCATAGCTGTGGAAACAGCTACTATATTAAAAAATTCTGATTGAAAGATGTCAGTGTCAAGTGAAATTGACATAGTGTGTCTGTCTTATAATTTTACTGGAAATATAGGATTTTTTGCTTTCTGTATGGAATTTGTATAAAATACTACAACTGCTTTAAGGTAATGTACAAGAAATAATAATAATAATAATAATAATAATAATAATAATAATAATAATAATAATAATAATAAATCTTTTATTTCTGCAGATACATTACACTGTATATAGAAAACGTCACAAAATAATAATTTTCTGTATGAAATTTGCATAAAATACATGCAACTGCCGGAAGGTAATGTACAAGAAATAGAATATGTATTTAATTTAACAAGGAACTTTCCGTATGAAATTTGTACAAAATACATAGAACTGACGGAAGGTAATGTGCTGGCCACATCAGATTTTTTTTGGTAGAACATGTAAAAAATATTCAAGTGATTTTAATACAATTTGATTTATAATGTTAGTACAATTTCAGTTTCGCCAATCGCAAACCTGGCAATAAATAAATAAACTCTGGGAATCCCCGAACTCCAAAACGCCTAACAACTCGTCTACGGTCTACCAACTCCTTACTTTTTACACTTTCCCGCAATAACGCTAACTTGACCCACGCTTAAAATTTTTGCTTTGCCTTCATATTTTGAATAATTGCGCGCGTGATGATTGGCAACTCTTTGCGTATTTCGACAATTTTGGTTTGTTTTGTTCCTCGCTTCTTGGTGGTTAAAGGAAATTGAGTGACTATGTCTCTATGTTATTATTTACTGCAACTAAATCGCTATGTCCAAACGTCATTCATTTTAATAGCGAACTGCGTTCCGCTGGCGCGGCGCAACGCGCGGTAGTAGCTAGGCATAGACACAGGCTGCGACTAAATACGGGTTTATAGCAAATTCCTACCAAATAATGCACATGGTCATTGTAAGGTTTAAAAGGTTTAAAAATAACAATGGGTATTTGAGTTTTTTTCATCTTTAACTCGGTAGCTCAGAAATTGCGTTTAAATAGTAATTTTGAATAAAAAACATCAATAACTGAATGATTTGTATGGGTGCTCTGCACCCATTTCAAATTTGGTATGGGTGCTTGCGCACCCAGAGCACCCATACTTTCGGCGCCTATGCATGAGAATATGTAAAATTAGGTAAGATCTTTCTTACTTAGATGAAGGTACAAGAGTGTATGGAAATGTTGATTGTATAAGAGAATAAGTGCTGTTTAACTGGGATTTCGAGTAACTTTTAACACCCAAATTTAAATAAAGACAATGGGGTCCAATAAATTTCGGATTTTGGTGTGCCGATGACTTGAAAATCCAATGCGTTCTTTCCATTTCAAGTAGAATACTAGTTTTAAATTTTATTATGTTCATACAAACAGACATATACCTAATAGATGTCTTTTTATGGACCATAGGATTATAAAATGGTAAAAATTTTATATGGCTGAAAATTCTGCCCTATTAATTTTAGGACATAAGTAAGTATAAATACAGAATTAAAAACTGCTTCAAATAAGTCTAGATTTATATAAGTTCTTAAGATAAACGTAAAATAAAATAAAATATCCGTTTTTAAGCTTTTTACAGAGTGTCATGCAAGACAAATCATACTATGAGTTATTGCAAAAATTAACATATATTTTTTCTTCTGTAATTCGAATAAATACGTTCTACAGTATTATTGAATATGATTTTCTGTTCAGATATCTGTATATATTAAGTGCAGTAGCAATTTAAAAGAATACTTTTTGAATTGGCGCCAAATTACTCTGCCTATGACGTTAAAAAGATATTAGCCAATGGCAGAACTGGAAAGACAAAATTTAAAAAAATATTTCTGCTTTAATTATAAAAATATTTATGCTTACATCAAACTGATCTTATGATCTTCTCAGAATAAAAATTTGATTTTATAAAATATACTTGCCACAACCCGAGATGGACGTCGTCTTTAATTGTCTACGTCTATGTGTCGGCAATGCGTAGACAATAAATTTATACGTAAATAATATAGACAATGTAATAAAAGATTATGATTGGACAATGGACAGTGAAGTAAGATTATGTTCGATCCAGCGTTGCTATATTAAATAGGAATATTTGTACCATTTTATGGATAACATATTTTATGTTGATGTATACTTTTGTGATTTTTAACTCTAATTGTAGGTTTGTATGAATAATCTAGGGATATTTTGTATGTTATATTCGAGACGAGACGAGAGTAATGCCCTCGAGATTTGCTCGAGACGAGAGTGGAAAGTCGAGATCTCGAATGTACTTTTTTAAAATTTTCCCATTAAAAAATAAGTACCTATAAAAGAACAAAATATTTATCGGTATATATAAATATTTAAATTGTCTCTTCATTTACATTAATATTTACTTATTCATTTTAAAGTTATTTTGGGTTATAGCAAAAAAAGTGATACCTATAGTGTACTCTTCACACCAGCTTCAAGTGCCCGCACTATACGAATATATAATTAAAATTACCAATATCTGCGTACAGAACAGATTGACACGCCAAGCAACGGTAAATAATAATAAGATATTGCGTATTTTTTATACCTAACCATTTAAATACAAGACAGTAAAATAATCAGTTTTAATTAGTAGTACTCGTTTCTTTGCTAATTATAAATTCGAGAAATTCGAGACTCTCGAGTCGAGATCGAGAGAAGGAAAGAAAAATTATGACGAGACGAGACACAGACTAATCTCGTCTCGAAATTTCGAGACGAGACGAGAGTGGATTGATTCTCGCCGTTTCTCGTCTCGCGGCATCACTATAAGTGATGTTTAACCATATTTCTTGTAATGTTTAATATTCATGCTTTGTGCAATTTTACACATAAAAAGATTTATTATTAACAAAGTTTAGTTTCACTAATTTAAATTATTTATTTAATGTATGTAAAAACGGTCGGCTCTCAAGCGCCATCTTCTATTTTCTTTGAAATGAAGTATAGTACATAGTTGACAGCTGTCACACCTGTAACTCGTTTATATTCTGTCGGCGGCAAATGTAAGCCACACCCTCATTGGTTAATGTCTTACAAAAGTCATCAGGCGAAACTGGAAGCGGAAATTTAAACATTATATTTTAAAAGACAATTTTCTCATGAATAAAGAGAAATATGAAAAAATAAAAAATCCGAGTAAAATATTATTTCTTATTCTTTCGATTAAAGCAAAGCAAAAAATCGTGCAACACCTCATTCAAATAATCGTACTAATTAAATAAAAGCTTAACGATTGATATTTAATTGTTAATATTATTCTACTTTTTCTGTGATGGTAAATGTATCCAAGATTACCGATATTACTAATAAATAATTAATTGAAATCAATACAATTGTTTAAAAAATTTGTGCTATTGCTCATGGCACTCTGTACATAGCTAAAAATTGTAACTTTTATTTTACTTTTACGGAAACAATAATTTTGGACGTATTACATGCAACTTTAATTCTGCATATTTTCTGTATTTACACTTTTGTAAATTAGTAGCGCAGATATTACAGCCATATAAAATTTTTACCTTGTACAGGATGCCCATCATATTTGTTCCTGCCTGAAATTTTAAGAATGCATTTCATAAGTCATTTGGTAAATATTAATACTTTAAGAGCCGGTATTCCATCCCCTGGTAAAATGTCAAGTAATTTAACTGCTGCTAGATAAAATAAAAATATCGCATCATATATTTGACACGTGTATAATTTTGACCATTTACGCTATAATATTGATGCGGGATTTTTATTTTATCTGGCAGTTAAATTACCTAACACTTTACCACGAGATGGAAGTACCGGCTCTTAATCGAATAATCACAGTAGGTATAAGAGCAAAACAAAATTTTAAATACCAAGTGACTTATGAAAGGTGTAACATAGATTGCATTCACATTTAAATAAAAAAATCTGGTGTGGCCAACGCAATACCTCCCGCCATTTACAGCCCGAGTCACAAAAAATATTAAGTTAATCCTTATTTTTGGATTAGCGAATTTTACTCTAATTTTGACAGTTTATTTCTTAAAATATAGTCTAATCTAATCCAAGTAACTGCCTTTTTTTAAACTCCTCAATAGGATTAAATCCCAATTACAGAGTGGATTCACTTTCACACATCCATGCCTTAGTGGAATTCAAACCCAGAGCCCCGAGGGAACTCTTGAAATGAGACGTTGCTCTAACCATCGAGCCACCGGAGCTATATTAAAATGAAGATTAAATTTAATATACCGAGATAGAATAGAATTCATTGAGGATTAGCGTAAACATTTTTGTGAATCGTTGAATATTATTAATCTAAATACATACCTACTACTACTATTTATACATACTTACTACTACTATTTACTTATGTTGAAAATTATACTGAATTCCTTTTCTATTGTTCTATTTGCTTTTTTCTTTTTAAAACGTTACTAATATTATTTTGAAATGATTAGTTTTTTGATAGTGACATTTATCTGTCAGTTACATGCATTTGAATAACTGTTTTGTTAGTTTAAAGCGTGGGCCCTGGGATTTAAATTATAGATAATTTTACAAATTTAACCATAAAATATATAAAAAAGTATTAATGCAAATCTATAGAAAATATAATAAGCTTTAATTTTTATAATAACATTAATCTCGAAAATATAACATTTAAAGGTGTTTTTCGAAGAAAAACTATTTTGAGCTTCTAGTAAAGTGCCGTTTCCAGTTATCCAATTTTCACCAAAATCTAATGAGCTCTTTCCATTAAAGAAAAAGGTCGAAATACAAGGTTTCACATACATATATACACAGACATCATCGTGAAAATGTAAAAATTGGATTCTAGGGACCTTAAAACATCGTCATTTACCAAAATCTCGATATGAGATTTTTAGCCAGTGGCGTACCTAAGTGAAATGGTGCCCAGGGAAAAGGTTGTAATTGCGCCCCCTGTCAACAATGTAAAATCAAGATTACTTCTTTCTCGCTTTAGTGTAGCGAGATATGTGACATTTGTATTGTTGTTGAAATTAAGAATATCCATGTATATATGTATATATATATATATATATATATATATATATATATATATATATATATATATATATACAGGGTGGTGGCGGTTAGGGGTGAACATAGAGATTTAACATGGGATTTTAGTTTTTTGCAATTTCCTGCTCTTCTGTTCATTTTACGGCAAAAACTGTAGAGTAAAAAATTGTTCAGAATTAAAAATTGCATACAAAAATGTATTTACATTTATTATTATGTTTTTGGTTTCTTCACAATTTTAAAAAGAAATTACAAAATTTCTGTTATATTGTAGGAATAGCCATGGAATTTATTTTTTTCTGGTTGTCAAAAATTATTTATAAACGTCAACCATGCGTTAATCTAACTTAAAAATTAAATAAAAACAAACAACTTTTAATTTTAATACGCATTTTTTATTAGGTATACCATTTAATAATAAACCAATTCCAAATGTATCAACTACGTAGAATTTTGATTTATCATAGCCAATACCATTTCTTCATTCACTTCGTTATGACGTCTTCTATTATTATTATTATTATTATTATTATTATTATTATTATTATTATTATTATTATTATTATTATTATTATTATTATTATTATTATTATTATTATTATTATTATTATTATTATTATTATTATTATTATTATTATTATTATTATTATTATTATTATTATTATTATTATTATTATTATTATTATTATTATTATTATTATTATTATTATTATTATTATTATTATTATTATTATTATTATTATTATTATTATTATTATTATTATTATTATTATTATTATTATTATTATTATTATTATTATTATTATTATTATTATTATTATTATTATTATTATTATTATTATTATTATTATTATTATTATTATTATTATTATTATTATTATTATTATTATTATTATTATTATTATTATTATTATTATTATTATTATTATTATTATTATTATTATTATTATTATTATTATTATTATTATTATTATTATTATTATTATTATTATTATTATTATTATTATTATTATTATTATTATTATTATTATTATTATTATTATTATTATTATTATTATTATTATTATTATTATTATTATTATTATTATTATTATTATTATTATTATTATTATTATTATTATTATTATTATTATTAGTATTATTATTATTATTATTATTATTAGTATTATTATTATTATTATTATTATTATTATTATTATTATTATTATTATTATTATTATTATTATTATTATTATTATTATTATTATTATTATTATTATTATTATTATTATTATTATTATTATTATTATTATTATTATTATTATTATTATTATTATTATTATTATTATTATTATTATTATTATTATTATTATTATTATTATTATTATTATTATTATTATTATTATTATTATTATTATTATTATTATTATTATTATTATTATTATTATTATTATTATTATTATTATTATTATTATTATTATTATTATTATTATTATTATTATTATTATTATTATTATTATTATTATTATTATTATTATTATTATTATTATTATTATTATTATTATTATTATTATTATTATTATTATTATTATTATTATTATTATTATTATTATTATTATTATTATTATTATTATTATTATTATTATTATTATTATTATTATTATTATTATTATTATTATTATTATTATTATTATTATTATTATTATTATTATTATTATTATTATTATTATTATTATTATTATTATTATTATTATTATTATTATTATTATTATTATTATTATTATTATTATTATTATTATTATTATTATTATTATTATTATTATTATTATTATTATTATTATTATTATTATTATTATTATTATTATTATTATTATTATTATTATTATTATTATTATTATTATTATTATTATTATTATTATTATTATTATTATTATTATTATTATTATTATTATTATTATTATTATTATTATTATTATTATTATTATTATTATTATTATTATTATTATTATTATTATTATTATTATTATTATTATTATTATTATTATTATTATTATTATTATTATTATTATTATTATTATTATTATTATTATTATTATTATTATTATTATTATTATTATTATTATTATTATTATTATTATTATTATTATTATTATTATTATTATTATTATTATTATTATTATTATTATTATTATTATTATTATTATTATTATTATTATTATTATTATTATTATTATTATTATTATTATTATTATTATTATTATTATTATTATTATTATTATTATTATTATTATTATTATTATTATTATTATTATTATTATTATTATTATTATTATTATTATTATTATTATTATTATTATTATTATTATTATTATTATTATTATTATTATTATTATTATTATTATTATTATTATTATTATTATTATTATTATTATTATTATTATTATTATTATTATTATTATTATTATTATTATTATTATTATTATTATTATTATTATTATTATTATTATTATTATTATTATTATTTTATTATTATTATTATTATTATTATTATTATTATTATTATTATTATTATTATTATTATTATTATTATTATTATTATTATTATTATTATTATTATTATTATTATTATTATTATTATTATTATTATTATTATTATTATTATTATTATTATTATTATTATTATTATTATTATTATTATTATTATTATTATTATTATTATTATTATTATTATTATTATTATTATTATTATTATTATTATTATTATTATTATTATTATTATTATTATTATTATTATTATTATTATTATTATTATTATTATTATTATTATTATTATTATTATTATTATTATTATTATTATTATTATTATTATTATTATTATTATTATTATTATTATTATTATTATTATTATTATTATTATTATTATTATTATTATTATTATTATTATTATTATTATTATTATTATTATTATTATTATTATTATTATTATTATTATTATTATTATTATTATTATTATTATTATTATTATTATTATTATTATTATTATTATTATTATTATTATTATTATTATTATTATTATTATTATTATTATTATTATTATTATTATTATTATTATTATTATTATTATTATTATTATTATTATTATTATTAGTATTATTATTATTATTATTATTATTATTATTATTATTATTATTATTATTAGTATTATTATTATTATTATTATTATTATTATTATTATTATTATTATTATTAGTATTATTATTATTATTATTATTATTAGTATTATTATTATTATTATTATTATTAGTATTATTATTATTATTATTATTATTATTATTATTAGTATTATTATTATTATTATTATTATTAGTATTATTATTATTATTATTATTATTATTATTATTATTATTATTATTATTATTATTATTATTATTATTATTATTATTATTATTATTATTATTATTATTATTATTATTATTATTATTATTATTATTATTATTATTATTATTATTATTATTATTATTATTATTATTATTATTATTATTATTATTATTATTATTTTCTTCATTACCTTCGTTCACAGCTGCACTAGCTGTATTCTCAAAAAATTTAAAAAGTTTAGAAATTGTTGCTATAATAGGAATTGGTGTATTTTCGTACTTTATGGAAAACAAATCACGTATTCTTCTAAAACTATTTCCACCATAATATTTTTTTATAACGTAAACACGTTCCTTATTCGAATAAACACTCATTATTAACTTTTTATTAGAGAAAATTTCGAAAATTTGACAGAAATTGAATGACATTATTATGTTTAAACATTTGAGTTATAAGTCATGGCTATTGCTACAAATTAACAGAAATTTTGTAATTTCTTTTTAAAATTGTGAAGAAACCAAAAACATAATAATAAATGTAAATACATTTTTGTATGCAGTTTTTGCCGTAAAATGAACAGGAGAGCAGGAAATTGCAAAAAACTAAAATCCCATGTTAAATCCCTATGTTCACCCCTAACCGCCACCACCCTGTATATATATATATATATATATATATATATATATATATATATATATATATATATATATATATATATATATATATATATATGTAAAATTCACTTTTCGACTGGGCGCCACTGGTACAGTACAATAACAAAATAACTGTCAATATACGGGTGTTCCGTGACTCGACCGACAAACTTATACCATATATTCCGGGGGTCATTACGATCAAAAAATGGCATTAATAATGTGCTCGAAATAGGGTTTCTCTTTCAACGCTTATCAAAACAAGATCACTTACTCGATCTCGCCGTGACGTACGTATGTATGTATGTACGTATCTCGTATAACTCAAAAACGTTAAGCCATGCATAGAAAGTTGAAATTTTGTATTTAGGATTTAGTTGTGCTCCTCTTTTTTTGATCATTACATAATTTCCAGAAGTGGTACTTTACTTGAAGCCTATAATAGATTATAAATGAAATACTATATTAAAATATAATCCAAAACTTTTCAAATTTGGTATATAAGATTTTTATGCCAATGGGACTAACATATTAGATTTTGGTTACAATAGGCTAACCGGAAGGGACATATTATCTGAAGTTATTAACAGATTTTTTTTGAATAAAATGGTTTTATTTTAGAAATAAATGCTTCAAATAATAGTTTTAGAGAATTAAATTCTGCGTCTAGCACAACCAATATTATTAAATTAGCCCATTCTATAAGCGAGATATGTAAATTAAAAAATTATATACTTTTTGGTTTATAAATCTTGCTATGAATTAGGACAAAAAAGTACAAAAATTTAATGTTAATGTCAAATTACGTCAAATACGTGCAATTTTATAATGGGCCCGTCCAACTTTTTTTGAATTTTTTATGTTACAAAGAATTTAAAAATGGAAATTTCGTATTTTTTATTTTCTTGAAATTATGCTTAAATAACGCCTAAAATAATTATTAAAGTTTTGGCGCGAAAGTTGTGACGTTAGTGTCACTCCGTCATAAGTAGAGAGAACCGACATTCGTTACTATTAATAATGATAATATAATATATAATAAATGTTGCAAGAATAAAAATACGTATCCATTACAAACTGTGATCAAAAATCTTTAGAGCTAATGGTAATGGACCTTTCCAATTTAAAGAGAGAGAAGATATGCGCAATGGGGATCTGCGCATAGTAAGAACAACTGAGATCTATGACGTTTGATTCTAAAACATTTAGACGTAAAATGTGAGAATATCTCGGATAACTTTAAAAAATCTTATCGAAATAAGTTACAAAAGCTTTTATTGAAGGTAAAATGTCTAACGATGCAAATTTTCACTGAGCATACATGTATTTTAATGACTGCAATATTTTTGACGTTTCGTTTGACAGCCCAACTGGCAGTTGTTCGCGCCATTTTCTTACTATTTGCAGCGATAGAAAGAGATAGCCCTTAAATTGGAAAGGTCCATAAATAAACGAGATAGTTATTATATCATTCCAAAATATATATTTGTATGATTTACTTACATGAATAGGTATAGGAGTAGTGTTAAATGATAATTTATGAAAAACTTCCAAAGTACATACATATTATACATAAATAAAAATCAGGTAAGTAAAATTAATAATTTTTCTCGTTTTCATAATCAGATTAATCATTCGCTTTAATTAATGTGACTTTAAGACTTTCTTTAATATAATATTGAAGGTTATTATACTCACCAAGTGCCATTATAATAATTAAAATAGTATTTAAACTATTTTCTATTTGTAATTACAATAATCAAAGCATAGTTCATAATAAAAAGTAATCCAACATTTACATTTCTATTTACTAAATGATTACAACAATGACAAGTATTGAGATTACAATAATTAAAACATAAATTATAATTTTATTTATTTAATAAGTAAATTTTATTTTAATCTTAATAAAAAATTACACGGATGTATTAAATATGTGCGTGTGTGTAAAGCTAATCGCGAATTTATGAGCAAAATATGCATGGTCCACTGTACAGTGACATTTTCACAGGGTAACTGGACGACTGTAATGACGCTGACGTCACAACATGGCGATCATTTTACGCTAAAAACTTTAATTACATTATTATAGGTATAAAAATACAAACTATATAGCAATTTTTATTTCGTTTTCCTTTATTTATATTCAAAATTCATATGCAACATGTAATTTGTAAAAAGTCGAAGACTTGGAATTGGGTGTAAGTATATTTTATGTTGGTCTTGCGTACAAGGCAGTCGTGTGATGTCCACATCAGATTTTTTATTACTTATTTTATTAAAATGCCTGTTTCCAATTATTGACCGTGAAAAGTATTTTAAACATATTTATATATTGTTATAAATGTTGATATGAATATATGTGACTCCAATTATCAACGAACACAACTATTTGAGAACAAAATTAATTTAACATCTACATTAGATATTTATGATATAAGTATTAAAAGAGACATTTTATTTTGTGAGAATGTTTGGAACACAAAGCGAAGCGGAGTGGTACAAACCTTCTATCAAAATAAAATCACTTTTAACACAACACGTATATCAACAATATTTTTTCTACAAAGACTATTTTTACCTCCCGCTACCCTTGGTAAGGGAGGTATAGGTATCGTGCTCAGTGGCGTACCTAGAGTGGGGCAAACAGGGCAGGTGTCCTGGGCGCCAGAACCAAGGGGGCGCCGCTTGGAACCCTTGGTATCCGTATGTAACTTGGGTGCCAGAATTTAAAGTGTTAAAACTGTTGATTACTGTGCGTATTGACATTTTTCGGAACTGTTGAAACTCTCTATCTGTTTTTTCATCGTCTACTCAACGCTGGGAAATACTCAAAAACACTGTGCCCATAGTTATTAAATCTGAGTCTAAAACAATATGAAGTGCAAAAGTGGAAGCTGTGAAGCCCATAAACAACTACCTTGACGGCATACTCCAAATTCCCGAGACTATAATAGATGATGCAAATGAAACGAGTGAAACAAGTGATGCTACGCAATAATTGTACAACTGTATGTTGACACTCGATTTTTTGACTCTACTTGAATTGTGGACGAGAGTACTCATTCCTATTGATAGAGTTCAGAAAAGACTGCAAGATATAAATATAAACTTTCACGATGCCGCCTTAGATTTGAAAGGTTTAAGAGATTATTTTCGCAATGAAAGAGAAACTTTGGTGACTGAAGCTCTGGAAATTGAACTTAGTCTCTGTCAAAACTGGGATCTTGAAACCGGAAAACGCCAACGGCGAAAAATCTTCGAATAGCCATGCAAATAATGTTGACTATTGCAGTTTCCATCGCTAGCTGTGAAAGATCTTTCAACAAATTAAAACCGATCTTAAACTATCTGAGAGATCGAGTAAGTGATCTTGTTTTGATAAGCGTTGAAAGAGAAAACCTATTTCGAGCACATTATTAATGCCATTTTTTGATCGTAATGACCCCCGGAATATATGGTATAAGTTTGTCGGTCGAGTCACGGAACACCCGTATATTGACAGTTATTTTGTTATTGTACTGTACCAGTGGCGCCCAGTCGAAAAGTGAATTTTACATATATATATATATATATATATATATATATATATATATATATATATATATATATATATGTAAAATTCACTTTTCGACTGGGCGCCACCGGTACAGTACAATAACAAAATAACTGTCAATATACGGGTGTTCCGTGACTCGACCGACAAACTTATACCATATATTCCGGGGGTCATTACGATCAAAAAATGGCATTAATAATGTGCTCGAAATAGGTTTTCTCTTTCAACGCTTATCAAAACAAGATCACTTACTCGATCTCTCAGATAGTTTAAGATCGGTTTTAATTTGTTGAAAGATCTTTCACAGCTAGCGATGGAAACTGCAATAGTCAACATTATTTGCATGGCTATTCGAAGATTTTTCGCCGTTGGCGTTTTCCGGTTTCAAGATCCCAGTTTTGACAGAGACTAAGTTCAATTTCCAGAGCTTCAGTCACCAAAGTTTCTCTTTCATTGCGAAAATAATCTCTTAAACCTTTCAAATCTAAGGCGGCATCGTGAAAGTTTATATTTATATCTTGCAGTCTTTTCTGAACTCTATCAATAGGAATGAGTACTCTCGTCCACAATTCAAGTAGAGTCAAAAAATCGAGTGTCAACATACAGTTGTACAATTATTGCGTAGCATCACTTGTTTCACTCGTTTCATTTGCATCATCTATTATAGTCTCGGGAATTTGGAGTATGCCGTCAAGGTAGTTGTTTATGGGCTTCACAGCTTCCACTTTTGCACTTCATATTGTTTTAGACTCAGATTTAATAACTATGGGCACAGTGTTTTTGAGTATTTCCCAGCGTTGAGTAGACGATGAAAAAACAGATAGAGAGTTTCAACAGTTCCGAAAAATGTCAATACGCACAGTAATCAACAGTTTTAACACTTTAAATTCTGGCACCCAAGTTACATACGGATACCAAGGGTTCCAAGCGGCGCCCCCTTGGTTCTGGCGCCCAGGACACCTGCCCTGTTTGCCCCACTCTAGGTACGCCACTGAGCACGATACCTATACCTCCCTTACCAAGGGTAGCGGGAGGTAAAAATAGTCTTTGTAGAAAAAATATTGTTGATATACGTGTTGTGTTAAAAGTGATTTTATTTTGATAGAAGGTTTGTACCACTCCGCTTCGCTTTGTGTTCCAAACATTCTCACAAAATAAAATGTCTCTTTTAATACTTATATCATAAATATCTAATGTAGATGTTAAATTAATTTTGTTCTCAAATAGTTGTGTTCGTTGATAATTGGAGTCACATATATTCATATCAACATTTATAACAATATATAAATATGTTTAAAATACTTTTCACGGTCAATAATTGGAAACAGGCATTTTAATAAAATAAGTAATAAAAAATCTGATGTGGACATCACACGACTGCCTTGTACGCAAGACCAACATAAAATATACTTACACCCAATTCCAAGTCTTCGACTTTTTACAAATTACATGTTGCATATGAATTTTGAATATAAATAAAGGAAAACGAAATAAAAATTGCTATATAGTTTGTATTTTTATACCTATAATAATGTAATTAAAGTTTTTAGCGTAAAATGATCGCCATGTTGTGACGTCAGCGTCATTACAGTCGTCCAGTTACCCTGTGAAAATGTCACTGTACAGTGGACCATGCATATTTTGCTCATAAATTCGCGATTAGCTTTACACACACGCACATATTTAATACATCCGTGTAATTTTTTATTAAGATTAAAATAAAATTTACTTATTAAATAAATAAAATTATAATTTATGTTTTAATTATTGTAATCTCAATACTTGTCATTGTTGTAATCATTTAGTAAATAGAAATGTAAATGTTGGATTACTTTTTATTATGAACTATGCTTTGATTATTGTAATTACAAATAGAAAATAGTTTAAATACTATTTTAATTATTATAATGGCACTTGGTGAGTATAATAACCTTCAATATTATATTAAAGAAAGTCTTAAAGTCACATTAATTAAAGCTGATTTTTATTTATGTATAATATGTATGTACTTTGGAAGTTTTTCATAAATTATCATTTAACACTACTCCTATACCTATTCATGTAAGTAAATCATACAAATATATATTTTGGAATGATATAATAACTATCTCGTTTATTTATTACCATTAGCTCTAAAGATTTTTGATCACAGTTTGTAATGGATACGTATTTTTATTCTTGCAACATTTATTATATATTATATTATCATTATTAATAGTAACGAATGTCGGTTCTCTCTACTTATGACGGAGTGACACTAACGTCACAACTTTCGCGCCAAAACTTTAATAATTATTTTAGGCGTTATTTAAGCATAATTTCAAGAAAATAACAAATACGAAATTTCCATTTTTAAATTCTTTGTAACATATAAAAAATTCAAAAAAAGTTGGATGGGCCCATTATAAAATTGCACGTATTTGACGTAATTTGACATTAACATTAAATTTTTGTACTTTTTTGTCCTAATTCATAGCAAGATTTATAAACCAAAAAGTATATAATTTTTTAATTTACATATCTCGCTTATAGAATGGGCTAATTTAATAATATTGGTTGTGCTAGACGCAGAATTTAATTCTCTAAAACTATTATTTGAAGCATTTATTTCTAAAATCAAAATAAAACCATTTTATTCAAAAAAAATCTGTTAATAACTTCAGATAATATGTCACTTCCGGTTAGCCTATTGTAACCAAAATCTAATATGTTAGTCCCATTGGCATAAAAATCTTATATACCAAATTTGAAAAGTTTTGGATTATATTTTAATATAGTATTTCATTTATAATCTATTACAGGCTTCAAGTAAAGTACCACTTCTGGAAATTATGTAATGATCAAAAAAAGAGGAGCACAACTAAATCCTAAATACAAAATTTCAACTTTCTATGCATGGCTTAACGTTTTTGAGTTATACGAGATACGTACATACATACATACGTACGTCACGGCGAAATTAGTCAAAATGGATTCAGGGATGGTCAAAATGAATATTTCCGTTGAAATCTCAAAACCGAAATTTTTCGCAATTACAATACTTCCTTATTATTTACAGGAAAGTAAAAACTGTATATTACCTATACTTTTCATAATTTAATAGCCACTGGCTCGATGTTCTGCCTATAGCAGCGCGATACCATTGTAGATCTGTTTTCAAGTAATTATACTCAATTCTCCCACTTCCATGCTGTTTTCTTTTTGAAATCTTAGTGGACACACACAATAATTTAGAAAAACTATGTCATGGGGTGTGATATTCGTAAACATGAAACACGTGCAGTGGCGGATCCTGGTGATATTCTCGAGGGGGGGGGGGATAATTATATTTGAATTTGAATAATAGATATATAAAATTCCATATTTAAACATATCATCAGCCCTTCTCAGGGGAGGTAATTACTATTTCAGCACTGCTTCTATTCAATTGATGAATTTTTAAACACTACCTTCCACTTTAGCTTCTTTGTATTTTATTCACAAATCTGGTGGAAACATTTACATTCACTTTTGTAAATTAATGTACATAATTTGACGTATAATAAATAAAATTGTTTTTATTTTGGAATTATAAACTTTTTCTTCGCCCTCAAAAGCAAGGGCAATTTG
Source organism: Harpalus rubripes (assembly GCA_963082715.1). Lineage (NCBI taxonomy): Eukaryota > Metazoa > Arthropoda > Insecta > Coleoptera > Carabidae > Harpalus > Harpalus rubripes. Next base: position 41,576,288 of record OY720448.1, on the reverse strand, counting down.
ACTTTTATCGCCCGAGGGCCTATAAAGTTGCCAAGCAACAGATATTCAAACGTCAAAATCATGGTTTATAGACAAATGTCAGACGACACAATAAATTCGATAAAACACATTTTTTAAACACCGCTACTAGTAAAACTTTTCGTATCCTTTGTCGTATACGCCTTTTGACTTCTGTGGAACCAACTTACCCTATGCAGCCTTAAATTCATCCGATATTTCTTTTGAATAATCAATATTATCTATTTTCATTTGACACTAATTTAAAATTATATAAACAAACAATATAGCTAGAAACCACAGCATAATTCAAATTCACAACGCCAGCACAACGATACCGAATATATTATACTACCTACTGAATCATTGAATTTCGAGAACCAAATTAAAGACAATCTTGTATGTACCACGGGCATAATCAGGATTATAGCAGTCGAGAAATTTAAAGCTCTCCTCTATGGGCCGAGCTTTAAACATTTCCCCGGCTACAGTGTTTTGATTATACCCTTAATACATAAATAACTATTAAATGTATAACATGATTAAATAAATATATTATTATATCATTGTCATTCAACATATTTTTCATTTCCATACAAACGCATATTGTTTTTTCGTGGACATCACAATTTCAAATAAGTGTTATCGGTATAATACCCCGATATTATTCAATCAAACAATAAGATCAAACTGCACCTATCTTCCCACCACTATTTTCTTACGTGAAATAATATATAGAACCCTTTTCGGGGGCGCTCGAGCGGACGCAAAATTCCGCCTATACACAAATAGGGAAACAATTTGATGTGGCCAACACAATACTTCTTGCCTTTTTAATTTAAATACATATATTTATCTCTCTCACACGAAGCGTGTGCGATAAGGATTGATATAACATGCTTGTCTTTCAAAAATTCGAATTGTTTCGACTAAATTACGACATTCCATTTTAAAACTGTGGTCGTTGTTGACAATACTTTCTCTGTAACGTAAGTTTATTAATTCGGATATATTAGGTACCTTGTTTCGTACGAATAACTTTATTTTTATGTCACTCATACCTCACACTGACACTGTGTTATCTTCTTTTCCACATATTTGGTTTTACATTTGCTAATAAACTTACCAGTTGGGCTTAGTTTTGAATTTTAAATGCCTTTACTGTAACATATTTTTATAATAACAAAATAACAGTAGTATCTTATGTACCCTCGTAGAAACTAAGTGAATGATACTACTGAATTTGAAAGAACAAAATCTTAATTTATACAATTCGTAGATGACCTTGAACGGATATTTTTAAAAAATTTCACTATACATACTAATGCTGGAAACTATATTAACTTGCTTTCCATATAACTATTGTTCTATTTACAATTTTCTTTTTAAAATGTTACTATTATTAATATGAAATGATTATGTTTTGAGTGACATTTACAGTTACATTACATTTGAGCTGAACTGTAGGCGCTTTCTTTTTAGGGGGAATATGAATAACTGACCGTATCTAGTACTAAACTGAGCTGAACTACTCCCATAAAGAATAGTATATTTTTTAAAAATAATAAGTAGAAACTCAAAACCTATATAACATTATGTTTATAATATAATAATCTGCTGAATTTGCTTGTGGCTATTCGCAATTGTATTAGAATTGTATGGTATATATATATATATATATATATATATATATATATATATATATATATATATATATATATATATATATATATATATATATATATATATATATATATATATATAAAGATAAAAGCTATGGTTTTTAGTAATTTTTGTTAATCTTTTTCAGTTATTACTTAACTAGAATATATGGGCGATAATACATGCATTACTCTAATATATACAGTTCACATTCCTTTTTGACCTGTTATCGGTGTCCTTTCCCACACACGCAACTTTGTCAGCGACGGACTGGCCCTCTACGACGCGTTCCCCTAAGTGGGATAAAATACACATTGTCATTCCAATTTACAACAATTATCACAGGCGTGCATTATCATCTAATAAGATAGGCAGGTGGGGGGGGGGGGGGCAGGAATAAGGTTGCTCGTGTATCTCAGCCTCTCAGGTGGTATTTATCACACTTCGAAGAATATAGCTCCATGGACCCAGAGTTGTCCCAGACAACTCTTCGGATAATTAGGAAACTACTACGTTTGCGGCCACAAACAAATAATATAAATGTATATTTCACATACACCATGCATATCAAATACTCAAGCAGTGTATAACATATCAATCAAGCATCTGGTGATCCACACCAAACTATACCTGTATAATAATTAGAATGACGGCGAGTTCTAGCACTCACCTATAATTACTGCAAGCATCTCGTCTTTTTTTTATTGACACTGTTCACAGTTTCACCCACGTCCGTATATGACTGCTAGCACACAGCAACTAACTGCCCTAACCATCCAATGGTCGGGGGTTTGTTGTTATTGTGTTTAGGACTGTCAAGTGTTTTTGCCTTAAGCCAGCGCTTCTAAACCAGTGGCGCTCACTCGAAAAGTGAACCTTACATATGTATATTAACACGATCATACATTCAGTAGAACACGAAATAAATCCTTTTATTTATATGACATACATTAATTATTCAAATCTTTTTAATGTTACTTAGATTATAATTTATGCATTTTTTATATTTTCAAAGCATGAGTGATTCATAATATTCAAGAAATCGTAGATAAAATTTTCCCTCTAGTGGCGCAAATCAGTACTACGAAAAGCAATCGTACAAGCGCCAACATTTTTTTCTATAACTAATAGATAGCGAGCTACAGCTCTTCAAACAGAGCAAATTTTTGAAAATTTTCTTAAGGTTTTATTTGGATCATATTTCATTATATATTTGTTTACTTTTTTTGCAAATTATTTATTATTATTTATTAGTTATTATTTAACTACTATACATAAATATTAATGAACCTTTTCAATTTAACGGCTATCTCTTTCTATCGCTGCAAATAGTAAGAAAATGGCGCGAACAACTGCCAGTTGGGCTGTCAAACGAAACGTCAAAAATATTGCAGTTATTAAAATACCTGTATTCGTAGTAAAAATTTGCATCTTTAGACATTTTAACTTCAATAAAAGCTTTTGTAACTTATTTCGATAAATTATTTGAGATATTCTCACATTTTACGTCTAATTTTTTTTAGAAACATACGCCATAGATCTCAGTTGTTCTTACTATGGGTCCATTATTCTATAGCTTTTTTTCTTTCTAAAGAGGTTTATAGTCCAAGAAATTTTCGCTATTACCTCAAAGTAATTGCAACAAAAGCTTTTTTACGAAATCTTGTCCAGAAAATGCGCTGCATAACATATAAAAATTCGGAGCATTGGTACCTCCCGCCAATTGGATATATGGCGACATATTTTGGTTTTTGGCCATTTGCTCATAACAGTTATAAAAGATATTTAAATTAGTCAAAAAATAAATAATATTATTTATATAATACTTAGGCCCAGTTGCATAAAGCATTGTTAACTTTAATCACGTTGTTAACTTTAACAAGGCTTCTTTACCAATGTATTTTTGATACGTATCCATGGTTTCAATGTGTAGTTAAACACATGATCAGCTAACAACGTTTTATGTAACTGGCCCTTAGTCTAATAGGTTTTACTATTTATAACAGTTTACATTGTTAACGTTTCCTGCAATTTTTTAATTTTTCGTTTATGACTCTGATCCGATGAACGAATTGTGAGATACTTAAACTCACATGAAATCCCTTTAAAACTGTAATCATTTGCAAAACGGCACAGTTTTAAATTATGTCATTAAAAATTTCGCCGCAACTAAAGATATAAATATTAAGTATTTAATACGTGTCGAAGTGTTTGATGATAATTTGAGAAATGAGCCGATTATCAGGTGTTTAAAATTTTTGAGGAACTTCATGAGTTTAAGGTGTTAGTAACTCACAAATCGTTCATCGTTGTAATAGTGTTATACATAATATAAAAGAGAATTTCATGCTGAAATTAAATTTTTAAACCACGTTATCGTATCTTTAACAAAATCAGAATCGTGGATGAAAAATTTAAAAATGGTAAAAAAACAACACAACAACAATTTTATTTTTAAATCGTAGATAATTTATATCTTTCGATGCCACGACGAATAAAAACTGTTATAAATAGTAAAAACGATTAGACTAAGCATTAAATACGTAATATTATTTATTTTTTGAATAATTTAAATATCTTTCATAATTGTTATAAGCGAATGGCCAAAAATCTAAATACGTCGCCATTTTTCCCAAATGGCAGGAGGTTCCCACGCATGTAGCGCATTTTTCTGGACAGAATTCTGTAAAAATGCTCTTGTTAAAAAACAAAAATTTCCTGGACTATAAAACCTCTTTAGAATGAAAAAAAAACTGATGTAGCCAGCACATTACCTTCTGTCAGTTCTATGTATTTTGTACAAATTCCAATCAGAAAGTTTCTTGCAAAAGGTTCCATATTTCCAGTACATTACCTTCAGTCAGTTCTCTGTATTTTGTAGAAATTCTACACAGAAAGTGTTTTGTAAGAGATTCTATATTTCCATAAAATGGTAACACAAACATACTGTCAATTACACTTGACACCTCGCTTGACACTGATATTTGTCAATTAGAATTTTGTTAATATAGGTAGATGTTACCATGGTTATATTGCATACAACTGGTTGCTTTATGAAATTTTATTTCTTTATAATTTTTTTTAGCTCTGTATCCATTGAATATGAAGTATAAAATATAATCAAATCGTATAGAGAATAAATATTCTTTAACATTTATAATAACATTAAATGTGAAAAAATGATATGTAACATCGATTTTTCAAGAAAAACTGTTAAAATCTTCAAATTAGGATACTTCTGGTAGACCAAATATAACCAAAATGTAATCAGCTTTTCATATGGATGTAAAGAAAAGGTATATGCAAAATTTTTAATTTTTGAAAAGGCGGTATTGGAGTTATGGGATCCGAAAAAATCGTCACACACACATACATACATTTATCCATACATACAGACATCATAGTAGAAATGTGGCCAACACCTGACCTCCAGTCAATTCCACGTTTGAAATAGCAATGAACTTTAAGTAAAGTATCCCTTCCGGTTGAGCGTTTGTAAACAAAATCTAATTTGTTGTTCCAATAAATAGAAAAGTCTGTACTTCCAAATTTTGGATTATATTTTATTATCTTTTTCCTCGAAAATCTGTTAAGAGCTCCAAATTAAGTACCACTTCCGGTTTATCATAATAATATAGGTATAGTCAAAAGATAATGTGGTTTCAAATTGTACACGGGTTTTAAGTACCAAATTTGAGAAGTTTTGAATCATGTTTTAATATATTTTTTCAAGAAAATCTGTTTATAGCTTCCTGTAAAGTTGTACTTCCGGTTTATCAATTTTACAAAACATATAGTATATCGTTCTCATTAGTATACAAGTCTTAAATGCCAAATATGAAAAGTTTTGATTGTATCAATTTATTTTTCACGAAAATCTGTTCAGAGCTTGAAATAAAGTATTACTTCCGGTTTATCAATTTTAGCTAAAATCTAATATGTTGCTTCCCTTTATATAAAAGTCTTAAATACTAAATTTGACCAGTTTTGGAATATATCATAATATATTTTTAACGAAAATCTGTTGAGAGCTTCAAGTAAAGTATAACTTCTGGTTTATTAATTTTAGCCAAAATCTAATATGTTGTTCCCCTTTATATAAAAGTCTTGATGTCTTAAATACTAAAACCAAAAAGTATTGGATTATATTTTAATATAATCCAATAAATGTAAAGTATCACTTCCGGTTATTCAATTTTACCCAAAATCTAATCAACTCTTTATGTGAATGCAAAAGCTTAAATACGGGAAATAGAAATATTTGGAAGTTTGTTATAAGAGTTATCGTGGATGAAAAAATCAATACACACACACACATCATAATCATCATCATCATCATCATCATCATCATCATCATCATCATCATCATCATCATCATCATCATCATCATCATCATCATCATCATCATCATCATCATCGTAAAAATAGTAAAAACTTGTTGTAGGGACCCTAATTCGTGCTTATTCACTGAAAACTTGCCATCGAATTTTTGGACCGATAACATTACCTCCCTCCACGGGAGGTAATAGTAAAATCGTATTCTAGGGATCGTAAAACGTGCTTATACATTACAAACTCTACTTAATATGTATCTATAGTAGTTAAATAATAATAATTAATGAATAACAAGTAATAATTTGTAAGAAGACGTATATATATAATAAAATATGAATCAAATGAAGCATTAAGAATTTTCAAAAATTTGCTCAGTTTGAAGCGCTGTAACCCGCTAACTATTAATTACAGACAAGAATGTTTTAGATGAAAATTGAAGGGAATTTTATTCGCAACAAATTCAAAAACAACTGTTTTTGCTCTAATGCTTATTGGTGAAGAGATATTTAAAAAAAAAACTTTTTAGCAGCATTTTTTCCAAGTTGGCGGTACCTGACTTTTTGCAGGGTAAATCTACCTAATGACTGGATTATATAGAAAAAGTATTAATGCAAACCTATAGAAAATTTAATAATCTTTAATTTCTATAAATACATAAATTGCGAAAAAGGAACAATTAAAGCTATTTTTGAAGAAAAACTATTTTGAACTTCAAGTAAAGTGCAATATCCGTTTATTCTATTTATACCAAATCTAATTGCATTTTTTCGTAGTAGAATAAGGGGAAAATACATGATTTCAAAAATTTGTGAATAATTGTATTTGAGTTAGAGCACCCAGAGGATCCATAATCACACACGCATCCGTACACTCGCACACGCAAACACAAACACACACACACACACACACACACACACACACACACACACACACACACACACACACACACACACACGTACAAGTACACATAGGTACACATAAACAAACATAATATGAACATTGGTTTTTGGTTATCTACTTTCATAATGTGTGCACGTATCATCTGATCTATCTTCTACTTTTGTTTGTCATGGTAGTAGGTACTCTGTAACGAAGATTATCTTCTACGATTGACCTACAAGTCCACGTCTAGACCGAGGAAACGGCAAGTAAAGACACAATCCATGCAACACCTGTCATGGTGGCAGGTCGACGACCTCTACTACGGTGCTCTGCCACCTAGACCAGCGATAGTGTAGCTCTAGCGATTACAGCATGCGCTGTGCTTATGGTTGATAATGCAATTCAAACATTATACTGATAATAAAGGTTCACGTAATTTGACAGTGGTATAATTCACGAAAACCGCAAATTACATTAAATAATACAGTAGACAATAGGCGTTTTTGTAAATTCACTCGAAGCTGTTGGAGACGTTTATTAGAATTACATGAAGTCTCGTGGCTGTGTACGTAAGATTACCAGTCGAGGCTCGCACGGCAGGGATCGATTTATTTCAATTTTGAAACTGTGAATATACCAAATAAATAATGAATTTTTACGAAATAATAGTATATCTTTGAAAACTGTACACTTCAGCATCATGTAAAGGCGCGGGTATACTAAACGAGCGATATTTTGACCATTTTCAGTATCGTATATTTCGTTTGATATATAATATATTAAATCATTACTTCAACCAGTTGTATTATATAGATTCATAATTTATTTTGTAAATTTTCATATTATTATTAATAACCATATTTGGTAAAAAAATTGTACAAACAATCCTTTTGATGCAATATTTAATTGGATTACATTTGTGTAAATAATGCAACAATGTAATAAATTTGGTACTAGCATATAAATAGGTCTATATTTAAGGGCATGACACTTTTTAATTTCCAATTTTTCATCCCAAATTGAAGTAATTAAGTATTTGTTTGAGAAGTGTCGATTTGTCTGTTTTTATTTCTACATTTTTAGTACTTATTTTTCATAAAACAGCAACAAAAAATATCTCATGCTCTCGATAATGACTTGATGTATCCATTTATTTTTAAATTAACTCTTTATTTTATATTATAGGCGAACGTAATACATTTAAATATATGCCCTATAATCTAGCATTGCGGAAATGTTTCTCAATCTCCTCAACAGCGGCGCTGGAAATTGAGAATATCTTGGATTTGAACCTTTACAAAGGCAAAGACAGCACTAGTTTAATATGTCTGAATATAATCAGACACTTTTACTCATTATTGCCGTTTTCCAAGAATTTCGAACCCTGTACTACCTACTGATATTTGTTTACAACTTAGGGGTCTGTATCGTTTGTCTTTCACACTCACAACTAAGAAGATTACAGTGCATATTGGTATTATAGGAAGTATTTATGATAATATTACTGAAGTATCAACAGATATGGACTTTACTAATAAAATTCAGTTTTTGCATGACGATGCTTTGAACGAGATTGAAAGTCACAAATCAATTATTGAAGGTACTGATAAAACAGTTAATAACAGAGACGTAATCCAAGGATAAAGTATAAATATGTATCTTTATAATATGATTGTATCCAGGCTGACACTGAAAAACGGGAACTCAAAATAACTTTTTTGGTATTTGGCATGATGATAACATTTCCGGAAGTGACATTAATTATCGTATTTCAAATGGGACATCCTACATATTTTTATATATTTGAAATCGACCTAAAATTACGAATACAACTATATGTTTGAGCGCGTATTGACGAAATAAATTTCAAAAACGTAAGAGAAAATTATGAATAATTAACCTGGTAAGCCATATCAGGTAGGCTGTAATAACAAATTGATATTTTTTTGTATAACAAAATATAGAATCACAAAAAACTTACTATTTAAACAATTAACTTAAATATTACTGAATATTATTACAGCCTGCCTGATATCATTGCTTAGCAGGTTTAATATTCATAATTTTTACTTCCTTGTACGTAGTCAAGGAAGTATTGCAATCGCGAAAAATTTCGATTTTCAGATTTCAACGGAAATATCCATTTTGACCATCCCTGAATCCATTTTGACTTATTTCGTCGTGACATACGTACGTACGTATAGTTTGTTCATAGATATAAGAAAACTATTCCCATTAGACCCCTGGAGTGAGTAAACCCTAAGTGGATTAAAGAAAATTTATGGTTGCAAAAATGTCAAAATTTCCAGTGATGGATTTAGAATAATTGAAAATTATTTTCCCGAGGTAATTTGTTGATTTTCATGGAATAAAACACAACATATAATAATACACAATTTTTTTATTAACAAAGTTACTAGTCAATATAAAAATAACAATCTAAGAATTATTTATTTGCTATTGCATGTATGTCACTGTCATATACATAATATTTTATAAAGAATGTTAAAAATCAACATAAAAATAGAATAATTGAAAATTTATTTTCCCGAGGTAAACTCATATTTTTCACTTACTCTTTATAAAGGAATAATTTAGAAAAGAGATTATCTATAGGTACGTTCTATCGGTGTCAGAAATATTCCTACTAGAATAAGAATATTCTTAAAGCAATAGAACGCTCAGTAGCAAATAACTGTCAAGCAAAATATAAATACGATAGTACAGTGGCAGTGGTTATGTGTAAAATATAAATACGATAGAACAGTGGCAGTGGTTATGTGTTATTGTTAGTTAACAACTAAAGATAACTTTGTATACTTATTTTGGATCTTCAAAATGTTGTTATGCAATTGTTACAGAGATTATAATTATATAAAATATATTAAATAATAAAAACGTAAGGGAGGTATTTTTGTTGAGCACAGTCTAATCTGAACATTCACAAATGTAACAGAAAGGTATGCGCAACAGTCGGCTAGTAAAATTTTGAATTTAGCTCCACTCTAAATATCTTCCTCCCAACGCTACCAGCTCTGAAGTTGGAATGATTCGTAGGAATATTCAGATTAGACTAGAAGAAGTAGGAAGATTTCTGACACCGATAGAACGTACCTTTTATAGCTGTATGATTCTAAACAAAACCTATGGTTGGTTAAACAGTAATCTTGTTTTATGTTAATGATAGAATTACCGTTAAGTATAGAAATTTTTTATTTTAATTGCAGTATTACGAAAAATAACAGTAAAGTTCATTTTTCCTGTAATCCGGCCCCTTCAATCGGTGCTTGGACCGCATGCTGTGGGGCGGTTTGCCACAGTCATTAGTGACCCAGGTAGATTTTCTTATATCTATGAACAAACTGTACGTATCTCGCATAACTCAAAAACGGTAAGCCGTAGAAAGTTGAAATTTTGTATTTAGGACTGCTATAACATCTAGTTGTGCACCTTCCTTTTTGGTCATTACATAATTTCCAGAAGTGTTACTTTACTTGAAGCCTATAAAATATTTTAATGAAAAACTATTTTAAAATATAATCCAAAACTTTTTAAATTTGGTACATAAGATTTTTAAGTCAATGGGAATAACATAGTCGATTTTGGTTAAAATAGGCTAACCGGAAGTGATATGTTACCTGAAGTTGTTAACAGTATTTCTTGAATAAAATGGTTTTATTTTGATTTTAGAAATAAATGCTTCAAATAAAAGTTTTAGAGAATTCTGCGTCTAGCACATCAAGTATTATTAAATTAGCCCTTCGTAAAAGCGAGATATGTAGATTTAAAAATTAAATACTTTTTGGTTTTTGTAATAAAGCTTGCTTTGGATTAGGACAAAAAATAACAAAAAAATAAAGAAATTAATGATTATGACGTATTTCAAATTACGTCAAATACGTGCAAATTTAATTGGGTTTATATTTCATGTTGTGTTTGCGTACAAGGAAGTCGTGTGGTGTCCACATCGGTTTTTTCTAGTTTTTGTAATTTATTTCTTATATGTAAAAATATATAGACTGTCTCATTTCAAATACGAAAGTTAATGTCACTTCCGATTAAACCGGAGTCGCTACCATCATGCCAAATACCACGATTTGTGAGCCCCTAAGCATAGTTTACAAATATTTCAAGAAAATTAAAAAATAATTATAAATAAGAACGTTTTTTAAGTGGCCAGTTTTTTAGTGTCACCCTGTATAAGTACCTATGTATACGTGTATGTCATAGTTAACAAATAGTTCATCGTATATTAATAAATAAATTTGATAGCACAAATAACAAATTAAATATTGTTGTAATTTTTGAATATAGTTCCATAGCTAAATCTATTGAACCTGTATCATTTTTCAATTATGTTCAAGAATGAATTAACTTTTTTTATTAATAAATAAATAGAGGAATCTTGAAACAAAATATACCTTCAAATATTTAATATTCATATTTAATATCGCTCTACAACTTTTCTGTAGAATTCATATTTCAAAATAAAACTCAAAATATACTATTTTATGTGCGCCTTGCGTCTCCAGTCCCACTCGTTATTAGTTACAACAAACGTAATACTCGAATTGAGTACAGACGCAAACCCTTCTTTGTCGCTCATAGCGCACTCTATTGAGCCAGAAACATAATATGCATGATCCACCTGCAAACGGGAATACGCACTACAACGCTGAGACGGAAGTATAGTTGGAGGAAGCGATCTAAGAAACTGACTTATGCAGAGTTTACAACCTTTAATGGAGGGTTGGGAATGTTTGCGGTCAGGACTCATAAATTATTCGAACTTGAATGCATCAGTTTTAGGGTAAGAAATGGACCGTATTATAAAAAACATACTCAATTTTTGTATAAATTTTATTCAATAAAATAAAAATAAGTTTATCATCACGGCTTATTACCCATTGCTGGGTTTGCCAATCTGCTTTGTACACAGATATCGGTAATGATGAAATATTTGCAATTTTATTCAAACACTACTGAAACAAGCACATAAACGACGTTCGTTTTGATGTCTCTTTCAACACTGAAAAAGGTTGCATGTACCTCAAAAAAACTTTCCAAAGACCGTTTGTATTTAAAAGCTATACGTTTGAATTGAATGTAATCCCTATAACAATTTCATAAAATTTTATAACGGCCAATTGGCAGATTCTATAATAAGATTTCTTCCTCCAACTATAGTCCCGTTCGGAACGTAAGTATATAGCCCCCCTCCCCGCGCCGGTCAAACCGCACCGTAACTTTTGAAGTTCAGTGACGCTAATCAGAGATCCGCTCCTAATGTGGCGGGGGCACTTTTTTACTCAGGGCTGCAGCCCCTACCCACGTGCCGCCACTGCTATTAATGAAATTTCCGAAAAGCAGCAGATTGTCCCACGTAGAAATGAATAATAAGCCGCGACAATAATTTTATTTTTAATATTTTAACCTTTTGCGAACGAGCTATACTTGCCGTCAAATAAGTATGAACTGGATATTTCTACACTATTACTAATTATTCATCTGGGCAATGTTGAAAATGCTGAGTTATGAAGAAGCGGCAACACCGCATGGCAAGTGACAGAGTGCGGAAAGGGGAAATGTTGAGCATCAGGATATAGGTATATGGTTCATACTCATTTGACGTATAGATTATTATATACTCGTATATTAGATATAAATAGTTCGGATTACATATAAATAAGACTGTCAATGCAAATAGTGTAAATCGTCTCTTGCGCATTTAATGCGTACCACTTACCATTATTTTTAGAGCGGAGTAGTCTCTTACTAGTTTTTTTCCCCTAAAATCTATACTTTAGCAGCGTATCACTTTCCAGAATAAAATATTGATCGCCAACTACAATCGATGAAACGACAGGAAACCGGTCTGAGGAATCTCAAGGATTAGTAAGATATCTGTTGAACGGCCTATGATTAGAAATATTTTACTTTGACTTGTACGTAGTACGTGAACTACTCCAACCAAGAGTAATAGATTTCACCGAAGCAATGATCATGGTTTGGTAGATAATTACAATTACGTGGAATATCCTCCCTTACTAAATCGGTTTTCTTCCGTTTCATCGACTGTACGTAGTAGAGATAAGTTTCATTCATTACAAGGAGAACAAGTACAATTTGTTGAGTGTAAAGCTTTGCACTGAATCTATGTGAAACCTATTATAAGCGGCGTTTTATTATGGTCACTGTTTTTATTACCTTCCGTCACCTTTAGGTAAGGAAGGTATTGTCTTTGGTCAAAAAATTCGGTGGTGAGTTTTTGATGAATAAGCACGTTTTAGGGTCCCTACAATACGATTTTACTATTTTTACGATCTGTTCGAACAGAACATAAGAGGAACTCTATAAAACAAAATAAAAATGGGAATTGTGCCCTTACACAACACTGCATCGAAACTCAACATACTTTTGACTTCGATGGAATCCGAGTCATAGATAGAGAACCGAATTTAAATAAACGGCTAATTCTAGAAATGCTACATATTAAAAATGACCCCAACAATATAAATTTTAGAACTGACATTGAGAATCTAAGCTCAGCATATACTAGAATATGTAAATTATTTCGGCAGCCACCATAGGGGAAAAAAAATATATTTTTTTTTCTTTTGTTTGTTTTCGTCTTGTTGTTTTTTAAGGATCTGTCCTGTTCCTTAAACATGTAAGATCTAGTTCTTGTCACAATACAATTTTTTCACACATCGCCATTTTTTAAATTTCAAAGAAAAAAGCTGTACTAGTCTTCTGGATGACGATTGTTAATTTTTTTCATACAATTTTTATTTTCCGACGATAACACTATGTTTGAACATATATATTTATTTATATTTATTATTTTTTAACGCCTTAGTCTGTAAGTACAAACAATCTGCATTGTTAACTACATAACATGTGTTCTTATTTTGTATTTTTATATTTGTTTTTCACCAGTTTGCCCTGATGAAGCTGTAAGTGGCAGCGAAACGTTGGCCTCAGACTAAACAATAAACAAATTTAGACTGCATTCCTGCTATTTTTCCTCCCATCAACATCATCAGTCGTTTACTCCATTTTACATCAATATCTGTTATATTTGTGGTACAAAAATCAATGTTATTATTATATTGGAAATTTTAAACAAAATCTAATAGTGCTTTAGAAATAAATTTTAAATCTTACAAGAAATTGTTATTAAAAGAAAATGTATTAGGGGATCTTTGAGTTTTGTACTTACAATTTTCCTCAGAAAATAAAAGGTCGTAAAATAAAAAAAAATTGTATTTTCTACATGAAAGATTTTCAAACAGACCCTCCATAAACAAAACAATACAATGACAATGCAGGATGTCACCCAAGATGGCTACTGTTGCTTGTGTAGGCAAACATTGGCAAACATACCGATTGATGTTAAAATACTGCGGTTTGTTGTTGTTTTTTGTTTTATGAATATATTTTCATACAGAAATATTTTTTTTACACTGGAGAAGAAGAGTGCCTTGTTTCAAAACGTTCTAATACACGGGAAGAACTGAACTTATAAGAGTCTAGATATCAATTTAAAAGTGAGGTTAGGTTACAAAAAACCAAACGATAATATTTGTACCAATGTTTTTATTTCGTTATGGTAAAGGTATGTAAAATGTAACATTTTTGAAATTATACTTATTTCTTTTGTAGACAACATTTTCAGAAGTTTATCGAAAATTCTTCGTAAGCGTAGTATAACATATGAAAAGGCATAAATGGACACATTGTTTTTTGTATTTTGTAGTAGCTTATGTTCATTGACGACATTGTAATCCGTGACAGTAACGGGTGAAAATTATCAGGTGGCTTAATCCATCAACTTGAAACAATGGCCATAGCAGAAGAAATTTATTTTTCTATTTTAAAATGAACATGAACTGGTTGGTAATATAAAACAAGACATTCGAGTAACAATTGTTTTGCCTTAAGGCAAAGCAAAATATTCTCATATTTAAGTGATTAACTATTTATTTCATAATAATTACAAAAATAAACACTCTGAAACTAAAACTACTTTATAATTCTAATAAGATTATACATTTCTAAAGGAACTATTCCTGGGTAAAGATAAGTTAATGTATAACAAACAGTTATTATTTTATCTATTATTGTTACATATTAATTTGAATACCTCCTAAGAATAGTTACTGATAGTTTTCCAGACGAAATTGTATTTTTTGATTTTAACAGCTAATGCATCCAATATGATCCGGAAATTTTGCTAAATTTTCATGTATTCTTGTAATCTCCATTTCTGTTAAATAAATGTACATGTATGGTATAATATTGATACATGCATTATTTAATTCATTTGAATTTTTATGAATATTTTTTTCAGGAATTCTATGTAGGTTTAATATTTTGTTGTATTTTTTATTTAAATTTTTGTCATACAATATAATTAAAAAATAAATTGCTTATTTTTTCTTGTAATTTTTCCTTCCTATTTAAGTTATTTTCAGTATATATCCGAGGTCTATCTACACGTCGAAATAATATCTTAAAAAGACGTCGAAACACCGTCTAAAAATGACGTGAAAACAACGTCTTAAAATGACGTCTAAACAAGTCTTATAATGACGTCTAAACAAGTCTTATAATGACGTCTAAACAACGTCTTAAAATGACGTCTAAACCATGTCTGAATATGACGTCGAAACTACGTCTTAAAATGACGTCGCACAGCTCCACCCTGAGACGTCTTCCGGACGACTATATGACGTGAATTAGGACGTCACAGTGACGTCGATTTTTAGGTCATTTGCGTTACTTGGGTTGGGTTGCTATCATCCTATTCTAGATAACAAAAATAAAAAAATCGAAAATACTATAGTTAAAAACGAAATTATTGGCTAATTTAAGACAGTGTAGGTATTTACCTTTGGGGTTCAAGTCGAGATTGAGATACACTATTATTTGATAACATTTTTAAACAAACATTGCATAGTGTTTTGTATTTGACTATTACGGATGGGCTTTAAGTACAATTTAACTTTTTAAAATTTTCGTTCGCTTTTCTACCTCTCATTTTAATCACTGACTTTTACTGGATTGCCAGATTATGTAAGAAATCAGGTGTATTTTGCTAGTGCGCATGTGCTATATATACAAAGTTTACATATTTTATATTCTCTACGCATTGTCTACGTTTGGCATTATTATTTGCGTATAGTTTGTGCATTGTTTACACAGGTAAGTAAACTATCATAGATTACGTGTACTGTACATGCACAAGCCTGCCTCCAAGTAAGAAGGGTGGACAAAATGAAAATATGTCTCTCGCGTATTGCCATTTTTATATGAGTTACGTTATTTCTCCATATTACTTATTGGGAGTGTCTTATGTAATATTCCACAAAAAAATCATAAACTGCATAATGCAATAAGATAACTAAAGAGATAATTTCATATAATATGTATGTTCTTTAATCGGGCCCTTATGAGTCTCTCGATAAATATTGACCGTATTCTGATCAAAACTGTATGGCATACATATCTGTAAAAAATAACAAAAACACATCTTATTTTAATAAATTTATAAAATTATATATATGTTTCAATTATAAAATTATACATAAGAGTGGAAGTTTTCGTTGCGATTTTGTTCATTATATACACAGATTTACAGACTTGTTTTGAACAAAATACTTCTATATCATGGGGCAGAGAGAGACTACATATGTTTCTGTCTTTTCCTAAATAACCTTATAATAGTAATAATATTTTATTTGATTGATACTAGATACCCAAGTAATACTAACCGACGGTCGACCAAAAAGTGACGTCGATTATAAGTTGAATTTGACGTGTATGTAACGGCACTGCGACGTTGATTTTTGGTCTGAAATAGGACTATTTAGACGTCTAACTTGACGTCTATGCGACGCCACTGGGACGATTGTAATTTTTAAAATTTGAAAAAATGTAATACAAATCAAATTTAATATATATATATATATATATATATATATATATATATATATATATATATTGTTATTCGTCATCGTCACCGAAATCTGCGTATAGAGAAAAGCAAATTGGCACATCCAGATATGAATCAGCCGTGATGATATTTATTTTTATTTATTGAAAACATATTCACATTTATATACATGTACCTGTGAAAAAGAAACAATTTATATCTGTTATATTTGTGGTACAAAAATCAAAGTATGTATTAGACATTTAAATTTTTAACATTCTAAACAAAATCTAATAGTGTTTTAAATAGTATATTAAAGAACGTGTTTTATAAGACATGTTTTTTTTCGCACGCGTCAAAATTTAGAAAACGAGCGTTAGCGAGTTTTCTAATTGACAAGTGCGAAAGAAAGTCTTGTAAAATGAGTTCTTTATACTATTTTTTATATTTTGCGCTTTCTACAATAACATTTACTTACTCAATTTGTAATTATATTTGTAACCATTTGTATATTTTCATGTAAATAATCTTCCCTAAATAAAAAAATCTGATGTGGCCAGCACATTACCTTCCGTCAGTTCTATGTATTTTGTACAAATTTCATACAGAAAGTTCCTTGGTAAAGATTATATTTCTTGTACTTTACCTTCCGGTAGTTGCATGTATTTTATGCAAATTCCATACAGAAAATTTATAGCAAAAGATTCTATATTTCCAGGAAAATTATAAGACAAACACACTATAGGTACGTTCCATCGGTGTCAGAAATCTTACTACTTCTTCTAGTAGAACCTCAATGATCGTTCTTTTGCGTCAAAAAAATCTGAATATTCCTACGAATCATTCCAACTTCAGAGATGGAAGCGCTGGTTGGAAGATATATAAATTCAAAATTGTACTAGCTGACTGTCGCGCGTACCTTTCTGTTACATTTGTCAATGTTCAGATTAGGCTGTGCTCAAAGAAATACCTCCTTTACATTTTTATTATTTAATATATTATTATATAATTATAATCTCTGTAATAACAACATTTTGAAGATCCAAAATAAACATACAAAGTTAGCTTTAGTTGTTAACTAACAATAACACATAAACACTCCCACTGTTCTATCGTATTTATTTTTTACTTGACAGTTATTTGCCACTGAGCGTTCTATTGCTTTAAGAATATTCTTATTCTAGTAGGAATATTTCTGACACCGATAGAACGTACCTTATGTCAATTTCACTTGACACTGACATCTTTCAATCAAAATTTTCTTAATATAGTAGCTGTTTCCATAGCTATGGCTACTTTATGAAATTTAATTTCTTTATAATTTTTTAACTCTGTATCCATTTAATATTAAGTATAAAATGCAGTCAAATCGTATAGAGAATAAAATATTCTTTAATATTTATAATAACATTAAATGTGAAAAAATGATATTTAACATAGTTTTTTTAAAGAAAAACTGTTAAAATTTTCAAATGAGGGTACTTCCGGTTGACCAATTGTAACCAAAATCTAATCAGCTCTTCATATGGATGTAACGAAGAAGTATACGAAAGAATTATAATTTTTAGAATTGTAGTATTGAAGTTATTGTAGACGAAAATTTTGTTACACACACACACACACACACACACACACACACACACACACACACTCACAGACACACATACATACACACACACACACACACACATACAGACATCATCGTAAAAATAGTAAAATCGTATTGTAGGGACCCTAAAACGTGCTTATTCATCAAAAATTCACCACCGAATTTTTTGACCAAAGACAATACCTTCCTTACCTAAAGGTGACGGAAGGTAAAAAAGTAATAATTTCGACATTATGTTATTAAAATGAATTGTCAATTAACTAAAAATAAATTAGGTAAAAATGGATTAAAGTACCAGCCGTCTAAAACAAAAAATTGCGTATCGCAATGAAGGTCATTACGATACGCAATTGCGTATCGTAATGACTGCATTATGAACGCAAAATATAAAAAGTAAATTTTAAATCTTACAAAAAATTTTATTAAAAGATAATGTATAAAGGGATCTTGAGTTTTGATGTATTTACAAGTTTCCTCTAAAATTTTTACGTCGTAAAATAAAAAATAAATTGTATTTTCTATATGACCTCGTATATGACAGATCTCCATTCATGAACAAAATAATATAAAGCATCACGTTACCAAAATGGCTACTGTTGCTTGTGCTTAGTAGGCAATGGTAGACAAACATACTGATTGTTGTTAAAATGCGGCGATTTGTTAATGTTTTATTAATATATTTTCAAACAGTGAATATTTTGTACACCAGAAGAAGAGTGTACCCGGTCTCAAAACGTGCTAACATACAAGAAGAACTGTGAGCTTAGGAAAGTCTAGTTAGCAATTTTCTAAGTGTGGTTAGGTTACAAAAATACCGAATGATAATTTTTGGGCCAATGTTTTTGGTTTGTTATGGAAAAGGTTTGTAAAATGTAACATTTTTGATATTATACTTATAATTACTGCTTCTATTGTAGACGAAATATGTTCAGAGGTTTATACAATTCTTCGCAAACCTAGTAGGTAACAAAAAATGAAAACGGCATAAATGTACACACATCATTTATATTTTGTAGCAGCTCTTATGTTTTGAATTGACGACATTGTAATTCGTGATAGTAACAGGTGAAAAATCTTATTGGCCAAATCCATTAACTTTAAGAACTAAAATAATGGCCCCAGTAGAAGAAATTTATTTTTCTATTTTAAAATCAAAACATGAAATGGTTGGTAATATAAAACAAGAAATTCCAGTAACAATGCTAAGCAAAATTTACTCAGATTTAAGTGATTAACTATTTATTTTATAATAATTACGAAAATAAAATACTCTGAAACAAAAACTAGTTCATAATTCTAATAAGATTACAGTTCTCAAAGGAACTATTCCTGGGCAAAGATAAGTTAATGCATAACAAACAGTTATTATTTTATCTATTAATGTTACATATTAATTTGAATACCTGCTAGGAATAGTTATTGATAATATTCCGGATTTTTTTTTGCATCTAATAATGCATCCAATATGATCCGAATATTTTGCTTAATTTACGTATATTCTAGTATTCTCTATATCTGTTAAATAAGTGTACATGTATGGTATAATATTGATAGATGCATTCTTTAATTAAATTGAATTTTTCATGAATATTTTTTCTAGGAATTCTATTTAGGTTTAATATTTTATTGTATTTCTTATTTAAATTTTTGTCATACAATATACTTCTATAATAAATTGTATATTTTTCCTTGTAATTTCTCCTACCTAATTAATTTATTTTAAAGAGAGGTCGAAATAACGTTTTGAAATAACGTTGAAACAGCGTTTTAAAATGACGTCGTGTACACATCTTAAAATGACGTCGAAACTACGTCTTAAACTGATGTGTAAACAACGTCTTAAAATGACGTCACATAGCGCCACGCTGAGACGTCTTCAGGACGTCTATTGGAGGTAAATTAGGATGTCGCAGTGACGTCGATTTTAGATCATTTATATTACTTGGGTAGGCATATAATTTATTTTATGCCATTCTTGCCCGATATTTTTATTCTGAATTCATACTTAAAAATTATAGTATCGCTAAAATTAATTTGATTGATTCTCTCTACCGTGTGTCTGTCAAAGGTGTACAGTAAAATTTTTGAAAGATGTCCCATCAAAGTTCTTTTGTGTCATGAACGAAATAACAAATTGACATATATTTAATCTCTCTCACAAAAAGTTAAGATAAGAATGGATATGACATGCTTGTCTTTCAAAATTTCATATTGTTTCGTCTAAGTTAGAACATTCCATTTTAATATAATACACGTTGTTGAAAATACTTTCGCTGTAACGTAAGTTTATTTATGAATTCAGATATTTTACCTTGAATCATAGTCGTACGTATAACGTTACTTTCTGTCAGTGTCACTGACACTACGTCAGTATCTTATTTTTCACATATTTGCTAATAAACTTTCAGTTGACTTAGTACTTAGTTTTGAATTTTGAATGCTTTTACTGTAACATATTTTTATAATAGTAAAAAAATAATAGTAGTATGTTGATCGGTTAGGTGGAAGAGCAGCCTTTGGCTGAACCTCGCCGTTGACGTGGGTCAATAAAGATTATTATTATTATTATTATTATTATTATTATTATTTTATTTATTTTCTCGATAAAGATACAGTAGTTTAATACAATTTATATCTTTTCGGTCTGCCATGGCTTTTCTGGAGAAGAACTTCATCCTGATCCATTAAGCATTTAAAAACTTACGCACAATGCGGCAAGTTTGCAGTATAGCTGTTTTTTGGATTATTGCAAGCAGGTTTGGTTTCAGACTTAATAATTCCAGATTCCTTAAAAAATTGCTCGTTATTACTCCTGTTACAGATATAATTATAGGAACAACGTGAACACTATTGAGTATTCATACTTAGTAATTTTTGTAATTATTATTATTATTATTATTATTATTATTATTACTATTACTATTACTATTACTATTATTATTACTATTACTATTACTATTACTATTACTATTACTATTACTATTACTATTACTATTACTATTACTATTACTATTACTATTACTATTACTATTACTATTACTATTACTATTACTATTATTATTACTATTACTATTACTATTACTATTACTATTACTATTACTATTACTATTACTATTACTATTACTATTACTATTACTATTACTATTATTATTACTATTACTATTACTATTACTATTACTATTACTATTACTATTACTATTACTATTACTATTACTATTACTATTACTATTACTATTACTATTACTATTACTATTACCATTACTATTACTATTACTATTACTATTACTATTACCATTACTATTACTATTACTATTACTATTACTATTACTATTACTATTACTATTACTATTACTATTACTATTACTATTACTATTACTATTACTATTACTATTACTATTACTATTACTATTACTATTACTATTACTATTACTATTACTATTACTATTACTATTACTATTACTATTACTATTACTATTACTATTACTATTACTATTACTATTACTATTACTATTACTATTACTATTACTATTACTATTACTATTACTATTACTATTACTATTACTATTACTATTACTATTACTATTACTATTACTATTACTATTACTATTACTATTACTATTACTATTACTATTACTATTACTATTACTATTACTATTACTATTACTATTACTATTACTATTACTATTACTATTACTATTACTATTACTATTACTATTACTATTACTATTACTATTACTATTACTATTACTATTACTATTACTATTACTATTACTATTACTATTACTATTACTATTACTATTACTATTACTATTACTATTACTATTACTATTACTATTACTATTACTATTACTATTACTATTACTATTACTATTACTATTACTATTACTATTACTATTACTATTACTATTACTATTACTATTACTATTACTATTACTATTACTATTACTATTACTATTACTATTACTATTACTATTACTATTACTATTACTATTACTATTACTATTACTATTACTATTACTATTACTATTACTATTACTATTACTATTACTATTACTATTACTATTACTATTACTATTACTATTACTATTACTATTACTATTACTATTACTATTACTATTACTATTACTATTACTATTACTATTACTATTACTATTACTATTACTATTACTATTACTATTACTATTACTATTACTATTACTATTACTATTACTATTACTATTACTATTACTATTACTATTACTATTACTATTACTATTACTATTACTATTACTATTACTATTACTATTACTATTACTATTACTATTACTATTACTATTACTATTACTATTACTATTACTATTACTATTACTATTACTATTACTATTACTATTACTATTACTATTACTATTACTATTACTATTACTATTACTATTACTATTACTATTACTATTACTATTACTATTACTATTACTATTACTATTACTATTACTATTACTATTACTATTACTATTACTATTACTATTACTATTACTATTACTATTACTATTACTATTACTATTACTATTACTATTACTATTACTATTACTATTACTATTACTATTACTATTACTATTACTATTACTATTACTATTACTATTACTATTACTATTACTATTACTATTACTATTACTATTACTATTACTATTACTATTACTATTACTATTACTATTACTATTACTATTACTATTACTATTACTATTACTATTACTATTACTATTACTATTACTATTACTATTACTATTACTATTACTATTACTATTACTATTACTATTACTATTACTATTACTATTACTATTACTATTACTATTACTATTACTATTACTATTACTATTACTATTACTATTACTATTACTATTACTATTACTATTACTATTACTATTACTATTACTATTACTATTACTATTACTATTACTATTACTATTACTATTACTATTACTATTACTATTACTATTACTATTACTATTACTATTACTATTACTATTACTATTACTATTACTATTACTATTACTATTACTATTACTATTACTATTACTATTACTATTACTATTACTATTACTATTACTATTACTATTACTATTACTATTACTATTACTATTACTATTACTATTACTATTACTATTACTATTACTATTACTATTACTATTACTATTACTATTACTATTACTATTACTATTACTATTACTATTACTATTACTATTACTATTACTATTACTATTACTATTACTATTACTATTACTATTACTATTACTATTACTATTACTATTACTATTACTATTACTATTACTATTACTATTACTATTACTATTACTATTACTATTACTATTACTATTACTATTACTATTACTATTACTATTACTATTACTATTACTATTACTATTACTATTACTATTACTATTACTATTACTATTACTATTACTATTACTATTACTATTACTATTACTATTACTATTACTATTACTATTACTATTACTATTACTATTACTATTACTATTACTATTACTATTACTATTACTATTACTATTACTATTACTATTACTATTACTATTACTATTACTATTACTATTACTATTACTATTACTATTACTATTACTATTACTATTACTATTACTATTACTATTACTATTACTATTACTATTACTATTACTATTACTATTACTATTACTATTACTATTACTATTACTATTACTATTACTATTACTATTACTATTACTATTACTATTACTATTACTATTACTATTACTATTACTATTACTATTACTATTACTATTACTATTACTATTACTATTACTATTACTATTACTATTACTATTACTATTACTATTACTATTACTATTACTATTACTATTACTATTACTATTACTATTACTATTACTATTACTATTACTATTACTATTACTATTACTATTACTATTACTATTACTATTACTATTACTATTACTATTACTATTACTATTACTATTACTATTACTATTACTATTACTATTACTATTACTATTACTATTACTATTACTATTACTATTACTATTACTATTACTATTACTATTACTATTACTATTACTATTACTATTACTATTACTATTACTATTACTATTACTATTACTATTACTATTACTATTACTATTACTATTACTATTACTATTACTATTACTATTACTATTACTATTACTATTACTATTACTATTACTATTACTATTACTATTACTATTACTATTACTATTACTATTACTATTACTATTACTATTACTATTACTATTACTATTACTATTACTATTACTATTACTATTACTATTACTATTACTATTACTATTACTATTACTATTACTATTACTATTACTATTACTATTACTATTACTATTACTATTACTATTACTATTACTATTACTATTACTATTACTATTACTATTACTATTACTATTACTATTACTATTACTATTACTATTACTATTACTATTACTATTACTATTACTATTACTATTACTATTACTATTACTATTACTATTACTATTACTATTACTATTACTATTACTATTACTATTACTATTACTATTACTATTACTATTACTATTACTATTACTATTACTATTACTATTACTATTACTATTACTATTACTATTACTATTACTATTACTATTACTATTACTATTACTATTACTATTACTATTACTATTACTATTACTATTACTATTACTATTACTATTACTATTACTATTACTATTACTATTACTATTACTATTACTATTACTATTACTATTACTATTACTATTACTATTACTATTACTATTACTATTACTATTACTATTACTATTACTATTACTATTACTATTACTATTACTATTACTATTACTATTACTATTACTATTACTATTACTATTACTATTACTATTACTATTACTATTACTATTACTATTACTATTACTATTACTATTACTATTACTATTACTATTACTATTACTATTACTATTACTATTACTATTACTATTACTATTACTATTACTATTACTATTACTATTACTATTACTATTACTATTACTATTACTATTACTATTACTATTACTATTACTATTACTATTACTATTACTATTACTATTACTATTACTATTACTATTACTATTACTATTACTATTACTATTACTATTACTATTACTATTACTATTACTATTACTATTACTATTACTATTACTATTACTATTACTATTACTATTACTATTACTATTACTATTACTATTACTATTACTATTACTATTACTATTACTATTACTATTACTATTACTATTACTATTACTATTACTATTACTATTACTATTACTATTACTATTACTATTACTATTACTATTACTATTACTATTACTATTACTATTACTATTACTATTACTATTACTATTACTATTACTATTACTATTACTATTACTATTACTATTACTATTACTATTACTATTACTATTACTATTACTATTACTATTACTATTACTATTACTATTACTATTACTATTACTATTACTATTACTATTACTATTACTATTACTATTACTATTACTATTACTATTACTATTACTATTACTATTACTATTACTATTACTATTACTATTACTATTACTATTACTATTACTATTACTATTACTATTACTATTACTATTACTATTACTATTACTATTACTATTACTATTACTATTACTATTACTATTACTATTACTATTACTATTACTATTACTATTACTATTACTATTACTATTACTATTACTATTACTATTACTATTACTATTACTATTACTATTACTATTACTATTACTATTACTATTACTATTACTATTACTATTACTATTACTATTACTATTACTATTACTATTACTATTACTATTACTATTACTATTACTATTACTATTACTATTACTATTACTATTACTATTACTATTACTATTACTATTACTATTACTATTACTATTACTATTACTATTACTATTACTATTACTATTACTATTACTATTACTATTACTATTACTATTACTATTACTATTACTATTACTATTACTATTACTATTACTATTACTATTACTATTACTATTACTATTACTATTACTATTACTATTACTATTACTATTACTATTACTATTACTATTACTATTACTATTACTATTACTATTACTATTACTATTACTATTACTATTACTATTACTATTACTATTACTATTACTATTACTATTACTATTACTATTACTATTACTATTACTATTACTATTACTATTACTATTACTATTACTATTACTATTACTATTACTATTACTATTACTATTACTATTACTATTACTATTACTATTACTATTACTATTACTATTACTATTACTATTACTATTACTATTACTATTACTATTACTATTACTATTACTATTACTATTACTATTACTATTACTATTACTATTACTATTACTATTACTATTACTATTACTATTACTATTACTATTACTATTACTATTACTATTACTATTACTATTACTATTACTATTACTATTACTATTACTATTACTATTACTATTACTATTACTATTACTATTACTATTACTATTACTATTACTATTACTATTACTATTACTATTACTATTACTATTACTATTACTATTACTATTACTATTACTATTACTATTACTATTACTATTACTATTACTATTACTATTACTATTACTATTACTATTACTATTACTATTACTATTACTATTACTATTACTATTACTATTACTATTACTATTACTATTACTATTACTATTACTATTACTATTACTATTACTATTACTATTACTATTACTATTACTATTACTATTACTATTACTATTACTATTACTATTACTATTACTATTACTATTACTATTACTATTACTATTACTATTACTATTACTATTACTATTACTATTACTATTACTATTACTATTACTATTACTATTACTATTACTATTACTATTACTATTACTATTACTATTACTATTACTATTACTATTACTATTACTATTACTATTACTATTACTATTACTATTACTATTACTATTACTATTACTATTACTATTACTATTACTATTACTATTACTATTACTATTACTATTACTATTACTATTACTATTACTATTACTATTACTATTACTATTACTATTACTATTACTATTACTATTACTATTACTATTACTATTACTATTACTATTACTATTACTATTACTATTACTATTACTATTACTATTACTATTACTATTACTATTACTATTACTATTACTATTACTATTACTATTACTATTACTATTACTATTACTATTACTATTACTATTACTATTACTATTACTATTACTATTACTATTACTATTACTATTACTATTACTATTACTATTACTATTACTATTACTATTACTATTACTATTACTATTACTATTACTATTACTATTACTATTACTATTACTATTACTATTACTATTACTATTACTATTACTATTACTATTACTATTACTATTACTATTACTATTACTATTACTATTACTATTACTATTACTATTACTATTACTATTACTATTACTATTACTATTACTATTACTATTACTATTACTATTACTATTACTATTACTATTACTATTACTATTACTATTACTATTACTATTACTATTACTATTACTATTACTATTACTATTACTATTACTATTACTATTACTATTACTATTACTATTACTATTACTATTACTATTACTATTACTATTACTATTACTATTACTATTACTATTACTATTACTATTACTATTACTATTACTATTACTATTACTATTACTATTACTATTACTATTACTATTACTATTACTATTACTATTACTATTACTATTACTATTACTATTACTATTACTATTACTATTACTATTACTATTACTATTACTATTACTATTACTATTACTATTACTATTACTATTACTATTACTATTACTATTACTATTACTATTACTATTACTATTACTATTACTATTACTATTACTATTACTATTACTATTACTATTACTATTACTATTACTATTACTATTACTATTACTATTACTATTACTATTACTATTACTATTACTATTACTATTACTATTACTATTACTATTACTATTACTATTACTATTACTATTACTATTACTATTACTATTACTATTACTATTACTATTACTATTACTATTACTATTACTATTACTATTACTATTACTATTACTATTACTATTACTATTACTATTACTATTACTATTACTATTACTATTACTATTACTATTACTATTACTATTACTATTACTATTACTATTACTATTACTATTACTATTACTATTACTATTACTATTACTATTACTATTACTATTACTATTACTATTACTATTACTATTACTATTACTATTACTATTACTATTACTATTACTATTACTATTACTATTACTATTACTATTACTATTACTATTACTATTACTATTACTATTACTATTACTATTACTATTACTATTACTATTACTATTACTATTACTATTACTATTACTATTACTATTACTATTACTATTACTA
This sequence comes from Harpalus rubripes, assembly GCA_963082715.1. Lineage (NCBI taxonomy): Eukaryota > Metazoa > Arthropoda > Insecta > Coleoptera > Carabidae > Harpalus > Harpalus rubripes. The sequence goes on along the minus strand of OY720448.1, from coordinate 41,547,306 downwards.
TTACTATTACTATTACTATTACTATTACTATTACTATTACTATTACTATTACTATTACTATTACTATTACTATTACTATTACTATTACTATTACTATTACTATTACTATTACTATTACTATTACTATTACTATTACTATTACTATTACTATTACTATTACTATTACTATTACTATTACTATTACTATTACTATTACTATTACTATTACTATTACTATTACTATTACTATTACTATTACTATTACTATTACTATTACTATTACTATTACTATTACTATTACTATTACTATTACTATTACTATTACTATTACTATTACTATTACTATTACTATTACTATTACTATTACTATTACTATTACTATTACTATTACTATTACTATTACTATTACTATTACTATTACTATTACTATTACTATTACTATTACTATTACTATTACTATTACTATTACTATTACTATTACTATTACTATTACTATTACTATTACTATTACTATTACTATTACTATTACTATTACTATTACTATTACTATTACTATTACTATTACTATTACTATTACTATTACTATTACTATTACTATTACTATTACTATTACTATTACTATTACTATTACTATTACTATTACTATTACTATTACTATTACTATTACTATTACTATTACTATTACTATTACTATTACTATTACTATTACTATTACTATTACTATTACTATTACTATTACTATTACTATTACTATTACTATTACTATTACTATTACTATTACTATTACTATTACTATTACTATTACTATTACTATTACTATTACTATTACTATTACTATTACTATTACTATTACTATTACTATTACTATTACTATTACTATTACTATTACTATTACTATTACTATTACTATTACTATTACTATTACTATTACTATTACTATTACTATTACTATTACTATTACTATTACTATTACTATTACTATTACTATTACTATTACTATTACTATTACTATTACTATTACTATTACTATTACTATTACTATTACTATTACTATTACTATTACTATTACTATTACTATTACTATTACTATTACTATTACTATTACTATTACTATTACTATTACTATTACTATTACTATTACTATTACTATTACTATTACTATTACTATTACTATTACTATTACTATTACTATTACTATTACTATTACTATTACTATTACTATTACTATTACTATTACTATTACTATTACTATTACTATTACTATTACTATTACTATTACTATTACTATTACTATTACTATTACTATTACTATTACTATTACTATTACTATTACTATTACTATTACTATTACTATTACTATTACTATTACTATTACTATTACTATTACTATTACTATTACTATTACTATTACTATTACTATTACTATTACTATTACTATTACTATTACTATTACTATTACTATTACTATTACTATTACTATTACTATTACTATTACTATTACTATTACTATTACTATTACTATTACTATTACTATTACTATTACTATTACTATTACTATTACTATTACTATTACTATTACTATTACTATTACTATTACTATTACTATTACTATTACTATTACTATTACTATTACTATTACTATTACTATTACTATTACTATTACTATTACTATTACTATTACTATTACTATTACTATTACTATTACTATTACTATTACTATTACTATTACTATTACTATTACTATTACTATTACTATTACTATTACTATTACTATTACTATTACTATTACTATTACTATTACTATTACTATTACTATTACTATTACTATTACTATTACTATTACTATTACTATTACTATTACTATTACTATTACTATTACTATTACTATTACTATTACTATTACTATTACTATTACTATTACTATTACTATTACTATTACTATTACTATTACTATTACTATTACTATTACTATTACTATTACTATTACTATTACTATTACTATTACTATTACTATTACTATTACTATTACTATTACTATTACTATTACTATTACTATTACTATTACTATTACTATTACTATTACTATTACTATTACTATTACTATTACTATTACTATTACTATTACTATTACTATTACTATTACTATTACTATTACTATTACTATTACTATTACTATTACTATTACTATTACTATTACTATTACTATTACTATTACTATTACTATTACTATTACTATTACTATTACTATTACTATTACTATTACTATTACTATTACTATTACTATTACTATTACTATTACTATTACTATTACTATTACTATTACTATTACTATTACTATTACTATTACTATTACTATTACTATTACTATTACTATTACTATTACTATTACTATTACTATTACTATTACTATTACTATTACTATTACTATTACTATTACTATTACTATTACTATTACTATTACTATTACTATTACTATTACTATTACTATTACTATTACTATTACTATTACTATTACTATTACTATTACTATTACTATTACTATTACTATTACTATTACTATTACTATTACTATTACTATTACTATTACTATTACTATTACTATTACTATTACTATTACTATTACTATTACTATTACTATTACTATTACTATTACTATTACTATTACTATTACTATTACTATTACTATTACTATTACTATTACTATTACTATTACTATTACTATTACTATTACTATTACTATTACTATTACTATTACTATTACTATTACTATTACTATTACTATTACTATTACTATTACTATTACTATTACTATTACTATTACTATTACTATTACTATTACTATTACTATTACTATTACTATTACTATTACTATTACTATTACTATTACTATTACTATTACTATTACTATTACTATTACTATTACTATTACTATTACTATTACTATTACTATTACTATTACTATTACTATTACTATTACTATTACTATTACTATTACTATTACTATTACTATTACTATTACTATTACTATTACTATTACTATTACTATTACTATTACTATTACTATTACTATTACTATTACTATTACTATTACTATTACTATTACTATTACTATTACTATTACTATTACTATTACTATTACTATTACTATTACTATTACTATTACTATTACTATTTACTATTACTATTACTATTACTATTACTATTACTATTACTATTACTATTACTATTACTATTACTATTACTATTACTATTACTATTACTATTACTATTACTATTACTATTACTATTACTATTACTATTACTATTACTATTACTATTACTATTACTATTACTATTACTATTACTATTACTATTACTATTACTATTACTATTACTATTACTATTACTATTACTATTACTATTACTATTACTATTACTATTACTATTACTATTACTATTACTATTACTATTACTATTACTATTACTATTACTATTACTATTACTATTACTATTACTATTACTATTACTATTACTATTACTATTACTATTACTATTACTATTACTATTACTATTACTATTACTATTACTATTACTATTACTATTACTATTACTATTACTATTACTATTACTATTACTATTACTATTACTATTACTATTACTATTACTATTACTATTACTATTACTATTACTATTACTATTACTATTACTATTACTATTACTATTACTATTACTATTACTATTACTATTACTATTACTATTACTATTACTATTACTATTACTATTACTATTACTATTACTATTACTATTACTATTACTATTACTATTACTATTACTATTACTATTACTATTACTATTACTATTACTATTACTATTACTATTACTATTACTATTACTATTACTATTACTATTACTATTACTATTACTATTACTATTACTATTACTATTACTATTACTATTACTATTACTATTACTATTACTATTACTATTACTATTACTATTACTATTACTATTACTATTACTATTACTATTACTATTACTATTACTATTACTATTACTATTACTATTACTATTACTATTACTATTACTATTACTATTACTATTACTATTACTATTACTATTACTATTACTATTACTATTACTATTACTATTACTATTACTATTACTATTACTATTACTATTACTATTACTATTACTATTACTATTACTATTACTATTACTATTACTATTACTATTACTATTACTATTACTATTACTATTACTATTACTATTACTATTACTATTACTATTACTATTACTATTACTATTACTATTACTATTACTATTACTATTACTATTACTATTACTATTACTATTACTATTACTATTACTATTACTATTACTATTACTATTACTATTACTATTACTATTACTATTACTATTACTATTACTATTACTATTACTATTACTATTACTATTACTATTACTATTACTATTACTATTACTATTACTATTACTATTACTATTACTATTACTATTACTATTACTATTACTATTACTATTACTATTACTATTACTATTACTATTACTATTACTATTACTATTACTATTACTATTACTATTACTATTACTATTACTATTACTATTACTATTACTATTACTATTACTATTACTATTACTATTACTATTACTATTACTATTACTATTACTATTACTATTACTATTACTATTACTATTACTATTACTATTACTATTACTATTACTATTACTATTACTATTACTATTACTATTACTATTACTATTACTATTACTATTACTATTACTATTACTATTACTATTACTATTACTATTACTATTACTATTACTATTACTATTACTATTACTATTACTATTACTATTACTATTACTATTACTATTACTATTACTATTACTATTACTATTACTATTACTATTACTATTACTATTACTATTACTATTACTATTACTATTACTATTACTATTACTATTACTATTACTATTACTATTACTATTACTATTACTATTACTATTACTATTACTATTACTATTACTATTACTATTACTATTACTATTACTATTACTATTACTATTACTATTACTATTACTATTACTATTACTATTACTATTACTATTACTATTACTATTACTATTACTATTACTATTACTATTACTATTACTATTACTATTACTATTACTATTACTATTACTATTACTATTACTATTACTATTACTATTACTATTACTATTACTATTACTATTACTATTACTATTACTATTACTATTACTATTACTATTACTATTACTATTACTATTACTATTACTATTACTATTACTATTACTATTACTATTACTATTACTATTACTATTACTATTACTATTACTATTACTATTACTATTACTATTACTATTACTATTACTATTACTATTACTATTACTATTACTATTACTATTACTATTACTATTACTATTACTATTACTATTACTATTACTATTACTATTACTATTACTATTACTATTACTATTACTATTACTATTACTATTACTATTACTATTACTATTACTATTACTATTACTATTACTATTACTATTACTATTACTATTACTATTACTATTACTATTACTATTACTATTACTATTACTATTACTATTACTATTACTATTACTATTACTATTACTATTACTATTACTATTACTATTACTATTACTATTACTATTACTATTACTATTACTATTACTATTACTATTACTATTACTATTACTATTACTATTACTATTACTATTACTATTACTATTACTATTACTATTACTATTACTATTACTATTACTATTACTATTACTATTACTATTACTATTACTATTACTATTACTATTACTATTACTATTACTATTACTATTACTATTACTATTACTATTACTATTACTATTACTATTACTATTACTATTACTATTACTATTACTATTACTATTACTATTACTATTACTATTACTATTACTATTACTATTACTATTACTATTACTATTACTATTACTATTACTATTACTATTACTATTACTATTACTATTACTATTACTATTACTATTACTATTACTATTACTATTACTATTACTATTACTATTACTATTACTATTACTATTACTATTACTATTACTATTACTATTACTATTACTATTACTATTACTATTACTATTACTATTACTATTACTATTACTATTACTATTACTATTACTATTACTATTACTATTACTATTACTATTACTATTACTATTACTATTACTATTACTATTACTATTACTATTACTATTACTATTACTATTACTATTACTATTACTATTACTATTACTATTACTATTACTATTACTATTACTATTACTATTACTATTACTATTACTATTACTATTACTATTACTATTACTATTACTATTACTATTACTATTACTATTACTATTACTATTACTATTACTATTACTATTACTATTACTATTACTATTACTATTACTATTACTATTACTATTACTATTACTATTACTATTACTATTACTATTACTATTACTATTACTATTACTATTACTATTACTATTACTATTACTATTACTATTACTATTACTATTACTATTACTATTACTATTACTATTACTATTACTATTACTATTACTATTACTATTACTATTACTATTACTATTACTATTACTATTACTATTACTATTACTATTACTATTACTATTACTATTACTATTACTATTACTATTACTATTACTATTACTATTACTATTACTATTACTATTACTATTACTATTACTATTACTATTACTATTACTATTACTATTACTATTACTATTACTATTACTATTACTATTACTATTACTATTACTATTACTATTACTATTACTATTACTATTACTATTACTATTACTATTACTATTACTATTACTATTACTATTACTATTACTATTACTATTACTATTACTATTACTATTACTATTACTATTACTATTACTATTACTATTACTATTACTATTACTATTACTATTACTATTACTATTACTATTACTATTACTATTACTATTACTATTACTATTACTATTACTATTACTATTACTATTACTATTACTATTACTATTACTATTACTATTACTATTACTATTACTATTACTATTACTATTACTATTACTATTACTATTACTATTACTATTACTATTACTATTACTATTACTATTACTATTACTATTACTATTACTATTACTATTACTATTACTATTACTATTACTATTACTATTACTATTACTATTACTATTACTATTACTATTACTATTACTATTACTATTACTATTACTATTACTATTACTATTACTATTACTATTACTATTACTATTACTATTACTATTACTATTACTATTACTATTACTATTACTATTACTATTACTATTACTATTACTATTACTATTACTATTACTATTACTATTACTATTACTATTACTATTACTATTACTATTACTATTACTATTACTATTACTATTACTATTACTATTACTATTACTATTACTATTACTATTACTATTACTATTACTATTACTATTACTATTACTATTACTATTACTATTACTATTACTATTACTATTACTATTACTATTACTATTACTATTACTATTACTATTACTATTACTATTACTATTACTATTACTATTACTATTACTATTACTATTACTATTACTATTACTATTACTATTACTATTACTATTACTATTACTATTACTATTACTATTACTATTACTATTACTATTACTATTACTATTACTATTACTATTACTATTACTATTACTATTACTATTACTATTACTATTACTATTACTATTACTATTACTATTACTATTACTATTACTATTACTATTACTATTACTATTACTATTACTATTACTATTACTATTACTATTACTATTACTATTACTATTACTATTACTATTACTATTACTATTACTATTACTATTACTATTACTATTACTATTACTATTACTATTACTATTACTATTACTATTACTATTACTATTACTATTACTATTACTATTACTATTACTATTACTATTACTATTACTATTACTATTACTATTACTATTACTATTACTATTACTATTACTATTACTATTACTATTACTATTACTATTACTATTACTATTACTATTACTATTACTATTACTATTACTATTACTATTACTATTACTATTACTATTACTATTACTATTACTATTACTATTACTATTACTATTACTATTACTATTACTATTACTATTACTATTACTATTACTATTACTATTACTATTACTATTACTATTACTATTACTATTACTATTACTATTACTATTACTATTACTATTACTATTACTATTACTATTACTATTACTATTACTATTACTATTACTATTACTATTACTATTACTATTATTATTATTAGTATTAGTATTAGTATTATTATTATTATTATTATTAGTATTATTATTATTATTATTATTAGTATTAGTATTATTATTATTAATATTATTATTATTATTATTATTATTATTATTATTATTATTATTAGTATTATTATTATTATTATTAGTATTATTATTATTATTATTATTATTATTATTATTAGTATTATTATTATTATTATTAGTATTATTATTATTATTATTATTATTATTATTATTAT